>CM060922.1:1028676869-1029876869 GCA_030737875.1 Allium sativum
ATTGTGATGACGCGTTCCAACGGTTAAAGAGAGCTTTAACCACAGCTCCAGTCTTAGTGTTGCCAGATGGGAGTAAGCCATTTGTTGTTTATACCGATGATTGAGGGACATGACTGGGTGCAGTCTTAATGCAAGAGGGAAGGGTAATAGCCTACGGTGGAAGACAGTTGAGGGCGCATGAGAAAAATTACCCTACACATGATCTAGAGTTGGCCGCTATTGTTTTTGCGCTTAAGACTTGGCGCCATTATCTTCTTGGCGAGAGATTCGAATTTTTCACTGACCACAAATCATTGAAGTACTTGTTTTCTCAGAAGGATTTGAACTTGAGACAACAAAGGTGGATGGAGTTCTTAGCATCCTATGATTTCGAGATAGCGTATACCCCTGGCAAGGGTAACGTGGTGGCAGACGCCTTAAGCAGAAAAAGGTTGTCCTTGAGTCCATTGTTCGTGGAACGACGAAGCTTGGAATTTATCTCGATGTTTGATTTCAGACCTTCCGTTGACTTTGTACCCGGTTTGCTAGCATCTTCAGAGGTCAGACCTACTCTTTTGGGACGGATTGGCGAGGCACAGCGGGACGACCCACAGTTGGTTGAGTTGGTAGAGAGGCTCATAAGGGGGGAGTCGTCCAGCCATTTGAGTAGGTACACCCTAGACGATAGGGGGTGCTTGCGTAGAGACGGTAGACTTTGTGTACCGCAAGACGAGGGTTTGAGGAAGGCTATTCTTGATGATGCGCATCGTTCGAAGATGACCATTCATCCCGGCGGGGACAAGATGTACCAAGACATGAAGCGAGTTTTCTTTTGGGCCGGTATGAAGAAAGATGTGGCCGAGTATGTCGCTAGATGCTTGGTGTGCCAACAAGTGAAAGCAGAGCAAAAGAAACCCGGTGGGTTGCTTCACCCATTGGAAGTTCCGCAATGGAAGTGGGATAGCGTCTCGATGGATTTTATTGATGGGTTACCGAGATCGAGGAAGGGTAATACGGGAATTTGGGTTGTGGTAGACAGACTTACTAAGAGTGCCCATTTCATACCCGTGAAGAGTAAGAGGACTGCCCCATGGCTAGCTTCAGTTTATCTTCGAGAGATAGTTCGATTGCATGGTGTACCTTCTAGCATAGTGAGCGATCGAGATCCTATCTTCACTAGCGAGTTTTGGAAGAGTTTGCAAGAGGCAGTAGGGACTCAGTTGTGTTTGAGCACCGCATATCATCCTCAGACGGACGACCAGACCGAGAGGGTGAATCGTGTTCTAGAAGACCTTTTGAGGCTATGTATCTTAGATTTTGGAGGTACATGGGAAGAGCATCTTCCATTGGTGGAGTTTGCATATAATAACAGCTTTCAATCTAGTATTGGCATGGCTCCTTTTGAAGCTCTTTATGGAAGGCCTTGTCGATCACCTACATGTTGGTGGGAATCTACGGATAAGATCTTGCTTGGGCCCGATATGGTTAGAGAGACTTCGGAAAAGATTGATTTGATTCGAAGAAGGATGAAAGCAGCGCAAGATAGGCAGAAATCTTACGCGGATAAGAGGAGGACGGATCTTGAGTTTGATGTTGGGGACATGGTCTTTGTTAAAGTATCTCCATTACGGAATGTTGTTCGCTTTGGGTCCGTTGGGAAGTTAGCACCAAGATTTGTAGGACCGTTTCCTATTAAGGAAAGGATTGGACGGATGGCATATAGAATGGATTTACCCGAGAGACTTAGTGGGGTACATGACGTATTCCATGTGTCACATTTGAGGAAGTGCCTACATGAGACCGCAGAGGTGGTAGAGCCGAGCTTGCTTAGAGAAGTGGAGGTAGAGCGTGATGCGACTATTCGACGAGCTCCTACCCGCATCCTTGGGTCAGAGATTAGGAAGTTGAGAAACAGAGAGGTTCGACTAGTCAAAGTGCAATGGGGAGAGGATGAGAGCAATGCTACTTGGGAGACAGAAGCGAAGATGCGTTCATTGTACCCATTCCTTTTTGAGGGTATGTCTTTTAACTTCTCCTTTATCATTTGTCTAGTACTTATCTTATCTTTAGTATGTCCTCTCATTAGTACCCTTGACCTTTAGATAGGATAAACCTATGGTTGAAACATGTGTTTGAGACATGTTATGATTGATGGATGCATGTGGATGCAAGTGGTTGCTAGTGGTTGCTCGTGGATGCATATGCACACACTTTAGACACTAGATCGGCTCAGTCACTTCATATTGCATATTGCATATAATTGTGTGTAGGTAGCTATATTAATGGATGTATAATGGTTGTGTTGTCATATGGATGATGCATTCTGGTGTATGGTTGTGCACACATGTAGTAATAGTATGTGTCGATAGGATTCTTTCGCATACATATTGGATGCATGGCACTATAATGGTTTGCATAAAGGAGGTCAACTGAATCAGTAGACCGCCTGATTTTGCAATAGACAGGGAACATATACACACACTTTTTGCATATGTTCATACAACATTAGAAACTTTAAGGACAATGGATGCCAGTGTTTGATGGTTTGAGTAGATGGTTGTTTGGTTGGTAGGATACGTTCTTCTTGACTTAGAGATTTCGGGGACGAAATCCTTTAAGTAGGGGAGAATGTAACACCCCGAATTTCACTTAATATTAATGTTTGGTAATTAAAGAATAATTAATCTCAGACGTGAGAATTAAGGGAAATGGGTTGCGCCATTGTGTTCGTCTCGGAATTCTGGTTGAGATAGAGTCTGAGTTTGCGTGATTTGGACTTCGTATGAAGAAGTTATGGCCATCCGAAGTTTCAGAAAATTCAAAACAGATTTAAAATATTCAAATTTCAAATTTCAGAAGAGACGGGAAAATTCCCGCCAGACAGAGGGTGTCGACACTAGGGTCGACATTGGTGTCGACCCCCCCAAGGGGTCGACCCATGTGTCGACCCAGGGGTCGACCCCCCCTGTCGGTCAGTTTGGCCTGGGTGCACTGATTTGAGCTTTGGGCTGTGTTTTGGTGGCTTGTGACGAAATCTGACGGCTCTAAACTAAATTAGGGTTAATCTAAGGGCCTAAACTACATCCTAATTCTATAAATACACCCTAAGACTACCCTAATTCATACTAAAAATAGATACAACGTCGTTATGCCGTCAAAATGCAACTTGAAGGAGCCTCCATCAAATTGTAGAAGAAGATAGCTTCTCAAATCAACTCTAGCAACTTAATCTTCTTCATAGGAGTGCTAATCAACAAGTTGTGAGTTTCTATGCCTTTAGCAAGCAATTGCTAAACTAATTATGATAGGATATAATGAGGTTATGGTTATGTATGTGGATCAATGCAAGTTATGTTATCATATGCTATGTGTTCATGATGTTATGCAAGTCATATGCTATGTGTTCATGATGTTATGCAAGTTATGCAAGTCATATGCTATGTGTTCATGATGTTATGCAAGTTATGCAAGTCATATGCTATGTGTTCATGATGTTATGCAAGTTATGCAAGTCATATGCTATGAGTTCATGATGCTAGTTGTGCAAGTTTTTATGCTATATGTTCATGATGCTAGTTATGCAAGTTTTATGCTAGGTGCTCATGATGCTAGTTATGCAAATCACTATGATAAACATTGATCCATTATGACACCATGTTATGCAAGTTTGGTGTTTGATTATATGCAAGTAACATGTGCAAGTTTACACCTTTGTATGAGATGCATACATATGCAAGTTAACCCCTTTATATGTCACACATATATATGCAAGTTTACCCCTTTGTATGACATAAGTAACTTATGCAAGTTACCCTCTTTATGACATATGTGATTCATGCAAGTTGGGTTGATTATTTATGCTAGTTGGGTTTGATGCTATGGTCATATATGCAAGTTGACACCTTTAAAACCCATGTTGATGCTAATGTTATGCTAAGTTGAACCCATTGTATTTGTGATGAATCTTCCCTTTTAAGTATGTCATGTTAGCGTATTACGTGGGAAACGATGGGGTTAATATTCATGTTAACAAAATTGTGATGAAATTGGTACGATGTTGCATACCATAAGTGGATGGACATAATTGAGTCAATTATGTACATCATTAAATTGGAATTAATTAGGGAAAATTAATTCAAAATATGGGGGTGATTAATTAGGTGTAATTAATCGACTAAGACACGAGGTTGGACCCTTTTGTAGCATAAGACTGCCCGGACCCGACCGGCAAATCCAGCGGCTACAAATGATTGGCCCAATGTGAGAGGTCTTAGGCATAAACTAAATACGTAACAAGTGTAAAGACACGAGGTTAGACTATGTTATGGCGTAAGGCTGCCCGGAACCGACCGGCAAATCCTGCTGCCATAAAAGACAGTCTAATGTGATAGGTCTTTACAAAGGTTACGTTCTTAATCAATTAAGAAACACTTAACCAGATAAGCATGTAGTGGGGCATGAGGGGTTAAGTGGGTGCCTTGGGTGGCATGTGGAAATCAAGTAAGTGCCTTGGGTGGCATGTGGAAATCTAGTGGGTTGTCTTGGGTGGCAATAGAAAATACGATTAGAATACTTAACCAAGTGGAAACATGTAATTAAACATGATTAAAGGGTTAAGTGGGATGCACTAGAAAAAGGGACAAGCTTAGGTGGGTAGCTTGTGGGGGCCCATTTCAACCAGTAACCCATATGTATCTTATTGGGCTCGACCCATGTCGAGGACGGGACACGCGTACTGGGCTTGACTATAAGAGGCCAAAACGGGTTAGCGGTGGCAACGCAAGTCCAACGGGTTTCATATGCGTGTGTGGACCCGGGCTGGTAGGTAAGACGTTGTTGCATCGTGTAGGTATAAGCCGTGCACCGTTGGTTGTATCGGGTTGCCACTTTGGGGAGTGATACACCCCACTGTGGGGCCAACACGGGTATCTACGTTAGGGAGCCGATCGCTTGGGGAGTAGTGGGTACACCTAGTGGAGATAGGGGCAGACGGCACCTATGTGGTCAGCTAGGGGTACATGAAACTACTAGTTACATTTTCTAAGTCCATGGGTGGGATCAACCTTTGAGTAGGAATGACTGGTGTGGTGCAGTTAGTAATCATCCTTGGGTGGGTAGATGCGTCTTTACCGTTATCTTAGTTCATCCTATGTCTAGTTGGCTGCTTAGTGTAGTCATTTATCCCCAGTCATCACCGTACCAAGTTTATATCATACCCTAATTACTTTAATGATTGTATTGTTAAAGTTGTAGGGCTCACTCAGACTTATGTCTGACCCCGTTGCTTTTATCTTTTTTCCCAACCCTCAGGTTCTCAGAGTGGGCCTAGCACTAGTGGGCTTTGATCAGATTGCTTTATCTATCTTTTGGAGCTTGGACCGTGATGTAAAGCCCAGCTTATCTTTTCTATTATGGCTATTAGTTATGTAGTGGGATTATGTACTTATGTTTTATCAGGATGGATATTTAGTACTTGACTCTTGTTTTAGTTGGTTTTGATATGTAACCAAACATGTTTATCTTCTGCTGCAATGAAATGATGTTTTAGATTTCAAGTATTATTTATATCTGTCTTGTTGTAATTTTTCTGTTCTATATTCACTTAAAATACTCCACCGAAGTTAAGGCATTCCCTTAGTGAGTGACCTTAGCGGGCGTGGGGTGTTACACTTACGTTACCTAATGGAAGTAAAATTTTATAGTTTATATTGATGCTTAAACGAAATTAAATGAATCATATATGTTGACCTTTATTTCTCATTTTATTTATTAAATTGACCATCTATAGATTCAAATTATATGTCTACACCTTTCTATCACTTCATAGCACATACCATATATTGCACTTACAAAATTTACATTATAATACATATGTTTGCACTTACATCCATGTTACATGTTCGTTAAATCAAAATGAGAATAAATTAATAATTCAATTAAGGAGAGGTAAATGAATGATTTCTCTCTCTATGCAAAAAATTTTCTCCCTATTAATTAAATAAGTTAATGGAAGGAAATGAAAAGTTTCATTCTCTAACCTCCCTCATTTAACTGAATATGTTAAGGGAAGGAAATGAAAAGTTTCCTTCTCTAACTTCCCTCATTAATTTAATATGTTAAGGGAAGGAAATGAAAAGTTTCCTTCTCTAACCTCCCTCATTAATTAATTAAGTTAAAGAAAGGAAATGAAAAGTTTCATCTTCCTTCATTATTAATTGATAATGTAAAAAGAAAGGAAACAGAAAGCTTCATCTCTAAATAAATTCAATAGTTACTAGCATATATAAACATGCACATATGAGTATATTTGATATACTCTAATTTACATGCACATTAAATTAAGCAAAATTTATTCATGAAATGAAATAATATAATGTTTTTGTTTAAAAGAAATTTAGAAAATTTTGTAAATAAATTTAGACTTCATAGGCCTATTAAAGATCCAAAATGAATTATTATTTTTTGAAATTCATCTATTACTTCCGTTGCGAGCTTAATCAGATCCAACAAATCAATCTAGTTTACACATATCAGTAATAATAATATATGAAATAAAATATCAAGAAGACACAAATTCCTTTTTATGAAATAGGAACCTCAGGATCACAAGTTCATATGAAAAGCAGATGTGGTAGTCCCTTTCTATCGGAAATGAATGCCATATTCATAGGATACAGATTTCTCCCTATAAGTCCAAATAAGCAATATGCGACTATTTAGGAGAACACAACACTAACTCGGGATTTTCCCTCAAGCGACTAACTTAAACTCTACAATTAGGATAATTCACACCTAGAATCACAAAACACGAGAGGGAAGACTCGGAAATCACTTAAACCACAAGAACCACTAGAATCACTAAAATCACAAGAGTCACTGAAAACATGAGAATCTATAAGATCCGAAACCCACCTAAAAGTTTAAAACTACAAAAAATAAATCACCACATACACGCACAAAGTTCTTAGAATAACTCGAAACCATATACATATAATAATCATCACAAAATGATGAAATCATAAATAACACAAAACACAGAACATAGAAACAACATGATTTTGGATCCAACAACATGATTGGCAAGCCAAAGCTATGCCTGCATATGCTAACAACATGATGGCTCGAGGTCATAGCCAGTACTTATGTCAATATGAAGGGTACCTCATACAACATGGTTGACCCGAAGGTCGGTAGACAACATGATTGATCCGAAGGTCGAACAACAAGATTGGCCTGAAGGTCGAACAACAAGATTGGCTTGAAGGTCTAGTACATGCAAAACAACATGAATGTGTCACAACTCTTAAACAGTAACCCGGATAGAGATAATTGTGTGTCTCATACCACACGTTCTCACTAATGGTTTAGTAACCGCTCGTTGAAATTGCAAAAAACACAAGAGAGCACAACAGAACACAAAGAACAATAGCTTCAACTAGACGAGTTTGTAATTAACCAATCTCATATACTTCCGCGTCCCATACCATGAGGTTTACGATAACATTTAATCACAATCACGCCTTCTCAAAGGGTGCAAAAATGTATGGTTTCGTATATATTGAAAATACTTGTTTTGAGAAAGCGAGTTTATAAAACGATTTCGATAACATTTATATTATTTCTTTAGGTCATTATAATTTAGAAAATATATATAATATTGCCTTGAGATGATTTTTGACTATAAGCAAAACTATGGAAACTCATTTATCTCAAAGTAATACAAAATCTCTCTACATAAATAGTTGCTTGGAAAACCGTTTTGTTAAGCATGTGTCACATGTGTCACAAATACACCGAAATTGAGCATGGAAATCTGGCCTAAAAACCAATGGATCAATGAATTCGATACATGAATCTGGTGATAATATAGGCTTTCGGTATTTGGATTGAAGCCATAGCAAATACATCACTAAAACCACCATAGAACTTGATTAAATACACAATAATTAACCACATGAAATACACAAAATAACACTCAGCAAGCAACTTATTGTTGCTTGCGCCACTCCCTGAATAGGTCGACCTAGCCTTAGGGGCGGTCAACCCCACAATCGACCCTGGAATGCGATCCATGTAGGTTTTGAAACCTGTTTCGATTGCAACTTTCGTGCAAACTTTGAATAGCTAGAGGGGTCAGATCGACTTAAACCATACATGAGCAAAGATATAACAGCTCAAAGTAGCAACTAGGGCTGTTTAACACAGTTTAGATGAAAATATTGACATCGTACTTAGATTTAGACGAATTCTTAAACATTCAACACAGATAAACACCAAAATACTATAAACTAGAATGTATGAGTTTTACAAACTCACCTTGATTGGATTTTGATGATTTCACTGATTTAATGTTGCAAAACCGTCCTCTGAAGCATTAGGAACCCAAAGAAACACACTGAGGAAACATGCAGGTTGAAACTTGCAATAATCTTCTTATCCCCTTATTTTTGTAATCTAATAATTGAATTACTTGATGGAGCTTGATTTGATGACGAGTGGATGACAACAAGATCTCTTTTGACTTTTTTTTAAAGAGGTGAGAAAAAATAAAGGCCCACAGCCCAACGGTAACAATCCCAATAAACAACTCAGCCCAGGGTATATAGCATAATTACCAAACCCTAGCCGACAAATCACTGAAAACAAATCCTCTCAAAAAAAATCACAAAAATGGCGGTGAGAATCCACCAATTTCTTTAACCAATAATCTTCAAATCTTCCTCACGGTGGCTTCCAGTCAGTGACTTCGGTGTCTCTCAATTTTCTTTTGAGAGATTTAGAGTTTCTAGATCGAGAGTAGCTTTGTCTTCAAATCTACTATCTGAAGCTTCAGATCCATCGATTCCTTTGCTCAACGAACTCGTTTGCTGATCTCTGTGACTATTTAAGCTATACTCCACTTCAAGCTGCTTTCTTGGGCTTCCCTCTCCATTTTCCCAGCAAGATAAGTGATAGATTAGGTTATTAATCTTTCTTCTATAGTGATTAGCGCCAACCTTTTGTAAAAAAGCTTTTGCCTTTTCTAACCTTCAACTTATTGTTGTCAGGACCATGGAGAAAGCTACGAGCTTTCCTTTTCTCCTGGGGTTTGATGCACTCTGAATCTCCTCTGGAGTGATTTCTTTCTGATTCAGGTATACAATTTAAATTATTATCTGAATTAATAATTAAAAGTGGATGAATTGAATCTGAAAGATGTTTACTTCCCTGACAGAAAAAGTTTCTGTGATCAGAATTAGATCTCGCTTCAGTTAGAAAGTTAGAGTTATCCTGAAACCCAGTACTCCACTCTGGATCACTACTGGAAGAAAGATTATCTCTAATCCCTTTGCAGAATTGATGACAGTTACCAGGATTGATATGTCTTTCTCCAGGCAGGAAGTCGGAGGCTTGCGAGAGCTCTGCTTGCCGTTTAGTAAGAAATCTTCAACATGTTTATTATAATCAACATCCCTGCTTAGAAAAGCTTGATTAGTAGTGCTATCAATCTTCTGTCTGTTAGCCTTTTTCAAAATAACTTGACTGTCAGACTGAATAATTCTCTAAAGTTGATAACAATTCAAAACTTTATCAGTATGAACTCTAAGATTTCTCTCCTTCCAAATATAATAAACCGCTGTAGTGAGAAGAACACAAGCCTCAATGAATGTTTTAGACTTGGGTTTAAAAAAATTTAAAATATAATCTATGCTGCTTCTAATGTCTAAAGAAGGATAGTTTTGATTGAATCCCAAAGTTCTTTTGGCATTAAACCAAATGTACTGGGAATATTCATAATCGTAAAATAAATGATTGGAGCTTTCAAAATCTTTTTTACAAAACAAACACTTATTATCCTGATCCTTACTCCATTTACAACTCCTATCCCTATTGGGAAGTTTGTTTAATAGAGAAAAAAAAGTACAATGTACCATCTTTGGACAATTGGATTTGCACCAAATAACTTTGTGCCAGTCAACATCCACATCATCCCCTTTAATAAATTCCCACATTTTTTTGAATGAGAACTTTTTATCCTTAGAGCATAACTTCCAATTCCAGTCATCTTTATATAAGCTTTGATCAATACAAATACTTCTTATAGCCTCTTTATAAATAAGAGCAACAGTACAATTATGAAAGCTCCAACAATTATTCTCAATGATATTATTAACATTATCATTAACACCCCCTAATATATATAAATTGTTCCACCCAAGCAAATTAATAAGAGAATTACCATAAATCCAAGGATCAAACCACAAACTGGTTTGATAGCCATTTTTTATCCTCCTAATAAGGAATTTTCTACCTATGTCTCTACAATCAAGAATGTTTTTCCAGACATAGGAATGGTGATTTTCCTTTCTAGCAGTCCAAAAATTCTTATTTTTCAAATATTTGGCTCTCATCCACCTAGCCCATAAAGACTTACCATCCACAAACTTCCAAAATAACTTAAATTTGCAAACATCAGAAATATCCTTAATGTTTCTAAGCCCTAAACCCCCATTTCTCCTTGGTTTGCAAACTTTCTCCCAAGCAATTTTATGATACTTACCCCTCCAAATAAAATTAGCACACAATTTCTCAATTTTAAGAATAATACTAGAGGGTATGTTATGTGTTTGAACCCAATAGATGATGACAGCAGTGATGACTGTGTGGATTAATTCCATTCTACCAGCCATGGATAATAATTTGCTAGACCAACCTTCTAGCTTACCTTGAATAATATCAAGTAACCTAGAACAGTCCCTATCTTTAATCTGATTAATGCTAAGTGGTAGGCCAAGGTATTTGACTGGTAACTTCCCCTCTTTGAATTTTAAAATATTCAAAATATCATTTTTATGCATAGCATCTTTACAAAAGTAAATTTTACTTTTATCTGGGTTGACAGTAAGGCCAGCAAATTTTTCCATATTCTCAAGAATTTTGCAAATAGATATAGCATTGATCCTATCAGCTTTCAGAAATAAAAGCATATCATATGCATATAATAAATGTGTAATATGTGGCTTATTTCTATTTAATGGCTTAATGTTTCCCCTTGCTAATTCAATTTCCATCTGAATTGAAAAGTATTCCATGACAATAATGAATAGATATGGAGACAAAGGGTCTCCCTGTTTAATTCCTCTATTGCTGTGAATAAAACCTTTTGGGGAACCATTAATCATGATAGAATAAGTCACATTGGTTATACATTCTTTAATTAACCCACAGAATTTATCATTAAAACCCATTTTAAGAATGTAGAAAATAATGAAATTTCTATTGATCTTATCAAAGGCTTTGTGCAAGTCAATTTTAATGCACATGATATTTCTATTTTTTCTATTAAAATCTCTAATAAGCTCATGGCAAAGTAATGAATTTTCAGAAATCAATCTACCAGGAATAAAAGCACTCTGATTTTCCGAAATCATGAATTTAAGAAAATACTTCAATCTATTACAAAGAATAGAAGAAATAATCTTATAAATAAAGTTGCAACACGCAATAGGTCTATAATCATTTAGATCTAAAGGTGTTTCAACTTTAAGAATCAAAGTTGTAAAAGTATGATTGGTATTCTTTAATAACTGCCTAGAATTGAAAAATTCTTTTATAGAATCACACAAAGAAAATTGAATTTCAGACCAATGAGTTTTGTAAAATTTAGCCCCAAACCCGTCAGGTCCAAGGCTTTTATCATCTTTTGCATTAAAAATGATGTTTTTAACCTCCTCATTTTTAATAGGAGCAATCAAAATATCTGCACAATTAGTGTTGACAGTATATTTGAACTCAATATTGGGAAAAGAGTTACAATAATTAGAGGAATTATATAATGAGCAAAAATAATTAATGGCCTCTTGCTCAATGAAAGAGGCCTCATTAATTACTTTGCCATTATTATTGATAATTTTCCCAATATCATTTCTATTTCTCCTATTTGACATTCTAGTGTAAAAAAAATTGCTAGCCTCATCCCCTTGAGTTAGACAGTCTACCTTTGCCTTTTGCTTAAGATTAACGGATTTAATATGTAAAGCATTAACAAGGTTGGCTTGGGCATTAAACAATGAGTCAGCAATGACCTTGTCTGAGCAGTTATCATCAAGTTTGTTTTGAAGCTCAACACATTCATTCCTAATAGAAGAAATATCCCACTTATTCTTATTACAGTTCCAACTTTTAAGATTCTTTTGGACAATCTTCAAAGTTTTATTAAACTTATACTGAGCAGTACCAAATATGTTATTAGACAAACTATTATGAACAATATCTTTATAATTCTCCTCAAAAACCCATCCATTCTTAAATCCGAAAGGAGTGTTGCCAACACCACCTTTGTTATCATTAAACCAAATCTGAATGGGGGTATGATCACTTGAATTTTGAGGGAGAGTACTGCATTTAACATATGAAAAGAGGTTAATAAACATCTGATTAAAAAAAACCCTATCTAATTTGCAGTGAGTATTTCTATATTCACCTGATTTCCATGTAAATTTATTACCATAGATGGTAGGCTCAATTAAACCAGATTTTATTATAAAATTGGCTACCCTTTCCAATTTATTAAATGGGACTGGGTTACCTCCCCTTTTTTCATATCTATGGAATATAGTATTGAAATCCCCAATTAAGATCCATGGGTTGCTATTAGAAATACTAAGTTGCTCAAGACATCTCCATAACTTAATTCTGTCTTCCTCAAAGTTAGAGGCATAAACAAATGTAATCTTTAAAGTAAGACCACCTTTGTTTTTAAAGTATCAGTGAATATATTGCATGTCAATAAAATAGTTAGTGAGAGTCCAAATAGTGGGGTCATGCATAACCATAATCCTACCATTACCCCCCATAACATTATTATTGATGCAATTCCAGTTAGAAAACCTTCTATTACGCAAATTAGCAATTTTTTGGTCACTAAGCTTGTGCTCAAGTAGACCAATAATGCGGGGTTTATACTTGGCTAAAAAATTAGAAAGATCAAGCTGCCTTTCTGGGGAGTTGAGACCCCTAACATTCCATGCTATAATATCCATATATAATATAATAATAAATGAAAAAAGTATATAAGGATACATCCCAAGGATACACTTCATCTACGGTGGAGCATTATGCTTGTTGTTGTCCACCTTTCCTCCTGGCTGTTTGCCACTCTTCTTAAAATTTGTATTGTCAGTGGCCTTTAGCTGTTTTCCCCAATTGGCATTCTTACCAATGTATTTTTCTCTAAATTCATGATCTTTTATGTCCTCAGAATCTTCAATAGATGTGATATCTGATAGACTTTTTGTTCTAGATTTCTTTCTCTTTTTATTTGTAACTGCAGGTTTTGGGCCCGCAGCTGTTTTTGAAGCCGAAATGGATTGATTTACTACCCTATGGATATTAGCTTCAGTGATAGAAGAAGCTCTTCTTGGTGCTAGCCCTTCTGAAATGAGAGAACTGCTTGTGTATATGGGATCAGCAGCAAGAAGAGTCGCGCAATCAGCTATTTGCTCTTTAAATGAATTTAAATTCTCTGTAATTGTAATAAAACTTGAACCCTTCTTGTGGGAGGAGGATTCGTTGACCTGCTCTAAAGTTCCCATGTAATATGTTTTACTGTAATTAGGAATTCTTGGCTCTACCATAACCGACGATGAGGGTGAATCTTTGGTTATGTTTTGAGTCGTATTGGGCTGCAAATTCTTGGGAAGAACAGCAGTTTCCGATTGTTTAGTAGAATAGTCCATTTCAGAATTCCCCCTTTCTTCTGCATTATTTTCTTGAATATCCAAATTCATTGAATCTTGAAAATCATGTACAGGATTGGGGAGTTAATGGGGATTTCCTCTGAATTGATCCCAGCATTATTATTATCATTATTTGAATTAAGATCTGCATCTACTTTGGGGTTTTCATTCTTTTCTTTATTATGGACGCAATCCTCTAAGGAATGCCCAAAGCATTTGCAGATCTTGCAGCGATCCGGGATTAGTTCATAGGTTATCTGCGGTGATATTCTCTCCCCATCGTGCAAATAAACTGAAGCTTCGTTGGGGAGATCAGCATCAGCACTGACTTCTACTAGAATCCGAGTGTAACTTAATCGCGTCTCTTTAGTTGTTTGTTCGTCCATCTTTGTTGGAACTCCCACCAAACTCGCTATTGCGCTGAATATTTCCTTGTCCCATAATCGCAGATTCAATTCAGGTAATCGTATCCATATTGGCATAGTACTCAACAAATCCCTGTCAAGAACTATTTTTTTTGTCCACCTTTTGAGTATAATTAGTTTTCCATTTATGAAATAAGGCCCACCTCGAAGAAGATTTTCAGTATCTTCTAAATTTGTAAACCGAATTATAAAAAATCCGTTTTCACGTGTAAAGATTTCAAATGATCCTACCGGATTCCATGTGCGAGCGACAAAAGCTCTAAATGATGGTATGGAGGCCGTTTTCCAAAAACATATGCTATTATAGACAATCCCCATTTACCCTCTGTACGAATGCTTGCTTCTTCAGAAACAACTACTATTTTCTCTTCTCCTAAAGTTTCCACTGGAGAAATGTAGCTTAAATGATAGTTTGAATCATGGCCTCCGCTTTTAACCATTTCTGCCCAAGAGGAGATCTTTTGACCTTTAACACGATTAACGGTAGCAGATTGATTAGTTTCTTGGGTTTTTTTTGCTAGGGTTTCTTGAAGGAAACCTAACCCCATTAGAAGCAGGAAACAATTTCTGCTTTGGCTTGAATGAAAGATCCTCAGATTTTCCTGTCCCCATATTTGAGCGATTAAAGGTATTTGAATTCAAGAAGGATTTAGCCCCTTTCTTGCGATTAACAACCTTAGTGAAGCCATCCTCATTTACTATGAAATTAGGAGTAGATTGAGGGATACCCGAAGAGGGGTTAGAGAGAGAATTAGGAGGAGGAGCACCCCTACTCAGATTGGGGTTGTCGTCGAATATTGGATTAAGGGATGATTTGGGAGCAGCCATGGCTGTAAGCTGTTCTTGGAGAGTATTTGCACGTTTTCTTTTTTTGAATAGCTCTCTTTTAACTTGATTATAAGAAGAATGGCTTTTCGTGTACATCTCCGCTTTCTTCTGGAAATGGCGACATTATCGGAATTTTTATCCGCCTCCTTTACTTTCTTCCACCTTTCTACTTTCTATATCTGTGTCTCTTCTCTTTCCTTTCTCCACATATTCAGATTATGCTTTCTCCATGCTTGGTTGAACGCTGAGCCTCTCTACGCTTACCTTTGTTCCTAAAGCTCATATTTGATTTGCTATTTGACTGCATTGGCCTCTTTTTCACTACTAACGATCCACTTTCCCTTATACTTGCGTCGTAACTTTACTGACCCTGAGACCCTCATATGAGACTGATTTCAGCTGAAAAGTTTTTTTTTTCCTAGTGCTGGGTTTCATGGTTTCTTTGCTATGTGTATTTCATTTATGCCAGGGTTTATATTGTGATGGCCATTGCTCTGCCATGGCTGCATTTAGTTATGTTGTCGGCTCTTCCTCTGCTTAGTCATTTTGTTCTAATGTTAAGCTTCCTTTTCGTTTGTTGAAGCTGTGCTATGCAATGTTCTAGGCTACGTTGTGTCGTGCTACCCAGGGCCGGTCCTTGGACATTTTCGGCCATGGGCAAACTTTAAGTTTGGGCCCTTTCATATGGTTACAACTAATACATTCAAATAACAATAATAATATAAATAATACCCAAAAACAATAATTTTTTTTCAAAAGCTAATTAAATTTTCATTACACCCCAAAAGTATCAAACTTATAACTTTTCAATCATAACAATAATAATGGGTTAAACTTAAATTTTCATTACACTGCAAAACATATCAAACTTACAACTAAGCTTTAACAATAGTAAAATAATAATAATGTAAACAAAAATCAAAACAATACAACCTGATTCATGCGCTTGCACTGTAGTCCATTCATCAAACAATTATCTCATCCCGAAACCTAAAAAATTAGGGAAAAAACTCAGGGATGCTGTAAAAACAGTGATGCTTTGAATAATTAGAATATAAACAATTATTCCATAAATTTCAATACCAGATGAAGTAGAAGTACACCTTTAGTCTGCAGCTGATAAGATTAGAAATTTGCAATTCTACTGAAAATAAATAAGGAAATCGAACTGGAGCAGAACATTACAATGTTATTCCTAGAAAAAAAAATGAAGAAATTGCTTCGGCTTCTGTGTAGTGTAGACGTGTCTGTTTAATGTTTCATTAATTCACCTCAGCTAAGCGTGAGAAATTACTGCTATATGGTAATAAACTAATAACTAAAGAATACATGGCTGTGGTTTCAATAGTTGGCAGCTTTTCGTGCATGAGAAGGCTTCGCTGCAAGTTTCAACATATGATATTGAAGTTTTAAATAGCTGGCAGCTTCGTGTGCCCCCTTGGATCTAGGGCCCTGGGCTGTCGCCCATGCTGCCCAGTCCAAGGGCCGGGCCTGGAGCTACCTATGTGAAGAACCCATGGTCTTTTCTATGTTTTTGGTTTGCCGCAGTTGAACAATGCCCTTACCTTGTCAAGTCTAGTTATATTTGGTGTACTGTGCACTGTGGTGTTCCTATCATGCAACTGGGAACTCTCTTTACAGCTTTTGTTGTACCTTTGTTCCTATGGTGTCATATCACTTCGGCTGGAAGTATGTCACAAAGACTAGTTTTCTGTTAGGAGGTGTTGTTGCTATTGTAGTGTAGCAGTCCTCTCCTAGGCTATGTTTTATGTCATATTCAATAGTTATGTTGTATGTTGCTTTTGTCAACAACTGTAATTTGTTGCCTTGAATAAATAATGTGAATTGTTTGTTAATGTTTAGTCTAGTCTTTTTGACTAGCTCCAATGCTATAAGCTAGTATAATTGCGGTGAACGGACCACTCTAAAAATCGATAGTGGCGGACGATCCACCTTAAAAACCGGTTGTAGTAGTTAGACGTTTTGTCTGTCTCCTATAAAAATGTACTTATTATTTTCTATAATAAAAAGTGTTACGGGACACTCTAAAAATTGGTCAGCCTTGCCAAGAAAAGAATAGCCTTGATTTTTAGATTTAAGAAGGAGAGATGGCCATGGATTTTTCTGGTAAAGCTTTGGGATGGAAGGAGAAAATCAGAAAGTGTATGTACTTTCTCAATTCCCCCTTCTATACTTTTCTAAATCCTTCTCTAGATTAATTTATTTAGGTAAAAACTTAATTAAAGTCCAAATATCTTAAGTATAATTAAACCAAGCCAATTAGGCTTAAAACCATAACCTACCCGCTTAACATCATTTAAATACATCTCAACTATACACACACAACCATGTTGTGCTTAATTTTCAAAGCACAAACACATATGAAATATTTGTATGCACTTTGACATTATCTTTAATACAACTTTTGTTTAAACTTCACATTTACACAAAACACACATTTTACATCTATTTAATCAAAAATAATATTTCATAAGCTTAAAAATTCACATTAATTTCTGTTTTCTTGAGACAATAACACAAAGCCTTATAAATTTTTTCAACACACTTGAATAGTGAGTTCCACTCAATATTTACACTTTCAAACTTTTATTTACAACATACTTAAAGTTAGAAATGCAATAAAATCCACTATTTATAATAGTTTAACGAGTTACTACATTTATACTTATTAAAATATTTAAACACATAATTTTCACGTTAAGACATATAATAAGATTTCTTAACACGGTTTTAAATACAATTCTTATTTCACTTTATAATTTCAACAACTCACGTTTTCAATATAAAAATTCATAAATAACAATTTTCTATTTAAAACAACTTAAACTTTATACTGAAAATATATTATCATTTAGATATCGATTGTTAATAAATATTTTATGTTTTAAATATTCATATAAACAATCAAAATATAATTACAGACACAGATTGGAATAAATCTTGTTATATCCAAGGTATTTAATTTAGCCCAATACACACAACTCTATAATAACAAATTCTTTATTTTCTTGTTTTAAATCAACACAATATTTTATGATCTGTTAACCCTGCATACCCGAAAACCCAGTCTGTCACATTATCTGTGAGTCATGATAGTTTTTGTTGGTAGTATTTAGGACCAGTTTATCCATGACCAAGGTAGTTTTTATTGATGACAATGGGGTGAAAATATAAAACATGCATAGATTGAGGGGGAGTACAGATTAAGGGGGATTCTAAAATTCAAGGGCAGTTAAAGGAGATATTCTATAAAATGGTTCCCATCACCAAAAGGAGAAGATTGTTAGTACAATGGATGATGGTTTTGATGATAACAACCTCGACAGTGATATATATATATACATATATATATATACATGTACTATTTTTTTTTTTGGGCAAGGCCAACTGGGTTTTTTGTGTGGACCGTGCCACTTACATGTATCATGGACCATGCCACCTATATATATATTAATTATACATGTACTAATTATTATGTAGATGTATATTGTATATAGTACATGATATTAAACAAGTATTGATAACGAAGAATATAAATTATTAAGATTAAAAATTTAGATTGATGAATTAAAAGTTAGAGAATGAAGATTCACAAGTATTGAAGAATCAACATTTTAAGATATTATTAAGTTTTAGATTTAATGTTAACACTTAGCACTTACCAGATCTCTCTTCATCTATTTTCATAATGTTTTCCAAGCATTCCTATTTTCTAGAATATCTTTGATATGTTTTCAAATATCCTTAATTTGCAAAATGATGTATCAAAGTATTTTCAAAAAAAAATTATGTTTTAATGTCACTACTTGAAATACTTTTATACTTATTATAATTACATTTCAAACTTCAGTATTCATACTTTTTACTTGTACTTCGATTTTTATCTCAAATACTTGTACTTTGTTTTTTATATTATACTTTAGTCTTCATATGCTTATATAATTAGTTTCTATATTAATATTTTGATTTCAAAATACTTATTTTAAATTTTACATTTATAACTTATATTTTGATTTTTACATTATACTTTGATTTTAATACAATACTTTACTCTTTGATTTATATTATACTTTAGATTTTGATTTTAAACTTAAAAATATGATTTAAAACTATTATATTTTTGATATTTATGTTTCATGTTTAATATATTGATCATATATAGTTTATAAATACAAATATTATATTTATGTAGGCTTTCAAATACAAATATTATATTTTTATTTATATTCTTTCAAGTTATTTTTAACAAGTTTTCTTAAGCACTCTATATTTAAAATATGCCTTCTCTATGTTTGAATAGTTTCACAATGTTTCAAATCATTATATATAGTTTAATATTTTCAAAACAAATTTAAATAAACTAGATTTGAAAATACACTAGGGCATGTCGACATGTAACAACCCGGAATTTCTGAACCAATTTGAATTTTTTATTTTAGCTATTTTAATGGGTTTTGAATATTTAAAATGTTTTATTTTAAATAATAACGACTAAAAATTTATTTAAATCAAAGTTAGAATGTATAAATTTATTTTAATTATAAAATGAGTCTAAAATGGCGCGGTAGTTTGAAAATTTGATTTTTAATTTCAAATGAATCGGATTTCAGTAAAACCAAAAACGTTTGAATTTGTTTAATAATATCTTTCTAATGAAGGTGAAAAAATTGGGATTTCATAATATAAATTGAAAGTTATGTCCAGGTTAAAATTTAAAATAGTCGCTGTGGAACATATATATTTTAAATAATATATAGCCCTTAAAAATAGCCATTTTGCAAACGACCGGTAAAGGCCCGTAAATCCATACCAATTTGAGCTGACTAATATCCTACACATTCAACTCAAAGTGCACGAAAATACAGATCTTTAATAAAAAGAAATAAGAGGATGAGAAAGATAAGATAGAACTAATAGAATAGAAGAAGAAGAAAAAAAAATCAGAACCTAAACAGTATCAGAGTAAACATGAATCTCACAGCGGAACGAATAAAATATATTATAACATAACTTTGAAATACAAAATCTGAATTTGTACTTACATATCATATCAGAGTATAACTCATACACATCACAACGGAAATAGTCTGTACATAACTACTGGTGAAGCCTTCTGCTTTGAGCTCCTCCAAGTGTATCTGTAAAAGCCTGAAACACTTGACTGCCCGTACAAATTTGGGCACCCAATAGTTTAGGGAAAACAAACAAAATGAACTCTAGGTCAGTCATGAGACTGGTGTGTGTAAACTCCAACATATTGTTTAAATTTTAAAACCCTTTTGAAAGAAAGGGCAATAGTAAGACCAACCACACATAAACATGGACGGTTTTTACCTTACTATAACCAAAACATTTTTGATATCAAAATCCAGCGATATTACAATAATGTCTAATCAAAGAAATAACCAAGTAGTAGAACACTTGCATCTCACGCTCTACATACATAGTATAAAATCAAAAACCGCATGGCGCTTATTGGAGATTGGATTCCAACTATGACAAAGTATGGGACCACCTCCCGATCAGTGTACTCTAGAGGGGATACACTGGGGTTCAACAAGAACATCTTGCAACTCGGCCCACACATGACCGACCACTAATTTCTCTTTAGTGTATCGAATATATTGCCACCTACGGTTGGACCCACATAACCGTTATCCGAAGATACAGAAACGAAAGAACAAATATGAATTTTCTCTAGATGGTGACAATACACCCTAATGGGAATGACCCACATAGTCATGCTGCTTGCCCGATTTTTGTCATTTCCCGGTTGTGAGGCTTGAGGTTATAATCGCTCTAGAACATCTGATCACCATTCACTTTGAATGCCACATCGTTAAACCCGTCAATTCACTAATCCATTTCCAAAAATATCACGGGTATAAAAAGCTAGAGGAACGAATTCCTCCACCACCATACGTAATACCTTTTAGAGATCAACTGTACGTGATTTGTTAGGTATACTCTGTCAGATACTCGTCCATACAAGTTGTCCTAGGACTGGAAAAAATGAAAACTCCATTCTGGAACAGAACGACCCTTGCATTTCACTCCGTCTTCAATTATCTTTAGCATAATCTAATTCGCTGCGCTTATGCCTATACAGAGTGGTTTTTGGATAATAAATCCAACCGGTCTCTCCGTATCGACAACGATGGTCAAAACACTTCGATAGTCGGTTATTTAACTATCGAAGTAAAAACAAAACATCCATTTAAATGTACAACTAAACATTACACAATCACTGGCCCTTTTATTTTACATTAAGTTTCTAGTTCCCCATATCTTCCCAGATATTTCCCCAAAACCCGTTTAACCTTTCACATTTCTTGGAAAACAATTCTAGTTATTTTAACTCTTGTTTTCCCCTATTTCAAAATATATGTGATTATCGAAAACATTCCCCTCTTTCCCACATTTCTTATTTGACTTAAAACCTATATCGAATGACATAATTTATCATTAATGTTGTTTTTATCAATTTCCAAACTTTGAATATTTCCATTTACTATGGGGAATATTTTAAATCCCAATTATTTGTCTTTGTTCCCAACATAACACTCCTATATTTCTTTGGACAAATACCGTTACTTATTACTTTAGAATAAGTGGATTTCAAACCAAACTGTTTCCATTTCCTAGGGAATAGTGCTATATATAAAAATCATGCTTAAGCTTGGTCAACAACATAAATTTATCGTTATAGTTTTAACTTGCAATACGCTGTAATATCCCCCCTTTTATACTAATGCAATACGCTGTAATATTCCCCCTTTTATAGCTAATGCAATACGCTGCCATATTCCCCTTTTTATAACAAATGCAATACGCTGTCATATTCCCCTTTTTATAACTAATCTCGACGTCTCTGTCCGTTACAAACTAATACCATCCCTCGATAATAGTGGAGTCGTTCAAGTTGGGGTATTTTATTTACCTCTCAGACCTTGATCGACAACGTTCTTACCTTAGAACAGATACAAGTCCGTAACCCTAAACTCCTTGTTACTAATAATATCAATTAAATCGTATTTCTTGCTTTATTTTAAATATGGTTTTATGACGCCATATCCTTATTTTGAAAACTCTGTTGTTTATAATTGTTTACATTAGTCATTAACTCTTCGCTTCATCTTCCTTATACAAATCCATTTAAAACTTCTCTTATCAAACATCAATAACGTTCTTCATCTTTTGACCATTTCCTTTTTATTCGAATTATTATACCCAATTCCGGTAAGCATCTCATCATAAACTCACTACCATGAAATTCATTAAATAGTGATTAACTTGATCATTTGCTGAAGTAAAATAGTTTACATCATTATTAATGAACAATACTAATTATACTAGTTCAAATAATTATTTAAACTTCATCGTTAAAAAGGTAATTAAATCTTATTAACTTTGATTAATTTATTTCTAAACTGTTTTCATTAGATTAATTGATGACCAATTAATCTAAAAATCAATTTCAAATAAACAGTTGATTTAATCAACTTCAAACCATCAGTTAATTTGTTAACTGATTTTAATTACTTCTCTTCATTTGATTGATATAATTAATCCAATAATATTCTTTAACCGATTGTCTTTAAAATAATTATCCAATATTTACTCGCAGGATAATTACAACTTTATAACTTATCAAATAATCGTTTATATTTACTTTATAAAACGAACCATAAAATACCAGTTTATAAAATAACGTCTATTATAATTTAAAACTTCGCTTTAATTATAAAAATATAATTCTTTTAACTTCGTTGATTCGCGTACCGGCAAATCATCTTTTTACAAAGAGATGGGTTTACGGTCGTGCTGCCACTTTCTTAATCGATATTGTCTATTGATTTAATCCAAATAACGTTAAATTTCCATTCAATCATCAATATCCACACAGGGTTTTAATGTCATTTGGGTTCAAACAGTGCATATATGAATAATATAAAACAAATAGTACATATAAATATTTGAGGAATCCGGTTGGATTCCTCCAACCGGTTTCCTGCATCCGCCGATGTCAGTCAACACAATCAACAAAAATTCCATAATATGGAATATTATAATCAATAGGATTTACATCCAACTAATGATGTACATATATGCAACGATATATATATATATATATATATATATATATAATTTAACCAATTAAACTGTAATATATCTAAACGACCATCACATAGCATTCAACCACTATTCAAAATATAATTAGAATATTTTAAAATAGACCAGAGTTAGTGAATTTACTCACCTTTGTGCATTAACCGTCAAATAACGATTTGCGTCGGTCGATCAGGTGTTTCCACCAAAATTTTAACATCGTCCATATCACTCCAGATCAATTCGTACATGCATCCCATGCAACCATGATTCAAATAGAACTCAGCTCATCTTGTTTGGACCTTAACCTCGCTAATCATTATCCTTCAAGTAAAGCTTGGTACTTACGCTACCACCCCATATGTTATCACGCCTACCGCCCAATGGCCAAGTTCCGGCCACATTCTGTTTTTTTCCTTTCCTCGTTGCCAAACCGTACATAGTCACGTTCTTCCCTAATACGGTGTCCAAGCAGGACTAAAATCCACGTTTTCAGACCTTAACTGAAATGTACGCGCTCATTTTCTTCCCTTTAACCTACCCAGTACACTTTAAATCATTATTAGTTGCCAAACCACTATCACCGAAACGAAGCCAAACTTCTCCTCCACTTCACATCAACCCCAAGGACCACGTCACCTGCTTTAATTCTCCCATGCAGTGCTTTGTACAATCCCAACACTTTGAACATTTAGCAAGAACAAGAACCAAACCAAACTCCTTCATGTGAATAAATAGTGCAGTCTGCTCCTCTTCGAAATGCACTACCCCTTACCATTTTTAATTCATGTTCCAACCACACCAATTCTTTTGTTTCTTCCACTCATCACTCATGCACCATCCCCCACGTTAAAACCCAATCAGCTATCACTAAATCCCCCATTGCGGAACCTAAACTCCTCCTTTAACGTCCAACACTCCTTCTATCTACCTTTCCTTCTTACTGTGTCCTTCATATTTCTACGGTTTTCCCTCTTCGAACACTCCTCACTTTCCATCATTATAATCACTTCCCAAAACTGTGAACAAACACTCTAGCTCCCTACAGTAAGATCACGCATCTACCCTAATGCCCACGACTTCGCCAAAACTCATGATATAGGATACGTCTTTCACAAACGCCAATGAACAGTGTCCGCGAGATGGCTTCTAAGCATTTCAGCAACCAGAGTTTTAGTTGGCGGCAACTGGTTCGAATCCTTAAAACACTACCGAGATGAAAATGGAACCCCTTCTGGCAGTTTTAAATATTTATATACATCGGATTTTCTGAGGAGTATAGTTTAATTTGTAAACATTTTTGAAAGCCATAGTTTTATATTTCCTCTCACGTTTTTATTTCACTCTTTGTTTCTGTAGTGGGAAGAAGAAGCCACACAGCTCTTTATATAATTGATGGAAACTTGGTTAGGGAGTATAGCGTAGGTCTGTGACTTCATTAATTTTGATTTGCCCTTAAGAGTACGTTCCCACTACATAGAGTAGAAAATTTTACAACTAGTCTGCTCATGCTTCATGGCTAGGCAATTCAAACTTGGGTGTATTAAATGAAGAAAAGGGTGGGCATTGTTTGTAGGCAAGTCTAGCTACACTATGCTAGGTTATATACTTTCCATGATAAGCGGCGTGAAAATTGGGATTGTCTGCAGTGATTTTGGGATGCGGGTATCAGGCTAGAGTAGGTTACAGTTTTTCAGTATGATCCTTGATCGCCAAGTAATGAATTCTTATTTGTGTTATTTATTTATGTTGTTTATAAATTTTGTTGTGCAAGCTTTACATAATACATATAAGCATTGAGTGCTACAGTTATTAAAACATATTAACGTTCTGCTCTAATAAATGACTTATGTAATGACCCGCATTTTTAGAGATGGAATAATTAATTAATTTAATTATTTAATATCGTTATAGCGATATCGAGAACCATAATTAAATAATATTGAATATTTAATTAATATTTAAAATGAATAATAAATTATAAATATCGAAATAGTCAGAAATAGTAGAATTCACAATAGAGTGTGAATTGAATAGTATACGAGATGTGGTTGAGTTTCGATTCGAAATATAAGAACGAATATATTCAATCGACGACAGTTTGAACGTATAATTATAATATAATTAAAATAGAGCGCGTAACGACGCGGTAGTTCGCTATTTGGTGATTTGAACTTCAACTGAGTATACAGGGTTCGTTTTAAACCGGATTTCTGTGAAACAAGAAACGTGTGGAGCTGGTGGAGTATATCTTTCTAGTGGAAGAGAAAAATCAGGATTTCGTCGTGTAGATTTTGAGATATGTCCAAATCAAATTTCAGAAAAGTCGCTGTAAAATTCCTTTATATTTTGCAACGCTTTATTTACGTTATAAATGGATTTTCAGTATAAACTGAATATCGAGATAATCTGAAATCTGAAATATCAAACTGTAAATTCTGATATGATATTCTGTAGCTGTACGATATCATATGTGAAGATATACGATAATATAAATTATTTATATTTAATTTTTTAATATTTAAATATATTTATATATTTAAATCGGTCATCCAGAGCTTTAAAAATAGCCACTTTTGCAAACGAAATCGGAATTCGACGAAACTAGTTTCGTTGGGACCGTAATGTGGAACTGTAGCTGCATATCTAGTTTTGTGATTTTTGGGTATCACATGTGAGTATAGGAATTTTTAGAAGACTAATATAAGGAGCAGTTCAATATAAAGGAATAAAATAATCAAAATAAAATATCTAGATATTTGGATTTGGCTATAAATACCCTCACTTTCTCTCTAAACCTAAGTCTCCTTCTTTCCACGGTCAATGAAAATCCGCCGTAACCCATTTCTTTCTTCCAGTAAAACACATTCATCTTCAAAAATCAAGATCAAAAGGAATAAAATTCCTAAAATCATTAAAACCATGATATATAAACTTGTTTGATGCTACTCTTCATTCCTATGTGGGTTTTGCCCGGTGCGAACCACTTTAGGGTATACGACGTTCTCCAGTATGTTTTAGGGTAAATCAATTTTGGGATTTTTGGAGTATCGATGTCGATTTGGGGTTTGTAATTGAGTTAGTGGTGTCGAGGAGATTCGTTGGTGGAGTTTTTGAGTGATTCGGTGGTTTCCGTGCAAAACTGTGTCGATGTCGACGTTGGGGTGAGCAGTGATAGCTGGACGACACGATGGAAAGGTGAGGCCGAGTTCAACATTGGTGGGTGGAGGTTGTGGAGGATCGAACGAGGAGAAGGTTGGTGATTTCAGTTTTGGAATGTATGGTGAAAGGAGTGAGAACGTGGATGGTGTTTGAGCCAAAAATGGCCACGGTATTGAGGAGGATACGCTGCATTTAACAGGAGGAAGAAGGTAGAGAACGTGGGCTTTATGGTGTGGCAGTGGGCTGGGTTTTCAAGGGTGAGGCCCATCATTTAAAAGTGTTAAGTTTTTATAAAAATTCAAATAGGTATTAAACTTGTAAATCCAATATCTTGGTCGTATGTGATCAGAATTTCGAACGGTTGGATCCGTTAGGATCGTATGGACAGGAGCAACACAATGAGACTGACCGGGAGTGAATCCGAGCTCGTTACAATTTATGGCGAAATAAATTGTTCGACTGAATCAATGAACGCAAACCGATATTTATCGGTTAACGCGCAAATGTGAGTAAATCTCACCAACTCTAAACAGTTTTTAATTTCATGTTGTATTTTTAGAACTGTTAGAAATTGTTTGATTTACTGTGTGTTGACTGTTTGATTGAACTGCTAGTCAGTTAGTTGAATTTCTATATTGATTCTGTTTAACAGAATATATCATATGGAACTGAAAGTGATGTTATCTATATTGTCTAACATCTGTGATGCAGGGAAACAGGTCGGAGGAATCCAACTGGATTCCTCAACAGTTATTTTATTGTTTTTCATATATTTTGATATATGATGTGAATTATAACCTGTTGTTGATTGTGTGTGTATGGACGATATTGAACATCGTGATTTGATATGATTGAATACCATAACATACAGGATGTTGATAAGGAGGTTTTCAAAGTGATATTGAAAACAGAGATATTTATAAATTGAAATATTTATAAATAAGAGATATTTATAAATGGGAATATTTATAAATAGGAGGTATTTTAAAAAAAAAGGAAATAAATTCAAAACATTTTCTTTTGAATGGAAAGGCCTGTGTGGCGGGTTTGGGGATTTTCCCGATGCTCCCGTTACAAAGGAGGTTATGGCGAATTTTCCCGGGAATTTAAGGAGTTAGAATATTTCAAGAATAAATTTGAAAAGGAAATATTTGTAAACCATTTACAAATAGAATTGGAAAGGGAACATTTTAAAAAGGAAATCATTTTTAAAGTGTAGAACCGTTATTTAAAAGTAAATCTTTTCAAATGAATAAAACATTGTTAAAAAGGAAATCTTTATAAAGTAAGTATAGTTAATCGAATATGGTATTCGAAGTTAGTTAATCGAATATGGTATTCGAAGTTAGTCAATCGAATATGGTATTCGAAGTTAGTCAATCGAATATGGTATTCGAAGTTAGTCAATCGAATATGGTATTCGAAGTTAGTTAATCGAATATGGTATTCGAAGTTAGTCAATCGAATATGGTATTCGAAGTTAGTCAATCGAATATGGTATTCGAAGTTAGTTAATCGAATATAGACATTCGAAGTTAGTTAATCGAATATAGACATTCGAAGTTAGTTAATCGAATATAGACATTCGAAGTTAGTTAATCGAATATAGACATTCGAAGTTAGTTAATCGAATATGGTATTCGGAAGTTAGTTAATCGAATAAGTTATTCGAAAGGGGTTAGTCGAGTCGTGTTAACCAGTTAGAGTAAACCAGTTAGAGTTAACCAGTTAGAGTAAATCAGTTAGAGTTAACCAGTTAGAGTAAATCAGTTAGAGTTAACCAGTTAGAGTAAATCAGTTAGAGTTAACCAGTTAGAGTTAATCGATTAGAGTTAAAACGAACTAGAGTTAATCAAATATAGTTATTTGAGACAGAGTTAGTCAAACATAGTATTCATGGTAAGTTTCCATCTTGTACGACTGCTAGCGTAATTCGCAGGGCTGTAAATAGCCTACGGCGGTCGGATGTTTCCTGAGGGAGTCAGGCGTAACCATTGTGATCGCTGCGATCTAGAGTCAAGCGCATGGAGTTTAATCGAATATTAGTTACTCGATAGGAGTTAATCGAGTTGATCGAGTTGAGAAATAAGTTAAGTTAAATAAGTTGAGTTGATCGGGTGGTTCGACCAAGTTAGTCGAGCCTAGTTAATCGAATCGAATTGGTCGAACCAAGTGAGTCGAGTTAGTCAAGTCAAGTTAAGTTAGTCGAGTTAAGTTCGTCGAGTTAAATAAATCGATGTTAGTTTCATCGAAAGGAGTTATCGATGTTAGTTTCATCGAAAGGAGTTATCGATGATAGTTTCATCGAAAGGAGTTGTCGATGTTAGTTTCATCGAAAGGAGTTATCGATGTTAGTTTCATCGAAAGGAGTTATCGATGATAGTTTCATCGAAAGGAGTTATCGATGTTAGTTTCATCGAAGGGAGTTATCGATTATAGTTTAATCGAAGTAAGATTTTCAAATATGAGATATTTGAAAAAAGAAGAGTTATCGAATATTAGTTATTCGAAGAGAGATTTTCGAATATCGTTTATTCGAGAAGGAGTTAATCGAATATAGGTTATTCGAAGAAGAGTTAATCAAATAGAGATTTCTCGAAGAGAGTTAATCGGCAAATTCGATTATATCGAATTCGGGAAAGTACTTATACTTTCCAGTGTCTAAATAGAGATTTATTTATTTATAAATAAATAAGTGTTAGGTTAATTATTCACTAATAAGAATAGAAGTTATAATTAAAGTTAGATAATTCGAAAGTAAGGATTATAACGTTATCGTTATAACCAATGTTTTAAATATAGAAGTGGATTAGTAAAATTGGATCCGAGAAAGGCGTAAAGAAGTTGTTAAAGATTAAAAGATAAACTTTGACCATTTCGAAGTTATAACGTTGTTCAGTTAAGGTCTGAGAGGTAATTATACCCCAACTTGAGTGACTTCCTTCTTAACTAAGAAATGGTAAGGTTTGATCGTAAAGGAGTTTTGGAAATGTTTTCCAAAACGAGAATCAGAAATGTTTTCTGATAAAAGAAAATAAGAATTTAGAATATAGGGAAACAGGAGATAAGTAAATAAATGAACTAAAGAGATTTATGTTAAATGATGTTTGTTTGATATAATTTCCATCTGGAAATAATATCGTGGTTTGCACACTTGTTTTTCTTTGATAGTTAACTCACCGACTATCGAAGTTTTGACCATTTTAACGTTGTTAATATGGAGAGACCGGTTGGATTTTTATCCAAAGAACCACTCTGTATTGGCATAAGCGTCGCGAATCATATATGCCAAAGATAATTGAAGACGGAGTAAAATGCAAGGGCTATCCTGTTTACAGAATAGTGCCTTCGGTTTGTCCAGTCCCAGGACAACTTGTATGGACGAAGGTCTGACAGAGTATATCCAATGGATCGCGTAAGTTGATCTGTTCAAACGTATTCACGTTTGGTGGCGGAGGAATTCGTTTCTCTTAGCTGTATACCCGTGTTATTTTTGGATAAGTCAATTTGTGATTTGGCGGTATGACGATGTGACATTTCTAAGTGAATGAAGATGGATGTCTGACATAGTATTTCCTGAAAGGTCACGTACATTGATTTCTTCAACCGTACCAAGAGTGGAAGCGGAGAAGGAAACTTCTTTTAGCTGACACGTAATGTATTGTTGTAGACGTCAATTAGTGATTTTCGATGGATCTGACAATGTGGCATTCGAAGTGAATCTGATGTGATGATAAAGCGTAGCTTCTAGCCTCATCAACCGGTAAATGACAGAAATCGGACAGGCAGCATGGCTAAGTCGGTCGCACCGAAGTAGGGTGTATAATCACCTATCTAGTGAATATTCATTTGTTTCTTAAATCTATCAATGCTGTCCCATATATATATACGGGAACGGTTGCTGATCCCAACCGTTGGTGATGTACATTCGATACACTCAAGCGAAATGAGTGGTCGGTCATGTGTGGCTGAGTTACAAGATGTTCTTGTTGAACTCCAGTGTATCGTTCCTAGAGTACACTGATCGGAAGGTGATTCCATACCTTGTCATAGTTGGAAATCCATTACCCAATACGTGCTTGCGGTTTTGATTGTATACTATATATGTAGAACGTGAGATGAAAGCGTTTCTGCTAGTTGATATCTATTTGTACATAGACATTATTATAATATCAAAAGGTTTTTGATATAAAGATATTTTGGATTCTCATAAGGAAAAACCCGTTTCGTTCTGCGGCGTGGTCTCATGAGATATCGTTTACTTGTTCATATACCTGTTTAAACTATTTTACTCACACCAGTCCCATGACTGACCCGGAGTTTACTTTGTTGTTTTCCCTAAACTCTTGGGTGCCTAAATTTGCACGGGCAGTCAAGTAGTCGGGATTTACAGATATAGTTGAAGGGCTGGAGCAGGAGGCTTCTGGATCATATAGCTATAGTTATTTCCGCTGTGTTGTAAGTGCTGTACTCTGATAAGTGCTATTGTATACGTAACTGTTATATTTCAAAGTTATGTTATCTATTATATGTTATTCGTTCCGCTGTGAGGTTCGTGTTACTCTGATGTTGTGTTCTTCTTCTTCTATTCTACGTTTCTATCTTATCTATTCTCACCTTCTAATTTCTTTCATTAATTACCGGGATTTTTCGATGTTTTGGTTATCGACGTCGAGCTTACGTCGATAACCAAAGTCGCCGAAAATCCGGGTCGTTACAGTTGGTATCAGAGCTTAAGTTTAGAATTACTTGGCTCTGTGGCGTGACTCGGTAGAGATAGGGTTAGTAATACCCTAGATTGAGTTGAGTGTATATATACGAGTGCGTATTTGTATTTGATATAAAAATTTGTTTTATATTGTGGAGATTTATTGGTTGAGTAGTTTGGGAATTCTGGTCGATCAGTTTGATCCACTGTATCGGTAGGAGTTTGTAAACACTCGAATACGATGGGTCGTCACGATATGTTTTGAAAAGAGGGTAAATGAAAATAATTTTACCCAAAGTATATTTTGATATATATTGGATATATTGGTTGTTATTATAATCGAGTAAGATTATAAAGTGAAATGGTTATGTAAATAACTGATCAGAATTCATATAAGTAAAGTATATGAAAACCGATGAATTAAGTCTGAATTTGAATCAGAATTTGGATTTAAAATTCCTGAAATTCGAGTAAGTGTTGATAAATGAATCAGGATTTAAAATAAGGAAATTTTAAGTTCCTGGGAGATTTTGAAATGTTTTCAAAATGGAAGTATTTAGTAATGGTATTGAAAATGATATAGTATTGAAATCACTTGGGTCGCTGGAAAATAATTCCGATGATGACTGCGCAGTATCATCGGTGTGATTTTCGAGTTTCTAAGTGGTGGATTACTACCAAAGATTTCAATTTGAATTGTTTTGAGAAAACAAGTGTTTAGAAATTCAAAGGTTTTGAATAGGTATTATGATTTCAAATTGATTTGAAATAAACCTAGGAATTTGAAATTTGAAATTTAAATTTAACGTATGAAGTTAAATGGATTAAAATAGTGAAAGGGAATAATAAATTAGAATTTAACTTTGACTAAGTTAAATGAAATTGGATTTGATTAGAGGATAGTCTGAAAATGAATTCGACTTGGATATATGCGAATGGTTGTGTTGGAGGTGAAATTGATTGGAATTTGATTGAGGTAACACTGGTATATGTTGAGTTGATAGCATATGGAAGTGGTAGGGATATAATGATATGCCCAACAAAAAGGTACAAGTTTATATTTTATATGAGTTTGGAATTTATGAGCCGAATTGGCAAGTCGTTTGGCTGTTTGATTTTCTTTTGGGTTGAAGAAGGCCCAGAGAGGCGAGTTGGAGTTTGACCTATTGACCAGTACAAAGGAGGTGCTGGCGAAATTTTCCGAAAATTTAAAGTGTTAGAAAATTTTCAGAATTTTTGAAAATTTAGTTAGTCGGAATAAATTAATATTTTAGTCGATATTAATTGGTTCAGTTGAAACCGACGATAAGAGGTAAACAGATAAATTTTTACCCAATAGATAGGGTCGTCCTCTAACTTAGCAATTTCGAGGACGAAATTATTTTAAGTGGGGAAGAATGTAATGACCCGCATTTTTAGAGATGGAATAATTAATTAATTAATTTAATTATTTAATATCGTTATAGCGATATCGAGAACCATAATTAAATAATATTGAATATTTAATTAATATTTAAAATGAATAATAAATTATAAATATCGAAATAGTCAGAAATAGTAGAATTCACAATAGAGTGTGAATTGAATAGTATACGAGATGTGGTTGAGTTTCGATTCGAAATATAAGAACGAATATATTCAATCGACGACAGTTTGAACGTATAATTATAATATAATTAAAATAGAGCGCGTAACGACGCGGTGTTCGCTATTTGGCGATTTGAACTTCAACTGAGTATACAGGGTTCGTTTTAAACCGGATTTCTGTGAAACAAGAAAAGTGTGGAGCTGGTGGAGTATATCTTTCTAGTGGAAGAGAAAAATCAGGATTTCGTCGTGTAGATTTTGAGATATGTCCAAATCAAATTTCAGAAAAGTCGCTGTAAAATTCCTTTATATTTTGCAATGCTTTATTTACGTTATAAATGGATTTTCAGTATAAACTGAATATCGAGATAATCTGAAATCTGAAATATCAAACTGTAAATTCTGATATGATATTCTGTAGCTGTACGATATCATATGTGAAGATATACGATAATATAAATTATTTATATTTAATTTTTTAATTTTTTAATATATTTATATATTTAAATCGGTCATCCAGAGCTTTAAAAATAGCCACTTTTGCAAACGAAATCGGAATTCGACGAAACTAGTTTCGTTGGGACCGTAATGTGGAACTGTAGCTGCATATCTAGTTTTGTGATTTTTGGGTATCACATGTGAGTATAGGAATTTTTAGAAGACTAATATAAGGAGCAGTTCAATATAAAGGAATAAAATAATCAAAATAAAATATCTAGATATTTGGATTTGGCTATAAATACCCTCACTTTCTCTCTAAACCTAAGTCTCCTTCTTTCCACGGTCAATGAAAATCCGCCGTAACCCATTTCTTTCTTCCAGTAAAACACATTCATCTTCAAAAATCAAGATCAAAAGGAATAAAATTCCTAAAATCATTAAAACCATGATATATAAACTTGTTTGATGCTACTCTTCATTCCTATGTGGGTTTTGCCCGGTGCGAACCACTTTAGGGTATACGACGTTCTCCAGTATGTTTTAGGGTAAATCAATTTTGGGATTTTTGGAGTATCGATGTCGATTTGGGGTTTGTAATTGAGTTAGTGGTGTCGAGGAGATTCGGTGGTGGAGTTTTTGAGTGATTCGGTGGTTTCCGTGCAAAACTGTATCGATGTCGACGTTGGGGTGAGCAGTGATAGCTGGACGACACGATGGAAAGGTGAGGCCGAGTTCAACATTGGTGGGTGGAGGTTGTGGAGGATCGAACGAGGAGAAGGTTGGTGATTTCAGTTTTGGAATGTATGGTGAAAGGAGTGAGAACGTGGATGGTGTTTGAGCCAAAAATGGCCACGGTATTGAGGAGGATACGCTGCATTTAACAGGAGGAAGAAGGTAGAGAACGTGGGCTTTATGGTGTGGCAGTGGGCTGGGTTTTCAAGGGTGAGGCCCATCATTTAAAAGTGTTAAGTTTTTATAAAAATTCAAATAGGTATTAAACTTGTAAATCCAATATCTTGGTCGTATGTGATCAGAATTTCGAACGGTTGGATCCGTTAGGATCGTATGGACAGGAGCAACACAATGAGACTGACCGGGAGTGAATCCGAGCTCGTTACAATTTATGGCGAAATAAATTGTTCGACTGAATCAATGAACGCAAACCGATATTTATCGGTTAACGCGCAAATGTGAGTAAATCTCACCAACTCTAAACAGTTTTTAATTTCATGTTGTATTTTTAGAACTGTTAGAAATTGTTTGATTTACTGTGTGTTGACTGTTTGATTGAACTGCTAGTCAGTTAGTTGAATTTCTATATTGATTCTGTTTAACAGAATATATCATATGGAACTGAAAGTGATGTTATCTATATTGTCTAACATCTGTGATGCAGGGAAACAGGTCGGAGGAATCCAACTGGATTCCTCAACAGTTATTTTATTGTTTTTCATATATTTTGATATATGATGTGAATTATAACCTGTTGTTGATTGTGTGTGTATGGACGATATTGAACATCGTGATTTGATATGATTGAATACCATAACATACAGGATGTTGATAAGGAGGTTTTCAAAGTGATATTGAAAACAGAGATATTTATAAATTGAAATATTTATAAATAAGAGATATTTATAAATGGGAATATTTATAAATAGGAGGTATTTTAAAAAAAAGGAAATAAATTCAAAACATTTTCTTTTGAATGGAAAGGCCTGTGTGGCGGGTTTGGGGATTTTCCCGATGCTCCCGTTACAAAGGAGGTTATGGCGAATTTTCCCGGGAATTTAAGGAGTTAGAATATTTCAAGAATAAATTTGAAAAGGAAATATTTGTAAACCATTTACAAATAGAATTGGAAAGGGAACATTTTAAAAAGGAAATCATTTTTAAAGTGTAGAACCGTTATTTAAAAGTAAATCTTTTCAAATGAATAAAACATTGTTAAAAAGGAAATCTTTATAAAGTAAGTATAGTTAATCGAATATGGTATTCGAAGTTAGTTAATCGAATATGGTATTCGAAGTTAGTCAATCGAATATGGTATTCGAAGTTAGTCAATCGAATATGGTATTCGAAGTTAGTCAATCGAATATGGTATTCGAAGTTAGTCAATCGAATATGGTATTCGAAGTTAGTCAATCGAATATGGTATTCGAAGTTAGTCAATCGAATATGGTATTCGAAGTTAGTTAATCGAATATAGACATTCGAAGTTAGTTAATCGAATATAGACATTCGAAGTTAGTTAATCGAATATAGACATTCGAAGTTAGTTAATCGAATATAGACATTCGAAGTTAGTTAATCGAATATGGTATTCGGAAGTTAGTTAATCGAATAAGTTATTCGAAAGGGGTTAGTCGAGTCGTGTTAACCAGTTAGAGTAAACCAGTTAGAGTTAACCAGTTAGAGTAAATCAGTTAGAGTTAACCAGTTAGAGTAAATCAGTTAGAGTTAACCAGTTAGAGTAAATCAGTTAGAGTTAACCAGTTAGAGTTAATCGATTAGAGTTAAAACGAACTAGAGTTAATCAAATATAGTTATTTGAGACAGAGTTAGTCAAACATAGTATTCATGGTAAGTTTCCATCTTGTACGACTGCTAGCGTAATTCGCAGGGCTGTAAATAGCCTACGGCGGTCGGATGTTTCCTGAGGGAGTCAGGCGTAACCATTGTGATCGCTGCGATCTAGAGTCAAGCGCATGGAGTTTAATCGAATATTAGTTACTCGATAGGAGTTAATCGAGTTGATCGAGTTGAGAAATAAGTTAAGTTAAATAAGTTGAGTTGATCGGGTGGTTCGACCAAGTTAGTCGAGCCTAGTTAATCGAATCGAACTGGTCGAACCAAGTGAGTCGAGTCAAGTTAAGTTAGTCGAGTTAAGTTCGTCGAGTTAAATAAATCGATGTTAGTTTCATCGAAAGGAGTTATCGATGTTAGTTTCATCGAAAGGAGTTATCGATGATAGTTTCATCGAAAGGAGTTGTCGATGTTAGTTTCATCGAAGGGAGTTATCGATTATAGTTTAATCGAAGTAAGATTTTCAAATATGAGATATTTGAAAAAAGAAGAGTTATCGAATATTAGTTATTCGAAGAGAGATTTTTGAATATCGTTTATTCGAGAAGGAGTTAATCGAATATAGGTTATTCGAAGAAGAGTTAATCAAATAGAGATTTCTCGAAGAGAGTTAATCGGCAAATTCGATTATATCGAATTCGGGAAAGTACTTATACTTTCCAGTGTCTAAATAGAGATTTATTTATTTATAACTAAATAAGTGTTAGGTTAATTATTCACTAATAAGAATAGAAGTTATAATTAAAGTTAGATAATTCGAAAGTAAGGATTATAACGTTATCGTTATAACCAATGTTTTAAATATAGAAGTGGATTAGTAAAATTGGATCCGAGAAAGGCGTAAAGAAGTTGTTAAAGATTAAAAGATAAACTTTGACCATTTCGAAGTTATAACGTTGTTCAGTTAAGGTCTGAGAGGTAATTATACCCCAACTTGAGTGACTTCCTTCTTAACTAAGAAATGGTAAGGTTTGATCGTAAAGGAGTTTTGGAAAGGTTTTCCAAAACGAGAATCAGAAATGTTTTCTGATAAAATAAAATAAGAATTTAGAATATAGGGAAACAGGAGATAAGTAAATAAATGAACTAAAGAGATTTATGTTAAATGATGTTTGTTTGATATAATTTCCATCTGGAAATAATATCGTGGTTTGCACACTTGTTTTTCTTTGATAGTTAACTCACCGACTATCGAAGTTTTGACCATTTTAACATTGTTAATATGGAGAGACCGGTTGGATTTTTATCCAAAGAACCACTCTGTATTGGCATAAGCGTCGCGAATCATATATGCCAAAGATAATTGAAGACGGAGTAAAATGCAAGGGCTATCCTGTTTACAGAATAGTGCCTTCGGTTTGTCCAGTCCCAGGACAACTTGTATGGACGAAGGTATGACAGAGTATATCCAATGGATCGCGTAAGTTGATCTGTTCAAACGTATTCACGTTTGGTGGAGGAGGAATTCATTTCTCTTAGCTGTATACCCGTGTTATTTTTGGATAAGTCAATTTGTGATTTGGCGGTATGACGATGTGACATTTCTAAGTGAATGAAGATGAATATCTGACATAGTATTTCCAGAAAGGTCACGTACATTGATTTCTTCAACCGTACCAAGAGTGGAAGCGGAGAAGGAAACTTCTTTTAGCTGACACGTAATGTATTGTTGTAGACGTCAATTAGTGATTTTCGATGGATCTGACAATGTGGCATTCGAAGTGAATCTGATGTGATGATAAAGCGTAGCTTCTAGCCTCATCAACCGGTAAATGACAGAAATAGGGCAGGTAGCATGGCTAAGTCGGTCGCACCAAAGTAGGGTGTATAATCACCTATCTAGTGAATATTCATTTGTTTCTTAAATCTATCAATGCTGTCCCATATATATATACGGGAACGGTTGCTGATCCCAACCGTTGGTGATGTACATTCGATACACTCAAGCGAAATGAGTGGTCGGTCATGTGTGGCTGAGTTACAAGATGTTCTTGTTGAACTCCAGTGTATCGTTCCTAGAGTACACTGATCGGAAGGTGATTCCATACCTTGTCATAGTTGGAAATCCATTACCCAATACGTGCTTGCGGTTTTGATTGTATACTATATATGTAGAACGTGAGATGAAAGCGTTTCTGCTAGTTGATATCTATTTGTACATAGACATTATTATAATATCAAAAGGTTTTTGATATAAAGATATTTTGGATTCTCATAAGGAAAAACCCGTTCCGTTCTGCGGCGTGGTCTCATGAGATATCATTTACTTGTTCATATACCTGTTTAAACTATTTTACTCACACCAGTCCCATGACTGACCCGGAGTTTACTTTGTTGTTTTCCCTAAACTCTTGGGTGCCTAAATTTGCACGGGCAGTCAAGTAGTCGGGATTTACAGATATAGTTGAAGGGCTGGAGCAGGAGGCTTCTGGATCATATAGCTATAGTTATTTCCGCTGTGTTGTAAGTGCTGTACTCTGATAAGTGCTATTGTATACATAACTGTTATATTTCAAAGTTATGTTATCTATTATATGTTATTCGTTCCGCTGTGAGGTTCGTGTTACTCTGATGTTGTGTTCTTCTTCTTCTTCTTCTATTCTACGTTTCTATCTTATCTATTCTCACCTTCTAATTTCTTTCATTAATTACCGGGATTTTTCGATGTTTTGGTTATCGACGTCGAGCTTACGTCGATAACCAAAGTCGCCGAAAATCCGGGTCGTTACAACTTATTAACGATGTGCCAGGTTCTCTCACATTTACTACGCGCCTGCTTGCTTAATTCGAAATGTTTTATATAAATGTCAAATTTGAATTTAAAAGTACTTAAAAATGGTTCATTTGTGTGTACAGGTATTCGGTTTGCAATATGGACGTTTAACAAATAAATCTTACTATAATTTTGTAGAAGCATGTTTTGTCCAATTATACTGGGCACCACTTGGTGAATTTAATACATCACGATTATTCAAACTGTATTATGTATTCATATGAATTGTATATGAAGTTTGGATGGTAAAAGCAAAGTAGTCAACTTCAGTTACAACTTGTATCATATATATTAACCGTATATCATAGTTTAATATATATAATAAGATTACTATTCAAAACCGACATTATATGACCAGTTTGAAAATTTTACACTATAAGGGTTAGTGTTCTTCTGAGCCGTACGGACAGAAATAAAAATACAGTCGTGTTCAGCGAGGTGCTACGATCCAAAAAATATAATAATATAGACTAGTTGACTTATTTTGTTGAACCAAAAATGATGATATAAGGTATAAAATACTCCAAATAAAAAGTTGCTTATTTCCCAAATTAAAAATTACAGTAAAATTCTAAAAAATTAAATTATAACTACACCTCAAACAGCTTGTCCAAAATCGAAACTGATATCTAGTTATATTAAAATAACCAAACCAATATATTAAAATAATTAAATTAATTAATAATTAAACCGTTAAAATTTCGGGACGTTAAATTCCTTCCCCCTTAAAAGAATTTCGTCCCCGAAAGTACTAAGGTAGGATAAATGCTACAATCCCTATTAATTTGGTTTTCTTAATTTCAGTTTCAACTGAACCGGTTAATTTTAATTAAAATATCAATTCCTTTTTTATTAACGAATATTTCAAAAGTTCTCATATTTTCTTAAATTTTCGACAAATTTTGTCAGCATCTCCTCCGCATGGCTCAATCGGTACTACTACAACTTATCTCTCTCGGCCTTTTCCAATTCAAAAGAAAATCAAAAAGCCAAACGGCTTGCCAGATAGGCTCATAAATCTCATGCCCATATAAAATATAAACTTGTACCTTTTTTTGGGGCATTCAACTCTGTCTCTGCCATTTACTATCACTTCATCATATATCCATGCATGTCCAGTTGATCTCCAATGAATTTGTTCTCCAATCCAATCATTCGCCTATACCATGCCAAATTTCATTTCAGACTACAGTTCCAACCTCAATTTCAAATTCTTAGTCAACAATCCAATTTCACTTAGCATTATTTTATTCCCATTAGTATATAATTATCCTGTATATTTGTTTTTAATTTAAACCATCATTTCCTGGGAGTTTTGAATAGCTCAGTCTTTTTCAAAATTGAATATTCCTTTTTCGAAATTTCAAACAACTTGTTTTACTCAAAACAATTCAAAAAATTTGGTAGCAATCCGTCACTTAGAAACTCGAAAATGAACACCGATGATGGTCGACTTCATCATCGGAATTATTTCTCAGTAACCAAAGTGAGTTCAATACTATATCATTTTAAAACTTTATTTCCAAACACTTTTATTTTGAAGTTACTTCAGAATATCCATTACAATACTTGGAAAACTTTTCCTCCTCGATATTTAAAAATCCCTATATATAATCCAAAATTTAACTCAATTACTTTTTAAATTCCTAGAGTTTATTTTCCAATTCTAGTTTATCTTCGGATTCAATTCATCTGATTTATATATTATACTTACGTGAATTCTAATTGGTTATTTATAACCAATTTAATTGTGACCTTATTCGATTATAGTAATAATCAACACATCTAATATACTATACTAATCTCAAGATATATACTTCTTTTTATATCAAAATATATTTTGGGTAAGATTATTTTATTTACCCTCTTTTCAAAACATACCGTGTCGAATTACATTGTTCAAGAGTTTAGAAACACCTATCGACACAGTTTGCATTACTGTTTCGACCAGAATTCATAAACCACTCGACTGACCAGTCAACACAATATAAAACAGTTTTTATATTAATTTCAAATATGCGTGCATATATATATATATACACTCAAACTCAATCTTGAGTATTTCTAACTCCATCTCTATTGAGTTACACCACAGAGCCAAGATAATACTTAACCATCAGCTTTGATACCAACTGTAAAGGCCCGTAAATCCGTACCAATTTGAGCTGACTAATATCCTACACATTCAACTCAAAGTGCACGAAAATACAGATCTTTAATAGAAAGAAATGAGACGATGAGAAAGATAAGATAGAACTAGTAGAATAGAAGAAGAAGAAAAAATTCAAAATCTAAACAGTATCAGAGTAAACACGAATCTCACAGCGGAACGAATAAAATATATTATAACATAACTTTGAAATACAAAATCTGAATTTGTACTTACATATCATATCAGAATATAACTCATACACATCACAGCGGAAATAATCTGTACATAACTACTGGTGAAGCCTTCTGCTTTGAGCTCCTCCAAGTGTATCTGTAAAAGCCTGAAACACTTGACTGCCCGTACAAATTTGGGCACCCAAGAGTTTAGGGAAAACAAACAAAATAAACTCTGGGTCAGTCATGGGACTGGTGTGAGGAAACTTAAAACATATTGTTTAATTTTGAAAACCCTTTTGAAAGAAAGGGTAATAGTAAGACCAACCCACACATGAGCATGGACGGTTTTTACCTTACTATAGCCAAAACATTTTTGATATCTAAATCTAGTGATATTACAATAATGTCCAATCAAATAAATAACCAAGTAGTAGAATGCTTGCATCTCACGCTCTACATACATAGTATAAAATCAAAAACCGCAGGGCGCTTATTGGATATTGGATTCCAACTATGACAAGGTATGGGACTGTAACGACCCAGGGATTTTCAGCCCTGAAAATCGACATAAATACCTTTACCGTAACTCATGCCAACCTTCCAAACACCGAAAACACTGGACGTTATTAGAAAGAAATTAGAGGGTGAGATAAGAAAGAAAGAAATATTAGAATAGAAGAATAAGAAGAAAACACCACAACACAGAATCAGAGTCTCACATCGTAGCGGAACAAAATATAATACAGAAATAAATCTTTATTGAGAGCTTTAAATAAAACTTACAATATCAGAGTACATCACACAACAGGACAGTTATAATAACCTATTACCATATACATCACACAGCAGAATAAATACTAGATAATATCATATATCTGAACACCTTCAGCTCGTCTCTTCACAGCATTCGATAACCTGAACCTGTACGCCCCGGGCTAACCCGAGCATTTACAAAACACCGGGTCAGTCTGGTGAACCAGAGTGAGAAAAACTCGCACAGTATTAAGGGTATCGCACAACCTGATTTTAAAGTAAAAATCTTTCAAAGAAAGGGATAATCGTAAGACCAAATCCACACCTAAACACGGATGGTTTTTACCTTACGATAACCCAAAACATTCTTGAAATCAATATCTTGTCTGATATTATAATAATGTCTAAATACAAGTAAATAGCAATCTAGTGGAACGCTTGCATCTCATGCTCCACATATATATAGTATACAATCAAAACCGCGGGCGCTTATTGGAGATTGGATTCCAACTCTGACAAGGTATGGGACCACCTGCCGATAGTGCATCTCTAGAGGTGAATGCACTGGATTCAACAAGAACGTCTTGCAACCCGGCCCACACATGACCGACCACTCATTTCGCTTGAGTGTATCGAATGTATATCACCAACGGTTGGGTGCGACCCACAGTTTCCTGAAAAGGGACAGCATCGAAATAGATTAAAGAAGCAAATAGATTTTCTCTAGATAGACGATTATACACCCTAATGGGAGCGACCCACATAGCCATGTTGCCTGCCCGATTTTTGTCATTTACCGGTTGTGAGGCTTGAGGTTTTAATTTCCTTTACAACACCTGCCACCATTCACTTTGAATGCCACATCGTCAGATCCGCCAGATATCATCAATTGACGTCCACAAAAATACTCTAGTTGGGAGCTAACCAACTATAGCACGTTTGAAGAAATCAACGTACGTGATCCTTTGGAAATACTCTGTCAAACACTCGTCCATACAAGTCATCTAGGAACAGGATGAACCGAAGGTACTCTCCTACTGCATCTCATATAGGAATCACCCCATGGATCAGTAGCGAGAAGTCCTTGCAACCCGTAGATTCCAACCATGACAGAAACACAATACATCTCTAGCTACAGACCAGAGATTATTAGTAATTCTTCCTTTTACGAAAATCTACGGTCTTTAATGCTTCATCTCGATCATCTTCTAATATCTTTACGTATTTGTTGGTCGGAATGGTTTTCGAATATAAAAACGATCCCGGTCTTTCTGTACCAACAATCGTATTGGACAGATTTGATAGTCGGTGATTTAACTATCAAAATAAACGGTGTTTCAATCATGACAATCCAGTGAGTTCACTGGTTCAGTATCCGGCATCACTTGGCCTTTTAATTTAAAAAAAATGTAAATTCAAACTCTTATATCTTTTGATATTATAAATATAATTTTCTTGCTTCTTTATTTAACATGAAATTCTTCTTTAACAAATTTCTTTTTTTAATACTTAGGAAATCTTATAACATATTCAGTTAATCTATTTTCATTTTCCTCTTTACCCTTACAACCAATATCATCCTCAGATAATCCTAAAATCGTTCAGGTTGGGGTATTTTAATTACCTCTCAGACCTTGATCAACAACATTCATATCTTCAGATGAATACCAGTCGTAATCCCAACACCAATATTTCATTCCAATATCAATACAAATTCCATTTCACCATTGTTTTCCCAAAATATGGTTTCATAACATTCCTACGCTTTGAAATCTCTTTCTCTGATATGTCGTTCGTTCTTAATTCAATAATTAAGTAATATTTATAAAACATCACTTTTAACTCGTCCTTTTTAAATAATTTCATTTATAAATCAAATTTGGTTATATAACCTTATAACCTCCTTCTTTACCCAAATTCACTCCTTCCAATCTCTTTTCAAATTTATTTCATCATTTCCTGCTTGTAATTCTTATTTCAAATCCCAATTGTACTTAATCCCATCTTTTTAAGTAACGTTAATTTAGAATTAACGATATAATACCTCAAACCTCTTTTATATAACTCTAGTTTATTATGAAACCCTTATATCTAAATTTCCTTTTACTTAATTTGAATAATTAAGTAACATTCATTTTCCACTATATTATTTGCTTGAAATTTCCTTTTATAACTTTGTTATAAAAGCTCAGGTTTTAAACAAAACCTGTTCATAAACTCTTTCACCATTCAATAGGATTTTGTTTCACTTAGATTACCTTTTAAATGAATTCCCATTAAGAAGTGAATTTCTAAATTTTTATTAATAAAAATCATTTATTTCAATCATTTACTACATTAGTAGCAAATTTCTTTATTAAATACAATAAATAGTAACCCCCTTTTTAAAACTAAATAAAATTTAACAATATTCTTTAAACCATTTTATTAGGTTAATTTCCTTATTTCCACATTTACAAATCTGATTAACATTAGGCTTGACTTCCTAAAATCAATTTACACTTAATTATAAACATACATATTTATTTCCTTTTTAAATAAGTTTTATTCAAAAATAATATTTTAAAATCTATCTTTAGTTATAAAAATCAATTTTTTTAACTTTCGCTCTATCGACTCACCTGACGGTGAGTCAATATAAACAAAGCGATTTACTTTTAGGCCATTTACTGCCGATTGCTCAACAAATATAGCCCATTGGTTAAAACACAACACATGTTGACTTTTCAGTCAATGATCACTACTAAAATCAATAACCCAATCATGACAGTTCATATATGATAATATGAAAGTAAATAATATATTTGAGGAATCCGGTTGGATCCCTACAGCCTATTCTTCTCTGTATACAAACGGTTATCTGATCAAACCATTTAAACAGGTCAAACAATTCAAACAGGTCAAACAATTCAAACCATTAAACACGTTTATTGATAAACTTGACCAATAAGGTAAGTTACCTTTATTGGAACCAATCGTTAAAATAACGATTTGGTATTTTACTGAAATTAACCAATGGTTTAATTTCATCGGTTAAATCAACAAATAAATATATGACTAGCAAACAGTCAATCATCAGTACACAAAGCACACAAAATAAAAATCCAATATATATAAAATATAAATGGGTAACTGAGTGAGTTTAACTCACCTTGATTCCATCCATTGCTGAAACAGTTTGTGTTAATTAAATTAAACCAGCGTTTAATTAAATTAAAGATAAGATTCCAGCAGCGTCCCATTCTGATCAAACCGACTTCATTATTTTACGTCAGTCAATACGATTCCAATGCTTTCGCTCTTGTCGAATTCTGACAATATACAAGAACGTCATAAAAATTATACGACTATGGGTTTTAAATTTAAACTATCAATACTTAACTCAAATTTTACTTATCTTAATTTATGATTTTATTTAAATTATCATAAAATGCAACCTGTATCTAACCAAGTTAATTGGGCCTAACCCAATGCGCTAAACCCCAGGAAATCGCCCATTTATAGGCGTGCACATAAATGGGCCTGGTCTGGTTTATTTTATCAAGTGCCTAATCCCATATTGATAAATGCTTGACTATGTTATATGGCGCTTAATTAACGTGGACTGATATTATTATCTAACATTTAATATCACCTATACATAGTAACCTACTTCAACGTTAATTTAGGCATATAAATGGGCCTAGTTTTATACACCGGTATTTAACTATAAAATGTGCCCAATCCAATTTATACCATGCCAAATCCTAGTTGCCTGATCGCATAATGTATCCAGGTATATATACAGTAATGTGGTAAAATTATTAAAGTATTAAACTAAACACCATTCATTAATCATCTTAGTTAAGCAGATTACCTTTTTAATATACATCTTTCTTCTTTTTGTTCCCAACTTCTCACTGATCATCCTCTTTTCCTTCAACCTTGCTGATCCCCATGCTGCCGTGTGGTTAGTTTCTCCTCCCACGCTAGTGCTCCCATAGACACTCTCCACTATCACATGTCAACCCACAAGTAACTTTTAACTCCTCCATTCTTCCATACCACGCCTGCTCCTACTGACCCCAATCATCGCCTACTCCACTCCTTACTGTGACAGTCCGCCTCAAGCTCCACTTATACACGGTTATTTAAAACCTCCCCATCAGTACTCCACGCCTCTCACATATTTTCTAAACATTTTCTATTTCCATTGCTCCAATGTACTGTAAAAAGAACATGGTCGTGCTTTATATAATCATATCCTCCTTCCAGTCACTTTGTTTGTCATCTAGCCTATCTTCCCTCTATGTCTTGCTTTCGCCATATTTTCAAAACCGTACCTCCTTCCCACACCAATGACTAACAAAAATAACCGATGTTGAACAAGACTTTGATGTAATATAAGTGGAGGACTTACGTTATATTTATTTTGTTGAGGCTATCGGTTTGTTCTGCTGAAACAATGGAATGGCATAAGTATTTATATAGAGAGAGAGAAGATAAGAAGCACGTCCTTTCCGGTTACGTACAACATAGGGTTTTTAGATCAGGTCGGCTGAGTGTTTCACCATAGTATGTGAAGAAGCGCGTAGGATAGAGGATAGATTGCATGTGCGGGCTCCTATGTGTATTAATTTGAGTGAGACAAGCTGAAGAGCCAATTCGAGCCGATATGTACAGGTACCCAGTAATAGGCATCTGCAAACGGACAGCGAAGGAGATAACAGATCAGCGTTGGCATGTGTGAATATCTTGGTTGACAATGAAGTGAAATATTGCAGCGAGGAGTATTTGGGGAGGAAGGAAAATAGGTTGCCTATTATTTAAACACGCATGGTAGGTGATGAAAAGGAAACATCCCAGGGTAACAGTGTAATAGGTAGGCATGATTGTAAGTTTGGGTAGACAGCATAATAGGTGTACGTAATTGTGTTTTGGGTTACTTAAGAGCGAAGTAACGTTATAAAACCACCACAAACAACTTCTGTTTACTGATAAAAAGGCTAATCTTGGTATAAAAAGGTATTCCGAACCTAACGGGACAAGTTTCGTCGAATTCCGACATCCTTTGGAAAATTTTCCTTTATAAAACCGGAAATAAACACGCATTTAAATTTTTCACGATCACCAGATAAATCAAATCAACTTGAAACTTTGCAATCCTACAATAATTTTTAAATACGAACCCAACGGCACTAGTTTCGTCGCATTCTGAGACTGTTTCCCCGGTAGGCTATTTTTACGCGCACGCAATGTCATTTTGGACACCAAATTAGCCGGTCTCCAAAAATAGCAAACTATATACCTATCCTGACTCTAATCGACGATACGAACTCAACGGAATTGGTTTCGTGGCTTAATTCGATGGACTGTTCAAGTTATACCCAAATAATCCTTTATTAAATTAATTACACGCTTTAGAAATTGAATGAGCGTTTACGGCTACCGTGGTCACATACGACGTCGGTTTGTCACGCCATTCAACACCGTACAATAATTTAATGATACGGTCCCAATAAAACTAATTTCATCGAAAACTGAGTCCATTTGCAAAACAGCTATTTTAACGGCCTATATTTTAATAACGATTTTACATAGCGACTATTTCAAAATTCGATTTGGCCATATCTAACAAATTATAATACGAAATCCGAAGTTTTCTCTTTCATATGAAAATTATCATCAACATGGTTCCAATGTTTCTCATTTCACAGAAATCCGGCTTATATCGGATCCTGTATTCCCAGTTGAAGTTCAAAACCAAATATTACGAACTGCCGCACAATTTCGAGCTCGTTTTATATTTATATTAATATATAACGTTCAACTTCGTTTTAAATAACGAGTTAAATATTAAAATCCATAAATAGTCCAAATATAATATTTAAAATAATAAATTAAATTAAATATTTGATGGCCAAAAATACAGGTCGTTACATTCTTCCCCCCTTAAAATAATTTCGTCCTCTAAATTGCTAAGGTAAGAAAGAACGTTACAAACCCATTATCTTTATAAAAATACTTATTCAAAACTCCTTTCTATTTCCAAAATAAATCTAATTGGTTTTAGAACCAATCTATTCCCAATAAAAGAATTTTCCAAAAAATCTTCAAAAATTTCTAACACCTTAAATTTTGAATTTTTTTTGGTAGAGTCTCCCCTGTACGGAGGACATCTGCAATATCGCAGATTCAAGAAATATATATACATCGACCAATAGGGTCGGAAAAATTCAAAAACCAAACTCAAAATCCAAATAAAACCCAAAATTTCATATTCTGCATAGGCCTACCTATTTGCGAGCGTTATTATGCGATTAACGATATTTTATATTCGAGCTTGCTAAGTTATTATGCAGCTCTATTCAAACTGGATTCAATTAACTCCAGAATTTTCTCTTGGATGGGATTTAAAGCTGAATTGATACCTCTGCACCTGTTCTCAACTCAAATAAATTTCATCAGTCCCCAAAACAACATCAATTAGTTTCAAATATCCATATCATACGATCCAACCAATTCTACACACAATCAAATCCACATGAGGTTATAATTATTTATAATCACTTCATTTATTTATTTAATTATCCATTCAGGTTTATTAATCTAGATTGATTTATCCAACTTATTTATTTCACATTGGTTTTAAACCAAGTCTATCATTTTCAGATTTATATTCAAGCAATCAACATCACAATTCAAACATATCATTCAAATCAACATTAACAAATCAATCGATTTCCCATATTATAATAAATTGAGAAAATCATTAATTTTATTATAAAATAAATTGGGCAAAAATAATTTCAAATTTTTTTTATATCAAATTACAAATACGCGCTCTCATATATATAGCAAACTCAATCTAAGGTATTAATAACCCCATCTCTATCGAGTTACACCACAGAGCCAAGGTTATCACTAAACCAATAGCTCTGATACCACTGTAACGACCCAGGGATTTTCAGCCCTGAAAATCGACATAAATACCTTTACCGTAACTCATGCCAACCTTCCAAACACCGAAAACACTGGACGTTATTAGAAAGAAATTAGAGGGTGAGATAAGAAAGAAAGAAATATTAGAATACAAGAATAAGAAGAAAACACCACAACACATAATCAGAGTCTCACATCGTAGTGGAACAAAATATAATACAGAAATAAATCTTTATTGAGAGCTTTAAATAAAACTTACAATATTAGAGTACATCACACAACGGGACAGTTATAATAACCTGTTCCCGTATACATCACACAGCGGAATAAATACTAGATAATATCATACGTCTGAACACCTTCAGCTTGTCTCTTCACAGTATTCGATAACCTGAACCTGTACGCCCTGGGCTAACCCGAGCATTTACAAAACACTGGGTTAGTCTGGTGAACCAGAGTGAGAAAAACTCGCACAGTATTAAGGGTATCACACAACCTGATTTTTAAGTAAAAATCTTTCAAAGAAAGGGATAATCGTAAGACCAAATCCACACCTAAACACGGACGGTTTTTACCTTACGATAACCCAAAACATTCTTGAAATCAATATCTTGTCTGATATTATAATAATGTCTAAATACAAGTAAATAGCAATCTAGTGGAACCCTTGCATCTCACGCTCCACATATATATAAATAGTATACAATCAAAACCGCGGGCGCTTATTGGAGACTGGATTCCAAATCCGACAAGGTATGGGACCACCTGCCGATAGTGTATCTCTAGAGGCGAATACACTTGGTTCAACAAGAACGTCTTGCAACTCGGCCCACACATGACCGACCACTCATTTCGCTTGAGTGTATCGAATGTATATCACCAACGGTTGGGTGCGACCCACTGTTTCCTGAAAAGGGACAGCATCGAAATAGATTAAAGAAGCAAATAGATTTTCTCTAGATAGGCGATTATACACCCTGATGGGAGCTACCCACATAGCCATGCTGCCTGCCCGATTTTTGTCGTTTACCGGTTGTGAGGCTTGAGGTTTGAATTTCCTTTACAACACCTGGCCACCATTCACTTTGAATGCCACATCGTCAGATCCGCCAGATATCACCAATTGACGTCCACAAAAATACTCTAATTGGGAGCTAACCAACTATAGCACGTTTGAAGAAATCAACGTACGTGATCCTTTGGAAATACTCTGTCAGACACTCGTCCATACAAGTCATCCAGAAACAGGATGAACGGAAGGTACTCTCCTACTACATCTTATATAGGAATCACCCCATGGATCAATAGCGAGAAGTCCTTGCAACCCGTATATTCCAACCACGACAGAACCACAGTACATCTCTGGCTGCAGACCAGAGATTATTAGCAATTCCTCCATTTACAAAAATCTACGATCTTCAATGCTTCATCTCGATCATCTTCTAATATCTTTATGGATTTGTTAGTCGGAATGGTTTTTGAATATAAATTCGATCCCGGTCTTTCCGTACCAACAATCGTATTGGACAGATTTGATAGTTGGTGATTTAACTATCAAAATAAACGGTGTTTCAATCATGACAATCCAGTGAGTTCACTGGTTCAGTATCCGGCATCACTTGGCCTTTTAATTTAAAACAAATGTAAACTCAAACTCTTATATCTTTCGATATTATAAATATAATTTTCTTGCTTCTTTATTTAACATGAGATTCTTCTTTAACAAATTTCTTTTTTTAATACTTAGGAAATCTTATAACATATTCAGTTTGTCTATTTTCATTTTCCTCTTTACCCTTACAACCAATATCATCCTCAGATAATCCTGAAGTCGTTCAGGTTGGGGTATCTTAATTACCTCTCAGACCTTGATCAACAACATTCATATCTTCAGATGAATACCAGTCGTAAACCCAACACCAATATTTCATTCCAATATCAATACAAATTCCATTTCACCATTTTTTCCCCCCAAAATATGGTTTCATAACATTCCTATGCTTTGAAAATCTCTTTCTCTGATATATCATTCGTTCTTAATTCAATAATTAAGTAATATTTATTAAAACATCACTTTTAACTCGTCCTCTTTAATTAATTTCATTTATAAATCAAATTTGGTTATATAACCTTATAATCTCTTTCTTTACCCAAATTCACTCCTTCCAATCTCTTTTCAAATTTATTTCATCATTTCCTGCTTGGAATTCTTATTTCAAATCCCAATTGTACTTAATCCCATCTTTTTAAGTAACGTTAATTTAGAATTAACGATATAATACCTCAAACCTCTTTTATATAACTCTAGTTTACTATAGAACCCTTATATCTAAATTTCCTTTTACTTAATTCGAATAATTAAGTAACATTCATTTTCCACTATATTATTTGCTTGAAATTTCCTTTTATAACTTTGTTATAAAAGCTCAGGTTTTAAACAAAACCTGTTCATAAACTCTTTCACCATTCAATAGGATTTTGTTTCACTTAGATTACCTTTTAAATGAATTCCCATTAAGAAGTGATTTTCTAAATTTTTATTAATAAAAATCATTTATTTCAATCATTTACTACATTAGTAGCAAATTTCTTTATTAACTACAATAAATAGCAAACCCCTTTTTAAAACTAAATAAAATTTAACAATATTCTTTAAACCATTTTATTAGGTTAATTTCCTTATTTCCTCATTTACAAATCTGATTAACATCTGGTTTGACATCCTAAAATCAATTTACACTTAATTATAAACATACATATTTATTTCCTTTTTAAATAAGTTTTATTCAAAAAATTATATTTTAAAATCTATCTTTAGTTATAAAATCAATTTTTATAACTTTCGCTCTATCGACTCACCTGACGGTAAGTCAATATAAACAAAGCGATTTGCTTTTAGGCCATTTACTGCCGATTACTCAACCAATATAGCCCATTGGTTAAAACACAATACATGTTGACTTTTCAGTCAATGATCACTACTAAAATCAATAACCCAATCATGACAGTTCATATATAATAATATGAAAGTAAATAATATATTTGAGGAATCCGGTTGGATCCCTCCAACCTGTTCTTCTCTGTATACAAACGGTTATCTCCACACAGTTTAAAACATATCAATCTGATCAAACCATTCAAACAGGTCAAACAATTCAAACAATTCAAACCATTAAACACGTTTATTAATAAACTTGGCCAATGAGGTAAGTTACCTTTATTGGAACCAATCGTTAAAATAAAGATTTGGTATTTTACTGAAATTAACCAACGGTTTAATTTCATCTGTTAAATCAACAAATAAATATATGACCAGCAAACAGTCAATCATCAGTAAACAAAGCACACAAAATAAAAACCCAATATATATAAAATATAAATGGGTAACTGAGTGAGTTTAACTCACCTTGATTCCATCCGTTGCTGAGACTGTTTGTGTTAATTAAATTAAACCAGCGTTTAATTAAATTAAAGATAAGATTCCAGTAATATCCTATTCTGATCAAACCGACTTCAATATTTTACGTCAATCAATACGATTCCAATGCTTCCGCTCTTGTCGAATTCTGACAATATATAAGAACGTCACAAAAATTATATGATTAAGGGTTTTAAATTTAAACTATTAACACTTAACTCAAATTTTACTTATCTTAATTTATGATTTTACTTTAATTATCATAAAATGCAACCTGTATCTAACCAAGTTAATTGGGCCTAACCCAATGCGCTAAACCCCTGGAAATCGCCTATTTATAGGCGTGCACATAAATGGGCGTGGTCTGGTTTATTTTATCAAGTGCCTAATTCCATATTGATAAATGCTTGATTATGTTATATGGCGCTTAATTAGCGCGGACTGATATTATTATCTAACATTTAATATCACCTATACATAGTAACCTACTTCAACGTTAATTTAGGCATATAAATGGGCCTAGTTTTATGCACCGGTATTTAACTATAAAATGTGCCCAATCCAATTTATACCATGCCAAATCCTAGTTGCCTGATCGCATAATGTATCCAGGTATATATACAGTAATGTAGTAAAATTATTAAAGTATTAAACTAAACACCATTCATTAATCATCTTAGTTAGGCCCATTACCTTTTTAATGTACATCCTTCTTCTTTTTGTTCCCAACTTCTCACCGATCATCCTCTTTTCCTTCAACCTTGCTGATCCCCATGATGCCGTGTGGTTAGTTTCTCCTCCCACGCTAGTGCTCCCATAGACACTCTCCACTATCACATGTCAACCCACAAGTAACTTTTAACTCCCCCATTCTTCCATACCACGCCTGCACCTACTGACCCCAATCATCGCCTACTCCACTCCTTACTGTGACAATCCGCCTCAAGCTCCACTTATACACGGTTATTTAAAACTTCCCCATCAGTACTCCATGCCTCTCACATATTTTCTAAACATTTTCTATTTCCATTACTCCAATGTACTGTAAAAAGAACATGGCCGTGCTTTATACAATCATATCCTCCTTCCAGTCACTTTGTTTGTCATCTAGCCTATCTTTCCTCCACGTCTTGCTTTCCCCATGTTTTCAAAACCGTACCTCCTTCCCGCGCTAGTGACTAACAAAAATATCCGATGTTGAACAAGACTTTGATGTAATATAAGTGGAGTACTTATGTTATATTTATTTTGTTGAGGCTATCGGTTTGTTCTGCTGAAACAATGGAATGGCATAAGTATTTATAGAGGGAGAGCGAGAAGATAAGAAGCATGTCCTTTCCGGTTACGTACAACATAGGGTTTTTAGATCAAGTCGGTTGAGTGTTTCACTATAGCATGTGAAGAAGCACGTAGGATTGAGGATGGATTGCATGTGCGGGCTCCTGTGTGTATTAATTTGAGTGAGACTAGCTGAAGAGCCAATTCGAGCCGATATGTACAGGTACCCAGTAATAGGCATGTGCAAACGGACAACGAAGGAGATAACAGATCAGCGTTGGCATGTGTGAATATCTTGACTGACAATGAAGTGAAATATTGCAGCGGGGAGTATTTAGGGAGGAAGGAAAATAGGTTGCCTATTATTTAAACATGCATGGTAGGTGACGAAAAGGAAACATCCCAGGGTAACAGTGTAATAGGTAAGCATGATTGTAAGTTTGGGTAGACAGCATAATAGGTGTACGTAATTGTGTTTTGGGTTACTTAAGAGCGAAGTAACATTATAAAACCACCACAAACAACTTCTGTTTACTGATAAAAAGGCTAATCTTAGTGTAAAAAGGTATTCCGAACCTAACGGGACAAGTTTTGTCGAACTCCGACATCGTTTGGAAAATTTTCCTTTATAAAACCAGAAATAAACACGCGTTTAAATTTTTCACGATCACCAGATAAATCAAATCAACTTGAAACTTTGCAATCCTATAATGATTTTTTAATACGAACCCAACGGCTTCTGACACTGTTTCCCCGGTAGGCTATTTTTACGCGCACCGCAATGCCATTTTGGACACCAAATTAACTGGTCTCCAAAAATAACAAACTATATACCTATCCTGACTCTAATCGACGATACGAACTCAACGGAATTGGTTTCGTGGCTTAATTCGATCGTCTGTTCAAGTTATACCCAAATAATCCTTTATTAAATTAATTACACGCTTTAGAAATTGAACGGGCGTTTACGGCTACCGTGGTCACATACGACATCGGTTTGTCACGCCATTCAACACCGTACAATAATTTAACGATACGGTCCCAGTGAAACTGATTTCGTCGAAATATGAGTCCGTTTGCAAAACAGCTATTTTAACGGCCTATATTTTAATAACGATTTTCCATAGCGACTATTTCAAAATTTGATTTGGCCATATCTAACAAATTATAACACGAAATATGAATTTTTCTCTTTCATATGAAAATTATCATCAACACGGTTCCAATGTTTCTTGTTTCACAGAAATCCGACTTATATTGGATCCTGTATTCCCAGTTGAAGTTCAAAACCAAATATTACGAACTGCTACGCGATTTCGAGCTCGTTTTATATTTATATTAATATATAACGTTCAACTTCGTTTTAAATAACGAATTAAATATTAAAATCCATAAATACTCCAAATACAATATTTAAAATAATAAATTAAATTAAATATTTAACGGCCAAAAATACTGGTCGTTACAGGGACCACCTCCCGATCAGTGTACTCTAGAGGGGATACACTGGGGTTCAACAATAACATCTTGTAACCCGGCCCACACATGACCGACCACTCATTTCTCTTGAGTGTATCAAATATATTGCCACCTACGGTTGGGCCCACATAACCGATATCCGAAGATAAAAAACCAAAGAAGAATAAATATGAATTTTCTCTAGATGGTGACAATACACCCTAATGGGAATGACCCACATAGTCATGCTGCCTGCCCGATTTTTGTCATTTCTCGGTTGTGAGGCTTGAGGTTATAATCGCTCCAGAACATCTGATCTCCATTCACTTTGAATACAACATCGTCAAACCCGTCAATTCACTAATCAATTTCCAAAAATATCACTGGTATAAAAAGATAAGAGGAACGAATTCCTCCGCCACCAGACGTAATACCTTTTAGAGATCAACTGTACGTGATTTGTTAGGTATACTCTGTCAGACACTCGTCCATACAAGTTATCCTGGGACTGGACAAAATGAAAACTCCATTCTGGAACAGAACGACCCTTGCATTTCACTCTGTCTTCAATTATCTTTAGGATAATCTAATTCGCAGCGCTTATGCCTATACGGAGTGGTTTTTGGATAATAAATCCAACCGGTCTCTCCGTATCGACAACGATGGTCAAAACACTTCGATAGTCGGTTATTTAACTATCGAAGTAAAAACAAAACATCCATTTAAATGTACAACTAAACATTACACAATCACTAGCCCTTTTATTTTACATTAAGTTTCTAGTTTCCCATATCTTCCCAGATATTTCCCCAAAACCCGTTTAACCCTTCACATTTCTTGGAAAACATTTCTAGTTATTTTAACTCTTGTTTTCCCCTATTTCAAAATATATGTGATTAACGTTCGAAAACATTCCCCTCCTTCCCACATTTCTTATTTGACTTAAAACCTATGTCGAACGACATAATTTATCATTAATGTTGTTTTTATCAATTTCCAAACTTTGAATATTTCCATTTACTACGGGGAATATATTAAATCCCAATTATTTGTCTTTGTTCCCAACATAACACTCCGATATTTCTTTGGACAAATACCGTTACTTATTACTTTAGAATAAGTGGATTTCAAACCAAACTGTTTCCATTTCCTAGGGAATAGTGCTATATATAAAAATCATGCTTAAGCTTGGTCAACAACATAAATTTATCGTTATAGTTTTAACTTGCAATACGCTGTAATATCCCCCCTTTTATACTAATGCAATGCGCTGTAATATTCCCCCTTTTATAGCTAATGCAATACGCTGCCATATTCCCCTTTTTATAACTAATGCAATACGCTGTCATATTCCCCTTTTTATAATTAATCTCGACGTCTCTGTCCGTTACAAACTAATACCATCCCTCGATAATAGTGGAGTCGTTCAAGTTGGGGTATTTTATTTACCTCTCAGACCTTGATCGACAACGTTCTTACCTTAAAACAGATACAAGTCCGTAACCCTAAACTCCTTATTACTAATAATATCATTTAAATCATATTTCTTGCTTTATTTTAAATATTGTTTTATGACGCTATATCCTTGTTTTTAAAACTCTGTTGTTTATAATTGTTTACATTAGTCATTAACTCTTCGCTTCATCTTCCTTATACAAATCCATTTAAAACTTCTCTTATCAAACACCAATAACGTTCTTTGTCTTTTGACCATTTCCTTTTTATTCGAATTATTATACCTAATTCCGGTAAGCATCTCATCATAAACTCACTACCATGAAATTCATTAAATAGTGATTAACTTGATCATTTGCTGAAGTAAAACAGTTTACTTCATTATTAATGAACAATACTAATTATACTAGTTCAAATAATTATTTAAACTTCATTCGTTAAAAAGGTAATTAAATCTTATTGACTTTGATTAATTTATTTCTGAACTATTTTCATTAGATTAATTGAAGACCAATTAATCTAAAAATCAATTTCAAATAAACAGTTGATTTAATCAACTTCAAACCATCAGTTAATTTGTTAACTGATTTTAATTACTTCTCTTCATTTGATTGATATAATTAATCCAATAATATTCTTTAACTGATTGTCTTTAAAATAATTATCCAATATTTACTCGCAAGATAATTACTACTTATAACTTATCAAATAATCGTTTATATTTACTTTATAAAACGAACCATAAAATACCAGTTTATAATAGAATGTCTATTATAATTTAAAACTTCGCTTTAATTATAAAAAATATAATTCTTTTAACTTCGTTGATTTGCCTATCGGCGAATCAACGTTTTACAAAGAGATGGGTTTACGGTCGGTGCTGCCACTTTCTTAATCGATATTGTCTATTGATTTAATCCAAATAACGTTGAATTTCCATTCAATCATCAATATCCACACAGGTTTTTAATGTCATTTGGGTTCAAACAGTGCATATATGAATAATATAAAACAAATAGTACATATAAATATTTGAGGAATCTGGTTGGATTCCTCCAACCGGTTTCCTGCATCCACTGATGTTAGTCAACTCAATCAACATAAACTCAATCAACATAAATTCCATAATATGGAATATTATAATCAATAGGATTTATATCCAGCTAATGATGTACATATATGCAATGATATATATAATTTATCCAATTAAACTGTAATCTATCTAAACGATCATCACATAGCATTCAACCACTATCTAAAATATAATTAGAATATTTTAAAATAGATCAGAGTTAGTGAAATTACTCACCTTTGCGCGTTAACCGTCAAATAACGAATTGCGTCGGTCGATCTGGTCAGGTGTTACCACCAAAATTTTAACATCGTCCATATCGCTCCAGATCAATTCGTACATGCATCCCTTGCAAACATGATTCAAATAGAACTTAGCTCATCTTGTTTGGACTTTGACCTCGCTAATCATTCTCCTTCGAGCAAAGCTTGGTACTTACGCTACCACCCCATATGTTATCACGCCTACAGCCCAATGGCCAAGTTCCGACCACATTCTCTTTTTTTCCTTTCCTCGTTGCCAAACCATACATAGTTATGTTCTTCCCTAATACGGTGTCCAAGCAGGAGTAAAATCCACGTTCTCATACCTTAACTGAAATGTATGTGCTCATTTTCTTCCCTTTAACTTACCTAGTAAACTTTAAATCATTATTAGTTGCCAAACCACTATCACCGAAACGAAGCCAAACTTCTCCTCCACTTCACATCAACCCCAAGGACCACGTCACCTGCTTTAATTCTCCCATGTCGTTCTTTGTACAATCCCAGCACTTTGAACATTTAGCAAGAACAAGAACCAAAACAAACTCCTTCACGTGAATCAACAGTGCAGTCTGCTCCTCTTCGAAATGCACTACCCCCTTACCATTTTTAATTCATGTTACAACTACACCAATTCTTTTGTTGCTTCCACTCATGACTCATGCACCATCCCCCATGTTAAAACCCAATCAGCTATCACTAAATCCCCCATTGTGGAACTTAAATTCCTCCTTTAATGTCCAACACTCCTTCTATCTACCTTTCCTTCTTACTGTGTCCTTCATATTTCTACTGTTTTCCCTCTTCGAACACTCCTCCCTTTCCGACATTATAATCACTTCCCAAAACTGTGAACAAACACTCCAGCTCCCTACAGTATGATCATGCATCTACCCTAATGCTCACGACTTCGCCAAAACTCATGCTATAGGATACGTCTTTCAAAAAGGCCAATGAACAGTGTCCGCGAGATGGCTTCTAAGCATTTCAGCAACCAGAGCTTTGGTCGGCGGCAACTGGTTAGAACCCTTAAAACACTACCGAGATGAAAGGGGAACCCCTTCTGGCAGTTTCAAATATTTATATACATTGGATTTTCTGAGGAGTATAGTTTAATTTGTAAATATTTTTGAAAGCCATAGTTTTATATTTCCTCTCACGTTTTTATTTCACTCTTTGTTTCTGTAGTGGGAAGAAGTAGCCACACAGCTCTTTATATAATCGATGGAAACTTGGTATGCACGGTGTAGGGAGTATAGCGTAGGTCTGTGACTTCATTAATTTTGATTTTCCCTTAAGAGTACATTCCTACTACATAGAGTAGAAAATTTTACAACTAGTCTGCTCATGCTTCACGGCTAAGCAATTAAAACTTGGGTGTATTAAATGAAGAAAAGGGTGGGCATTGTGTGTAGGCAAGTCTAGCTACACTATGCAAGGTTATATACATTCCATGATAAGCGGCATGAAAAATGGGATTGTCTGCAGTGATTTTGGGATGTGGGTATCAGGCTAGAGTAGGTTACAATATTTCAGTACGATCCTTGATCGCCAAGTAATGAATTCTTATCAGTGTTATTTATTTATGTTGTTTATAAATTTTGTTGTGCAAGCTTTACATAATACATATAAGCACTGAGTGCTACAGTTATTAAAACATATTAACGTTCCGCTCCAATAATGGCTTATTAACGATGTGCCAGGTTCTCTCACATTTACTACGCGCCTGCTTGCTTAATTCGAAATGTTTTTAAAAAATGTCGAATTTGAATTTAAAAGTATTTAAAAATGGTTCATTTGTTTGTACAGGTATTCGGTTTGCAATATGGACGTTTAACAAATAAATCTTACTACCATTTTGTAGAAGCATGTTTTGTCCAATTATACTGGGCACCACTTGGTGAATTTAATACATCACGATTATTCAAACTGTATTATGTATTCATATGAATTGTATATGAAGTTTGGATGGTAAAAGCAAAGTGGTCAACGTTAGTTAAAATTTGTATTATATATATTAACCGTATATCATAGTTTAATATATATAATAAGGTTCCTATTCAAAACCGACATTATATGACCAGTTTGGAAATTTTACACTATAAGGGTTAGTGTTCTTTTGAGCCGTAAGGACAGAAATAAAAATACAGTCGTGTTCAGTGAGGTGCTACGATCCTAAAATTATAATAATATAGACTAGTTGGCTTATTTTGTGGAACCCAAAATGATGATATAGGGTGTAAAATACTCCAAATAAAAAGTTGCTTATTTCCCAAATTAAAAATTACAGTAAAATTCTAAAAAAATAAATTATAACTACACCTCAAACAGCTTGTCCAAAATCGAAACTGATATCTAGTTATATTTAAATAACCAAACAAATATACTAAAATAATTAAATTAATTAATAATTAAACCGCTAAAATTCCGGGACGTTACATGACCACCGTTTTCGACGAAACCACTTTTGTTGGATTTGGAATGTCAAATTATTGTTAGGTTTCGAAATTCAAAATTTTTGGAATTAATACGTGAGCACAGTAAATTTAAATGCGTTTGGTAAATTCAGTTTAAATTTAATTGTCCAATTAAAAAAGCCAATTTTCAAACGGTCTCCAAATTTGACCAAATTAGTTTTGTTAAGACCGCATCGTCAAAAGATATCTGGATTAATTTTTTTTGTAATTTTTGGAGTCAGTATGTGGCCTCGGTAAATTAAAAATGTACGTTTGAATTCAATAAATATTGGTTTATATTTTAATTTAAAGAAAAACTGATCGAAACAGTCGAATTGGCTTACGAAATATATTTCAGTGTGTCCGGAATGGGGGTATTAGCTAGGCGTGACATTCGTTGGAATTTGTTTGGAGTTTGTGACATTTAACAGGTAATTTACGAATTAATTATTAAAATAATAATAAAATAAACTATATAACCCTAGAAAAGTAAACCCTAATCGTTCAATTCATTTTCTATCGCCGCCAACAACAACTGAAAGGCTGAAATTGTTTGAATTTTATCCCTAAAAAATCTCCTAAGATATTTTGAATTTGATCCCCTTCCAAAAGCAAAAGTTATAGATCCTTGTGTGCTCTTTAAATGAGAATGAGTTTGATTGAAAATTGTATTGTAATTCGAGTGAATTTTCGCCTCGAAGATGCCAAGTTCAACCTCATTTCCTAGGCGATCTTGTACCTCGAGTTGCGGGCTATGTTAGGCAGAGGGGGAGCAAGGTCATCCGTCGTAAGGTGGTCAGATTGTGGAGCAACGGCTCCAGGCACATGCGATTTCCTTCCCTAGGCAGCAATGGATGGGTTTGTTTTCTTCGGTAACCTGGAGCGATGAATAATAGAAGATGATGGGGGTTAATTTTATTAATTCATTATTTAATTAATTTAAGGTTAATTAATGTAATTAATAATAAATATGGTCATATCTTTTACATATGAACACGGAATGGAATGAAACTGGATGGACTAGCATTGACGAGAGCTACGCGATGGAATAGACTAGAACAGAAACGGAGCAAGTTGGAATTTCAGACAATGTCAAACCCAAACAGTGTCAAAATCATCAACTAAAGACTGACGGAGTGGAAACCAATGTGAGAACTCCTTCTCACTCAATATTTTATCATGTAGTTATTTTTGGAGTTCAACACAAGAACTCACACAAATCATTTGAATTGAAATCGATGTATGGATATTAGTGACACTCGCATTTCATACTCCGTGGATGGACATTTGTGGCGCCGTAAATGGCATTTGGTTGTTGAGTATTTATTTATATGGATGGTGTGGTGATTTGTGTATTGTGATATTGAAATGTGTAACATACTAAAAATAATGTTAATATTATTGTGAAGTTGAAATTAAATTATAAATATCTATTTATAATTTAAACAATGAGATTTCTAAATTCAATTGAAATGGAAAAAAAATATGTGTTGTGTGAAATATACGTGCCTTGTGAAAAATATATATAAGCTATGTGAATATTATATATATGCGATGTGAAATATATATATATGCGATGTGAATAATATATATATGCGATGTGAAAAATATATATGCGATGTGAAAAATATATATGCAATGAGAAAAATATATATATGCATTGTATAAAAATAGAAATGGATTAAATGGTCATGTAATGGAATAATTATTGGATTGTTAAAAATATAATTTTTAACATATATATGCACTGTATAAAATGGTCATGTAATGGAATAATTATTGGATTATTATAAATATAATTTTTAACGTATATACGAAGTCTCAAATATACTAGATAGATATAGAATCACACTTTAGTCGCCCAGAGATAATTCTGGTAATTTTTAACCCGAATGGGTTTATCGATCGATTTTATTCATTTTATAATGAATACGGAAAGGGAAGGGTTTTCAAAATCTAATATTTTGAAAATATTATCATTTTAATATTATAATGATATGGAATATTCAGTTTTGATTAAAATTTGAAAATGAAGTTGAAATCGTTTTGAAATAAATTTATAAACGAATTTATGAAATACGTTTAAATGGAAATCGACGATATATATTATATATATTAAATGGCCTGAATAAAACGTGTCACGCAACGACCGTTCGCGAATTTCGACCATTGACTTCAAATTGATGTAATGGGAGATCCGACCGTCGAAATCTCCTAAAATTGGAACCGTTGGGTTCGTATCGAAAAGATATTTCCAATGAATATAAGAGATTTAAATTTGAGTGGTTGGATTTCAAATTATGCCCAAATCAATTTCAGAAAAGGTCGCTATGGATGCAGTTTGGTGGCCGATATTGGAAATCGACTGTAAGGGCCTAAATAAATTTATTAAAAATATGGAAAAAATCATAATGAATGATTTGGAAAAAAATTAGCATGAAAAATTCCATATTTGAATGGATAAAAATATATTTTTATCAAAATGAACTAGTTAATAACTAGAATAATAATTCAATTATTTTTAGAAATAATAAATTGGATTTGTAAAGGGGTTTTAAAATAACCAGAATTTTCCAGTGAATAAGTTGGAATGGATTTGAGTGGAAATAATATTCGGAATATTTCGATGTTGGATTCCGTGGTTATACTGATATTATTGAGAAATTTGGAGGATATATATATATATATCGTTATTCCGAGTATGATATTTGTTGGTTTCAGAATTTGATGTTGAATATAAGCCGATATTATTTCTACTCAGGGCCTTATATTTAATATCAAATTGGATTTCGGGGTTTATAATGAACAATGTTTTAAATAACATTCATTCTTTAACCTAATTAACAGTGAAGATATGATTTGGAATTTATAAATCTTTTTAATAAGATTAATGGAATTTTCCAAAGAAAAGTTTTCCTATTTAAAAAATATTAAATTAGAATTGAATGGAATTCAATTTGGTAATAATCAAGATGAACTTCTGTAAAGGAAGACCGTTACTATATATGGAATTTAAAAGGCTTTGCCGCTATTCCACTTATAGTACACGGAAATTTATATTGATTATATACTGTTATGATTTCCGTGAAGATTCCATTTTGATGGAAGAAGATTTTGGGTTTATCGTGAATTGTGTTTTAAATGACATTAATTCTTTAACCTGGTTAAAAGCATGATTAATTTCCAGAAAGTTGATTAATCATTAAGTAATGATTTTTGAAGATTAAAACCAAGAAGAGTTTTAATAAATCTTTAATTAGATTTGAATGAATGAAAGGTAATTATATTTACCAAAACATGAGATGTAATATAAACCAAATATACTTGGTTGTTGATATTGATTGATTGATTTTCTGGATTGTGCTCAGTTTTAATAAATCTTTAATTAGATTTGAATGAATGAATGGTGATTAAATCTATCAAAACATGAGATGTGGTATAAACCAAATATTCTTGGTCGTTGATATTGATTATGATTGATGGATTGTTTGGATTGTGCTCGATCAGTTTATGAGCAAATATGCTTTTACATTTAACATTGGGTGGGGTAGAAATATTTATACGCTAACATCTTGTGGAACACTTGGTGATTTGATTATGAGATGTTTAGCGATGTTGTTGAGTTCATTTGAAATTTAATGAATAATTTTGAAATGATATTTTTCTTAAGTGAAAAGAAATGTTTTCCCGATTCTAGACAAGGAATGTTTCAGAAAATAAAAAGGATTTCGAGGCCTAAACCCGATATTGTCGAAATGATTTCGAAATGTATTATGTGTTTGACATTGTAGTTCATCACATAACCGATTAGTTGTTATTGATAATGTATCTGTTTGGTGGTGGAGAATTTATTCTCATGCTTAGCACCCTTCTTTGAGACGTACAAGCTCAAAGGTTATGTGATTAATAGTGACTGACCATATATGTGAATTGCTGATGTAAAGTACTATATTTAGGGAAGTACTTGTGATTATTATGTTGTGAAATGATTTTCCCTATTTTGGGATATGAAATGATTTGGTATGTGGCTGAAGATTCAGGTAACCCTGGATGACTAAAAGTGTGAGGGCGGTGGATTTTCTCTGAGGGCGTGGGAGATGCATCGTCAGTGTAGCCTGCTCCGTAGTGAGAGGTGCATACACACACACACTCACACGCACACGCACACACACACACACACACATATATATATATATATAGGGGCCGGCTATTTGGACACAAACTTAGAGACACAAAAACTCCTCCGTTAGATCTTTTTGTCTTTATGTGGAGAGGTGGAATTCAGGGAAAGATCCAATGGTGGAAATTTTGTGTCCCCTTATTTATGTCTATTTTTTGTGTTCAAATAGACTTTCCCATATATATATATATATATATATATATATATATATCGAGTTAGAGAGGCGCGTACAGTCTTGTCTGAGGGTCGTGCCCGGTATTTGGTTGCATACTTGTTTGTATGCATTGTGATATTTTGGAATTCATATTTCCAGAGATTTTGGTTTGAGATCCCGAAGTGAAATCTACTTTGATATAAAAGATAGATATGTCACTACACCAGAATACTAATTAGGTAGTGCGCACTGCCTTATCTAAACTGATTTGGCAGTGTTTTGGGCCGTATCAAAAAATGGCGTCTCTGTCAATTTGATACGGCCATCAACCGTATCAATTTGAAAATTAATACGGCTAATGGCCGTATCAAATTTTATAAAAGATACGGCTATTAACCTATCAAAATTTCAAATTGATACGGTTAATGGCCGTGTCAAATTTAAAATATATAATTAGCTGCTTCATTACAACAAAGTAATCACATAATACTCATCGACTGCAGTATGATGAACATCCAAAGTCATAATTCATTTCCTAATCAACAATTATTACATTCACTAAAAAACAATTGAACATAATAAAGAGAAAACAGTTATTTTTAACAAATAAAAAAATAAATTAAGGTGCACTCTAGCCCATTTTGTAGCAGTTACCACATCAAATTTTATCATTTCTGCCAAACGTATGAAGAAAGCTTTAAGAAAAAGGCATTAAACCTGGTTCAGATCTTAACTCTTTGTAATTCATTCCCATCCAGTTCACATGTGTTTTTTGGTCAGTATGGCATTTTAGTTCTCCAACACACAAGTCGGTTTCCATTTCTCATGTTAGTTCCTCGAGAACAATGTAGTCTAGATCCGCTTTCAATTAGTCCCATGATGAGAAGGCAGTTTGCATCTCATTCATTGTTCATCGTATAAGCTATGATCACTCCTATTATGCATCTCCATTGTCAGCATCACACTGCCTTGTATGACGGTTCACTATTTGCAGCCACATCTATTATATTATATGAAAGCACAATCTTTCCTCTTGAGCCTTTTCAGTTCCATTTTCTTTAAAAAATCAAGATTGTGCCACGTGTCTACTGTCAAGATCGAACGGTTGCTTTCCTCTTCACATGCGCTCATGTTTACCTACTCTTAGAAAAGCGTTTGCTTTCAGCGTGCCCTTTTCTATTCTCACTTGATACGAGAAAAACTTCCCACTTTCTCTGCTGCGTTTCATTTTCCAAAAAACAAAAAAACAACCATTATCTCCTTCCATGTTTACAATACCAAAATCTAACTGCTACCTTTCTTTCGTTTCCCCTTCCATGCCCTGAGTCTTCCTTCCTTTTTTTCTCATATATGTTGCAGACTTCTCTCCCGTTTTTCTATTACATCGATAGAAAATAATGCGCTCCCCAAACGCCATTGTCTCCTTCTTCATCCGCCTCGAGTTCTCCATTTGCATGCCACCCTTTCCCTTTCGTCCCACCTCCGCCTGATACACTGCAATTAACCAAGATTCTCTTCGTTGCCTCCCCCCTACAGGTCAGCAGAGTAATCTACATTTGGTTCATATCAATTATTTGATTCAGATTTCAAGTCTTCCAAACTGCTAGCTAGATTTAATTTTCTATTCAAGTCGTCCAACCTACAAGCTGAATTTAATTTTCTACCCAAGTAATTCAGTTTGAACAGAAACTGCTAGCTAGGTGTCCATTATAGTTTGGTTACTATATTACCTATTCTGATCATATATTTTTTGTTTAATATTTCTTTAGAATTTCATTCTACGAGCGAAAATTACCATTCTATACTGTGAGTAATATGTGTAGCAACTAATTATATTTTTCTACAAGAAAGAAAATATTGATGGTTTGCTCTATTTTTAATATTTTAAGTGGAGAGTAATTAGTAAACATACGATTGAATTCGCATTGTGCTTTGGGTACAACGTGTTGTTAGGAGTTATACATAATAGAGGATATAACCATTAATAAACCAAAGCCTTCTGTAAATACATTGAAAGTACTGAAATTTGAAACGCATGTTGTTAGTTCAAAGCTGTTCAAGCATGTTTTGAGCGGCATTTTGGGCACATCTATTTTTTGCTTTTCCTTTTTTAGTTTAATCTCTATGGACCAATGATATATTTAGTTAAGATAATTTCTTGCAGATATATATATATATATACATACCATATATATATATACCATATATATATATATATGCAAGCATTCAAGAGAACCCCAAAAATTGAGCACCCCAATAGCACCCCTGTTTTCCACCTCTCATTTATATTAAAAAAAAATGAGTGGGAAGTGAGAGAGTTAGTGGAAGGAGAGAGAAGGAGAGTTAATGGGAAATGAGTGGTGGAAAAGTAGGAGGCTAAAGGGGTGCTCACTATTTGGGGTGCCATTGAACCTGCCTCATATATATATATATATATATATATATATATATATATATATATATATATATATATATATATTGAGAGAGAGAGAGAGAGGAGCGTTCAACAGCACCCCTAAATTGTAGCACCCCAAATGCACCCTTAATTCAGCCACCCATTTATAATAAAATATGTTTCTCTCTCCCTCCACTCACTATCTCTCCACCCACTAACATATTTTAATATAAACGAATGGTTGAATTCAGGGGGCATTTGGGGTGCTGCAATTTTGGGGGTGCTATTGAACGCTCGCCATATATATATATATATATATATATATATATATATATATATATATATATATGGTGAGCGTTCAGTGGCACCCCAAATAGTGCATCACCCCTAAATGCCCTCTGATTTCCACCACATATCCCGTTTCTCTCTCCCTACACTCATTCTCTCACCTCCCACTCACTTATTCTAATATAAATACTTGGTTTACATAGGGGGGCAAATTGGGTGCTCACTATTTGGGGTGCCATTGAACGCTCCTATGTGTGTGTGTATATATATATATATTTCCTTTTGCTTTTCTTTTTTCTAATTTACTGATTTGCACTATATTTAAGAAAACATTCATAGTGGTGGTAATTTTGATGCACGTCTGATATTTTATAAATTCAAAGCTTATTTCTTTCCAATAACTGATCATCTGATTATTTTTTATATTATTTAATGAGTACTGCATTCCAGTTCATGAGATTTGACTATCATCATGTACATATAGAAATGAACCACCTAAAATCATTGCTTCATGAATGGCTTCAAAGTTGATTATGAAGATTGCGTGAAGTGTTACAAAAATTTGCTGAAGATTGCATTTTTATTTGTTCCTTTTACATAGTAATAATATAGATCAAATTTTATGCCGATGTTTTCTATTTCTACGTTATGCTTTTACTTATGTTATGATATGTTAGTGTTGCATCTTAGCTGACCAAGTGGAATGGGTAAATATTTTTTGTCTTTCTAAATTTAGGCTTAGACCGAGCCAATTATACGATTCATCTGATTAATTACTTTAAACCAGATGGCCAGGTTTGCCAATTCAGTCTGAGTTTTGTTTCTGCTTTGATGTATAAAAATTTAGTAATTATTTATAATTTTGTTTTAAAGTTTACTTAAGCAAGTCCAATAATTTGTTTATTGTTACACATGTTCTATAGAAATGTGAAAGCAATTTTCTTTTATCTTCTTACCATATATAGGTTCAATCCAACTTGTAGAGATATATATATAATTATAGGATTTTAATGTATGGTTTACTTTACCCATAGTTTTTTATTTATTCCCTTTTTTTTACTACATGTTAAACCCAATAACATCAGAGTCAAGTAACATCTTATTAAATGCATCGTACATTGGTTTGCATTTTACAACACTGTTTAGAAATATAATTTGTGTCCAGAATCTCGTTCTAAATTAAGAAATTACAAAATGGTAACATATTATCAAAATTTAAAAGAATTGACCAATTGTGGCCATATTATGAATAACAAAGGAAAAGTGTAATCTATCATAGTAAATCCGTACGGATGCTGAATGAACATAAATGAAAAACTCAGAATCCAACAGAGTTAACCTTTTTTGCCAAGGTAATTTATAGTTTGACATATTTATATATTTCCATTAATTTTTTTGTGAATTTACTTTGGCCGGTTGGTTTCTATGCGTTACATATTATGCCATCCGATTGGAATCTATGCATTATGTATTATGCCATATCTTAGTATCAGCATAACTAATTGCTTTTAAATTGACATATTTTAAATTGAGTAAGTTATTTATTCTTGCTTTTGTTCACTTAAAAGTCAGTTGACAAACATGTGAACTCCATATGTTCTGACTTCTTTATGATCAATTTTGATTTTTTTTCCCTCACCTATGTCATTTCTGATGTTTACCGCAAATCATGTTTTATGTTTAATTCTATATGTAACATATAGTTTCTTTAGGTAATAATTCCTTTTTGTATTGATTCATACATTTTGAATGGAGTTATATGTCCAATATTGATTGGAATTGGTTACAAAAATAAATAAACTTTATTTAGACCAGTCTTTTCTGAAAACAATGTACATTATATCATGAAATCCTAAAATAAAACTATTTTTATTGTCTGATTTGCATTGTAGGATTGGTACTCATATTGTATTGTTCTCTTCTTTTCATCATTTGTTTTTGTAATATTCAAGAATATCACCTAAATACATCATAAGTGGGTTGGTCAATCAATTTGGTTTATCCTTTTACAACACTGCTTTAAACTATACTTTGCCTTCATAATCAAAGTCAATTTTTTTTTTTGAACTTAACTGTGATATATTGTAAAAATTCAAAACAGATTACCAATTGTGGCTATATTATGACTAACCATAAATGAATTATGTTATAAAATATGGTAAATTATATGGATATTGAATGACCATAACTCAAAAATTATATAGAATTCAACTGGGCTAAAATTTACAACTGGAGGACTTGATAAGTTGACATATATATATATGTATCCATTAATTGTATTTGTGTATTTACTCAGTCCGATTGGATTAAATTATGGATTAAATATTTTTCCATATCTCAATATTTGTAGGACTAATAGCTCTTATGTTGACCTATTTTATCCTGAATAAGCTTTTTATTCTTGCTTTTATTCACTTAAATGTATGTTAACAAATGCGTGAAATTCGTATGTTCTGACTTACTAAGGATCACTTTGAATTTTTTTTCCCATTTTATGTCATTTTATTCTGTTTTGTATTTGATTTTATATGTGAGCTATAGTTTCTTTAGGCAAAGGTCCCTTTTTTATTGATCTGTAAATTTTGAATGTGCTAGATGTCTAACAATGATTGGAATATGTTAGCAAATTAGATATAAACCTCATTTTGACCTTTTTTTCAAAAAAAATATATACATAATATCATGAAATCCATAAATATAATGATTTGTATGGTCTGGTTTGCACTATAGGATTGATATTCATAACATATTTGTTCACTTCTTTTCATCATATGTTTTTGTAGTGTTTACTATTGTAATGACCCGCATCGTCAGGGGTATAATAATTAATTTATTTAATTATTTGAAAGGTGATTAAAAGGATTTAATGGTGGTTTAATTAAATAATGGTGAATGTTTAATTAAAATAATAATTAAATAATATATTTAATTCTGAAATAATCAAAATTGGCAGAAATGGCGATATGGTGTGAATTGGGAAATTCAATATATATATATATATATATTTCAGTTTAGAATTGAATTACGATAACGATTATATTTAATTAACGATGGTTGAACGTTTAAATTATAATATGATTATAATCGAGCTCGAAATGGCGCGGCAGTTCGCGGTTTGGCGATTCGAACTTTAAACGGATATACAGAAGCCGTTTTAAGTCGGATTTCTGTGAAACAAGAAACGTACGGAGCTGGTGGAGTATATCCTTCTAGTGGAAGAGAAAAATCGAGATTTCGTCGCTATAGAATCGTTTATTGACCGTAACGGTTTATTCGATATAACTAGATACCGGTTTCGAATTTAGACAAGGTTCTTTTGAGACGTAGTGATAATTTAATTTTTAGAATTTTATGGAAATTTTTAATTAATTAAATAAGCAACTTTTTATTTGGAGTATTTGACACCCTGTATCGACATTTCGGGGTTTCACAATATGAGTTCATCTACCGGTATTATTACATTTTTGGGATCGTGGCACCGAGCTCGATACAACGGTATTTTTACTTCTGTCCAGAGCAGGTCATTTGTGGATGGAGTTGAATATTATAGGGTATCCTAACTTTTAAAACAACACCCTATCCTCCACACGGCCAATACAAAGCCACGTTCATCTCAAACCGTGGAAACCTTTGTTTCCAATCAAGAAAGAAGGGTAGGTATGGTTATGATTTGAACAGCCAACCTCACTACGTGCGTGTACTGCTACCATTCCTTAATCGCCAAGGAAACTAAATCTATAAATAATGCACCTCACATTTCTGGCATGGCTTTCGGAAAATATGTATATTTAAAACACTACAAAACAAATTTTCGATTTCCTTATTCATGTTCAAGGGTATTCGAACAAAGGTTTATGTCCTACGCTTTATATAGACAACGGCCGTTACTATATTTGAAGGGTGGTGGCGTTAAAAACGTTCGGCGGTGACACTGTAGGGTTCGAGTACGTAACAGTTCACTTTAGTTCGTATAGGTTATTCTGTGCGAGTTCAAGAAAGGGTAGAGGACTTCTTGGACAAACAAAGGAAAGGGGAGGGATGGAGGACGAGACCAGCAAACAGATGGAATCGGTGAAGTTTTCTATCGTTTTCTAAAGTGGGGAGTGAAGTGTTAATGGGAAAAGTTGCATGGCAGTGAGGACGTGGCGAGGGAGTGAAGTTTTGTGGAGTAAATGGGTGAAAGCAGGGTCTGTGATGCCGAGATAATGGGAACGGTGGTCTCGTTTCTTTAGGGGAGAAAGGCAAGTGAGGATGTAAAGCCTGAGAGAAGGGAAATCTGGAGCAACCGCGTCCAAGACATCGTGGAAGAAGAACTCACAACCGGGTTTGGGCTTTAAGCGTGTGGATGGGCCAAGGTTAGAGTGGTAAGGCCCGGTTATAATAAATGTTTTAAGTTTTATTTAATTAAATACTATATGAACTGGTAAAATCAATAACAATCTCATACGTAATCAGAATCCCGCGAAAACAAGATCCGTTGGGATCGTATGGACGGACACTACCCAATGGAACTGACTGGGAGTGGATTGGTGCTCGTTTGAATTTATGGCAAAATAAATTGTTTGATTCAAATCAGACAACAGTTTATCGTTCTTTAACGATGAACTGCAAATGTGAGTAAATCTCACTAACTCTGAACAGTTTATAATTTCATGTTGTATTTTTAGAACTGTTAAAAATTTGTCTGATTGCTGTGTATTGATTGTTTGATTGAACTGCTAGTCAGTTAGTTAAATTTCTATATTGATTCTGTTTAACAGAATATATCATATAGAACTGAAAGTGATGTTATCTATATTGTCTAACATCTGTGATGCAGGGAAACAGGTCGGAGGAATCCAACTGGATTCCTCAACATTTATTTTACTGTGATTTATATATTGTGATATATAATGTGATATATAATCTGACGTTGATTATGTGTGTTGGACGATATTTATCGTTGTTATATGGTATGTTAAATACCATAAGAAATACTGGATATGGGAAAGGGGACTTTCAAAGTGTATTTTGAAAATGAATGATTTATATAAAATCGATGGATTTTATATAGAAAAGGGAAAGGATTTTTATAAAAGAAATATTTATAAAATCGAAGGATAAGTTAGAATAAAAGGAAATCATTTGTAAAGTGAAGTGTAACAACCCGTATTTTCCATAACCTGTTATAACATAAATCGAGGCAGAATTTAATTGTAAAATCTGAATCAAGGGAAACGGGCTATGCCATTGCGTTCGTCTCGGAAAAATACGCGAAATAGAGTCCGAGTTTTCGAAAATCGGAGTCCGTATGACCAAGATATGGCCTCACGAAGTTTTCAGAAATTCCAAAGTAAAAACAGATTTCAAATTCAAACTTGAATTTGGGAAATTGGGCCATATTGGGCCAGGCGGGAGAATTCCCGCCAGAGTACCCAAGTCGACAGCCCTGTCGACTTGGGAGTCGACTTGGTTAGACCAAGTCGACAGCCCTGTCGACTGGGCTGTCGACTTGGCTCAGACGGGCTCTTTAGCCTGGTGCACCATTTTGGGTTTGTGTTGAGCTTGGGGGCCAGATTCGGTTTTGAGGGCTGAGATGGGAACTAGGGTTTAATCCTATGGCCTAAATCACTTGCCTAATCTATAAATAAGACCCTAACCTACCCTAAATCATCATTATTCATTCTAGCAACTAAACTATGGCAAAATCAATCCTCTCATGGCCTCCACTCTCTTCATAAATCCCTAAATAAATTTCTAAGTGATTTTCCATGCATACAAGTGTTTTTAGACTTGTATGATCATCATTAGCTTGCATTCAAGTCAAGTTCCTATCTTTGCATCATAAAGAGAGAGTTTTGATCAATTTTGCTTGCATTTTTGGGGTTCAATTGGTTGCATAAGGGTTTTCTTACATTTGCTATACTCATTTGAGTCCGCATAAGCATTGTAAGCCCTATTCTACTTTCATACTTAAACTCTAAAGTTAAATGTATGATATGCAAGTTTATCATGTTGTGATATGCAAGTTTATATGCAAGTTTATCATGTTGTGATATGCAAGTTTATATGCAAGTTTATCATGTTGTGATATGCAAGTTTATATGCAAGTATGCCAAGTTATGTTATGCAAGTTTGGGTTGAACATTTTGTTCATGCTATCATGTTATGCAAGCTTATTTTGGGTTTATGAACATAAAGCTTTAAGCTTTATGCCAAAGGTTGCATTTTAGCAACATGTAAGTTATCATATCTCTTATGATAACTTGCATGTGAGGCTAAATGCGAACTTATGGCCATCTCTACATGTCATTTAGCACCATGTATCACCAATATGCTAAGTTTGGTTTTATGCATGCTTTTGAGGCCTAAAAATGTAATATGCAAGTGTATGAACATATGAACATTTCATATGCCACCATGTTAAGCTTGTGGCTTCAATACCTTTATGTCATGATTATGCCAAGTTCCCTCTTTCTATCCTTTATGCGCTATTGCGATATGTAAGCGATGGGATTGCGTTTGGGGTTGGGTAAACTTAAAAGACATAAAAATACAAGCTTGGGAATTTACCTATTAAGTTAGGTCTACCCATTGGGAATTTACCTATTAAGTTAGGTCTACCCAATTGCTTGAAAATTTGTAACATGTTTTGGAAACATGGTGGACATGACACTTAGAAAAGATAAGTGTGGCCAACTCGAGGTTGGGTTGAGTTTGTAGCGTAAACCTACCCGGAACCGACCGGCTTAACTAGTTGCTACAAACAATAGGACCCAATGTGAGAAGTTGGTCATGTTGTACCTTGGACCCGAGGTTAGACCAAGTTGTGGTGTAAAGCTACCCGGACCCGCCCGACTTAACTAGTAACCACAACAAAGTCTAATGTGAGAGGTTAAGGCTTATTAATTAATTAATGCCTCATGATTAGGGTTAAGTCATGGTCCATTTAATACTTAACCAATTTGGGCTTGGTAGATTAATCGGGGTTAAGTCGTGAACTCACCGTTACACTTAACCAAGTTAATCCATGATTTGTGAAGGGGTTAAACCGTACTTAACCCACTAGAGAAATCCTAGCAATGGGGGTCCACTCCAGCAGTAATCCCTAGTTTGTATCATCATGACCCTAGGGACTAGGCTAGGGTGGGGGCACGATTACTGGACTGGAGGTAAGCGACCAATAAACGACGGCAGGGCGGTACGCCGGTGTAGTTCCGGGCGGACTCTGGTCGTGCACATAGTCCGTAGCCGGAGAAAACATGCACGGGTACCAGTAGATCGGGACTGTGCACTCATGTTCATGGTGTCCAGGGGTTGACACCCTAGGGCTTGATACACCCGAAGGGTGGACCCAGCACAGTTCGACTACAATTATGTTTGGGCCGTATTGACACCAACACAGGACGAGTTAGGCTTAGGGAGCCGATCGACTAGACCGTTTGGGTTGGACCTCGTATTAGGGTCACTTCATGTTATTGGACCTCGTATGAGGATCACTTCATGTTATTGGGCCAAAGCTTGGGCCATGGGATCAATACTTGTTTATTCAAGTCATGTTAGTTTGCTAGTACACCTGTGGTGCAAAACCTTAATCCTGATTATGCGATGACACCTTTATCTACCTTGTTAGTTAATCATCATGCTAGTATGTAATTATCCTTATATTCATTCCTGCTGCTCATACCAGTTAACTTTATCAGTTTACATTGATTGTAGTAGGGCTTACTCAGTCTTTTTGACTGACCTGTTTTCTTTCGCCTCTTTTCTTCCGTTTCCCCCCTCCCCCCCCCCCCCCCAGGTTCTCAGGGAGGGAATACAGGAGCTTAGCTTGGATTTTGGATTGCTTGCTTGTGGGATTTCAGCTCATGTACGCTTTCTACATGAAGCTAGCTATGGTTCTCACGTATTTTGGGGATAGCACTTATGTATTTCAGTTTGTCAGTTGATGTTGTTTTATCTAGACTTGTTTATTTGGAAAATTGATATTATGTTGTACCAGACTTGATTTGACATGGTTTAAAATCTTCCGCTGTTTTATCTATGTTATTTACTCTGTTTACATATATACATATGTTCTTGTTCTGCCTTGATATATCATTATGCATGTTTACCTAATTCAAACGCCCCTCCAAAGTCAGTGCCCTTGCAAGAGTGGTACTGGTGGAGGTGGGGTGTTACATTTGGTATCAGAGCATATGGTTTACCAGAAGGAACAAAAAGGTTTTTAGAAAACTTTTGAAAAACTATTTTCAAAACAAAGTATAAAGTATTTTCCAAAGAAAAGTCTAGTTTGTTTTAAAGGCTATTCCCCAAAAAGCCACTAGCAAAATCCCTTCGTTTTTCTCCATTCTGAATCTGTCTTTTTCTTTTTCAGTATGGCCGATAACTTTGCTATTCCGGAGGGAGTGCACGTACCTATTTGGTATAGGAGACTTTTGGAGGCTAGGGCGACCGAAGCCGGCCCCGCAGATGTTCCTCCTCCTCCTCCTCCAGTAGTTAATATTCCTCCTCCTCCAGTAGTTAATATTCCTCCTCCTCCTGTTGCTAATGTTCCTCCTCCTCCTGTCGCTGAGGTTCCTCTTCCTCCTCCTCCTCAGGCTGACTTCGCAAAGACTTGCAAAGATTTCAAAGCAATGGGTGGCAAGAATTTTCAAGGCACTGAGACTTTTGTAGAGGCCAGAAATTGGTTAAAAGAGACCGAGGATTTATTTGCTATCTTTGGGTTAGACGATCAGAGGAAGGTCTTGTTGGCGGTTTGGCTTATGAAGGATGAAGCCGCTTATTGGTGGGAAGTCACCAATGGTACTAGGCCTGTTGAGACTTGGGCCGATTTCAGGGCAAGGTTCATGCTTAAGTTTTTATCTTCTGCTGAGGAGAATCTGCAAATGGAGAGGTTCATAACTTTGAAGCAAGGAGATATGTCTGTCAAAGAATATGTGAACAAGTTCAATCAGTTAGCTCGTTTTGGCTTGGATATGGTGAATACTCCTCAGAAGAAGGCTCTTCGTTTTGCTAGAGGATTGAATGAGCCGTTGCAGGGATTGGCTATGTCACATATTCCCCATGGGGCCACGTTTGAGAGTTTGGTTGATATGGCATTACTTCAGGGAGATGGCAAGAAAGAGATCAAGGCGAATGATACTCAAGCCAAGAAGACTGATTCCCAGGGAAAAGGAAATCAGGGTAATCCAAGTGGTCAAAGCAGTCAAGGCAATCAGAACAAGAACAAGAGTCAAGGCAACAAGGGGAACAACAACAAGGGCAAGAACACCAAGGGGAAGTGCCATTATTGCGGTTCAGCTGGGCATCTTATCAAGGATTGTAAGAAAAGGAAAAGGAAGAATGGTGAATGCTTTTTCTGCGGTGAGACTGGACATTTCAGTAAGGATTGCCCGAAGAAGCGAGGGCAAGGCCGGGGTCAGACTCAACGTGCTGGACCTTCAGGAGGGCAAGTTCATGCTCTCAATACCGCTCCAGTTCCCGATCGAGGTAGTATTTCTGTTGAGAGCCTTGTATATATTTCTGATTTTCCAGTTCGTACCTTGTTTGATTCTGGTGCATCGCATAGCTTTATCTCATCTGATCTTGTTGATAGTTTGCACCTTAGTACTAGCTTGGTAGAGGATCCCGTCTGTGTCTCAAATCCTATTGGGGGTTCCGCCCATTTGTCTATGATATGTGGGGATTTGAGGATCTCTATACTGAGTGTAGAGTTCTTGTGCAGTGCTTATGTTCTTGGTTTCAGGGGATACGGATTGATATTGGGCATGGATTGGCTGTCCAGATATGGAGCCATCCTTGATTGTGAGCATAGGGTTGTGAGGCTCGTGACTCGCCTCGGAAACACCCTAGAGATTTCTTGTGATCCGAGAGGTCCCGTCATGTTGTGCTATCTTGAATCACTCGACTCGTCAATGGAGACTCTTCAGTCTGTGAGAGTGGTTCGAGATTATCCGGATGTTTTCGATGAAGTTAGGGGGTTGCCCCCTAAGCGAGAGATTGATTTCCGCATTTATCTGGTGGATAATGCAAAGCCGGTTTCTTTGCCCGTTCGGCACATGGCTCCGCGTGAAAGGCGGGAGCTAAGTAAGCAAGTGAAGGAGTTGCTTGAGAAGAACTTCATTAGACGAAGTATATCTGAATGGGGAGCGCCTGTGGTATTTGCTACCAAGGCAGATGGTTCTCTCCGACTTTGTGTTGACTATCGAGAGTTGAATAAGCTGACTAAGAAGAACAGACACCCGTTACTGAGGATTGAGGATCTCTTTGACCAGCTTGTCGGTGCTTCTGTTTTCTCTCATCTTGATCTTGCTACTGGATTCCATCAGCTCAGGGTAGCTGAGGATAGTATAGACAAGACTGCGTTCAGGACTCCAGATGGATTCTTCGAATGGCTTGTCATGCCGTTCGGCTTGACTAATGCACCCGCATATTTCGTGGACTTGATGAGTAGGGTGTTCAGGGAGTTCTTGAACAAGTTTGTCGTGGTCTTCGTAGATGATATTCTGATCTTCTCTAAGGATGAGGAAGAGCACGCAAGGCATCTCGTGGAGGTGATGGATACGCTTAGAGCGCATCAGTTGAAGGCCAAGTTCTCCAAGTGTCACTTTTGGAGAAGGGAAGTTAGATTCCTTGGGCATATAGTATCTAAGCAAGGCTTAGCGGTGGATCCCGCTAAGGTAGTTGCAGTTCAGGATTGGAAGACTCCAAGGGATGCAACCGAAGTGAGAAGTTTTCTAGGTCTTGCGGGTTTTTACCGGAAGTTCATCAAGGACTTCGCGAAGATTTCCGCTCCTCTTACTAAATTGACGAAGAAGAATTTAGTTTTTGCTTGGAGCATAGAATGCGAGCTTGCTTTTCAGAAGCTCAAGAGAGCTCTTACATCAGCACCTGTTCTAGCTTTGCCCGATGGAGGGAAGTTATTTACAGTATACACCGATGCATGTGGCACGGGGTTAGGAGCTGTTCTGATGCAGGAAGGAAGAGTGATATGCTTTGGCGGTAGACAACTCAAAGTGCATGAGAAGAATTATCCCACTCATGACTTAGAGTTGGCAGCAATAGTATATGCACTCAAGGCTTGGCGCCATTATCTTCTGGGAGAAAGATTTGAGCTTTATACCGATCACAAGTCAATGAAGTATCTCTTTTCTCAGAAGGATCTGAATCTGAGGCAACAAAGATGGATGGAATTCTTGGCATCCTATGATTTTGAGATAGCTTATACCCCTGGCAAGGGGAATGTGGTAGCTGATGCATTGAGTAGAAGAAGGTTGACCCTAAGTCCTCTATTCGTTGAGATGAAGAATTTAGAGTATGTGGCAACCTTTGATTTCTCTTTGGCGACTGAGTCGATGACCGGTTCTTTAGCATCTCTGGAACTCAGACCTACCCTTCTTGATCAAGTTGGGGCTTCGCAGAGAGAAGACCCTCAGATAGTTGAGATTATGGATAAGCTGATTCGAGAAGAGGCGTCTAGTCATCTCGCTCGATATTCTATTGATGACAAGGGTTGGCTGAGGAGAGACGGAAGGTTATGTGTTCCAATGGTAGAAGATTTAGTAAGAAAAGTTCTGGAGGAAGCGCATCGCTCTAAGTTGACTATACATCCGGGCGGAGATAAGATGTATAAAGATATGAAGCGTATTTTCTTTTGGCCTGGGATGAAGAAGGATGTGGCAGAGTTTGTCTCTAGATGTATCATTTGCCAGCAAGTTAAGGCCAAGTCGAAGAAGCCCGGTGGGCTATTGCATCCTCTAGACGTTCCACTTTGGAAGTGGGAGAGTATTTCCATGGATTTTATCGATGGGCTACCAAGGTCAAGGAAAGGGAATACGAGCATTTGGGTTATTGTGGATAGACTTACGAAGAGTGCTCATTTTATTCCGGTGAAGAGCAAGAGGACCGCATCTTGGCTAGCGTCTGTATATCTTCGAGAGATTGTGAGACTTCATGGAGTCCCTTCTAGTATTGTCAGTGACCGTGACCCAATCTTTACAAGTCAATTCTGGAATAGCTTGCAAGAAGCCATGGGCACGAGGTTGAATCTAAGTACTGCTTATCACCCACAGACGGATGGTCAAACCGAAAGGGTGAATAGGGTACTCGAGGATCTGTTGAGGCTTTGTATTCTGGATTTTGGTGGTACTTGGGAAGACCACCTTCCTCTTGTTGAGTTTGCATATAATAACAGTTATCAGGCAAGCATAGGGATGGCACCATTCGAAGCCTTATATGGGAGGCCGTGCAAGTCGCCTACATGTTGGTGGGAGACTACAGATAAGCTTATACTTGGGCCTGATATGATCAGAGATACATCCGAGAAGATCGAGTTGATTCGGAGACGGATGAAAGCGGCCCAAGACCGACAGAAATCCTATGCTGATAAGCGAAGAACTGATTTGGAGTTTGATGTTGGGGATATGGTTTTCGTGAAGGTTTCTCCTTTGCGGAATGTGGTCCGATTTGGAGCCGTTGGGAAGTTAGCACCGAGGTTTGTTGGATCATTCCCTATTATAGAGAGGATCGGGCAGATGGCTTATAGAGTGAAGTTGCCCGAGAAGCTTGCCGGAGTACACGATGTTTTTCATGTCTCGCATCTCCGGAAGTGTTTACATGAATCAGCAGAGGTTGTTGAGCCAAGTGTTCTGGAAGATGTGGAAGTAGAGAAAGAAGCTACCTTGAGGAGAGCTCCGATTCGTATCTTGGGGACGGAGACCAAGAAGCTAAGGAATCGAGAGGTCAAGTTGGTGAAGGTTCAATGGGGTGAAGCCGAAGAAGACGCAACTTGGGAAACCGAGGAGAAGATGTGTGGGCTTTATCCATTCCTTTTCGAGGGTACACTCTCAATCTCTTTTCTTTGTTAGCATATCTTTCTCTTTGCTATCCATATTTGTCTAGTTTATCGTGTTAATCTTGTCATGAGAACCTTAGGTAGAAACCCTTTGGATGAAACATGTGTTTGAAACATGTTATGCTTGATGGTTGCAAGTGGTTGCAAGTGTTTGCAAGTGGTTGCTCGTGGACGCATTATACACGATTAGGCACTAGATCGGCTCACACACGCTCTTCATATTGCATATGCATGAGTGTTTATGCTTATTCATGGATGAAAATTTTTGGTGTTATCACATGGATGTTGCATATGGATGTATGTTATGTGCACACATATAGATGTTATACATTATGTTAGGAATTGCATACATATGGATTCATTTCACTAACATAATTTTCATTGATGATATTTGCATTAGATAAGGACATATACACACACCTTTGCATATGTTCATATAACATTTAGAATCTTGTAAGGACAATGATTGCTCGTGGATGATGTTTTGAGTAGATGGATGATTGGATGGTAGGATACGTTCTTCCTAACTAGAAGATTTCGGGGACGAAATCCTTTAAGGAGGGGAGAATGTAACAACCCGTATTTTCCATAACCTGTTATAACATAAATCGAGGCAGAATTTAATTGTAAAATCTGAATCAAGGGAAACGGGCTATGCCATCGCGTTCGTCTCGGAAAAATACGCGAAATAGAGTCCGAGTTTTCGAAAATCGGAGTCCGTATGACCAAGATATGGCCTCGCGAAGTTTTCAGAAAATTCCAAAGTAAAAACAGATTTCAAATTCAAACTTGAATTTGGGAAATTGGGCCATATTGGGCCAGGCGGGAGAATTCCCGCCAGAGTACCCAAGTCGACAGCCCTGTCGACTTGGTTAGACCAAGTCGACAGCCCTGTTGGCTGGGCTGTCGACTTGGCTCAGACGGGCTCTTTAGCCTGGTGCACCATTTGGGGTTTGTGTTGAGCTTGGGGGCCAGATTCGGTTTTGAGGGCTGAGATGGGAACTAGGGTTTAATCCTATGGCCTAAATCACTTGCCTAATCTATAAATAAGACCCTAACCTACCCTAAATCATCATTATTCATTCTAGCAACTAAACTATGGCAAAATCAATCCTCTCATGGCCTCCACTCTCTTCATAAATCCCTAAATAAATTTCTAAGTGATTTTCCATGCATACAAGTGTTTTTAGACTTGTATGATCATCATTAGCTTGCATTCAAGTCAAGTTCCTATCTTTGCATCATAAAGAGAGAGTTTTGATCAATTTTGCTTGCATTTTTGGGGTTCAATTGGTTGCATAAGGGTTTTCTTACATTTGCTATACTCATTTGAGTCCGCATAAGCATTGTAAGCCCTATTCTACTTTCATACTTAAACTCTAAAGTTAAATGTATGATATGCAAGTTTATCATGTTGTGATATGCAAGTTTATATGCAAGTTTATCATGTTGTGATATGCAAGTTTATATGCAAGTTTATCATGTTGTGATATGCAAGTTTATATGCAAGTATGCCAAGTTATGTTATGCAAGTTTGGGTTGAACATTTTGTTCATGCTATCATGTTATGCAAGCTTATTTTGGGTTTATGAACATAAAGCTTTAAGCTTTATGCCAAAGGTTGCATTTTAGCAACATGTAAGTTATCATATCTCTTATGATAACTTGCATGTGAGGCTAAATGCGAACTTATGGCCATCTCTACATGTCATTTAGCACCATGTATCACCAATATGCTAAGTTTGGTTTTATGCATGCTTTTGAGGCCTAAAAATGTAATATGCAAGTGTATGAACATATGAACATTTCATATGCCACCATGTTAAGCTTGTGGCTTCAATACCTTTATGTCATGATTATGCCAAGTTCCCTCTTTCTATCCTTTATGCGCTATTGCGATATGTAAGCGATGGGATTGCGTTTGGGGTTGGGTAAACTTAAAAGACATAAAAATACAAGCTTGGGAATTTACCTATTAAGTTAGGTCTACCCATTGGGAATTTACCTATTAAGTTAGGTCTACCCAATTGCTTGAAAATTTGTAACATGTTTTGGAAACATGGTGGACATGACACTTAGAAAAGATAAGTGTGGCCAACTCGAGGTTGGGTTGAGTTTGTAGCGTAAACCTACCCTGAACCGACCGGCTTAACTAGTTGCTACAAACAATAGGACCCAATGTGAGAAGTTGGTCATGTTGTACCATGGACCCGAGGTTAGACCAAGTTGTGGTGTAAAGCTACCCGGACCCGCCCGGCTTAACTAGTAACCACAACAAAGTCTAATGTGAGAGGTTAAGGCGCATTAATTAATTAATGCCTCATGATTAGGGTTAAGTCATGGTCCATTTAATACTTAACCAATTTGGGCTTGGTAGATTAATCGGGGTTAAGTCGTGAACTCACCGTTACACTTAACCAAGTTAATCCATGATTTGTGAAGGGGTTAAACCGTACTTAATCCACTAGAGAAATCCTAGCAATGGGGGTCCACTCCAGCAGTAATCCCTAGTTTGTATCATCATGACCCTAGGGACTAGGCTAGGGTGGGGGCACGATTACTGGACTGGAGGTAAGCGACCAATAAACAACGGCAGGGCGGTACGCCGGTGTAGTTCCGGGCGGACTCTGGTCGTGCACATAGTCCGTAGCCGGAGAAAACATGCATGGGTACCAGTAGATCGGGACTGTGCACTCATGTTCATGGTGTCCAGGGGTTGACACCCTAGGGCTTGATACACCCGAAGGGTGGACCCGGCACAGTTCGACTACAATTATGTTTGGGCCGTATTGACACCAACACAGGACGAGTTAGGCTTAGGGAGCCGATCGACTAGACCATTTGGGTTGGACCTCGTATTAGGTCACTTCATGTTATTGGACCTCGTATGAGGATCACTTCATGTTATTGGGCCAAAGCTTGGGCCATGGGATCAATACTTGTTTATTCAAGTCATGTTAGTTTGCTAGTACACCTGTGGTGCAAAACCTTAATCCTGATTATGCGATGACACCTTTATCTACCTTGTTAGTTAATCATCATGCTAGTATGTAATTATCCATATATTCATTCCTGCTGCTCATACCAGTTAACTTTATCAGTTTACATTGATTGTAGTAGGGCTTACTCAGTCTTTTTGACTGACCTGTTTTCTTTCGCCTTTTTTCTTCCGTTTCCCCCCCCCCCCAGGTTCTCAGGGAGGGAATACAGGAGCTTAGCTTGGATTTTGGATTGCTTGCTTGTGGGATTTCAGCTCATGTATGCTTTCTACATGAAGCTAGCTATGGTTCTCACGTATTTTGGGGATAGCACTTATGTATTTCAGTTTGTCAGTTGATGTTGTTTTATCTAGACTTGTTTATTTGGAAAATTGATATTATGTTGTACCAGACTTGATTTGACATGGTTTAAAATCTTCCGCTGTTTTATCTATGTTATTTACTCTGTTTACATATATACATATGTTCTTGTTCTGCCTTGATATATCATTATGCATGTTTACCTGATTCAAACGCCCCTCCAAAGTCAGTGCCCTTGCAAGAGTGGTACTGGTGGAGGTGGGGTGTTACATGAAGAACCGTTACTAAAAGTAAATCTTTATAAATGAATAGTTTATTCGAAAAGGAGTTAATCGAATTAGTTATTCGAATAGGATAAAGGAAGTTATCGAATAAAGTTAAAAGGAGGTATTTGAATATAGTTTAGCCAAAAGGAGTTATTCGATCAGAATTCATCGAATAGAATTAATTGATTAGAGTTAATCAAATAGAGTTAATCAAACAGAGTTAATCAGTTAGGGTTAACCAGTTAGAGTTAATTGGTTAGAGTAAATCAGTTAGGTTAAACCATTAGGGTAAACCAGTTAGAGTTAACCAGTTAGGTTAAACCATTAGGGTAAACCAGTTAGAGTTAAACAGTTTGTGTTAATCAGTTAAAGTAAATCGATAGAGTTATATCGAACTAGAATTTATTGAATAGAGTTAAATCGGACTAGAGTTATTCAAATGGAGTTAATCGGATATATAGTTTATTCGAATAGAAAGTAAAAGGGATTAATCGAATATATAGTTTATTCGAATAGAATAAAGGAGTTAATCGATGTTAGTTTAATCGATTAGAGTTAAAGCAAATGAGTTAATTGAATATATAGTTTGTTCGAATAGAATAAAGGAGTTAATCGAATATATATTTTATTCAAATAGAAGTAAAAGAGTTATCGAATATAGTTTATTCGATAGGAGTTAAGTGAATAGAATAAATTGAATAGGGTTATCGAATATACCTTATCGAAGGAAAGAATTATCGAATAGAAAAGATTTGAAAGAGAGTTAAGTAAGGAAGTTAGTAAAAGGAATATAAAGTGAACTTTGCCTATTTCAAAGTTAGAAATGTTGTTCAGTTAAGGTCTGAGAGGTAGTTCTACCCCAACTTGATTGGCTTCGTTTTTAACTAAGGAATAGTTAAGGTTCGGCAGTAAAGGAAATGGTTTGAGTTGGCATCGCGATGGTTTGTTTAAACATCTGTCTAAGTCCAATAAAGAAGCTTTGGAAATGGTTTCCAAATAAGAAACCAGAAATGTTTCCTAATAAAGAAAACAAGAAATGGAAATGTTTTCCATTGTTAATAACGTATATTTTCCAAATTTAGAAAATAAGAAATATTGAATATAGGGAAACAGGAGATAAGTAAATTTATGAAATAAAGAAATAAATGTTGAATGATGTTTGATCGATATAAATTTCCATTTGGAAATGATATCGTTGTTTGCACACCTGTTTTCTTCGATAGTTAAATCACAGACTATCGAAGTTTTTGACCATTTTAACGTTGTTAATATGGAGAGACCGGTTGGATTATTATCCAAAGAACCACTTTGTATTGGCATAAGCGTTGCGAATCATATATGCCAAAGATAATTGAAGACGGTGTTATGCAAGGGCTATCCTGTTTACAGAATAGTGCCTTCGGTTCATCCTGTTCCTGGATGACTTGTATGGATGGATGTCTGACAGAGTATTTCCAGACAATCACGTATATTGATTTCTCCAACCGTACCAAGAGTGGAAGCGGAGAAGGAAACTTCTTTTAGCTAACACATAATGTATGGTTGAGGACATCAATAGGTGATTTGATGGATTTGATGATGTGGCATTCAAAGTGAATCTGGTGTGATGATAAAGCGTAGCTTCTAGCCTCATCAACCGGTAAATGACAGAAATCGGGCAGGCAGCATGGCTAAGTCGGTCGCACCGAAGTAGGGTGTATAATCACCTGATCTAGAGTTTCATTTACTTCTAAAAGTCTATTGTCGATACTGTCCCATTCGGGAAACGGTTGCTGATCCCAACCGTTGGTGATATACATTCGATACACTCAAGCGAAATGAGTGGTCGGTCATGTGTGACCGGGTTGCAAGATGTTCTTGTTGAACCCAGTGTATTCCTCTCTAGAGGTACACTAGCGAAAGGTGGTTCCATACCTTGTCATAGTTGGAAATCCATTACCCAATACGTGCTTGCGGTTTTTGATTGTATACTATATATGTAGAACGTGAGATGAAAGTGTTTCTGCTAGGTGATTATTATATTGTGTTGATAGACATTATTATAATATCAAAAGGGTTTTTGATATAAAGATAATTTGGATTCTCATAAGGGAAAACCCGTTCCATTATACGGCGTGGTCTTATGAGATATCAATTACCTACTTGAACTGTTTTAAACTGTTTTACTCACACCAGTCCCATAACTGACCCGGAGTTTATTTTGTGTTGTTTTCCCTAAACTCTTGGGTGCCTAAATTTGTACGGGCAGTCAAGTAGTCGGGATTTACAGATATACTGGAAGAGCTTGGAGCAAGAGGCTTCAGGATCATATAGCTATAGTTATTTCCGCTGTGTTGTAAGTGTTGTACTTTGATAATGATATGTATATTCAAATACAGATTTGTATTTCAAAGTTATGTTATGAAATATATTTATTCGTTCCGCTGTGAGATTCGTGTTACTCTGATATTGTGTTCTTCTTCTTCTTCTATTCTAAGTTTCTATCTTATCTTTCCTCACCCTCTAATTTCTTTCATTAATTACCGGGATTTTTCGATGATTGGTTATCGACATCGAGTTTATGTCGATAACCAAAGTCGCTCAAAATCCGGGTCATTACAACTATCCAGAATAATTTTGTTGAAAATAGTAACATGGATATCGCATTGCTTTCAACTTTTTGCAGCTTAGCTTTTGTGTATTTGGACTTCTCTCCAAGATTTTTTGTGCAATGAGCTGTGAGGTCCTCCTATCCAGATAAGCTATAAGTTGGATATTACACATTGCAGACCATGCTATGTTGTAATTATATTAATAATTTATAATTTTTTATATTATACATTAAGATGTAACAAATATCTTTGGATCTTGGTTAAATTCCCAACTAATAGATCTTCTGTATATTTTGTTGCTGCAGGTTTAAGTAAGCATGGAGTTTTTGCACTGACCTACTGTTATTTTGTTATTATTAATAGGTTAATTAAGAGAAAAGAATGAATAAGGGATCACCATGAAGTTAGAACCAAACCGAGCTCGAAATGCATATATTATACTCAGATTTGGGACTGGTATTGTGCTCCTTTTAAACTAATTTCAATGGCTAATTTAAGAACGAACAGTTATCATGGAAAATTAGGTCCATTTGCTATTTGTTTATAAAACTGATAAGTGTGAGCCTATCTACATGTTTAATCGTTATCTACGGTACCTGCCAGATGATACTATTGAACAATTTGGCTTTATAGGATGCATATCATTTTAGTGATATTTTCTATTATCGCCATATTATATGCTTTAACGGACAAAATGACAAGCTCTAAATGCATCTTGCAAATTTCTTACTTCCGCAACATCAGAGGTTTTTTTGCAATAACAATTGAGGTTGTGTACCTGATTCTGTAGCAGTATTTATAAATTGAAAACATGGATAACTTTGGAACAACAAAAATAAAACAAATACACGAACCAAATCCTAAAGTGTGGAATACACGAATAAAATCCACCTGACATCGGCAAATGGAAACCATAAAAAAGGTCAACATACATTCCATAAAAATGAGTTAGCACAGTGATTCAAACGTATATCGGTTTTCTATCGCTTTATGCCTTCATCAGCTTAACATTGCTGCATAATGCACTGAAGTGGTGCTCAATTGACATAAGATGACTATCAAGTGGTAAAAATACTAGACAATTGCATGACATGTTATATGTCTCACATTATAGTGATTAAATATTATAATATATATATAAAAAACAATAAAATATAATAATATACTGATATAAAACACGTATCATCGGGATCAAGTACCGTTCTTGATGAATATGTTAATCTTATTATACATACCTTTAGCATGATTCCTTAATTTGGTATGTTCTCTTCATTATACACATGCTTGAATATACGTTTGAATTGTATCATTATTGTTGCATTTTACTTGCTCTAAGTCATGTTCGTTATTAGTAGAGATAAGTACATTGAAAAGAGATGTGATATGTTTCATTTTTTTAATGTAATTTCCTTCTCTCAAGTTACATTATTTATTATTGCTAAATAATATTATAACTTGAACCTTCAGAAAGTAGCTTTTAATAATAGCTAACATAATTTTTCATTCCCAATCTATTGGAAACCAACTGTTAGGCAATTAAATTAATGGGATTTTAATGTTTCCTGTATTTAATTATCTCAAGTTGCATCTTCTTTCTAATCCATTTGACATCAGTTTTACTTAAAACCCACCACTCCACTTGCTGTTAGTCCCTACGCGAGCCACACCTGGAAAATTTACCCCTTATTACATGGTTTTGTCAGCTTATAAAAGAGGAAACCTAGGTTTTTAATAAGGTTAGGGCAATTGTGGTTATTTTCCTCTTTGCAAAGTTTTTGCTTTCACATGATCCACTGGCGTTTGAAATTTGGCTTCTATACATACTTTTATTTTCCTATGCCTTCAGATTCACAATCCTATTGCATAATTATTTGGGTTATTTCTTCTCATGTGCATCCCTCTTTAAAGTCAATTATATGATACCTTTTATTTTACTTTCATTGCTATATCTCGCCAGTTAATATAACTTTCTACTATATATATATATATATTTTAATGAAGCTTGAAACCTATCGGCAACTGCAAGTGTTGTTATGTAAAAATGGATTTTATAGAAGTTTAACCAATTTAAACACATAATCTATTTTTTTAGTAACATTTTTCATTTATGATGATCAATTTTATGTTAATTTTTTTGGGAATCAATATGTTTTTCGTGGTCTTAAAACGCTTAGAATATAGTAATAGAAAATAATTTTCCGAAAATCATCAAGGAGTAAAGTTGTTTTTAAGTAAAGAAATCATTTTAAGATTGGTTTTCTGGGAGATGCAAATATCCTTTTAATTGAGTCTAGTATTGTTACTTGATATTTAATCAAATTTTACTTAATGCTCATTCGATCAGAAGTAACTTAACTTTGCACATAGAGCTTACTATGAATAATCTTATTTGTATGATTGCCTTAATAGGTAAGTCAAATTGAATGTCCGAATAGTCTTACACTCAAACAATTAGTGTTGTGATTTCGCTTTGGTGGCTGTCTATAACACAATATGGAGACTGTGCTGATTATTGTGCTCTCATAGGATTCAAACCTGAGGCAAAAGCAATTTTTTTCCATTCATTTTTATTTTTTACTTTCTGTAAATGCAATATACTTTCTATATTAAAAGAAGAATTTCACTATGGTTATGCACTACTATCAGTGTGATTGTAATATGTGATTTGGTTGGCTTCGTTGAAGCATTTATGCTTATGTAGCTTTTTAACAACTTTACAAAATTTATTTAATTCTGTGATTGGAAGCATCAGCGTTATGAACCAAAAATCTGTCTTCATGCCAATAAAATATAATTCTTAATTTCTGTCTACAATAGTATTTTGGGTACCATTCGTCATTTGGAAGCTAAATTATACTGGATTATTTGTCAACACATGTTGATATTATTGCCAATTAGTCTGGACCTGCCATAATTTCCCCAGTTCCATCGATTTGCCCAACAATGAATAAGGTGCACTGGACCTTGCCAAAGCCCAACTCAAAGCTGACAGATGTAGCAATTTACATGATAATACCCAGAGAACAAAATTTACCTATCTGCATATCTTTACATGTATTATTCTACCGAAAATTTTAGAATCATGGGCATTGACAAATTATCCAACTTCTTCGCTCTATTTACATTTAATTTGCTATGAGAATTGTTAGGTCCAAATAAATAATTTGAATCTACAATAAGAATATTGTACATTTTTTTATTAGACTCATTTATTATAATATCACTTAATATATTGATTATTTATGTACAAGCTTTGCATTTTTTCTATGTAAGAAAAAATATACAATAAATTTGAAGATAAACCCGTGTGCGTAGCACGGGTTCGCACTAGTTATCATCAATTGCAACACTTTCAAACTATTGTATCTCCACAAGGTTGTCAAGTCAATGATTTTTTGCTGACCCGATTCCCAACAAGTAATACGCATAAACCCGTCATAAAGAAAAACCGATAGTTAGCTCACATGGTGTAAAAGCATTCATCATACCAAATAGTTATCATTATCATCATTCATCATACCAACTCGTATCAAATATACATATACAGTTCTTATACAAGCTCGAAAAACATACAATGCTAATGAGTATGGATTTGACTATGATGTCTGATTAAGCAATTATAATTGGTTGTGTATTAACCCTCAAAATATTACAACTCAAACAAACCGTTTTGTTCTTTCAGTATAGGTACATACATTCAAAATTATCCGCTCTTGATCTTATCATGGTGTAATGTTTTTAGTATCATAACCTCGTAAGATGTCTTCTTCTCTTTTAATATTGGTTTGCTAACATTGCCGAAACACTTTTAATTCCTACATACATTGAAGTTAACGTACTGACAGACATAAGGCACTAGACTAATGTTTTATTGTATATAATATAACATATTTAAAGGCACTATGCCTTATGAATTGCAGATTCAGATTTAGAATGCAATTCATAGTACCTCCAATTCACCTTATGACTGAACTAAGTGTTTCATCCACCTTTATGTTTTTTGTTATTATAATGTTATGAATTGCATTCTAAATCTCTAGTACCCCCAATTGATCACAGTACCTAAGGGAGAATGACATACAGTTCAGTCAATATGAGTAGAATCAGAAATTACAGAAACCATGTTTTGTATGCATCAAAGCTGTATAACTTTCAATGTGATATGAAATCAAAGCTACAACTACAAAGCAGATAGTATGAAGTCTACTTACCCAATCCACTTTTGTGGGGGAACTTACACTGATATGTAAGGGATAGCAATCTGTCTTGCCTGTCAATTCAAAAGGAAAGAGCTGCTAAGATTATAATCTGGCATACAACAAATTTGAGAAAAAGTACAAGATGGCATGAAACTGAAGCGAACATTCCTTCCTATCAAACCCTTGATGAATAAAGGGATCACACTTAATAACACAGTGACACAATACGGTCTGCTCTAGTTCCTGCCAAATAAGAAAACCATTTAAACAAATGCACAAATTTGAAAGCATACCATTGTTCATTTGTGCATGTTTTAGATGTTACCTAAAAGATGGGCGAATGTCTGATGGACCCTCGGCTCCTTGATCGATAAAAAAAAACAGTATTGGCTAAAAATTAATAGTCGATTCTGTAAAGTGGAAATTACATAATGAATGCATTCTTATTCACAACCAGTATTGGGTTGCAAAACTTCTTAATTAGGATATCCTAAATGCAATAATAATTATAGATCTACCTTACAATTAGACCAGCGCATTGCAAAAAAAAAATTATGAAAACTTCATCAAAACAAATCAGTATTGGATAAGTTAAGGAAATGAACCCTGGGTCTGTTACGAAGTTATGGATGGGTAATCATCAGCAACTTCATCGCCACATGAATAAGTGAATATTTTCAAGCAAGAATTCCTTTTTGAAGATCTCCTCATTCATAACAAAATTTTGTTCTTTCGGTTCTTTTTCCACCCTCTGCTGTTAATAAAACGGAAATTGAAATTAATTAGGTGAGATGAAAAAAAAACAGTCCTTGTTTTCAGATATTTCTGGAATAAATTGTCGAAACAATGTTTTCATAAGGTCAATATCACTTATGTTTTCAGATATTTGCTTGAACTGTCATCCTTACATATACAGGTAAAATTACCATCATAAGAAACATCTATTGATGAGATCTTTTGCATGCATTCACCAAGGTCTGGGGATATGTAAGAAATCTTATGTATTATTAACTTGAACATTCTTACACAAAACAAGTATTGTATATCATTACTGATAGTAAACATGGTCTACATATTCCATATTTATCTGACTATAGACACACTCTGTCTTTTGCAAATTTAAACTAACATGATAAGCTAGAAAAAAAATTCATCCAAGAGCCCACACATACTTTTAATGCAATTAAATAGATCCATAATATTTCATCAACACAACAAAAGCTAAAGATTGAGTGAGTTTAATCTTTACTATTCTGCAATCTATTCTTGTAAATTGACTATTTCAAGTATCTCTAATAACAGTGAGAATAAGAAAAAGGAATATCAATAAGTTTTATTTACTTTGTATCATGGCGTCTGACAATAACAATGGTGAGCAACATCACAACGCCTATCACACTTGGGTCATCAGCGCTTGTGCAAACCTAAATAATCAATGGATGAATATTTTTAGTGTTAGACTAGTTTAATTATGTGAAATATGCATGCATGCCCATCAATATTTAAGGATTAAACTACACAGGAGCTTCAAAAAGAGCTATCCCATGAGCTCTAAAGAAAGAGATCCAAGAAATACCTGTCTTATTTAGATAATAACATCAACAAGCTATAATATGAAATCAGTAGTCAATAGAAATGTAAGGAAAGACCTCTATTTTCAGCGTCTGCTTGATTTGTACTGCTTTCAAATGTAGAAATTAAAATTAGGTGAAGTCTAACCCAGGCTAATAGCCTAAGTGAAATTTACAGGATGGACGAGCTTTCTTCAACCTTAGTGATCACATCAACTGGTATTCCCTAACACGGTTTTTCAAAATAGACAACTATACAAAATCATTCATCAAATTAACAATTCAATGGATCATATATACCTTTAAAAACACTTGATGACTTCAAAAAGGACAAGGACCGCGAACCAGTTTACATTCAATGTAATTAGTATGACATCGATTTGTAAGTAAAGAACTTGGCATCTGCCAAATCTTCAGAGCAATAAGACGATTAAAGTAATAGTTACTGGACATCTCTAATTCTTCGAGATCTAAACACTAATGCAATAAGATATCAACAGAGAATTAAACAATAGTTAAACAAATCACTCACTTTTTAAACATTCCGCTTGATTCGAGCATGGTACTAAAACCCTAGGTAACGAAACCATACAAACATAGTGAATATTACTGAGGGAGAGTGTGGATTTTACTTTCGTAGGGTTTTCATCCAAAGGGAAGACGGGAATGTAAATTGAGGGACGGAATGAGATAATTAGAAAAGAAGCAGCCAAACTTTTTGGGTTTGTGAGAAACAAATATCAGCTTAGGAAAAAAATATGATGCTGATAAGGCATGGGTTAGAGCCGTATCAAACGTAACGATCCGAAGATTTAAAGATCTACGGTTAGATTTTAAGGGTTGAGGGAGGTGTGGAACGGTTGAGGTGTAGCAAATGGAATTTGATACGGCTATAAGCCCTATTAAATTTGATACGACTTTAAGCCGTATCAAATCTTTAAATCCTGGTGTCTCAAATTGGTTGTTTTGGTGTAGTGTGTATTTCAAATGATTTAAAATAAGAAATCGGGAAATAAAGTCCAAAGGAATAATTTCTGTAAATTGAATTGGATTTCGAAAAATCTAAATTTGGGATTAAGCCTAAATGGGTAGATTGAGGAATTGCATGTTGTATGATGCATAGTAGATCCATATTTCTATTATTGGTTGTTGTTTATGCACTGGTATTCTTAGGGGTAAACCCATTCCGTGTTATGCGGCGTGGTCCCGTGATTTATCATATTTTAAAGTAAAGTTTTAATAACTGTTTTTAGTTCTCACACCAGTCCCATAACTGACCTAGAGTTTATTATTTTTGCCTAAACACTGGGTGCCCATATTTTCCACATGGGCAGCTAGTAGTTTTGGTTTTGCATATTATTTCATTTAGCAGGATTCTGGATCGAAGCTTAAAGCTGTGTCCAGAGCATCGATAGTCTTCCGCTGTGTTAGTTTATTTGTTTCCGCTGCATTGTATTACATTTATTGTAAATTTATTTTCCGCTGTATATTATTTTCGATACTCTGATATTCTGTACTCTGATGTAACATTATTATGATGTTTATAAAAGTCTTCTGTTGTTTGTTCTAATGTTTTGTGCGCCTAAAGTTAGCATATCCGCCTTTTTGGTTCGATTTAAGTCGGTTTAACGATCGATTTGGATCGACCGAGAGGGAGGGTCACTACACGACATGTCCTCCTCATGTATGTCAACGTAGCAATCAGTATTTTCAAAATTAAAATTTGAATGATTGTGTCTATTCATCATAATCGTTTACTAAATGTCGCTTCTCATCACCCTTATACATATTCTTCTTCCAGAAACGAAATTATATTTTCTCCTCTTATAGTTCTTCACCTATATATAATTTTCAAAAAAAAAATATGTATGTATATACACACACACACACACTTTTATGCTCTGTCGACTTTCAAAGTGAGTCAGGTTAGTCCTTCTCTAATTTGATTTTACATCGAACTCTCTCTATTCTACCAAGGTCAAAGTGAAAATCTGAGTTATAGGAGCAACTGTTATCATGATCAAAATATCCAAGTATATATTCTTTCTCAAAACAAATTAAAATCCTTACATATGTGACTAGGTGTCCTTGAAATTTATTGGGTTAATTATGCCCGGTAAAAAGCAATAGGAGTGACTTGTTTGCCCGAAAATCCAGTTGATTATGCTTAAAGGTCCGAGTTTCTAGAGGGTGTCTTCTTGTACTCTTGAAATCAAGAAGTGTAATTGAATTGATAGTGATTAAAAGGTCGCATGGAGACTGGATGTAGGGTAAGTTCTATCTAGTATAAAATCCGGTTTATTCCTTTCTTTACTACATTTACTTTACTTGCTTTTTATTTCTTTGATAAATTCTATGATCATTACACATATACTCATAAACATTATTTAAAAGGTATATAAAAGATTCATAAATTTAAGTGAATGTTATTAACCTTCCTCACTCTCTAGTGTTAATATGGCCTTAAAATCCTTAATAATGATCACTTTTAGTACGTGAGGGTGCGTAAGGGTGTGCAAGTGATGAGATATGTATTTAAGTGATTTATGGCACTTTTTCCTAAGTTTTTCCTATAAATACCAAGCTCTCCACTCTCATTATTTCACAATTCAAGCTTCTTCTTCCTCTTCTTGAAGCTATTTACTAGCCTTCCAAAATAATGTGGAATTTATTCAAAAATAATGCCAAGTTATGGCAAGATAAAACAAAGTTATATACCTTAGAGATATACCTCCACAATAATGTCAAAACACACCTCTACCCTCTCAAGGACCCATGGCCACTATAGCATCATCAAGTTAGGCTGAGATCCACCTAGTTCAAGGAGAGACCGAGATCTTCAAGGAAGAAATGAGCAAGTTCGAGGAGATTAGATGCAAGAATAGCAAAGCTATAGTCGACTTAAGCATCTGGAGATCGATAGAAATAAAAGTGAGAATGTTACTTCCATCCCTTTAAAGATCATCTATGATTTTTGTTGTGCAAGTATGCTTGGTTGATTAGCATATTTTAGGTATTTAGATGACTGATTATTGGATGATTAGTTGATAATATGATAGCTTATTGTAGAAATGATTCATGAAAAATACACGTCAAAATTGTACAAAAAATCACTTTCCTATATGAATCATAATTGTTTATATAACACTGTTAACCCCTTTGAAATTGATTAATTATGATTTATATGGTTTGTAAAGGTTTTATAAACATTAAATTTTGTTTCGACAAAGTTTGAAGAAGACTAAAAAAATAAGTGAAGATAGAAGCTTGACGTTTTGGAAGTTCACGACTTTGCAACACAAAAAGTCAAATGGATGTATCGAATGAAATACAAGTTGGAATTCGTTAAAATAACAAATTTTCAAACTCTTATAACCAGAGTTTTCAAATGAATGTGAAAAATCAAGGTTACATTTAGTTAAGCTAAAAATATGACCAAATCAAAATTTCAAGATCACCGCTCTTTGGCAGCTCATAAATTATGATTTTCAACTCTTTAAAACTTGATAATTTCTAATATTTAAAAAATATGAAATAAATACCATAATTATATTAATATGTTTTAAAAGTAATATGAGTTATAGTAATGGATATATATGAAATAAAATAAGTGTTTTAATTTGTAATGCTTAAAAATCACTATTCACTAATGGTTTAGCAATGATTTTTGCCAACTGGTGAATAAATATTTTTAAGCTTGGTTTTTCCTCCTAAACCTTGAAGTGTTTTATAATGATTAAGTAAACATATTAAAGGAAATACGAAGTTTTTATATACATATACCAAATAGTTAAAAGAGATTGTTTCCAGACAATACTCAGGCACAAGATTAAGTAAATGAGAGGTTATTTCCAATTAGGAATTTCACTAATAAAGTCAAGTTATGGGAACGACTGGTACACTTATCCCAACCATGAGTGCCAAAGAAAACCGACCTAGAGGTGGAATAGGTAGAAGGGAAAGCCCAGATACTCTAAAAAGAATATGTTTAAGTAAGATCAAATAACTTGACTGCCTTATGAGTGACGGAGAGATATATATTGTAGGCTGGAGTTTGGATAATCAGATGTCTGCTCCTCCTAGCTATTTGGACTGGTCCGACGAATAGAATAGTTAAATTGGTTTACTTGGGATACATTCTGTTGAAATAAAATGAAAGAGATGTGGAGTTTTTAAAAGATAATCAAGATTTGAAAATAAAAATAAAAAACACTCTATTTAATTTCTATGTTAAATTTTGACGGAAGGAATAGTTAAATTAGTTTAATTGGGATACATTCCCTTAAAATAAAATAAAAATACATTTGGAATTCCTAAAAGACAATCAAGATTTGAAATAGAATTGAGGACATTCTAATTAAACTATGCAAAAAATTATGAGAACGTAACTTGTACCAGCTGCGAAAATTTTAAAAGGCGAGTTCACCATTATTGACGAATAGTACATGCTGAATAAGGAAAATATTATTGGGAGAAATTATTTAAATCTCTATTAGTCGTTTTACCCAATACCAACTGGTTTGGCTTAAATTAAACAATGCCCTGAATAACATTGTTTTCGATCCAACAAAGATATGCTTTGAAATATGAAATTTTGTTAAAGATTTGAATTATACTAATAATGTTATACATATAAAGAAAGAATAAAATAATTTAAAAAGATACATGATGTTAATCAAAATAAGTGGATTAAATAAAAGGGACTTAACAATCATGTGTACACTCGCGTATCTCTTTTATCGATATTGGCTCCGAGTGATCGGGACTAGATCTAGATGATATGCCCCTTCAAATCAAGACATACGAGCTCGAAGGCAAGGATAGCTTAAATAAATAAAAAATGTTAGAATGACGGGGGCCTTTGGAATGGAAAGAGTATTTGTTAATAATCTCTAACTTGCTCCCAGAATAGATAAAAGTAGAAGTGGTCCCTTCGTTTTGGAATCTTCGTATTGTGGGAACTACTTACTACTAATTCTACAGGATGTAGTAAAAGGAATGTCTTTGGTTTTTCATATTCCTATATAACTTGTGTAACAACTCGGTATTTTCGAATAATAATAGACTTTGGTACAATGTCCAAACACATTAGCGTGCACTTCCCTTGTAGAAATCAAGAAAATTGTAGAAGGCAACTCCCTGTTTCCAAGCCAATACTGAATTACTTTCCTAGTTGAATTTTTACATATTTTTTTGGGTTTGAATACTCTTTAATATTAGTTATGCTCAATGTATTAAGTAATTCATACAATCAGTCCGACCAAAAATGCAATATCATAATCGTCATTTAAAATTACATTTTTAATAGTATTAACTACTTAATAATGTTAAATATTAAAACTTAAATACAGAAGACTGAATATTAAAATCATGTTTGTGAGACTACCCCAAACCCCGTACTGACGGCGGCAAGGGTAATCTTTGGAATATAACACATAAACAGATAATAACAGAATAGAATTAAATAAATACACCAGATAATGCACAATAGAATATACTGGATAAACGTGATCATCGGAGTTACACAGTATATAGGATCATACTTAGTACAAATAGAGTTCAGCTATACATAAATGTCTACAGCGGAAAACAAACATAATGTACAATAGGAGCTGAACAGCATAAAAAGAGATAAATAATAGAATCCATCTTCAGCTCCAGCTATCCAGAAAAAGCCTGCTAAACCTGAACACAAGTGTAACAACGCGTATTTTTCAATAACCTGTTATAACGTAAATCGAGACAGAATTTAATTTATAAATCTGAATCAAGGGAAACGGGCTATGCCATTGCGTTCGTCTCGGAAAAATACGCGAAATAGAGTCCGAGTTTTCGAAAATCGGAGTCCGTATGACCCGATTAAGGCCCAACGAAGTTTTCAGAAAATTTCAAAGTAAAAAACAGATTTCAAATTCAAGTTTGAATTTGAAAAATTGGGTCGGATTGGGCTAGGCGGGAAAATTCCCGCCAGAGCACCCAAGTCGACAGCCCTGTCGACTTGGAAGTCGACTTGGTTGGACCCAAGTCGACAGCCCTGTCGACTTGGCTGTCGACTTGGTCCAGCCGGGCTGTTTAGCCTGGTGCACCATTTTGAGATTGTGTTGAGTTTGGGGGCCAGATTCGGTTTTGAGGGCTGAGATTGGAACTAGGGTTTAATCCTAAGGCTAGAACTAATCCTAATCTCTATAAATAAGACCCTAACCTAAGCCTAAATCAACATTATTCACTCATACAACTAAACTATGGCAAAATCACTCCTCTCATGGCCTCCACTCTCTTCATAAATTCCTAAATAAATTTCTATGAGAGATTTTCCATGCATACAAGTGTTTTCAAGCTTGTATGAGCATCATTAGCTTGCATTCAAGGTCAAGTTTCCATATTTACATCATAAAGCAAGGGTTTTGATCATTTTGGCTCAAGGGATTTTCTATTAGAGCTTGCATTTTGGGTCTATTTGATTGCATAAGGGCTTTGTCATATTTTTGAGTCTTCATAAGCTTTGTAAGCCCAATTCTACTTTCATACTTAAACTCTAAAGTTAAATGTATGATATGCAAGGTTGTTATGATATGCAAGTTCATCATGTTATGTTATGCAAGTTTGCCATGTTATGATATGCAAGTTCATCATGTTATGTTATGCAAGTTTGCCATGTTATGATATGCAAGTTTATCATGTTATGATATGCAAGTTTATCACGTTATGTTATGCAAGTATGCCATGTTATGATATGCAAGTTCATCATGTTATGCTATGCAAGTTTGCCATGTCATGATATGCAAGTTTATCGTGTTATGTTATGCAAGTTTGATATGCAAGTTTGTCATATGATATGCAAGTTATGTTATGCAAGTTTGGGTTGAACATTTTGTTCATGCTATCATGTTATGCAAGCTTATCTTGGGTTTATGAACATAAAGCTTCAAGCTTTATGCCAAAGGTTGCATTTTGGCAACATGTAAGTTATCATATCTCTTATGATAACTTGCATGTGAGGCTAGATGCGAACTTATGGCCATTTCTACATGTCATTTAGCACCACGTATCACCAATATGCCAAGTTTGGTTTTATGCATGCTTTTGAGGCCTAAAAATATAATATGCAAGTATATGAACATATGTCCATTTCATATGCCACCATGTTGAACTTGTGGCTTCAACACCTTTATGTCGTGATTATGCCAAGTTCCCTCTTTCTATCCTTTATGCGCTATGGCGATATGTAAGCGATGGGATTGCGTTTGGGGTTGGGTAAACTTAAAAGACATAAAAACATAAGCTTAGGAATTTACCTATTAAGTTAGGTCTACCCATTGGGAATTTACCTATTAAGTTAGGTCTACCCAATTGCTTGAAAACTTGTAATGTGTTTTGGAAACACGATGGACATGACACTTAGAAAATATAAGTGTGACCAACTCGAGGTTGGGTTGAGTTTGTAGCGTAAACCTACCCGGAACCGACCGGCTTAACTAGTTGCTACAAACAATAGGACCCAATGTGAGAAGTTGGTCATGTGGTACCTTAAACCCGAGGTTAGACCAAGTTGTGGTGTAAAGCTACCCGGAACCGACCGGCTTAACTAGTAACCGCAACAAAGTCTAATGTGAGAGGTTAAGGCGCATTAATTAATTAATGCCTCATGATTAGGGTTAAGTCATGGTCCACTTAATACTTAACCAATTTGGGCTTGGTAGATTAATCAGGGTTAAGTCGTGAACTCATTGTAACACTTAACCAAGTTAATCCATGATTAGCAAGAGGGTTAAACCGTACTTAACCCACTAGAAAATCCTAGCAATGGGGGGCCCACTCCAGCAGTAATCCCAAGTTTGTATCATTAAGACCCTAGGGACTAGGCTAGGGAGGGGGCACGATTACTGGGCTGGAGGTAAGCGACCAAAAACGACGGCAGGGTAGTACGCCGGTGTAGTTCCGGGCGGACTCTGGTCGTGCACATAGTCCATAGCCGGAGAAAACATGCACGGGTACCAGTAGATCGAGACTGTGCACTCATGTTTATGGTGTCCAGGGGTTGACACCCTAGGGCTTGATACACCCGAAGGGTGGACCCGGCACAGTTCGACTACAATTATGTTTGGGCCGTATTGACACCAACACGTGACGAGTTAGGCTTAGGGAGCCGATCGACTAGACCGTTTGGTTGGACCTTGTATTAGGGTCATTTCATGTTATTGGGCCAAAGCTTGGGCCAAGGGATCAATACTTGTTTATTCCAGTCATGTTAGTTTGCTAGTACACCTGTGGTGCAAAACCTTAAACCTGATTATGCGATGACATTTATCTACCTTGTTAGTTAATCACCATGCTAGTATGTTGTTATCCTTATGATCATACCTGCTTCTCATGGCAGTTAACTTTATCAGTTTACATTGATTGTAGTAGGGCTTACTCAGTCTTTTTGACTGACCTGTTTTCTTTCGCCTCTTTTCTTCCGTTCCCCCCCCCCCTTGGTTCTCAGGGAGGGAATATTGGAGCTTAGCTAGATTTCTGATCGCTTGCTTGTGGGATTTTAGCTCATGTACGGTCTTGACATGAAGCTAGCTATGGTTATCACTTATTTTGGGGATAGTACTTATGTATTTCAGTAATGTTGTTTTTATCTAGACTTGTGTATTTGGAAAGTTAACATTATGTTGTACCAGACTTGTTTTGAAATGGTTTGAAAATCTTCCGCTGTTTTATCTATGTTATTTACTCTGTTTACATATATACATATGTTCTTGTTCTGCCTTGATATATCATTATGCATGTTTACCTGATTCAAACGCCCCTCCAAAGTCAGAGTGCTTGCAAGAGTCACCCTGGCGGAGGTGGGGTGTTACAACAAGGTTGCCCGTGTAGAAAAAGGGGCATCCGAGTTTGAAAGTGAAACAAACTACGAGTCAGTCATGGGACTGGTATGAGAAATCTACTTATCACATTATACAATTGGCTAATCTCAAGACCACGCCACTTTCGTGGAACGGGTTTACTTCATCGGATTGCCAGTGCTTCAAAACAAATCATTCTTTTAAACATCGCAATGCTTTTTATAAAAATGAAGCCAATATAAGACTCAGTTCCCATCACACAATGCAACGCAAACCGGAGGATAGAGTTTTACCTTATAATGGCCAAAATATGCTTGATACGAATAAAACAAAAGCATTTGATATTTTTACTAGTGTTTATATGTTTCAAAAACAATTTCGAATCATAACTATCAATCATAGACGGCATGGGTACCATATATCATGTCGCCATATGTATATACAATCAAAACCGCACAGTCACGTATTTGGAAATTGGATTTCCGTCATGAACCAAGGCAAAAGATAGTCCTTACCGACTTCGAGACAATCTAGCCCATGTCTCCGGAACAGCCGCAACTGCCCCTTGGAGCGACAGGGCCGGTCCACACGGAGTGGATTATAGTGCCTGAACAATACGTTTCTCCACCCTTTGGGGCGTAAATGAGCCAACGAATGACTCCATCGATCCCGGATCAACCGATATCCGAGGTGCCTCGCAACAGTAACAACCACATAAGTCAAACTCGTCAGGGCGTGTAAAACCACTAACGCCACTTCTAGCTAGAAAGAAACGCATGTCCTCCCCGAGGTCCTCTCCCGTTTCTGGTTCATATTGGGGTGTGAGGTTCGCGAATTCACGTTGTACACAAAGTTACGCCACACAGGCGGTGCTTTGATCATCACCACAAGACTTTGCTTTTCAACAGAAGCCTCGATCACTGCATCCTAGCATGCCACATAGGCAATTCACACCATGCAACTGATGGCTATCAATCACACAGAATAAATTCCAATGTCAGACACACAGTCCATTTACAAGTCCGTCCTGGGTCTGAACGAAACCGGAGGCACTATATACCTCGCAAACCCATCGACCTCCACGTACGTATGGACGATCACCTCTCATTATCCATATTTCGGGATGCCTCCCAATCAGGACATCAGTTACCATCCAAACGAGGTGAAGATCTCCGGTCTTCGACCACCGTCTTCATCTTCAATTTCTTATCGTCGATTCAGTTATTCAGAATGGGTTAAACCCGGTCTTTCTGAGCAACTCGCGTATATAATAAACAAGTGCAACACAAACACACATACGCATCATTTCAATTCATTAGTCGCTAACCGTAAATCAGTAAGAGAACGATTTCCCAAATATTAACCCCGAAGGCCGAAACCAACATCAGATCAAAATCCAGGACACCATTCGACTTAGCCAACCTTCAGTTAGTTTCTAATTTCACTTCCATGTCGTTTATAATATTTTATAATGATTTATCGCTATTTTTATTTATTTTAAAATAGCCAATTTATTCAAACGACGCTTCGGGCCATAACGCGGCTGTGGCGCTGTTTTTCTTCAGATTTGATTTACACATATCTGAAAATCTAACAGTTGGATCTTCACAAAATTTATATCATTAGAAAGATCTTTTCAAAACGAATCCAACGGTTCCAGTTTCGGGAAAATCCGACGGTCAGATCTCCCGGTATAATCGTTTGAAGTTTCGATTTCAAAATACGAATTGCAGTGTCGTTATTCGATTAAATATAATTATATATATATATATAAATATAATCGATTCTGGCGCTGTTTTTTTCATATTTGAATTAAACATTCCATACAATCCAACCATTGGATTTTTACAAAGTTGGTGTCGTTGGAAAGATATTTCCAAAGCGAACCCAACGGTTGCGATTTCGGGAAAATCCGATGGTCGGATCTCCCGCACTAATCGTTTGAAATCACAGTTTCAAAATACGAACTGCAGCTTCGTTATTCGATATATTTCAATTCTATTTATATATATATATATATATATCGATTCTTCGATTTCAAAACTATATGATTTTCATATATTTGATAAAAATGATATTTTTATCTAACTGTCTTCACTACAAGAAAAATCGAGATTAGCGACAGATTTTTAGCAGCGGAAATTTCCGTCGCTAATTAGCAGCGGAATTCCGTGGGCTTTGTAAGAGAAAATATTTTGGATTTTATATGTCATCTTATTGTAAATTATTACCGTCGAATACTAATTCTGTCGCTAAATCAATGAAAATTGCAGTTTTTTACGGTCATATAATATTTGACGCTAAATTTCGTTGCTAATAGAGTCGGATTACCGTCGACATAATTTTGAAGCTATTTTCCTGCAGTTTTCCAAGAGATTTGAAACGAACTTTTATATTTTTTATTTATTAAATGTTTTAAATTTGTGTTATTACTTAGTAATTAATTAGTAAATTTAAATTTTATATAATTAATGTTAATAATACATTAGTAATTAATAATAAATAATAACTATTAGAAGTAAATAAAATTCAATAGTTAATGCTGATTAAATTTTTTTTGAAAATTAATGCTGATTAATTATAAATTACTATATAATATAAATAAGGTAATAGTAATTAATAAAATACATTGTTGTTCGATGTTTATTAAAATTTTTTTGATAATCAATGATTATTTAATAGTCTTTAATACGATTAATTAAATTAATATCAAGAAATCGTTAATACATATTTGCTTTTAAGAAATTGATTGGTACGTACTATTTGATAAATAATTAGTAATTAAGAAAAACAAAATGGTCAAAGTTTAAAAATAAGAAGTTAAATAAATATTGAAGAATTTCGAAATTCAAAAAATTCAAACATTACCATACAAGTTATTATTTTCATGCATATTAATGTACTATTAAATAATTAATAATTGATATGTGATAGTTAATATAAGTATATAATAGTTATTATAAATTAATATCTACTATTAATAATTAGTTGTTGGTAATCTATAATTAATAATAAATATTTAATTAGTGATTAATTATAGTTGAGTATAAGATTTAAGTAGTGCACTTATCTCTAATATATTGTGAGACAACACATTTTCAGTTTATAAAGATCAGAATTTAAACTACAAGATTATATATACATATATAATATCATGTTCTTCTATACTTGTGTATAATGTGATTTCAGTATACATGTTTCCTAAATTCAACAAGTATTGCAATTATCTCTAATATAATATGAGACAACACATCCTCAGTTTATACAATTCAAAGTTATATATATATAATGTATGTATATATATACACATACATAATATATATACATACATTATATATATACATATATATGTATATATGTGTTTTTTTTACGAATTTTCAGAATTCTTTACTTGGTCATATAAGATAATTCTTTACTTGGTCATATAAGATACTTATGAAATGATATATAACATTCAATAATTAATTTTAAATAACTGTATTTAATAATTACAGTTGATAATTATAGTTGATACTTAATATTTTATAATTATAGTTGATAATTATATTTTATATTTCGAAAAATTTAAAAATTTGAAATCATCTTAAATTTTTTTGAAATAAATCATAAACATTATAATGGTTATAAAATATTTGTTTTAACTGATGAAGACTTTACAATGATCATAAAATGTCTGTTGTGATAAATGGCTGTTATCAATTTTCGATAATCAATAATTAATAATTACAATACTATCTTAAAATTAGTATTGATTATTCCTTAATAATAAATAATTACTATTAAAAGTAAATAATATTCAATAGTTAGTATTGATTAATTATTAATTACTATAAAATATAAATAAGAGGTAATAATTATTAATTAATAATATAGATTAATAATTAATCTTTAATAATCAACGAATAATAAGTAATTTTCAATGATTAAGAAGTATGTGGTTATCCATAAAATTTGTTACTTTCTAAAATAAATTTAAAATTATCCATAATTAATTAATTATTAGTAATCAACAAATTCTACTTAATATACATATATAAATTATAGGAATATTACAGTGGTAGGTTGAGTGACCGCCAGTCTTTCCCCAAAATTTTGTAGCCCGCCTCTTTTTTTAATTCGACGGTAACATAAACACATGAAAACCACTAGGGTTTTAGTTTTCCTTTCTTCAGCCGCCAATGTCTCCTCAACGATTTGCACCAGATCTGCTTTCGCGTTATCTTCTTTCTAATTCTTATCGCCTCCACCACCCTTGCGCTCCCCCACCACAACCCTCCCCTGAATAAAAAAATAATCCTAATTTCGAATTCAGGAACCGCGAATAGAAACGACGAGCTCCAAAGCCAGGAAGAAACTGGCGCTCAAGAATTCGATTAGGGATTGGGCTTGAACTCGAACTCGAAGGAGGGTCAGTGAACTGAATCAACTGATTTGGGGGAATTTGTTCGTGTTTGAGTCTCTGAGAGGAACCGCAAGCAATTTAGGGGTATTTTTTATTTTGATTTCGATCGATTATCTCCTTTCTGTGTATTTCCGTGTTAACATTAGACTGTGTGTTCCATTTTCAGAAGCTTTTTCTGCAAGTGTTGCTCTCTGAATCGCTGCTCTGGCCATTATTAGTGTTGTTCTATCGGCGTAGGTGATTTTTTCACATCCTTCTACAATATTATCATGTATAAGTGTTAATCAACCAACTAAACATTTAATATATCCCGAAGAGAACAACAAAACTGTGTGCTATATGAATCAGTTAAGGATTTTCCGATTTCAACTATAAATCTTCTTTTAAAGCAAGGATTAAACTGTTAGTTATAACTGTTGGTGCAGGGGATCATTTTTTTGCTTTAAAAAAGATTCTATCGATTTCATTAAGCATCCACTAATGAATGGTAAAGTTTTAAGATATCTTTTTCATAAGAGTCATGCTCTTCCTGATCGGTACTTCAGATTTTTGACGACCGACAAAAAAGTTCAAGACTGGATATGTACGCTTTTCATTTGCCATCACTGCGAGCATCAGTTATAAGTCTTACAGGAGCTGGTGAATGCTTAGTTGGAGGAATACTTGCTTCTATCTGTAATGGTTTTGATATTATGCAAAGTGTAGCTATTGGTAATGTTGTTGGAAAAGCAGCGGTTGAGATAGAAACAAATGTTCCACATGAGTTCGATATAGAAGAAGTAAAAGCTGGAGCTTAGAAGATCTGGGCTTTTTCATAGGTGCGTATGATCTAAATATTTTATTTGGGTGTTTTGTATAAACTAATTCTTCTTTTCTAATTTTTATAGCATGGTTTGAACACAGGTGTCTTGTTGGACGTGGACTGGAGAAAGAGAAGCTCCAAAAATGAGAATAAAGTAACTTGGATCCGCATTGAATCAAGGTATTGTTGCTATTTTGATGCCAAAGCTAGGATTTCTGATGATATATTATCTGTTACTGCGTCTACTTTGATACCGAAGTTAGTATCTCTAGTTGTTACTGCTTAGGATGCAATTAGTTAGCAGGTACATACACAACATATATACACACACTTATGTATGCAACCATAATTATATGCATGTTCTTATATTGATTCATACTTAATTATATACAACAAATACTGTGAATAAGCTCATCTCCGATTTTGTCTTGTTAGGCTTATATGTAATCATTTTACTTAACCTTTAGGGGGTTCTCTCTCATTTGAAAACAGAATATATTACAGATCTGGAGAACAATTCACAAATGCAGTTTATTTGCACCTTCCAAAGTCATCTTTTTTAATATACATAGTCCTTTTTATATACATATTCACACTGACTATCGAAACAAATCATGCAACTGTTTTTGACTGTAATTGTGCAAGTGCACTTAGGGGTAGATGGTTTTTACCCAATTCCCATTTTGAAAAGTTGAATTGCTCTATTTCTTGGAGTGTTGCCTTCACATGCTAATTTATGAGGTTAACTATCTCTAGTTACCCCTCTTTTTAAGCTTAACATTGATTGTATAGTTGGGGAGCTTTTTCGAAATTTTATTTTTATCCTAAATCACTGTAATTATATGTACCCCATCTGTCATCTGTAAGGATAAGCATTGTGTTTCAGAAAGTTGTTACTCATGTTTGACAAAGCTTAATTATTTCAAGATAATAATAAGTCCAGTTCACCATAGTCCAGTTCATACTGGAAAAGTCCAAACACATTAGGTCTGGATTTTGATTTTCAGTTCTAATTATAAATTAATTGGATCAAGTACAAGACTTGGGTTGTTGTATGTACTTCTATTCTTTCTACTACAGTTTCACTAGGCATAAAAATTTACCAACAACAGATGCATTATTCTCACAGTCACTATTATCAAAGCAGGCTTCCTAAGCCGTTGCTAAATTTGATCATATTGGATTTATCATTTGTCTTCATCTTGCTCTCTTGTGTTATTTATTTGCACTTATATATAGGATCAGAAAACAGATATTTTGGTGGAGATTACTGAATCATTTAGTCTATGTAAATTACTAATAATATGGTGATTTCTTTATATAGCAATGAGCTTTGCATTGGTAGGCTAAAGTGATAGAAGTCCAGAGATGTCACCATTATGAGATGTGCTGGATGGATTCGCATACTCCGAGGAGATGATTAAGACAATATTCTCTATAGTTGAGGCAAACTGATGTAAATCATTATGGCATGCTATAAGGAGATGCTTCTATTTATGGCGCCAGGTTGTGGGCTAGATGCTGAAGCCAACGAAACAAAGCGCTTCATATAAGGTTAATTATGGGCATGTACCTAAATGGTTATATTGTCAAGGAAAGGAGCAAATGTATGTTGCATGAACCTTTATGGAAAAGTTTATATTTTATGGTTCTTTAATTATAGATAGATATTCACAATAATTTTGTATTTGACTGTGTATTTTATGGTTCTTTATGGAAAAGTGTGTTGATATTAATTGTGCTATTGAATGGAACACAAATTTTTTGTGTGATGAGTATATATGTACATGAATATACATACATACATACATACATACACATACATATATATATGTATATATATATATAATATATAGCCAGATCAGAAGGGGAATAGCAACGGATTACCAACAAAAAAAGGAAGGTTAAGTTTACCTCAATTTAATTTTCGTCGCTAATCCCTTAGCAATTAGTAAGGATTTACCAACGCTATTTATAAATAATAATTTAATATAAATTAATTTTCCGTCGGTAAATAGTTGGTATATAAATTAAATTTAAATTAATAAATAAAATTTTATTTTTATTATATAATTTGTCAAATGACGGAAAACTGTCGGAAAATTCATGCTAAATTCCGTCGCAAAAATCGGACGTAGATACCGTCAAGGTTTTTACCGACCACAACATTATGCAGGAAATCCGTCGCTAAGGCCTATTTAGCGATGGATTAGAAGCGGATATTGCCGCTGCTATATGCAGTTTTTCTTGTAGTGCTTCTATTTCAACACTTCACTATTTTTAACAATTCATGTATATAATAAAAATGTGATTTTTATTGTAAAACAATTCATTTCAAAACACGATTATTTTATATAGTTCATATAGGTAATAAAAATATGATTTTTATTATAAAACAATTTATTTCAAAACAAGATTATTTTATATAGTTCATATTGATGATAAAAATAGGATTTTTATTATAAAACAATTTCTTTCAAAATACGAATACCATTCAACACATGAATTTCTATTCAACAAATGAATATCGATTCAACACATGAAGGTTTTCTATAATTTATATATATAGAGTAAAAATGTGATTTTTATTGTTAAAACAATTTATTCAAAACACGAATACCATTCAACACATGAATTTCAATTCAACGAATGAATTTCGATTCAACACATGAAGGTTTTCTATAGTTTATATATATAGAGTAAAAATGTGATTTTTATTGTTAAAACAATTTATTCAAAACACGAATACCATTCAACACATGAATTTCAATTCAACGAATGAATTTCGATTCAACACATGAAGGTTTTCTATAGTTTATATATATAGAGTAAAAATGTGATTTTTATTGTTAAAACAATTTATTCAAAACACGAATACCTTTCAACACATGAATTTCAATACAACGAATGAATTTCTATTCAACGCATGAAGGTTTTTTATAGTTTGTATATATAGAGTAAAAATGTGATTTTTATTGTTAAAACAATTTATTCAAAACACAAATACCATTCAACACATGAATATGATTCAACGAATGAATTTCTATTCAACACATGAAGGTTTTCTATTCAACAGACGAATATAGTTTCAATACAGGAAAATAATTCTAACACATGAATATTATTCAAAATTTCGGCAGCATAACGGCAGGGTAGTTAAAACCGGGACCATCCCTAGTACGGCTCCTCGCTCTACCTTAAAGCCTCGCAGCTTTTGACAATGGGGAATCATGCATCTAGCTCGCACGCAGGCGGCATGTATTTTTTTTTTCATTTCCACAAACCAATCCTATGTGGTTTCAACCAAATATTTCTCAACCACAAACGGGTATTTTTCAACCACAATCAATCAATTTCAACCACAAACAATTTCAATCAACCATTCGCTATCAATCAATTTTCACACCAATCACAACCAATAAATATCGTCCATGGTTTGTGGACGAGGGGCGTATATATATATATATATATATAGCATTTCACTTCTATTTCAACACATATATAATTTTTACAACGCATATATAACTTAAACATCGAACGTACAACTTATACAACGCTTATACAAGAGGCGTACAACGCTTATATAACTCATACGTCGACTATATAATTTATACATCGTCGTTTTCCATATCATTTATAATTTAGAAATCTCACATTGGGTTCCACTCCACCAAAAATAGCAGAAGACTCAAAAAAATATGCGGTCTCTTCTAAAAGGTAGAGGACGTCCACACGAGTCCACTGTCTCTTGTTTCACTGAATTTCATCAAGAAACGAAAAAGATATGATTTTTACAGTGAAATCAAAAACCGTAGCACTTTAAAGTGCTATTAAATAGTTTAATATAAAATCAGTTGTTACCTCTCTGATTTGTTCAAAATTAGGTTTCCGCTATTCTCAAAATCCGCGTAGCTAGGGGTCGATCGGATAGCGCCACAGCGAAGAGCTCGGAGAGTCGCCTCCAGGGGGTACCACCGCTCTGAACTCGAAGTGGCGGAGGAGGCAAATCAGCGGGTGGAACGGCTGAACTTCGTGGCGCCGGATCTCGAGGCACGCAGCGCGAGGGAGGGTGTAGCGGCTATGGATGTGGAGAGGAAGCGGAGCTCTTCAAAAATCTCCAAAGGACCATATGGTTTTGGTGCGTGGATCGATCGGAAAATGGCTAGGAAGCGGGGGAGGCTTAATCGTCGTTCGACGAGGGCTCTGGAAGTAAAGCGGGGAGAGAGAATATGAAGTGGGAGAACGTGATTGGTCCAAGGTTTTTTTTCTTTCAAAAATACCCTCTTTCACACACGAACACCAATCCAAACCCAACGACTGTCTCCCCTAGCTAAATACCCCCATCCCGGACACAATGGGATATGTTTCGTTGGCCAATTCGACTGTTATAGTCAGTTATTTTTCAAATTAAAATATAAAACCTTTTATATTCAATTTGAACGTACATTTCAATTTGCCAGGGCCACAAACTGATTCGAAAAATTCCAAAAAAATAAATCTAGGTATGTTTTGACGCTACGGTCCCAACAAAACTAGTTTCGTCGAATTCTGAGATCGTTTGAAAAATGGCCCTTTTCTGATCGATCCAATTTAACAGAAATTGACCAAACACATTTTCTTTTGCCACGCTCACATACTAGCTTCAAAAATTATGAAATTTGAAACCTAGCAATAGTTTGACATCCCGGACCCAACAAAATTGGTTTCGTCGAATTCCGAGGTCGTTTGCAAAATGGTCATTTTCACGGGCTATATAATTTCTATAGCGACCTTTCTGAAAATTCATTTGGCCATAACTTTTGCTTTCCGCTATGAAACTTCGATTTTTCAGATTCGTTAGAAAGGTATTCACTAACAGATTTAAATATTTTTGGTTTCACTCGAATCCGTTTTGTTTTGCACCTGGTACGGTCAGTCAAAGTTTGAATTCAAATTTTGAAACTACCGCGCCATTTCAGGCCTTGTTTATAATTAGAATTAATTATATTCGTTTTCAATTGTCGATTCAAACTTACTTTCATCGTTATTATTTAAAATATTTATTTTAAATATTTAAAATCCACCAAAATAACCAATTTAAAAATTTTAAATTTGTTCAGATTTTCCGGGTCGTTACAGTTTGTTTATATTCTTTCTAAGGTTCTAAATGGAATTTGTTTTGCTGTGTTAAAAAAACAATTACGCTAGTATTACATTTCCATGTCTATAAATAATCCACGAATTCTTTAAACTATAAAGTCAAATATAAAATGAATTGATCGAAAAATAAAACTATCCTAGATAACCCTCAAGATGTGGAGCGGTTATCACTCAAAAAACAAGAATTCTTACAGGATTAATGCTCCATATTAGACTGTCTAAAAAGGAGAGTTGATTATGGCAGCTTATCTTAATCTCTTGCTTTGCCCATTAGAGTAGGATAAGTAAAAAATAGTAGATTTTTTTGTGGGTTTTAGTCCAATTGATTATGACTATGTTTCTTAACAACCTAAACAATGACTACTTTTTTCAAATTTAGAAATGGTAAAAACAAATATAAAATGATATGAAGAAGGAAAATATCCATGGGAAAAAAATACACTCGGTGGCTATTTTAAAACTGAATCATAAAGTCATGTAAGGCTACGATTAGAAAAACTTATTATTCAACACTTGGTCTTATAAACCACATAACTGTTATTTCCGAAATTAGTGGTGAGACGACTGCTAAAGGTATTTGGAATAAGTTGGAGGAGTCATATATGAAGAAATCACTCACAAATCGACTGATCTTATTGCAGACTTTCTTTACCTACAAGATGAAGGAAGGAACTTCGCTAAAGGCGCACTTGAATGTGTTTGATGATTTACTAATGAAGATGAAGGCAGCAGATTTAAAGATTGAGGAGGAGCATAAGGCGATGATATTGTTATGTTCATTTCCTGAACGCTATACTGGGTTCTCAGATAGTTTGATCTATGACCGGGATACATTGACTCTAAATGATGTCAAGACGGGTCTTCTTAATGTGGAATTGCAAGATCAGATGAAGGAGCTGAGTGATGGTAGTCGTGGTGTTGGTAATGGTCAAGGTTTATTTGCAGAGAAAGAAAAGTCAGAGAAGAAGGGAAACCGGGGGCGTTCTAAGTCTAGGAAGCCCGGTGGAAGAGGAAAATCGAAGGAAAAAAATGGCAAGTACTTTATATATAAGAAACCTGGTCACTGGAAGAATGATTGTCCAGACAAGGGGAAGAAGGAAGTAGCATCTTCATCCGTTGCGGTGGAGAGAGATGTGGGTGAGGGAGACGTAGATGTTTTGTCGGCTGTAGTATCGAATGTTTCGGGCAGCAAATGGGTGCTTGATTCGGGGGCTTCATATCACATGATGCCTAATAGGAATTGTTTTTGTTCTTATGTTGATCGGGAAGGAAATTAAATTTTTATGGGAAATGGTGCAGTTTGCAAGTTGAAAGGCATTGGATCCGTGTAACTTCGAATCTTTGATGGAGTGGTTCGTACTCTCACTAATGTGCGCAATGTTCCGGGACTACGGAAGTCACTTATCCCTTTGGGACAGTTGGATTCTTTAGGTTGCAAGATCACAATTGAGAGTGATAGCTTGAGGGTTTTGAAGGGTGCGCTTGTGGTCATGAAGGGTGCTAGAACTCATGGTATTTATTTGCTTCAAGGAGTGACCATGGAAGGCGAAACTTGTGTTAGTGTTGATAGTTCTCGTGGCTTAGATGCGACACTGCTGTGGCATTTGAGATTGGGTCATGTCTCGGAGAAGAGTTTAGATGTTCTTCGTCGAAGGGAGATGGTTGATGGTGAGAGTTTCAGCAAGTTAGAGTTTTGCGAGGAATGCGTCATGGGGAAGAAAACTGGAGTGTCATTCGGTAAAGGAAAACATGATTCAAGAGGGATTCTTGAGTATTTGCACATGGATGTTTGGGGACCAACGCCTGTAGCTTCTTTGGGAGGAGCAAGATATTATATTTCTTTCATTGATGATTTTTCTTGGAAGGTTTGGGTGTATGTAATGAAGATCAAGTCGGAGGCATTTGCAAGATTCAAAGAATGGAAGGCTCTTGTTGAGAATGAGAGTGGAAATACTTTGAAGGTTCTTAGGTCCGATAATGGCGGCAAGTATGTTTCCGGAGAATTTCTGAATTTTTGCAAGCATCATGGTATTCAGAGGCATTTTACTACACCGGGAGATCCGCAATCTAAAGGAGTGGTGGAGAGAATAAACCGAACTCTACAAGAGAAAGCTCGATGCTTGAGATTGACATCGGGTTTGTCTAAGGGATTTTGGGCCAAAGCTTTGTCAACCGTGGTGCATATTATTAATCGAATTTCGTGCTCAGCTATTGATAACAAAATTCCGGAGGAAGTGTGGAAGCGAAGGAGCGTTGACTTGAGTTATCTTCGAGTATTTGGCAGTCCAGTTTATGTCCGGGAAACGTTAAGCTCTCACCTAGAGCTTTCAAATGGATTTTTCTCGGTTATATGGATGGCGTCAAAGGCTATCAGATTTAGAATCCAAAAATGAAGAAGGCTATGGTTTCTCGTCATGTTACTTTTGATGAGTCGACTATGTTCAAGGAGAATGAAGGCTCATCGGATGTTCTATATTTGGTTCATGGTGAATAAAAGGAGAAGGAAGTTATTCCCACTTTCAGGCCTAGGGAGAGTAGAGTTGTTGGAGGTGCTTGCAAGGTGAATGCGGTTGATGTTTTGTCACACAGTCCACAGGATTCCTCTAGTAGTGTTGGTGATGTGCACGAGCCTAGAGAAGATTCAGTTAAGGTGGAGCTGAAGGAAGACCGGGTGATGGTATTGCTACTCGGGCTAGTCGCCACTCTATAAGGCCACCCGAAAGATATGGTGATTGGAACTATTTTAGCTTTTGTGAGAATTTGGACTATGCTCTTCATATAGTCCAAGATGAGCTGATGGACCTTGATGACGTCATAGATTCGAGTGATGGCTCGAAGTGAATTTGTGCCCTGGAGGAAGAGATGCAATCGTTGATGAAGAACCAGACTTGGGAGTTGGTTCCACTTCCTCAAGGAAACCGTGCTATTGGGTGCAAATGGATATATAAGGTGAAGGATGATGGAAGATACAAAGCTAGGCTAGTGGCCAAGGGGTTTGCACAGGGGAAAGGAAAAAAGTATGATGAGTTCTACGCATCGGTTGTGAGGCATACTTCTATACGAATATTACTTGCCATAGTTGTTATTCACGACTTGGAGTTGGAGCAACTAGATGTGAAAACCGCTTTCTTGCATGGAGACTTGGATGAAGACATGTACATGGAGCAAGCAGAAGGTTATGTTGTAGAAGGTAAGTCAAAACTAGTTGGCAAGTTGAAGAAATCACTATATGGTTTGAAGCAATCACCTAGCCAATAGTACAAGAGATTTGATCATTTCATGCTTGAAAGTGGCTTCCATCGAAGCATCAAGGATGCTTGCGTTTATTTCAAGAAGTTGTGAAATGATTGTTGGGTGTATTTACTCTTGTATGTGGATGATATGCTCATTGCTTCTAAGGACAAGGAAGAAATCAACAAGCTGAAATTGAAATTAAAAGCAGAATTCGAGATGAAAGACCTTGGAGAAGCAAAGAAGATTTTAGGTATGGAGATTGAAAGGGATCGAAAGCATTTTGAGTTGAAATTGACTCAAAAGGAATACATTAGAAAAGTGCTTTGTCGGTTTAGCATGGAAGATGCAAAGGCGTCAAATACACTTTACCTTTGCATGTAAAGCTTTTGAGTAAGGGATCACTATCGAGGAGAAAGACAAGGCTTATATGGCAAAAGTGCCATATGCTAGTGCGATTGGAAGTTAGATGTATGTCATGGTGTGTACAAGACCCGATATTGCAAATGTCGTCGGGATGGTTAGTCGGTTCATGGCTAATCCAGGGAAATCGCATTGGGAAAACAATAAAGTTTATCTTGAGATACTTGAAAGGTACATCATCTCATGGTCTTGTGTTTGGAGGTAGTAAGGAGAAGAATTGCATGTTGGTTGGTTACTGTGATTCGGACTACGTTGGTGAAATAGGTCGAAGAAAATCAACTTCTGGATATGTCTTCACTCTTGGTGGTATAGCCATAAGTTGGAGATCGAGATTGCAGACTGTAATTGCTTTATCGACTATGGAGGCGGAGTTGATAGCTGCGGTAGAGGCAGCAAAGGAAGCACTCTATTTTAAGCAACTGTTGTGTGACTTGGACTTTGAACATGATAGTGTTGATGTTTAATGTGATAGCCAAAGTGTTATTCATTTGGCGGAGAATTTGGCATTTAGCTCACGGACCAAACATATTGAAGTGAGGGAGTCATTTCTAGTAGTCATGAATGAAGACAAGCAAGTATGCCTTCGGAAAGTGCACAAAAAGAAAAATGCAGCGGATATGTCACTAAGGCATTGCCGATTGGGAAGTTCGAGCATTGCTCGAACTTAATTCGCTTGGAGAGGTGCTAGGTGCTACGGGGTAGCATAGTTGAGAGAGAAGCTTGGCCATGGATGAAGAAGAGTATCGGTGAGAAATTGAAGTTCTATCTTCTTGGTATGTTTGTCTTTTGGTGAGACTAGTTTTGGAGTTGGGTGTTTTTCAACACTTTATTAGCGGGTGGGGGATTTTCCTGAACTCGTTGATGGAGTGCAATGGGGGGTGGCTTTGCCGGAACTCATTGGGAAAACATTCAAGCTTAGCGAAGGTAGATATGATGATAGTTGGAGCTATCGGTTACAAGTAATGGTATGGATGCCATTAGGTCATGAAGTTGGAGATAGGTGATTTTGCATCAAGGTGGAATGTTAAATTTGGTGATGCTAAATCAATGGAAGGGAAATTTTCTTATGGGAAGAAATGATAGATAACTTGGGTGCCAAGTTTACTTGGAGGTCAAGAAACTTGGGCATGAAGTAATAGATAATTTGGGTGTCAAGTTTACTTGCCAAGAAACTTAGGCATGAACTAATTGGTCTTATAAAAGGGGCCTAAATGGGAGAGGGAAAGACAATTGAATTCTTTCATTCTATCTCTCATTCAAGTTTTAGGGATTTCTAACCTAAAACTATTTTCTTCAATTCTATATCTCCTCAAATAAAATTCTTGAGTGAATTGAGTGACCATTGTAATCAATCTCTTGTACTCTTCATTGGTGTTAATAAAACGCTTTCTCTCTCAAGTGGACGTACACTAACAAATTGTTGGTGGAACCACTATAAATTCCTATGTGATTTACTTTTCGTTATTGCCCATTTATTTCCTTTGTGTGGTGTTTGTGATTGTCTTTTGGATTGAGTTGGGATCAGTCTTTGTCATATTGATTGGCTGTTTTTGCACGTTTACCACGATTTCGTCTTCCACTGGTTTGGGGTTATTTTTATTTGAGTGATTTTGAATCAAAATTTCTCCTCAACATTGGGTTGGGATTGTCTTTGATATTGATTCAAGACCGCTCAAATAAAAACAACCCCAAATCAACGAAATACGATATCGTGGTAAACGTGCAAAAACAACCAATCAATATCAAAGACAATCTCAACCCAATCCAAAAGCCAATCACAAGCACCACACAATGGAAATAAATGAGCAATAACGAAAAGTAAATCACACAGGAATTTATAGTGGTTTCACTAACAATTTGTTAGTGTACGTCCACTTGAGAGAGGAAGACTTTTATTAACACCAATGAAGAGTACAAGAGATTGATTACAATGGTCATTTAATTCACTCAAGAATTTTATTTGAAGAGATAAAAAATAGAAGAAAATAGTTTTAGGTTAGAAATCCCTAAAACTTGAATGAGAGATAGAATGAATGAATTCAATTGTCTTTCCTTCTCCCCTTTAGGCCCCTTTTATAAGACCAATTATTTCATGTCCAGGTTTAAGTACCTCCAAGTAAACTTGGCATCCAAATTATCTATTACTTCATGCCCAAGTTTCCTGACCTACAAGTAAACTTAGCACCCAAGCTATTTATCATTTCTTTCCATAAGAAAATTTTCCTTCCATTTTAGCATCACCAAATTTAACAATAACTTGCTATTGAAGTGAAAAATGATTTATAAACAAACAATTTTTAAGTAATTCGATCAAGTGTACTCTTATTAGAAACACTTACTTCAAACAAAAACATTGCATTCTTTTCAATAAATTAATGAGATATCGAAAGAACTTGCAATATTTAGGAATATTTTACCAAATGGAATTGGAAGCTTTTACGATTCAAATTCTCCAATTTAAAAATGCACTTGGTTTACTTTTTTAGTTTTGGATTTTGACCTATACAAAAATTGTACAGCAATCCATATGTATCCTTAAAAAACGAAGTCGACGCACAAAATAGAAAGCAATATTTTCTTTTTACTTCTTGAATTTTGAGAAGAATTTGAAGAATGAAAGACAGTCCATCCTCCCATCTCCTCAGTTGTCCGCTTCATCTTCTTTTCATCCCTTCCATCCTCCTTCCAACTTTTTTGTTTTATATAATTAAAGTTGAGAACTCAAAACACAAAATACAAAATAAATCAAACACCTTTTTGAGTTTCTAAGATTTCTATAGAATCGTGTTAAGTACCATCCACGACCAACTAGAATAGGAACAAAAGAGACGGACCAACTAGAATAGGAACAAAAGAGGCGTTTAGCATTCAATAAAATCTCAGAACATTAACAACCATTAGCAAATTGTGAGGTGAAATTCTGGCCACCTCTGAGTTATAAGCTAAGCTACGTGATTCATATAGACCGTACATTAAAAAAAACAAAGAGGCTTCATTGCAGAACCACCATCAAACTTCCAGCACATCATAAATTGTCAAAATCACCGAAATTATCTCTCCTTCCTCGGTTCATATTTCCAACTCATGAGCAAATAAGATGACACATCATACATTCCTGTAACATGAATTCCTTTAACTTCAGAATTTTTGGACTTTTAAAAGCCAAAAGTGAAATTAGGCGACGATCAGTGTACAAAAAGAAAAGAGGGTCGATGCCCATCTATTAATTACAGTTTGAAAAAGAAAGCTGATGAGGTTGGAAGTACCAACTGAGACTATAGATGTGGTGGTTCTTGTTGTGGAGTAGTAGGTGAATCAGGAGCAATGGTAAATTGTAAAGCCCTGGGCTGCCTTGACTGCAGTATAAACGCCACCTCTGTTGCCGCTTCCTGGCATTACATACCATGCATATATATGTAAATCAAAATTGAAAGAATGCTAAACATAAATGATACATGCAATTTCTTCCAAATGAAATGAATTTTCCTTGGGATATTTCAAGTATCACCCGAAGAAGAGCGGATTCTGCCAAGGCCTGAATAGAAGGTTACTGAAATGTACAAGCTTTTGGACTTGAACAAAGTCACAGTTTTATGAAACCAAAATCAACAGCTTAGTAAATGACGACGATGTACCAAATTGACTGGAATTGGTTTAATTATTGAGGTTTCCCTGCTTACAATCAGTTAATATAATTGTTAAGTTTTTTACGGTTGATAAAACTAGTGAACGTGGACCACCATCATTGTGTCAGCACTTCGACTTTGATGCGAATGGTCACATGCTCGAAACTTGTGTTGCACGATTCAAACATATGTTGATATGTGATATGTTGTATACTACCTAAAGACTTGAGGTACTAATGGTACTACTAGGTATCAAATTTCAAAAAGAAATAAAAAATATATAAAAATAAATAAATCAAAAAAGGGGGAAAATGGAGAAACCCAAAAGATACATGCATTGCATGTGCAAGTCGGATATAATTTTACTAGTCCATTTGAAAAAAAATACTTTGAACATGTTAGGACTAATCAAATAATTTGATATGCTATATCTGCAAATTTTCGCTCGATTTTAGTTGTGCAGCTCGAAAAATAGCAAGGGTGCTGATTGGAAGTAGGAAATCCTCCTTTCATCCTCCATCTTTTGTGCTAGAAAAAATTGAAACCATGAAACTTTTTTCATGTATATGTTTTTATTAGCTAGGAGGATCATATACCAAGATTACATAAATTTTCAAAATGTCTAATCGCTTAAAAATTACATCCAAACCAATCACATAAATGTTTTCTTATAGTTTATACTGATTTGCAACTTTGAAGGGATTGAAACTTTCGAAATGATTCAGAATTTTGCATTGATGATCTAGCATAATACCTGAACATATCTACACAAATTTACTTCATTTCGAGAGAAACGCAAAAATGAAAAATAAAGAGGGATGGAAGAGGGATTTAAGAATAGGAGAATCTTGTACGCACACTTGTGTATAAAATAAAATATATGACAAGTGCACAGGAAGAAAAAGGTTAGCTAGGTTACAGTTAACTAATCGATCCAATCCCAAAAAATATCATAAAAAAGAAAAGAAAAAAAGAACCACAATTAAATTAAAATCATTCCATCTAAAAAATGTATTTGGATCAGATTCAAATTTCTAATATGCAATTACCAAATATCAGTTTGTGACCCTTATTGTTGAAACCAATTTAATAACTGGTCCAACTAAGTTAAGTTATGATTATTCTACAAACTAATCATCCACCCTCGATTTTTAACACCAATAATTTTGATTGGATGTAATGCAAATTTCTTTCGAGTAGAAGTTTCACATTTCGTCTTGATTTGTATTGTACTATATTTTAATATTTTAATTTTACCTTCGAAGTCCATTGCATTATTTTACAATTTCATGACTCTGGGACTGACTAGTTGACGTGCATGAAATTCAAATGCTTAGACTATACACTACATCTTTTTACTTAATTTATTAATCCAAATAGTTTAATCTGCTATATATCTTAGGTTTTGACCAAACCATCGGGAACTATTTCCTTACAATTTGATTTACTTATATGCTGCCAGTTTTTATATCTAACATGACTCATTAAAGGTAGTTACCCCAAAAAAAAGTCTGTAGTTGTAATTTTATTCTATGCTTGATTTCAACTGCCTACAACTGGTAATGGGAAAAAAATGGACTTATTTCTCCAATTAATAAACATTATCTCAATATCAAATTGGGTTGAATGAAGATCGAAAATTCAAGATTTGGTTAAGCTGGACTACATAAATTTTTGCCAATATTCATTGAAGTTGACTAACTGCACATTTAGGTATAAAAGTTGAATACGAAAATTTATTTGTTTCAAGTCAGCATCTTATTCCTTGCAATTAATGACTCTTCAAATTGATTTTATGATCCCGATGAGCTTCAAAATTTCACGATTCTAAGTTTTTATGGAAATTTGTGCAGATGATTCATTCATACTTTTGAGAGCTTCTATTATCATTGCTCTTTAAATCAAGTACTTGAACTTTAAATTAAAGGATTATATAAAAATATTATGAATTTTAATATTAACGATCAAATACCTCAAGGAAGCGAAACTCTGCCTCTAAAGTTCTGACATTTCTTAAGTTCTTAAATTGACAGTTGGCAAGAGAGTGTTTTGGCCATTCAAATTTAAAAGAGTTATGGGAATGTAAGTCTTACGTTGGACACATAAAATTTTACATCTCCCCATACGGATAACTTACCAATCTTTCTCATAAACACAACAAAAATTCATATTTCTCAATTTAATCCTCTTTCTCGAGTCAACAACTTCATGCAGACAATGGAGACTTTACCAGCATTACATTTTCTCCCAATCCCAAACTTAGTATGCAATGGATGACTTCACTAATATGTTACCGTCCCGGATGAAGAATAAAACACTCACTAAGTTTTAAATTGCTCCTCCTGCTCCTACATCTTTCGATTTTGACCCTATAACATTGGTTATGCACACTAATAGGTCAAGATAAGCCATTTACCATGGCTTTACACAACGCATTAGATGGTTATTGTTGGTCGATGCTTATTAATCCCACTGAACTAGGACGTTATGATGACATTGGACTATGGTGAGTAGGTGTTTGACAAATCTATCCATGTTTTTGGGAAGTGCCATAAGCAATTTGGGAGTGGATATGTATCCTTTCCAATAGATTTCACACATTTTCCTTTTACTTTCACATACTAAAAACTTGCTCTTATGTAAGAAAATGAAGCATATAATTTTTCATTATTGAAAAAAAGTTACTATTAGATAATTGGTATTAATAATCATTTTGTAATTATAATAATTGATTAACAATAATTACAACTGTTATTAATCATGAATTAATAATAGCTACAATTACAAAGAATAACCAATTCAACCAAAATCACACATCCAACCAATTATAGATGACTAAAGACCTTTAACGCTATGTAGTATTTGATGTAGTGAAGTAAGGTCATAATCTATAGCGCTAACCTGTCTTTGTCTGCGGCTCTGCAGAATGCTGATGGCCCAAGCCATGATGTAGCATGGTAGTAGAAATCCAGCAGCACGCAATAAGAAGAGCTGTTAATTATATAGAATTATTAACTTACACTGCCATTTAAGAATATTAGGTGGGAACGTGGGTGCAAAATGTTACATACAGAGAAATATGCTGCAGCGTCGTCATCAGCATCGTCAACATCACCATCAGAAATGTACAGAGCGTGTCTCAGAAGTAAAAGGGCCATTAGCTGCAAAACGAACAGAAATAACCATATTAAAGAATGACAGCTGGCAGGTGGTGATCAAAACAATACTATCACAGCTAACGTCTTAGTTTAGGCAATAAAATATTGCAGTGTGGCTTACATATTTTTTCTTTCGTTACTAACCCCAAATCTCTTATTGCTCAATGGGACAATGAAGATATAAATTGGTAGATCAAATCAACTAAATGAGAAAAAGGAATAACTGTATACAAGTTCCGTTATCATATAAGAAGTTAAATGCAAACACATAAGTGCACCCTTCGAAACTCACAATCTCAATAGTGATCTTACATCCCAAATAATACGATGGACTCGAGGAAATAAGAAATTTATGAAGACCTAAACATAACATATATCAGCGAGCGTACGAATTATACCATTAAACATCTGAATCTGAATTTTCATGGAACCAATGCCCATTAACGTACAAATAACAACATTTGCAATAACAACTAAATTTCATTCCTTGTCGACATAAGAGGAAAAACAATTCTTATTTTGCATCTTATGAGTTATGATAGGACACGCCTGAACCGAATCCCCGAATCAAACACCCCTTCGCCATCTAAAACCTACGATGCTACCATTATCAATACATTTTCGTCTACCTCATCACATCATTTTCCACCACTACCATGAAGATGCAACTTCCTTCTTATCCTCATCTGGACACTCATTCTTTCAATAACCAGACTTCTTATAAACATCGCACTTCTTATTTCTTTCTCACGACTTTCCTCTCCAAGCGAGTTTTATTTATTTAAAACACCTATAATTCCTCTTCTTCACATTTCTCTCTTCCACAAACAAACCGTGACCACTACTAGCACCAGTACTACTATCACTGAACTCTTTCATTTGATCTTGCAACTCCTCACTAAAAAGACTCACTTTAACATCACTAAAAGCCAAAGTATCCCAGTTATAAATCAAGTTATTTGAGAAATATGTATAACAATCCGGCAATGAACATATCATCGCTTCTGCTCTTCCTCGATCTTCAAGTCTAACGCCTTCATCTTCATTAACAATTCATCAAATGTATTTAAGTGCTCTTTTAGCGAAATATCCTCCATCCTACAGGTAAGCGATGTTTGCAACAAAATCAAATGATTAATCAGTAATTTCTTCATGTACAATTCATTTAACTAATCCCAAACACCCCAAGCGGTAGTCCCACCACTAATATAGAAGATTACATTCCCACCACATAGCAAGTTAAAGTGTGATTATCCACTCTCTATTTCCTCTCTGTCAACAACCGAGATATCCGCCGACAACGTGTGTCAAACACAACTCGATGCACTTAATTCCACCTAAGTACCATTTTCATCTTGTCAAAATCGTTATCATTATTCCAGTTGTCAATAACTCATTGAGAAAACCCGGAATCACATACGATCTACGTACGTATAATGGTACATTACTTGAACCCACCACTGAGCTTCTTACAGAGATATTATCAGATTCTAGCATTTCCACAAATATCCAACAAACGCTAATGCTTTGATACCAAATGTTAATGAAATCCAAACTCAAGACCAGTCTTATCTAAATCTCAACACAGCAGAATAAGCAAGATCGTTATTAGATATGCAAAAACATCCTATTAATATCTCAAAACCAAAGCATAGTCCAAATAAATCAATCTCAATCACAAGCAAACAAAATAAGAAATAACAAAGGTAAATCACATGCAAGATTTATATTGGTTTCACTAACGTCGTATCAGTGTAAATCCACTTTGGAAAGAGTCTTTTCATCAAAATGAAAGAGTACAAAAGATCGAATACGATACTCACTCATTTGAATATATATATATATATATATATATGTGTGTGTGTGTGTGTGTGTGTGTGTGTGTGAGTGTGTGTGTGTGTGTGTGTAACACAAAGAATGACAAACCATCTTCATTTGAAAATATGATAGCACTTCTAGGTTCAAGACAAATACACATGGTCATCCACTGTACCATAACGACATAAGTCGATGATGAAATCTTCGAAAACAATCCATATGCAGCTTCAAGAAATTGATTTTGGATGTAATAAATTTAAATTGTTGTATGTTATATGAAAATATTGGTTTGTAGACTATATTTTAATTTGTGTTTACAAAGATCATTATTACAAGTTCATCAACAAACCACTGGAAATCGAAATTTGGATGAAACCAAAACAAAAATTAAGTGTGCGTTTGGTTTATTTTGTGTTTTAAGTTTTGAGTTTTCAACGTTAACAGCAAAATATGGAAAAAGTTAAGAGATGACGGAGGGGACAGAACAAAGACGAAGGGGGTTTGAGGATCGGCGGATGGATGAATTTGCTAACGTTCTACCGTTATTTCTTAACACATGAAAAATAATAAAAAATTGTTTTTTTATTTTGTTTGTTAACTTCGTTTTTTGAAATAATTATTTTCCACGATATATGTGCGTCGTTCGCGTTTTTGTATGTAAGAAAAATCGAAATTAAAAATGATAAACCGAACACAACCTAAATTTCTGAAATCATCCGAAACTAACAAATTTCAAGAGGAAACCAAGTTCTCAGACCTTGGTGCAAATAACATTTCGAACCTTGTTATTTGTTGGTATATGTTCTGATTAGTTGTCTCAATTCTCAAATGAGGTAATTTTGGGAGGGATGTCCTTGTAACTGAACACGAAAATTCTTTCACCTAAAGAACGAACTGCCGCTGAGTTCACGGCAGATTCTAGGATTTGAGGTGAACAATCAACTTACTATTAATATGTTGAATAACAAAAGGTGCTATAGGCGAACAAAAAATAACTTACTATCAATGCAGCTGAACGACAAAAAGCAGCACCGCTAGCATTTGTAGCTGCATACTCATCAAACTCGGATTCAAGAAAACGACGTTGTGCTGCAGCCATAGCAAGAATGCGAGGATCACGAAGATCCACTTGACTACCAGTAATAGTCCAGCCACCACTATTTAGCAAAGTTAATAACTAAATAAATATAAGCAATATCATAGAGATCATATAATATTGCAAATAACAATAGCAAGTACCTGATATCTATAATAGTCTCATCTGGGTTGGGTTGAGGAGGTGCAGTATAACCAGGCTTGTACGACTAAAATAATAAATGAAAACTCCACTGGTCATAAGTTAGTCCATTTGAGGCTATGTGTTAATGTTACTCAAATACGCTTGCACATAAACAAATTTAATATATAACCAAAGTAAATGGTTTACCTGATGGCAGATCTCACAAAGTATGTCTCCTTTCTCATTGCACCAACGCTGAACACACGCCCTATGAGCATACTGAGAAATTTGCAAGTTTTTACATTTAACATCCATAAAAAACAAATCTTTGTTTCAAAAACTAGGGATTTGCAATTTTGTTTCATAATCGCACGACATAAAATTAAGAACCATCAGCCTAATACATAGGAATTCTAGTTTATAAAGATATTCATAGCTACCAGAAGCACATATTACATCAATGCTTGGACTCGGTTCAAATGAGGAAAGAAAAGGCAATGCCAAACATTATACCTTTAAGCTGCCACTACAGGCGCAAGGAGTCTCCACATTTCTAATGTGGTCTTCTTCTTGGCAAATCCTACACTCAACCATCTGAATGAGCGGTTGATCTTCACCATAATCATTGTCATTTTCTACCTGATTCCTATCATTGCTTGATTCCGCCATTTGTGCCATTGGGACTTCGAAAAATTCTGTGGAATTAGGTTTGGGGTGCAATGGTTCAATTGTTCGTGGAGCTATATGACGGTCCACATACAGTACAAGGTGGTCACTCATTGCTGATTATGGAGTCCAATGCCCCAATATGATAATTTAAAAAATCAACAAATTGACTTTCTGCAATAGACAAATATGAAAATGATATTATAAATCATTATGCTAATCTTAATAGCATAAGCTTCATATTTAATGGATTTTATGAGCATCAAATATGTTTTATTTTCCATCATATGCCCCCAAAAGTATCAATCCTACATCAAAAAGCATTGAAAACAAAACTAGAACTTGGAGGTTGAAGGGGGAAAAAATCATCTGGCATCATAGCATTAAATCACTCAGAGGCAAGCAAAGTTTAGTTGCCTAGAGTTTCTAGCATTGTTTTTGACTCTAATCTACTATACCATACAATAGTTTCTATCAAATGGAAAAGGGAGAGGGGATGAAATCCACGTTACTTTCGAAAGGCGGTAATTAACCTCAAATTCGCGAGCAAAATAATTATAAATTATTTTTACTAGAGACTGCTTACAGAATAAAAGATTTATCAGATTGTAAACTTTTTTCCTCCTACAACTCTGATTCAATCGTAAAAATCATAAAGCTGCATCCTTTACAAGGATCACAGCTCCGAAATTTCTTTGATGAAGAAAATAATCTAAAAACCCCAATTGGAAATTATAATGCCGATAACCCAAAAAAATAGCTAAAAAAGATCAATGATACGTAGATCTGTATCCACAGAATAATACAGCATGCAGGCTATAATTAGAAATAACAAAAATACAAAAACAACATTACCGAAACAAAGAACTAATTTGAAACAATAAAAATGAGAATTTGATGGGACGACTTCGTTGAACCGATGTCGTAACGCTCAGGACAAATTCCGTTAATTCCCAGATTGAGAAAACGTAACTGTTAGGAACGCCGTTAGTCTAAGGCCCCGTTCGCAGTCACATTTTAATGCGGCGTTTTTGGTGAAATTGCAGCTGAGATTCTGAACCGAAACACAAGGCTCCGCCTGCGAACACTTTTCTTGTTGGAGTTGGAGATAAAAATAATGTGACGTTTTAAATAAGATTTCTATTAAATTTTAAAACACATAAAATATTGTTATAAACAAACACATGTTAATTAGATACCTTTATTTCGAAAATTACCAAAAAAAGTGGAAAACCTCCAACCTTTGGAGCTTATTTGATTTTTATTTTTATTTTTCAATTTTATGTAAAAAAAGTTAAAAGAAGGCACCAAACAAAAAAAAAAGAAAGAAAAAAGGAAAAAAAAAAAAAAAAACATGACGTTTAAGCAAAACTTGCAAAAACACAAGCAGTTTTTTCAAAAAATTATGTACGTACGCACAATTATAATCAATAATTGCATTCTTTTTATATATTTTTTTATGAACACTTCAAAATTTCGAATTATATTGAACATCACATCTATTACAGAAAAATCATTCAAAAATTAATATAAATCGAATATAAAAAAAAATAGCTCATTTTCAATAAAATTATAGACAAAAAATAAAATTTTGTTAAATAATTGCAAACATGTCCGTGGTTTTTTGTTCACTACAAATATTCGTTTTTCAGTGAATATCTATAGATATGTCTATACTTTTTCATAATATGTGCAGACGCTACTATTTTTTTTTCCAATAATCTTGTTTTATTATTTATAATTTATGGAGAATAAAAGTTGAGCACTGTAGAAAAAAAACAAGGAAACAACATTGGTACGGTAAAATAATTTTGGAGACCCACTTTACAAGTAACTTTGAACAGACTATCTTGGAAAACAAGTAAAAATAGTGTTTGTCGACATTGATGATGGCGTCGAGGGTTCTAAAGACGATAGCCCTAACCTTCTGAAAACAAACATTGCTAACCAACTCGATGACGAAAGGATAGAGGCAATAAAGTCTAGAAGTATTTTTAAAAACTAGTTAGAAACATGTCTTATCGACTACAACAACGAGGACAATGTGATAGAGACGGTAAACCTTAAAACATTTTGAAAACAAAATATGAAAACAAGCATTGTTGACACAATCAACAATGTATAGAGGTGAAAAGCCTCAACCTTTAAAATAAAGGCGACAAGCCCTATACTTTATACATGTAATCGTCTTATCGTCCATGCACTATACTGATAAGCGTATTGCTTGTGTACGAAGACGAAAAGCCTCCGTGGAGAGGTTAGGCTTTAAGAACATAAGTAAGGATACAGACAGTAAGAACCCCTTCAATATGCTATGGTGACGGCAGCGGCAAGTCTGTATGCATCATATATATTTTCATTGTGGCCCATGTCTCAAGAGCTTATTGAAAGTGTCATAGCGACAAGCCTTATCCGATAGAGACGAATGGGCTTATCGACTAGATCGATGAACCTGACCATAAATATCAAGAAAACAAAGTTTTTAACTAAATAATACTTTTCACATGCTCCACATTATCTGGCAAGACGTTATTGGTTGATAATAAAAAGTCATCACGAATAACAATTAAGACTTTTCGGTTTTAAATTTATATATTGTTAGAAATTCATTAATAGCTCTTAACTAATGTCTTAATTATTCCAAGTCTAGCCAACGTAGGAAAATCATTTCAAATCGTAAGAACATGGGAAAAATCCTAAAAATTCATGGATGATCGAAGTTAAACACTTCTCCACCATGTAGAAATTTTACATAAAAATTCATTATCTTCTAATAATTAAATTTTGTGATTAACACGTAATCTATCTTAGGAAATACATAGAAAATCTCTAAATGCTTAGAAAATTATAAAACCTGAACCTCATCTCCAAAATCATGTTATAAACATCATATAAGAGTTCCAAATCAAACGGGGATGTTAAGTTATATGTTTTTATTCGAAACCTAATCGAACATATGCAAACAAACACAAATAAACATAGTTTTATCTAAACAACATAATAGCATCTTGTAACAACCCACCCAAAATAAACATAACAGCGGAAGTGATAAATATAATAACTTAAAATAGATGTACCTTTAATTAAAACAATAATTGTGACGCCCACCTCTATACTCGCGTTAACCAATGACGTACGAGTAATGTTGTCAACTAACCCGAAGAATAAGGCTGTTGAGGAACGACCATTTGTATAATAGCTTTGAACGAGTGTTAAACATGCCGGATAACATGGTCTTGCTTTTCAAATCTCATGAGGAAACCCGACACATCTAATTCAAGTTCAAATCCACTACACACTGGTTATATATAACTCGAAATCAATATAAAATAGCATAACAATATAATCATAGTTAGACATAAATATTCATATCACTAAGGCGGAAATAGATATGAATAAAACACATAAGTGTATGCACAAAGATAGTGGTCAAACAAGATCCACTGTACAACATAAGAATATATACAAGTGCTACCTAAAAGAATATTATACATAAGGAGTCACTGTCTCATAAACATATATTCAAAAACTACAACTCTAACGTAGTTAGCCAAAAGTCATAGAATAATCCCCACTAGAAGTCATGTGGAAGCACCTGCAACACCCGATCTGACCCAAGTATTATTTATAAGAAAAATAATAATAAATGAACCAGTCTAGATGTACTTATCACAATAAACAGAGATAGAAATAGAGATATAAAAAGGTAATGACACATATGTAATATACACAATCATGTTCATATGAAAAGTGTGAAGGCTCGAAATCATGTCCACGAAATGTCTCAAAGAAATCCCTGTGCTAAAAGAGAATATCACATTCTATATTATATAGTTACTCACAAGAAATGTTAACACATATCAAATCAACACAAGATTGATAGCACAAATCGAGATGATTCGAAGATCGGGGAGCACACAATTCCAATAAATGAATCGAAGTTCCTTAGGATGATCCAAAGATCATTGATATAATCAAATGAACCAAAGTTCCTCAGGATAATCCAAAGATCACCGATATAAAAAAATGAATCGAAGTTCCTAAAATGATCCGAAGATCCTCTAGAACCAAAGTTCCTAAAATGATATGAAGATCCTCTAGAACCGAAGTTCCTAAAATGATCCGAATATCAAAATGATCACAACTGATCAAATATAGTGTAAACTATGCCAAGCTAGTAAATATAAGAGTCAAGCTACATGTCTCGTAACCACTTGCTAAACTTGAATTTTACGAACAAGATTTGTATTCCACTAGAAATACGAAACGATCATCTCCACAGTATTCAATCAAAAGAGTCCAAGAATTAACCGTCGAAGCAAACGCAAGGGTTCATAGTCCTTGTTTTTACTAAGGCGTTTAATTGGATTTCTCATATGAGCGAGGAAAAGGTTTATATAAATATACTAGTAGATTGGAAAACAGTTTGGAAAATAACTCCATATAATGAAGTAGGATTAGAAACTATTTTAGTAAAAGATTTGGTATCAACTAATAATGTAAAACCCTTTATAGTTTGAAGTGGAAAATCTCGTAAAATATCAATTGTAATAATAATAGATCTCAAAATTCACATTTTAATAACATAAACCAAATGCCATGACTATCGACTATAAATTCGTTTATCATGAATAAATCGAAAGTCCATTTGACCGAGCTGCTGAAATGCGTGGATTAGAGCAACTGAAAATTCAGAAGAAAAGAGCAAACGGTCGGAAATTCGGCTAGGAAGAAGCCTAGTACAACCTAAACTGTTGACCATGATTTCCACCTATCAACAGCTGAAAACAGATCCAGACATCTAAATTATTCATTCACCTGGCTAAATCTATGCAACTTCAACTTTTTGTGCATGTATTAGATTCAAACGGCCGAATTATTCCATTCAATCGACTGAACTATGATTCAACCAACTGAATGGAAAATTCAGACGGTTGACATGTAACAAAATTCACACTCGAGAGCAAACAATTATTCTGTTGGCTGAATTTATCAATTCAGTCGGCTGAATCTGCATAGAAAGGCTGATTTCAATATTTTAAAGGAAAGGTCGATATTCGACGATTCCAATTGAGCACACATTAATGGTGAAGGCTTAGAACATTATCCATGCGACAATGAAGCTTCTAAAACTCACCGAAACAACTCAAGAACTCACAACTCAACTTTGCACAAGGATTTATACTAGAATTCATCGAAATGAATTCAAAACTCATAAATTGGTATATTCACACGCAAACAATCCAAATCACACAACACATATGTGCCAATGGCACACTAGCCAAGCATATAGGCTTGAGTCATATACGTGAGTTCGCAAGAACTCACCTTTGATTGTTGGAAGCAACAAGAAGGCGCATGCGCATTACTAAGCTAGAACTTTGTTTCTTCCAATTTTACTTGAGAATCTCTAACCTACACATGAACACACAATATTTCCTATGACTTAGGTTTAGGAAATATAAAAAATAGAAGAGGAAACAAGTTGGAGAAGATGGAGATGATCTTACCCAAGATTTCTTCAAATTAGCAAAACAATCACACTATTTCCTAAGAGATCGAGCTTAGGAATTTTGATTTCCCTCTTCCTTTGGGCTTAGGAATTTGCCAAGGAAATAAAATGAGAAGTAATGAATAAGTTGAAGGAGGTAAAGAGCTATGTAAGCGGCCTTCAATGGGTTAGTGGCTAGTTTGACCAAATCAAGCCCAACTTAAAAGTCTCAATTTTCACTAACTCCAAGCATATTAATGTTTGTAGTTTTTAATCATGCAAACGACATTTTGAACCCAATGGAAGCGGTCTTGAGTCCTAATTCATCCGTATGCAAAAAGTGACTTTTCGGACATACACTTAATTAACAATGTTATATTTAAATACAATATTTAAACATATTATCATGAAATATGGGGGTTGTTAAAGACTCCCCCCCCCCTAAAGAAATTGCATCCCCGCAATTACTTAAGGAAAAACTCAGAAAGTAACAACCGAACATCAACAAAAATCTATATAAAAATAATTTAACTCAATAAATTCACATTTATCTTTATATTTAGCATATCATTCTCAAGCTAATATAACTTACGAGTAATTTCTTAGATTTTAACATTGAGTTATAAAATCACTATATAACTTAAGTCTAGACATGTACAATATTCCGACAAAGTCATGAATATATATATGAACAACTAATTTATTCTTCTTATAAGTGTTTTTAGGAAATTAGAATTTTCCTCACTTAAATTCTAAATATTCTAAACCTCAATTTCATTAATTATTTTAATTTTAAATCGCGAACTTCCATACCGTGATTTGTTTGAAAATTTGATTTAGACATATCTCAAAATCTACAAGATGAAATTTAATTATTTTTCTCTTTCATTAAGAAATTATAATCCAATAGATCCGGATGATTCTTGTTTCAAAGAATTTTGATTTGTATTGGATCCTGTACATTTATTTAAACTTCAATTCTCATAATCATGAACTGTCGCTACGCGGCAAACTCGTTTTAATTAAATTTAATTAATTCATTTCACATTCAATAAGTTTATAAATTATAAACTTGTTCCCTTATGTTTTCAACATAAACTAATTAAATGCTTAAATTCAACTTGGAAGTATCGACTTTTCAAAATCGTCGAACATTCCCTATCACATTTTTGTTAGAAAATTTATCCCATAGAAATTTTCTCAAAAGTATTCTAGCTCAAAAAAATTCTTAGAATAAAAGGATGTATATGATGGTCATATATATCCCATTGACAATGATAAGCTATCTCGTTGGGAAACTAGATCACGAAACAAAAATTCAAGTTATACAACCCAAATTGAAAACATTAGCACGTCCTCTAATATTCCATAAGCAAATAAATTGGAACTTCGAATTTTCAATTAATCCCTAATATCAAAAATTATAAATATCAGTCGTTCTCTAATATTTCAAAAACAACTTCTAAATCATGGGAACTCGATAAATGATAGAAGTTGAAAGAACTGATTTTTTTTTGAACACCTTAGTTTTCAAATACACAAAAATATCACCAACAAGGGTAAGGTCATACTAGTCGGGATATGACCTCGAAAACATTGATCATTACGGTTAACAAAATAAAATGGAATATTTGTTAAGGCCAATGACAAAACGAGAGCGCGAAATGAAACCAAAGGAAGCATATCCTTTTCGATCAAAAGTTGGCGAAATCGATTGCTAAGTCAAATAGTGGAATTATTTTAGCACTATTAACCTTGAATATATCATCAATCTAAGGTAAGGAATTTATTTAAGCTCGTCGTGGTCGTAAGGCTAAAACATTCTGTAATGAACTAGAGTTTCGACCCCAAAAATCGACGTAAAACACCATGTCGACTGTTCAAGCATTGGAAATACTAGATCATTAATAGAAAGAAGTTAGAGGGTGAGAAATAGAAAGAAAGAAAGTTAGAATAGAAGAGGAAGAAGAACGCTACAGAACAAAATCAGAGTAAACACGAATCTCACAACGGAACAAATAAAATTAAATATATAATATAATATAACTTTGAAGTACAAAACTGTATTTGTGCTTATATATATCATCAGAGTATCCACACATATATCACAACGGAAATAAACTCTATATAGATCTAACGTTTGAGCCTCCTGCTCCAAGCTCCTCCAAGTATATCTGTAAAATCCCGACTACTTGGCTACCCGTACAAATTTGGGCACCCAAGAGTTTAGGGTAAAACAAAACGAAATAAACTCTGGGTCAGTCACGGGACTGGTGTGAGTAAGGTTCAACCATTCAATTTAACTTTTCGAAATCCTTTTCAAAAAAAAAAAGATAATCGTAAGACCGATCCACACATAAACACGAATGGTTTTTACCTTACGATAACCCAAAACATTTCTTAGAATCAATACTGTTTTGATATTATAATAGTGTCTAAATCAAGTAAATAGCAATCCAACAAAACACTTGCATCTCACATTCTTCATACATAATATATAATCAAAAACTGCGGGCTCTTATTGGGGAATGAATTTCCAACTATGACAAGGTATGGAACTACCTTCCGATCAGTGTACTCTAGAGGGGATACACTGGAGTTCAACAAGGATATCTTGCAACTCGGCCACATGTGACTAACCATTCATTTTGCTTAAATGTTCCGAATATATTGTCACCTTACGGTTGGTATACCAACATAACTGTTTCCAGGAGATACAGAAATGAAAAGAAGTAACAAATATGAATATTCTCTAAATGGTGACAATACAGCCTAATTGGGTGCGACCCACTTAGCCATGCTGCCTGCTCGATTTTTGTCATTTCCCGGTTGATGCGACTTGAGGTCATAACGTACTATTATACAGATCACATCTTTATTTACTTTGAATGCCATATCACCATACCCGCCAAGTCACAAATTGATTTCTCCAAAAACACCACGGGTATAAAGCTAAGAGAAACGAATTCCTCCGCCACCAAAGTCAATACGTTTGAAGAGGTCAACTTGCGCGATCTATTAGATATACTCTGTCAGACATTCATCCATACAAGTTGTCCTGGGACTGGACGAACCGAAGGCACTATTCTGTAAATCCATCTTAGGCAATTTTTACCAAGGATTGCCAGAACAACCCTTGCATAAACTTTGTCTTCAATTATATTCATCATATTCGATTCGCAACACTAATGTCCATAAAGAGTGGTTTTCAGATAATAAATCTGATCCCGGTCTCTCCATATTGACAATGGAGAAATGATCAAAAGCTTTGTTTGTCAGTTATTTAACTATCAAAGGAAAACATACATACAAATAATGGTCGTATTTCCAAATGGAAATCTTACCGATCAATCATCATTTCATTTCCCAATTTCCCTTTAATATCTCTACCTGATTATTTTTCCAACTTGCTTAGCTTCTCATGATTTCTTGAAAAACGTTTCCATATATTTGCAACTCCTTATTTCCCATATTTCGAAAATATACGTTATTAACATTGGAAAAAACATTTCCATATCTTATTCACACGTCGCTATTTTCTTTCACATCCATCAGTCCCTAACCGTAAACTAGTAAGAGAACAACTTCCTAAGTATTAACCCCGAAGGCCAAAACCAACATCAGGTCGACACTCAGAAAGCCGTTCAACTTAATTAGTCTCCAGTCAGTTTCTAATTCCCTTAATTCCATTTCTTAATTTCTTATTAAATCATTTCTTACGCAACTCTTGGATTCGGCTTACGAATCCGCTTCTTTTATGGAAAATATTGGTTGTAACAATAGCATTATAATCTTTATTTCCAAAATATTTAACTTTAAAATATAACTTTGATTCGTTACTTTGAATAAATAAATATTATTTAATTAATAAATAAATAATCTTCATTTAAAACGGAAAGTAAATATTACTTTCCCAAATTTGATATAGTCGAATTTCAATGTATATCTCTCTTTCGAATAATTCCTATTCGATTAATGTTCCAGACTTCGGAATAATTTATGTTTCAAGTCCACTCAATTTCTAAATTCATTTTTGAATTTATCATTTCCAAAACATCACCAATTTCCTTTATAACCATTTCAATTTGTAAAACGTTTTCTTTTAATTCATTATTCACTTTAAAACGTGAATATCATTTCCTTTACTGAAATCTGGACTACTCTTATCAAATAAATCTCGGTTTAAAAAGTAATTACCATTTAAAATACCCTATATTGAGTTATTTCATAATTTATATTCATATTACACTTCACAAACTCCGTCTACAAGTAAACTTCTTGTTGATTATATCTCAAGTTTATAACTACATCTCGATTACATATTCAATTATAAATTATTGGTTTTAAACTAAATATTCATTTTCTACTCACATTCCAAATTATATAATATATAGTTTCTAAAAATAAATTATTTTGAAAACATTCAACATCTTCGAATTATAACTACAAATTCAGATTGTTTTATTTAGTTCTATTCACACTTCGAATATTGAAATAATTTTCTTCGTTTTCCTTTGAAAACGACTTCCATTTCCCTTTCTAATATTCATTCTTATATTTTTAAATTATTTAATAATAATAAATCCATTTTATTTCTAATATCAAACTACTTGTTTTAATATAACTAAAACAAGTTATTATATTCTAGTCCACTCAAAGGTCAATTTCTATTTAATAAATAAATCATTCTTTTTAAACCCCAAATTCTTTTCCAATATATTCAAATATATTTTACGGTATTTATATACCAATTATTTCTGGTCAATGTTGTTCAGACATCCCAAAACACATAATAATCAACATCAGATTATTTATTACATCATAATAAGCAATATATGAAAATCAACAATAAAATTGTTAAGGAATCCATTTGGATCCCTCCAACCTGTTTCCCTGCATCCACAGATGTTAATCACCATAAATAATATTTATTTCATATCAATATGAAATATTTTAATAAATGGAATCGGTATTCAGTTAACGATTTATATATATATAATTATATATGTTATTTCAACTAATTAATTAGCAAATCATCCAAACAACTATCACACACAACATTCAATCATTTTTATCAATATTAAATAACATTTATAAAATTATAAAACTGGGCAGAGTTAGTGAGTTTACTCACTTTGGTCGTTAATCATTAAATAACGATTAACGTCGGTTGATTTAATCAGGCGTTTTAATTTTCTAGAAATTTAGACGAGCTCCAAATCGCTCCAAATCATTTCCATTGTGTAGCCTCCGTCCATACGATCCCAAACGGATCCTATTTTGTTAAGTTTGGATAACGTATGAGCAAGATATGATTATTTAAAGTTAATACACTATATATATTTAACTTAAACTTAATAAAATTTAAGATTTTGGGTTTTACCAATTAATTCAAGTCAGCCCACGTAATATAAAATGCCCAACCTCCAATGTGAACAGTATCATCTTCCAAACTAAACACTCCCGCAAGCCCCCACTACTCATATAATCACCATTGCAAAACTTTTCCCTCTTCGTGATTTTCGTTCTTCCAATTTTTAATGAGCTTCATCATTTCTTTTTTTCCTCTTCTTATATCAACCTAGCCTACCATATTTCAAACCCAAACCTGCCTCAAGCTTCTTCCCCACGAACTAACTTTGCTCCAGCTTCTCCTCACGTTTTGTACAATAAGTTGCGGTATTATTTTTCTGTTAAATTAAAACCGAGCTCACAATATAAATCTGGCCCACGCAATATCACATAACTGCTTCCGTAGCCTCTTCTTCCAGGAAATAATGAAACCTGCTCCAACTATTTCTTCTTGATCACTTTAAAACTGATGATTCACAGTTCCTTTACATCCATCTTCAATATTCTTCCATTTTCCTTGTCATTTTAAAAAGACTTGCTACTCTATCTTCTCGGCTGAAATGCAGCGAAACCGCTCCTCGAACACGCACAGTGAAACGTTCATGCAACAGTGGCCTTCCTCTCCAAAATACAAACCCGTGAGTCCTGCTATTTCCTCCATGGCCATTACTAAAACTTAACCACCCCGTTTCCCTTCCTCCAGTTCATCAAACTCGCACGTGTACTTCATTTCGAATGCCAAACTCTACTCGCCACAACAGCTCCCATCCACGCACCACTCAGGAAAACATGCGACATATTTTTGTCCAGATCCTTTCCAAAATTTGTATACGAATGCTACTACTCACCAAAAGCACCAACATAATATCCAACTCAAGTATTAAAGCCTCAAACTTCAAAGGTCTTACCACGCCTCACGTTGCGAATTTCCAGCGTTCCATTTTTTTTTCACCGAACCCAGCATATCTTAAACCAGACTGAAGAGGGTACTTGCAGGATTCCAAATCTATATATATAATATGATTTATGGGATTACCTTTCATGAAGAATTGATTTCATTTTAAGATTAGAAAGCCATAAAAGCATTCGAGCTTGATTTTCTAAAACAAGAAGATAGGTTGTCTTCATTCTATATATATTTATAGGCATAAGGTACTTCGTGGCCAAGGAAAGCATGGGGCTATAGTTGCTAGCTTCACATACTTATCATAGGTTTGCAGAGTTTTAATTTTACTTCGTTGCCAAGGAATTGAAAAATATAGATTGTATATGTGTTGTAGCTTAGGGTAGAACACTTAGGGTAGCAGCTTTTTCCTTTCTCTTTTAAAGTGATGTTAGATTTTAGTTTACTTTGTTGTTGTTAGTACGAAACTTGGCGATTAAGGCACTATTCATATATACATATATACATCAGTACACATCTCTTTTGCTAATCTGATTCTCGAATGATACTCACCTTGCATATGTTACAAGAGAGTCCCATTTGATTATTACAATAAATGGATATATATAAAATGAAAGATGTTTATTATATATCTTGGTTTTAAAGTTTAGATATTTTAAGGTCCCTCGTTAAGTAAAGATTCTCCTCACGTACGAATCGCTAACGACAAAACCAAAAATATCATTGTGACAAACAATGTGCCACAATCCCAAAAATAAAATAAAATAGACAAGTTAACTTATTTTGTGAAACCTCAAAAGAGCTGATTTAGGGTGGCAAAATACGTTAAACAAAAAGTAGCTTATTTTCCAGAATTAAAATTACAGTAAAATTCTATAAATTAAATTAGCAATACATCTTAAAAATCTTATCTAAATTCAGAATAAAATTTTTATTATAATTAAATAAGTCGTTATGGTTTATAAACGATTCCATAGCGACTATTAGAAAATTTGATTTGGACATAACTCACAATCTACAAGACGAATTTTCGATTTTTTACTTTCATTAGAAAAATATAATTCAACAGATTCAGACGTTTCTTATTTCACAGAAATTCGACTTAAAATGGAACGTTACATTCCTTCCCCTTAAAAGAATTTCGTTCCCAAATTACTAAAGTAGGAAAAATGCTACAAACCCTATTAACTAGGTTAAAAATCTTCTGTTTTACTTCTTAGCTTTAATTTCAACTGAACTAATCTTTTCCTATTAAAATATTAGTTCTTTCCGACTAACAAAAATTTTGAAAATTTTCTAACACTTTAAATTTTCGAAATTTTTTGACAGCGTCTCCTTTGTACGTCTCAATCAGTACAACTACAACTTGCCTCTCTAGGCCTTTTCCAATCCAAAAGAAAATCAAACAACCAAGTGGTTTGCCAAATAGGCTCATAAATCTCATACTCGATATAGTATAAACTTGTACCTTTTGTTGGGCATTCACTCTATCTCTTCTATCTGTGAACAAGTCAACATATACCGATTTATTCCAAATCGGTCTCCAATCACTTTGTCCTCAATCCAATCATTCACTTTTACCCAAGCCATATTCCATTTCAAAATCCAGCTCTAATCTCAATTCCAAATTCTTACTCAACAAACCAATTCCATTCCAGATTATCTCTAATCCATTCCAATTTTTATTTAACTTAGTTTTAAGTTAAATTCTAATTTATTTGTTCACCTTTACATTTCAATCTATTTAACTTCATAAGTTAAATTTGAATTTTAGAATTTCAATTCTAGGGTTTTATTTCAAATTAATTTGAAATCGAATATATGTTTACATATAATAATAACAATTCAAAACATTTGAACTTTTGGCAACTTGTTTCCTCAAAACAATTCAAAAAAAAAATCTATGATAGTAATCCGTCACTTGGAAACTTGAAAATAAACAGCGATAATGCTGGCAGTCATTGTAATATCCCGGAATTTTTAACTAAGTTCAATTCCGATTTTTATTATATAATTTAGTTTTTCTGTATATAAATTGTTTTTTTATGATTTTTTATAAGAAAGGTTATATTTAATTTATAAGATTTTATAAATATTTCGATATTAATAAGTAATGATATTATTTGATTTTGATAATATATAATGATATTGATAAAGAATATGATTTGAAAAATGATAAGCTATTTTATGATTTTACAAGAATGATTTTTATTTTGATAAATTATAATGGTGTTTATAAAATTGTATAAGGATAGTTATGTATTTATTTGAGACCACTTTTAAGTATAGTTTTTGGTAAATTATATAGTTAAATATTTTTGAAAAATTAATAAGTTATATTTTTATAAACTTTAAGTAATATAATGGTTACATTTATAAGTATAACTAAGGTTTGGCTACATCTATAAGTATTGCAAATATGTGGCTAAGATAAACTAATTTTAAAATTTCCTTAGGATAAGGATAAAGTGAGGTGTCCTCTTAAGTTGTCATCATGCATGATAAAGTTTTCATGGTAGGAGACATGTGTCCCTTGATCTAATGACAATAATACCCATTTTGATACCTAGATAAGCACATGATAAGACCACAACTTCATCTCACGTTCAAAGCAAATTGTTCTTCTTAAGTTATCTGTTTAATTTCCAGTCTATGAAAAAATCACCTTCCACTCAATCAAAAAATCCATAACTCCCAAATCATCAAGTATTAGCCTTCGTGATCAACAAAGAATTTGTTCAGATCATCATTCTAGATTTTTAGAAATCAGCAGATCCAAATTTCATTGATTGATGAAGGAGATATCTTAGAAAATTAGAAAACTGAAAATATATGATGCGAGCTTCGAAAAATAATATCTCTCGATCCGCTTCGAATCTCTCGACGCTGTCTGCGCCGTTGTGATCGGCAGAGAACGTAGTGTTTTTCATGCGAATTCAGAGCGATTTGGTGTCGATGATTGCAAAAGTTAGAAATTAGGGTTAAGGTTTGACGGAGAATCGAGCGACGATTGGTGAATATGAGTATGGCGTGACGATGAGGGAGGAGAGAGCTTCGATATAGAAAAAATTGGTGAAGTTCGAAGTAAAAATGGAGGGTGCGACATGGGTACCTGCGCACGTTTTTTTTGGGGTTCCATGTTCGGCGTCAAGGTCGGTTTTTGATTTGGAAAGCCGGAGTGCTGGAGATGTAGTGCGGTGAGACGAGGAGGTGAAGAGAAATCATTGTGTGGTTTCGAATTGAAGAACGGTTGTAGTTTGACGTATGTACGTGCACGCTATGCACGGTGGAAACGGCTACAGGAAATGGCAAGAAGAAGAGGACGCAAGGAGGAAGAAGAGGAGATGGGCCGCGGGTTTGAACGTATGATGCAAATGGGCTTGGGACTTCTTTGATTTTTGGTATGTTTTATTTACATTTATTTGTTAATTTAGTATTAAAACTTTGAACACTCCTATCTCGCTCGTTTTTAATCCGATTGAAACACCGTTGGGTCCGTTAGAACCATATCGAAAAATAGAACATGTTGATATATAATTTTGATAATTTTAGTTAAATACAAATTTATATAAAAATGAAATATCCTTATCGATATATATATATAATAAACATTGATATTAATTTAATTCCAATATAAAATTAGCAGAAAATTACCAGTTGCTAATAGAAGTGGATCGAAGGCAGTATGAGTAGCGGTAGTAGTGTTCGTTGGTTTGTTCGCCCTGGTAATGGAGATTTTGGAGATATAATAGTGAGAACTCCTAATTTAATTATTTAAATTAGTGGTTAATGGGTAGTTATAATTAGTTAATAATAATTGGTTGGATATGGATGTTATTGTTTGAATGGATGTGCATGTAATTAGATAACACACTGTACACTGATAAGCGTTATTGACTGTAACGCTTGTGCACAGCTGAAATGTTTGTTTATTTGTTGTGATAATAATTCATGTTTATTTTATTTATATGGTTGCATGAATTCACACCCACACTGTAGTTGTGAAATTATACAGGTGATTGATTCTATTCCCCTTCCATATAAATGAAGACTGATTTTCTAATATTAAAATATTATCAAGTTCAGTTTAATTAAAAATGAGATTTCGAAATTGGAATATGGATTATATATATACTTATACCTGACCGTTCTAGAATGACAGAGAGTATAGTGTCTAGGCTTGGGTTTGGAAATATAGTTTCCTGCTCTCCCTGGCTATCCCTAACTGATCCGACGAACGTGATGGTTAATTCAAATCTAATTTGAAATATAATTTGAAACTGTTTTCCAAGTGAATTGGAAATATAAGTTAAATTTGAAAAGGATTTGAACGATTTATATTTAAACCATTATATGGTGTGAATATAATGTGTTGCGGAGCGACAGTTCATAAATATCGATTTCAAAATTCGAATGGCTATAACTTGATGGTTTGAAATCGGTTTGACTTGAAATAAGAAACGTTGGGTTTAAAATGATAGCAACTTTTGAATAGAAAAGGAATTTTCAAATTCCAATATATGACTTCCAAGTTATGTTTAAAACAAATTTGGAAAAGATCGCTATACGTGCAATTCGGCGACCGTAATGGAAATCGAATAAAAAAGGGTTATAAAATTATTTTAAAAATGGAGATTTTTTTTGATAAATCTTATTTATTATTTTAAAACTGAAATATTTGAATTTTGAACGATTTGGAATCTATTTGTTTTAAACAACTATTTTATGGCAGCATTTTTTGTAACGTTTCCAAATGTTATTGTAATAGTTTCAAAGGTAATATGGTTTTGAAGCTTGTAAGTTGTGAACTATTAGTAAAACGGTAGAATGATTTGTAAAATAGTTGGAAAGGTTTAAAGTGACTAAATATTTGTATATGAATTTAATTATTGATTTTGAAAGTTGAAAATTAAAAAGAATTGAGTCGGGAAGAGTTTATCTTCAGATATTCGATATGGGATTCCAGGAGCGGACGAATACTATCAGAAATATTAAAACATACTCATATCCAGACTCTGATATTGTTTGCTCGAGTTTGTGAATCAAAATCAAATATAAGTCGATTAAATTTTATTTTAAACTTATATTTGAAATGTCAATCATTTGAATTACCATAAATGGATATTTAAATCCAAATTAAGATTTGGTGGTTTTGAAGCATATGGAAAGAGATAATGACGAATAAATGGATTTGGTTTTTGAAATATAAGGTTGGAAATGAATATTGAATTTCAAGGAAAGGGCTAAGATTGATAACGGATTTACGGGAATTGAATAAATCCAACCTTAATTATAAGTAGAGGAATAACATAAAGGGAACGAAGAATTATGCTTTTGAAGTATAAGGATACAAGATGTATATTTGATTTCCAAGAAGAGTTAAGATGGAAATGGATTTATAGTAAATCCAACTTTGAATTTTAAATTAATTCATAACTATTTGGAAGGAGATTTGGATGGAAAAGCCCGTGTAACCCGCAACTATTGTTTTAAAAGTACGCTTATTACTTGGAAAGACTGGGATCAAATATATGTTTGAAAACAATTCCAAGTAATAATACGACGTTATGGAGAAATTCAAGACTTGGAAAACGATGAATGACAACCGAGATTCTTTGAATTGTTTGGATTGATTACTAATGTCTCGGTTGGGCTGATCCCCCGATACGAGGTTATAAGTGGCATGAGGTCTAAATGTATTTGGAGGTTTTCGGATTGGTGTTTCATTCAGACCCAGAACAGACATATGTGGATTGTGTGTCTGACATTGTAATCGACTGCAAAGCACTGATCTCTGTTAAATATATATATCTGCTTGGTGGCAGAGAGTTTACTTAACACCCTTCTCTAAGACATATGAGCTTAGAGGTTATATATCGATAGAAATCAGTGATGTGTAGTGAATGGACAATGTGGCATACTTAAGTTATGTGATGAGCTATGGATGATCAAAGCATCGCTTATTTAAGCGTAGCTTTGTGTATATCGTGACCTCGACAAGCCTCACCTCCCGGTAAATGGCCAAAACAGGAAGAAATGCAGCAAGGTTATGGGGTGTTGTCTCCTTCTAGATAAAAGGTGTACTATGATATGGAGCCCAAGTATTAAACTATGTGGGTAACTTCTACTTTGTGGATGTTGATGTTGCGAGCGCTCGGAAAGGTCGGTAACGACCGGGAGATGACATACTCAAGCGTACTCTAAGTTACCCAGTTAAGGGGTAACCCGGCCTTGTGTTGGCATGAGGAGCATCATTGTTGATCTTCGGACATCCCTCTAGAGGTGTTCAAAATTCGGTTCGGAAGGAAGTTCCTTTGCCTGGTCATTGTTGGAAACACAATCTCCACTACGAGCCCGTATGATTTTAGTTGTATACCGTACGTCAGTATAGTATATGGTACCTATGCTGGCTAAGATTAATACATTTATTTTCGAAAGATTTTTCATACTATATTATAGTATTGAAAGAGGATTTTCACGTATCAAGCATTTTTGACTATCATAAGGAGAAACCTCGCCCATGTGTGCATTTGCATTGTGTGTGTGCCGCGAGACCTTATGGTAGTTTCATTTTTCAAAAGTCATAGCGAATTTCCATGCACGGGAATTCATATGGAGTAAACCCATTCCGCATTAGCGGCGTGGTCTGTTGAATGACCCAACTTTAAAATGAATCCTAAATAACAACTGTTTTTGAGTTCTCACACCAGTCCCACGACTGACCTGGAGTTTATTGTTCCGACACCTAAACTCTGGGTGCCCATAATTTTTCACGGGAAGCCTAGTAGTTTGGTTCGCAGATTTAGCCATGGAGTTGATTGGAGCAGGATTATGGTTTTAGCTATTATGTTTTGGAGCATTCACATTCTTCCGCTGAGTTGGTATTTCTTCCACTGTGAAATCAATGTACTCTGATGTATTCCTTGTAACTCTGATGTTATATTATGGTAATGAAATGAAAAGTTCTATCATTTTTGTGCAAATATGTAAGTACCCATAACTATCCGTCTTTATGAACGGTTTAAGTTGGTTTAATTACCGGCGAGAACCGGTCACAAAGCCGGGTCGTTATAGATTTGTATCAGAGCTTTAGTTTATACAAAGCAATGGGGTACGACATGTTTGAACAAAAATAAGGACTCATCAGAGTTATAATATCTCATTAGAGATAGGTTTAGGAATACCCTAGAATGAGATTTGGGAATATTATGCTTGAGAGAGCGTCTTTCATCATAAAATCAATGTGTTATTAAATTTATGAGTCGAAATTAACTTATGGAAATATTAGAAACTTTCCTTAACTCATAAATTGGTAGGCATTTATAATCTTATATGGGAATAAATAACTTAAGTGAGTAAAACCCTTAAAAGGTAATTAAGGGAATTTTAAGTTGTACGAGAACTTAAATAAAAACTCATTTGTCTATTAATAATTTCTAGATTGGTAGGTAAGAGTAAGAATGACTCAGGTTAGGTCAATTAAGTCCCTTGATTATTTTAATTAGATATTAGAATACTTTGGGTAAGGAACTCAAAGTATGAATACTAAATGAGTATAAGTGAGACTGGAAACTATTGGAATAAAAATTGAAATAGGACGAGTGTTCTCGAAATACAATTCTACCTCTTCGCTTGTCACTGGGTTTTGTTTGACTCGTTGTCATCTTTTGACGATCACTGTTTCCCCGGTTGTCATGCTTGGATTTTTTTTTTCAATTTCATTCTTGAATCCTTCTTTTTGCCTTGCTTTGACCAAACCATGGACAGGTAGATTAGTGGCATGGTTTTGAATTTGAAACGAGTATATTAATTTATCTCTTAATTTGAACTTAAATTGGTATTAAGTGCAAAAGAATTGTAAAATAATCCAAGATGTTATTTTTGCAAGATAATTGGATGATTTGGGAAAAAGGAATATTTATTTATTTAAGGATTTGGATTCAAAATAACTTTTAGAAATTTGAGGTATGAACACTTAGTCTTATGGTTTGACTTAATTTGTTAAGTAAACCCTGAGGTCCATAACTTTAGCAGTAAGGTTGAAAGTTAATTTCTAAATTTTCTTAGGGTTGTAGATATCTAGGTACTAGACAATAACTATCCCAGTTGCTCCTTAGTGGTAGTGGTAGTAGCTCTAAGTCTAACTCAGAAAATATTCGATTATAACATGATCGGTGATGACCCTAGTAATTACTAGATTATATAAGCCTCTATTTTTAACGAGAATGAGATATAATATCTTGAGATGAAATGGACCTTGATTGGGATCATTTCATTTCCAATATGTTAAGAGAGAAATGGGAATTTAAAATTAGTAAAGGAGTTTAAATTTACTCGTCTTCCTTTTCGAGGACGAAAAGTCTTAAGGGGGGATGAATGTAATATCCTGGAATTTTTAACTAAGTTCAATTCGGATTTTTATTATATAATTTAATTTTTCTGTATATAAATTGTTTTTTTATGATTTTTGTATAAGAAAGGCTATATTTAATTTATAAGATTTTATAAATATTCCAATATTAATAACTAACGATATTATTTGATTTTGATAATATATAATGATATTGATAAAGAATATGATTTGGAAAATGATAAGCTATTTTAAGATTTTACAAGAATGATTTTTATTTTTATAAATTATAATGGTGTTTATAAAATTGTATCAGGATTGTTATGTATTTATTTGAGACCAATTTTAAGTATAAATTTTGGTAAATTATATAGTTAAATATTTTTGAAAAATTAATAAGTTATATTTTTATAAACTTTAAGTAATATAGTGGTTACATTTATAGGTATAACTAAGGTTTGGCTACATCTATAAGTATTGCAAATATGTAGCTAAGATAAACTAATTTAAAATTTTCCTTAGGATAAGGATAAAGTGAGGTGTCCTCTTAAGTTGTCATCATGCATGATAAAGTCTTCATGGTAGGAGACATGCGTCCCTTGATCTAATGACAATAATACCCTTTTTGATGCCTATATAAGCACATGATCAGACCACAACTTTATCTCACATCTCACGTTCAAAGCAAATTGGTCTTCTTAAGTTATCTGTTTGATTTCCAACCTATGAAAAAATCACCTTCCACTCAATCAAAAAATCCACAACTCCCAAACCATCAAGTATTAGCCTTCGTAATTGTAACAACCCGGAAAATCAAAACCAATTTAAAATTTTTATTTTGGAAATTTTAATGAATTTTGAATATTTAAAATGATTTACTTTAAATAATAACGACTAGAAATTTATTTTGAATAGAATTAGAGCGTATAAATTTATTTAAATGGAAGTTAGAATATAAATATTTATATTAATTATAATAGGAATTGGAAATGGCGCGGTAGTTTGAAAATTCGATTTCATATTTCAAATGAATGTACAAGATTTAAAATAAACCGGATTTTAGTGAAACAAGAAATATTTGAATCTATTTGAAAATATCTTTCCAACGAATCTGAAAAGTCCAAATTTCATAGCGGGAATAAAAAGTTATGCCCAGTTGAAAATTCAGAATAGCCGCTATGGAAAATTTAGCCCTTAAAAATAGCGATTTTGCAAACGACCTCCGTTTTCGATGAAACCACTTTTGTTGAATCTGGAATGTCAAATTATTGCTGGATTCCAATTTTCATAATTTTTGGAATCAATATGTGAGCGTGGTGAATTTAAACGTGTTTGGTCAATTCAGTTTGAATTTAATCGACTGGAAAATGACCGTTTTTCAAATGGTCTCAAAATTCGACGAAATTAGTTTTGTTAGGACCGTATCGTCAAAACATAGCTAGATATATTTTTCTGGAATTTTTGGAGTCAGTATGTGGCCCCGGTAAATTAAAAATGTACGTTGAAATCAATTTTGAACGTTGTATTAAATTATATTTTAATTTTAATGAAAACTGATCAAAATTGAATTAGCTTACGAGATATATCCCATTGTATCCGGAATGAGGGTATTTGGCTAGGGACGACAGTCGGTGAGTTCGATTTGGAGTCCGAATTAAAAAGTTACTTTCGTAATTAAAATAATAAATTATATAAGGTCAAACCTTCTCTCTCCCTCACACTCTCTCTTCCATCGTTCAAAATCAAAAAGAGAAAACCAAATCGACGTTCTCCCTCTTCAGCCGCTGCTCCTCCTCCCCGCTGGCCGCCGCTTATCCTTCTCCTCCTCCTCCTTCTCCTCCTCTTCCTAGTCGCTTCTCTCTCCTCCTCTTTCCCTCTTTAGATCTACAAACCCTACCCCCAAATCACCACCACCCTAGACACCACGGCCATCACCACTGCCGTCGCCGCCCCTTAGCCACCTCCCCACGTCCAGTCAGGCCCGCCGCCGCCCTCTGGCCACCCAGCTCGGGCCGTGGGCCCCGCCAAGTCCAAAAACCCATTTTTCTCCAAAAATCCCGTTTTGCATAAAATACCCTGTCACTATTTCGCCAATAACTCCCAAACCGTAAATTTCTGGCCAAAAATCCATAATACCAAAATCGAAGAGCACGATTTTCTCTTCGATTTGGTATATGGAAGTCCTATTTTGGGTTGCTGAGCTGTCCAGAAATCGCGTCCGAAGTCAGCGGACCTGCTGCTGTTTTTCGCGATTTCCGGCGAATAGGTGCTTTTTTGGAAGAAAGTCCACTAGGCAAAAGTTGTTCGGAATGGCGCGTTTAGGCTAGTGAAAAAGTTTGGTGAAGATTGGAGGCCGTATGCAAATTCTAGAGCCAAAGAGGCGAATTCAAGTGCGAGAGCGACAAAACGGAGCGCGACGACAAAATCCGCCAATTAAAGAATGACGGAGTGGATCCCAAAGGTGAGAACTTCTCACTTTAATTTATTTTCTAGTTAAAAATATATACTAGGATGCAGACGGTGCTTAGTAGCAACCGACACCTTTGTTTGAAACCATGTTCGTTTGGTTGATGAGAATATTTGTTTGAATTTGGTTGAATGAATTGATTAGAATTTGGTTTGTACAGGCGCGAGCCATTAGTAGGCAAGGGATATGGCTAGACCTTATCCCGGTTCAAGTATCGCGCTGCTATGCTGTCGAATTTTCTAAAAATGTTAGAACAATAAAAATATCATTTTTGTTGTATAAATGAACTGTATAAAATATTCATGAGTTGAAATAAATATTTTATAGTTAAAAATATAATTTTAAATGTGTATATGAATAAAATAAATATTCATTTACAAATCGGACAATTTGTTTATTTACACACATTTGACTGATATGGATTGGAACGATATATTTTACACACCGCCCAAATGCACAAATAATAATCAGTGTTTCTTGTTTGAAAACCCCACACGGGTATTAGGATGATATTGGACATACACTAATCCCAATATTTAGTTGTAAATCGATGGGTTGATAGACTATTGTAAGCGTCAATTATTCATATTTAATGCTTATGCAGTTGTGTAATGCACTCTGGATGATGGTTGACTGTGTTTGATTATTGTCGTGTACATGTGCGTATGAAATCCATATAAATAAAATTATATGGTAATTGATTGTGTCTGATTCCAATTCGGAAAGAACGAATAGCTTAAATTAAAGAATATTTTAAAATGTCGAGTAATGAATATTTTAAAATAACTAATATTTTGAAATAATATTCAGTGATGGACCAAAATGTGATTTTGATGTCTGATTTGGGATGGATACGAAAATATTCAAATATATGAAGCCGTGTTGATTAGATTAACGCCATTTGGATGTGAACGATATTTATATCGATTTTATTCATTTTTATAATGAATATAGAAAAGGAAGTGATTTCAAAATCTAATGTTTTGAAAATATTATCATTCATATATTAATGACATTCAATTTGATTTAAAATTGAATATGAAGTTGAAATCGTTTTGAAAACAAATTTAAAACGATTTATAAGATATGTTTTAAATGGAAATCGATGAAATATGTATAATATATATTTAATGGCCTGAATAGAATGCGCCGCACCGCGGCAGTTCGCGAATTTCGACTATTGACTTCGAATTGACATTACGGGAGATCCGACCGTCGGATTCTCCTAAAACCGGAACTGTTGGGTTCGTCGAAAAGAGCTTTCCAACAAATATAAGAAATTTGAAATCTAACGGTTGGATTTTGAATTATGTCCAAATCAAATTTGGAAAAGGTCGCTCTAAGTGCAGTTCGAGGACCGTTTATGGAAATCGACTGTACGAGCCTTGATAATTTTTTTTAAAATATCAATAATTTGTATAAAATCATAATAAATGATTTGGAAAGAATTGGGATGAAAAATTCCATATTTGAAAAGATAAAAATATATTTTTATCGAAATGAACCAGTTATGAACTAGAATTATAAATCCAATATTTTTAAATAAATAAACTGGATTGGAAATGGTTTTAAAAATAACTAGAATTTCCAATATATGAATTGGAATGGATTTGAATCGAAATTAACTTCGGAATATTTCGATATTGGATTCCGTGATTATACAGATATTGTGGAGGAATTTGAAAGATATATTTAACGTTATTCCCAATACGATATTTGTTGATTTCAGAATTTGATATTGAATATAAGCCGATATAATTTCTATTCAAAGCCTTGTATTTAATATTGAATTGGATTTTGGGTTTGTCGTGAACTGTGTTTTAAATGACACTGTTCTTAAACCTGGTGTGAAAAGAATAAATCTTTTAATTAAGATTTAAAGAAGAATTACCAATTAATTAATATTTAATTGGAATTGAAAATGGAATGTGAATTGGGTTTATTGTGAACTGTGTTTTTAGCGACATTCGTTCTTTAACCCGATTCACAGTGAAATGTGATTTGGAATTTATAAATCTTTTTATTAAGATTTAATGGGAATTTTCCAAAGTAAAGTTTTTCCAATTCAATATACTAAATTGGAATTGAATGAAATTCGATTGGATAATAATCGAAATGAGCTTCTGTGGAGGAAGACTATTAATATATATGGAATTTAAAAGGCTTTGTCGTTATTCCATTTATATTATTAGTCGGATACGGAGATTGATATCGATTATATATATATATATATATATATATATATTGATCTGTTTTCCGTGAATAATCCATGATTAATGGAATGTGATTTTGGGTTTATCGTGAACTGTGTTTTAAATGATATTAGTTATTTAACCCAGTTAAAGACAGGATTACATATCTAACATTGTATTTCGAACTGTATGGTTGATCTCTACTAAATATATATTTGTTTGGTAGCGGAGAATTTATTCTCTTGCTTAACACTCTTCTTTGAGGCGTACGAGCTTAAAGGTTATATATCGGCAGAAATTAATAGTACGGTGTAGATTGTTGATGCGACATGTTTGCGTTTCCAAAGTTAAATAATCATTAATATTGATTTTTGGGAAGATTAAAACTAAGTGGAGTTTTAATGAATCTTTAATTAGATTGAAATGTGAATTGATAATTTAAATTATCAAATTTGGGAAATGATCGTGAGTGGAGTATCACCAGTTTTTCTCCAAGCGATAGTTAAATCTTTAATTAGATTTGGGCGTGAACTGGTAATTAAATCTACCGATAACACCTTGGTGTTAGATATGGAGTATTACCAGTTTTGCTTCATGGGATGAATAGGTTGGGATTGGGAAATTAAACAAATGATTACTTCGGTAAGGTGCGCTAATCCCGACTAGTTTGGGTAAACCTTAATATGGTTTGAATTGATATCCAAAGGAAGATTAAAGAATAAATTTAAAGAATTTATCTTTGATAAAATTATGGGAACCTTTCCCAAAGGATATGAATATTTAAATAAAATAATATTCAAGTTTGGAATGAAGCGTATGTTGTGTTTTATAGCACTTGTTTATTATATACGCGAGTTATTCGGAAAGGCCGGGTTTATACCCATCATAAATAACTGATTCGACGATATATCGACGATGAAGACGGTGGCTGAAGACCGGAGGTCTTCACATCGTTTGGATGATTACTGATGTCTTGTTTGGGCTGTACACCCAAGACGAGGTAATAAGTGGTGATCATCCAGACGTACTTGGAGATCTACTGGATATGCGAGGGTCTCTCTCTTGTATTGGACATATGGGACGAGGAATAAGGTGCCTCCGGTTTCGTTCAGACCCAGAACGAACTTGTAAATGGACTATGTGTCTGACACTGGATTTTATTCTGTGTTGATTGATCTCTATCGAATATATATTTGTTTGGCGGTGGAGAATTTATTCTCTTGCTTAACGCCCTTCTCTGAGACGTACGAGCTCAGAGGTTATATACCGATAGACATCAGTCGCATGGCGTGAATTTCCTGTGTGGCATGCTGAGATGCAAATGATCAAGGCTCCTGTTGATAAGCACAGTCTTGTGCTTGGTGATCAAAGCACAGTCTGTATGACATAATTTTGTGCATAGCGTTAATTCGCGAGCCTCACACCTCGGTATGAATTAAAAACGGGATAAGGGACCCAAGGAGGACATGATGTTTCTTTCTAGCTATGGGTGGTGTCAGGGTTTTGCAAGCCCTGACATTTTTATATTTTTACCTATGTGGTTGTTGGAATGCGAGGCACCTCGGATATATCGATCTCTACAGAGCCAATGGATATTGAGTCATCTGGCTCATAGACGCCCTACAGGGCGGGAAATGTGTGTTCACGTATTGCCAATCCACTATGTGTGGACCGGCCTTGGAGGATCCAAGAGATCACTGTGTGTGACCCTGGGGCATTTGCTAGAGTGTCTCGAAGCCGGCAAGGAGTACATCCCTTGCCTCGACTCATGACGGAAATCCAATTTCCAATACGTGACATTTTAGTTTTGATTGTAGAGCCTAGTATTGGCAACATGATATATGGTACCCATGCCATCTATGATTGATACATTTATATTTGAAGTTGTTTTATACACTATGCACTTATAATAGTATCAAAAGATTTGTTTTAAACATACTAAGCATGTTTGGCTATTATAAGGGAAAACCCTATCCTACGGCTTGCGTTGCATTGTGTGATGGGACCTGGGTCTTATAATAGCTTCATTTTTCCAAAAAACATTGCGCTGTGTATTCGATGCACTGGTATTCCTGGGTGGAAACCCGTTCCGTGTTATACGGCGTGGTCCCTTGGTTTACCAAATTTTAAAGTAAAGTTTTGAATAACTGTTTTAGTTCTCACACCAGTCGCATGACTGACTTGGAGTTTATTGTTTCAACCTAAACTCTGAGTGCCTCTATTTTCCACATGGGAAGCTAGTAGTTTTGGTTTTGTAGATTCATGTTCTCAGGATCCTGGTTTACAGCTGAAATGATATTCGGAAAACTCTGTATCCGTGTATCTCTTTTAGTTATGTTTTGTATTATTTTCGGCTGCATTGTAAATTTGTAAATCTCTGATATTTATCAAATGTATTTTATTTGCTCATACTCTGTATATTCTTGTACTCTGATGTAAATTGTTGTTATAAGCAATGAAATGTTCTTCTGTTTGTGTTCTGATTTGTCGTGTTCTCAACTCAATCCGGGCTTTCCTTTACGGGGAAGTCTGGGTCGTGTTAGTTTGATATCAGATCTTTGGTTTTACAGAGCTCGAGAACAAGACATATTAGAACCAAACGAAAGAATTCATTAGAGATTGGATTAGTAATATCCAATGAGTGACTCGTTAGAGATAAGACCAGTAGTATTCTAGAACGAGTGTGAAGAGTGTTTTTAAAATAAAAATGAAAAAACAAATTTTTGTTTTGAAAATTTAAATCGTATTATACGTATTTGGATATTTATTTTATACAAACTTGGGCAATCAAGTATATAAAGGATTTGCATATACGCCTTGCAAATGTGTATTCGAAGTTTTAATATACTGGATAGATATAGAATCACACTCTAGTCGCCCGAACATGATTCTGATGATCGCTGCAGCATCATCAGTATTTATTTTCGAGTTTCGAAAGTGGGATATCTATATGATTCCAATTGACTGGTGTGAGAAACAAAACTAGATAGGGTCTATTGTTGTGACTTGGCATCAAAAATGGTTTTTTTTATATATAAAAAATTATGAATTTGAAAAGATAACCAACTAATTGATTGTTGGTTGTGTTGTTTGATTATTGGTTTGATTAATTAAAATTTTGAATCATTAAGCCAAATTGAATCAAATATTGTACTGAGTTGGAAATTGTTTAGAAATGCAACATGTATATATACACATTATTGAACAGGTTATAGATAAACTGCTAAGAAGAGAAATAAAATTTTATGCCCGACAAATAGGTACGTGTTTACAAGTTTTCTTTTTCTTTTAAAGATTTATGAGCCTAAGGCTGGCCGCTTGGCATTTTTCTTCTTCTTTTAAAGATTTATGAACCTAAGGCTGGCCGCTTGGCATTTTTCTTCTTCTTTTAAAGATTTATGAGCCTAAGGCTGGCCGCTTGGCATTTTTTTTCTTTTAAAGATTTTATGACCCTAAGGCTGACCGCTTGGCATTTTTCTTCTTTTTTTAAAGATTTATGAGCCTAAGGCTGGCCGCTTGGCATTTTTCTTTTTCTTTTAAAGACTTTATGAGCCTAAGGCTGGCCGCTTGGCATTCTCTTTTTCTTTTGGATTGATGAGGGCCCTGCGACGCGAGTTGCGGTTTTAAATGTCTCCCCGTACAAAGGAGGTTATGGCGAAATTTTTCAGAAATTTAAGGTGTTAGCCAAATTTTTGAAGAATTGGAAAATTCTTAGAAACTGAAAAGTTGAAGAATGAAAGCCAGACTGAAAGTTGAGTTGATTAGTTAAACAACTTTCAGCTTCGTTCCTTTTTGAGGACGAAAAGATTTTAAGTGGGGGAGATTGTAACAACCCGGAAAATCGGAACCAATTTAAAAATTTTATTTTAGCAATTTTAACGAATTTTGAATATTTAAAATGATTTATTTTAAATAATAACGACTAGAAATTTATTTTGAATAGAATTAGAACGTATAAATTTATTTAAATGGAAGTTAGAATATAAATATTTATATTAATTATAAAAGGAATTGGAAATGGCGCGGTAGTTTGAAAATTCGATTTCAAATTTCAAATGAAAATACAGGATTCAAAATAAACCGGATTTTAGTGAAATAAGAAATATTTGCATCTGTTTGAAAATATCTTTCCAACAAATTTGAAAAATCCAAATTTCATAGCGGGAATAAAAAGTTAAGCCCAGTTGAAAATTCAGAATAGTCGCTATGGAAAATTTAGCCCTTAAAAATAGCGATTTTGCAAACGACCTCCGTTTTCGACGAAACCACTTTTGTTGAATCCAGAATGTCAAATTATTGCTGGATTCCAATTTTCATAATTTTTGGAATCAATATGTGAGCGTGGTGAATTTAAACGTGTTTGGTCAATTCAGTTTGAATTTAATCGACTAGAAAATGACCGTTTTTCAAACAGTCTCCAAATTCGGAGAAATTAGTTTTGTTAGGACCGTATCGTCAAAACATAGCTATATATATTTTTCTGGAATTTTTGGAGTCAGTATCTGGCCTCGGTAAATTAAAATGTACGTTGAAATCAATTTTGAACGTTATATTAAATTATATTTTAATTTTAATGAAAACTGACCGAAACAGTTGAAATGGCTTACAGGACATATCCCATTGTGCCCGGAATGGTTTTTTTTTAAGGAGACGGGTGTGTAGTGTGGAGCTACACAACCGGCGGAATAGGGGTATTTGGCTAGGGACAACAGTCGGTGAGTTCGATTTGGAGTCCGAATTAAAAAGTTACTTTTTGGAATTAAAAATAATAAATTATATAAGGTCAAACCTTCTCTCTCCCTCACACTCTCTCTTCCATCGTTCAAAATCAAAAAGAGAAAAAAAACCGACGTTCTCCCTCTTCAGCCGCTACTCCTCCTCCCCGCTGGTCGCCGCTCCTCCTCCTCCTCCTCTTCCTCCTCTCCTCTCTCTCCTCCTCTTTCCCTCTTTAGATCTACAAACCCTACCCCCAAATCACCACCACCCTAGCCACCACTGCCGCCGCCGCCCCTTCAGCCACCTCCCCACGTCCAGTCAGGCCCGCCGCTGCCCTCTGGCCACCCAGCTCCGGCCGTGGGCCCGCCAAGTCCAAAAACCCATTTTTCTCCGAAAATCCCGTTTTGCATAAAACACTCTGTCACTATTTCGCCAATAACTCCCAAATCGTGCATTTCTGGACAAAACTCCACAATACCAAAATCGAAGAGCACGATTTTCTCTTCGATTTGGTATATGGAAGGCCTATTTTGGATTTCGGAGCTGTCCAGAAATCGCGTCCGAAGTCAACGGACTTGCTGCTTTTTTCGCGATTTTCGGCGAATAGGTGTGTTTTTTGGAAGAAAGTCCACTAGGCAAAAGTTATCCGAAATGGCGCGTTTAGGCTAGTGACTTAGTTTGGTGAAGATTGGAGGCCGTATGCAAATTCTAGGCCAAAGAGGCGAATTCAAGTGCGAGAAAGTGACAAAACGGAGCGCGACGACAAAATCCGCCAATTAAAGAATGACGGAGTGGATCCCAAAGGTGAGAACTTCACTTTAATTTATTTTCTAGTTAAAAATATATATTAGAATGTAGACGGTGCTTAGTAGCACCCGACACCTTTGTTTGAAACCATGTTTGTTTGGTTGATGGAATTATTTGTTTGAATTTGGTTGTTTGGTTGAATGAATTGATTAGAATTTGGTTTGTACATGGCGCGAGCCATTAGTAGGCGAGGGATAAGGCTAGACCTTATCCCGGATCTAGTATCGCGCCGTTATGCTGCCGAATTTTCTAAAAATGTTAGAACAATAAAAATATCATTTTTATTATATAAATGAACTATATAAAATATTCATGAGTTGAAATAAATATTTTATAGTTAAAAATATATTTTTTAACGTGTACATGAATAAAATAAATATTCATTTACAAATCGGACGATTTGTTTATGTACACACATTTGACTGATATGGATTGGGACGATATATTTTACACATTGCCCAACTGCACAAATAATAATCAGTGTTCGTTGTTTGAAAACCCCACACGGGTATTGGGATGATATTGGACATACATTAATCTCAATATTTAGTTGTATGTTAATCGATGGGTTGACAGACTGTTGTAAGCGTCAATTATTCATATTTAACGCTTATGCAGTTGTGTAATGCACTCTGGATGATGGTTGACTGTGTTTGATTATTGTCGTGTATATGTGTGTATGAAATCCATATAAATAAAATTATATGGTAATTGATTGTGTCTGATTCCAATTCGGAAAGAACGAATAGCTTAAATTAAAGAATATTTTAAAATGTCGAGTAATGAATATTTTAAAATAACTATTATTTTGAAATAATATTCAATAATGGATCAAAATGTGATTTTGATGTCCGATTTGGGATGGACACGAAAATATTTAAATATATGAAGCCGTGTTGATTAGATTAACGCCATTTGGACGTAAACGATATTTATATCGATTTTATTTATTTTTATAATGATTATAGAAAAGGAAGTGATTTCAAAATCTAATGTTTTGAAAATATTATCATTCATATATTAATGATATAGAATATTCAATTTTGATTTAAAATTGAATATGAAGTTGAAATCGTTTTGAAAACGAATTTAAAACGATTTATAAAATACGTTTTAAATGGAAATCGACAAAATATATATAATATATATATATTATATATATTTAATGGTCTGAATAGAACGCGCGGCGCCGCGGCAGTTCGCGAATTTCGACCATTAACTTCGAATTGACATTACGGGAGATCCTACCGTCGGATTCTCCTAAATCGGAACCGTTGGGTTCGTATCGAAAAGAGCTTTCCAACGAATATAAGGAATTTGAAATCTAACGGTTGGATTTGGAATTATGTCCAAATAAAATTTGAAAAAGGTCGCTGTAAGTGCAGTTCGATGACCGTTTATGGAAATCGACTGTACAAGCCTTGATAATTTTTTTAAAATATCAATAATTTTTGTAAAATCATAATAAATGATTTGGAAATAATTGGGTTGAAAAATTCCATATTTGAAAAGATAAAAATATATTTTTATCGAAATGAACCAGTTATGAACTAGAATTATAAATCCAATATTTTTAAATAAATGAATTGGATTGGAAATGTTTTTAAAAATAACCAGAATTTCCAATATATGAATTGGAATGGATTTGAATCGAGATTACCTTCGGAATATTTCGATATTGGATTCCGTGATTATACAGATATTCCCAATATGATATTTGTTGATTTCAGAATTTGATATTGAATATAAGCCGATATAATTTCTATTCAGAGTCTTGTATTTAATATTGAATTGGATTTTGGGTTTGTCGTGAACTGTGTTTTAAATGACACTGTTCTTAAACCTAGTGTGAAAAGAATAACTTTTAATTAAGGTTTGAAGAAGAATTACCAATTAATTAACATTTAATTGGAACTGAAAATGGAATGTGAATTGGGTTTATTGTGAACTGTGTTTTTAACGACATTCGTTCTTTAACCTGATTTATAGTGAAATGTGATTTGGAATTTATAAATCTTTTTATTACGATTTAATGAGAATTTTCCAAAGTAAAGTTTTTCCAATTTAATAATCTAAATTGGAATTGAATGGAATTCAATTGGATAATAATCGAAATGAGCTTCTGTGGAGGAAGACTATTAATATATATGAAATTTAAAAGGCTTTGTCGTTATTCCATTTATATTATTAGTCGGATACGGAGATTGATATCGAATATATATATATATATTGATCTGTTTTTCGTGAAGATTCCATGATTAATGGAATGTTATTTTGAGTTTATCGTGAACTGTGTTTTAAATGACATTAGTTCTTTAACCCAGTTAAAGACAGGATTACATGTCTAACATTGTATTTCAAACTGTATGGGTTGATCTCTGCTAAATATATATTTGTTTGGTGGCGGAGAATTTATTCTCTTTCTTAACACCCTTCTCTGAGACGTACGAGTTTAGAGGTTATATATCGACAGAAATCAATAGTATCGTGCAGATTGTCGATGCGACATGTTTGTGTTTCCAAAGTTAAATAATCATTAATATTGATTTTTGGGAAGATTAAAACTAAATGAAGTTTTAATTAGATTGAAATGTGAATTGATAATTTAAATTATCAAATTTGGGAAATGATCAAGAGTGGAGTATCACCAGTTTTGCTCCAAGCGATAGTTAAATCCTTAATTAGATTTGGGCGTGAAATGGTAATTAAATTTACCGATAACACCGTGGTGTTAGATATAGAGTATTACTAGTTTTGCTCCATGGGATGAATAAGTTGGGATTGGGAAATTAAACAAATGATTACTTCGGTAAGGTGCGCTAATCCCGACTAGTTTGGATAAACCTTAATATGGTTTGAATTGATATCCAAAGGAAGATTAAAGAATAAATTTAAAGAATTTATCTTTGATAAAATTAATGGGTACCTTTCCCAAAGGATATGCATATTTAAATAAAAGAATATTCAGGATTGGAATGAGGCGTATGTTGTGTTTTATAGCACTTGTTTATAATATACGCGAGTTATTCGGAAAGGCCGGGTTTATGCCCATTCTGAATAAGTGATTCGACGATATGTCGACGATGAAGACGGTGGCTGAAGACCGAAGGTCTTCACTTCGTTTGGATGATTACTGATGTCTTGATTGGGCTGTACACCCAAGACGAGGAAATAAGTGATGATCGTCCAGACGTACTTGGAGATCTACCGGATATGCGAGGGCCTCTCTCTTGTATTGGACATATGGGACGAGGAATAAGGTGCCTCCGGTTTCGTTTAGACCCTGAACGAACTTGTAAATGGACTGTTTGTCTGACATTGGATTTTATTCTGTGTTGATTGATCTCTATTAAATATATATCTGTTTGGCGGCGGAGAATTTGTTCTCCTGCTTAACGCCTTTCTCTGAGATGTACGAGCTCAGAGGTTATATATCGATAGACATCAGTCGCATGGCGTGAATTGCCTGTGTGGCATGTTGAGATGCAAATGATCAAGGCTCCTGTTGAAAAGCAGAGTCTTGTGGTTGATAATCAAAGCACAACCTATGTGGCATAGCTTTGTGTACAGCGTTAATTCGCGAGCCTCACACCTCGGTATGAGTTAAAAACGTGATAAGGGACCCAAGGAGGACATGACGTTTCTTTCAAGCTATGGGTGGTGTCAGGGTTTTGCAAGCCCTGACATTTTTATATTTTTACTTATGTGGTTGTTGGAATGCGAGGGGCCTCAGATATATCGGTCTCTATGGAGCCGATGGATATTGAGTCATCTGGCTCATAGACGCCCTATAGGGCGGGGAAACGTATGTTCAGGTATTGCCAATCCGCTATGTGTGGACCGGCCTTGGAGGATCCAAGGGATCGTTGTGTGTGACCCTGGGGCATTTACTAGAGTGTCTCGAAGCCGGCGAGGAGTACATCCCTTGCCTCGACTCAAGACGGAAATCCAATTTCCAATACATGAAATTTCGGTTTTGATTGTAGAGCCTAGTATTGGCGACATGATATATGTACCCATGCCGTCTATGATTGATACATTTATATTTGAAGTTGTTTTATACACTATGCACTAATAGTAGTATCAAATGATTTATTTTAAACGTACCAAGCATGTTTGGCTATTATAAGGGAAAACCCTATCCTTCGGCTTGCGTTGCATTGTGTGATGGGACCTGGGTCTTATAATAGCTTCATTTTTCCAAAAAACATTGCGTTGTTTATTCTATGCACTGGTATTCCTGGGAGGAAACCCGTTCCATGTTATACGGCGTGGTCCCTTGATTTACCAAATTTTAAAGTAAAGTTTTAAATAACTATTTTAGTTCTCACACCAGCCGCATGACTGACTTGGAGTTTATTGTTTTAACCTAAACTAGGGGTACCCCTATTTTCCACACGGGCAGCTAGTAGTTTTGGGTTTGCAGATTCATGTTCTCTGGATACTGGTTTACAGCTGGAATGATTTTCGAAAAGCTCTGTATCCGTGTATCTCTTTCAGTTGTGTTTTGTATTATTTTCCGTTGCATTGTAAATTTGTAAATCTCTTCCATTTATCAAATGTATTTTATTTGCTCATACTATGTATATTCTTGGACTCTGATGTAAACTGTTGTAATAAGCAATGAAATGTTCTTCTGTTTGTGTTCTGATTTGTCGTGTTCTCAACTCAATCCGGGCTTTCCTTTACGGGGTAGTTCGGGTCGTGCCAGTGATCAACATAGAAGTTGTTCAGATCATCATTTCAGATTTTTAGAAATCAGCAGATCCAAATTTCATTGATCGATGAAGGAGATATCTCAGAAAATTAGAAAACTGAAAATATGTGATGAGAGCTTCGAAAAATAATATCTCTCGATCTGCTTCGAATGGCTCGACGTCGTCTGCGCCGTTGCGATCAGCAGAGAACGTAGTATTTTTCATGCGAATTCGGAGCGATTCGGTGTCGATGATTGGAAAATTTGGAAATTAGGGTTAAGGTTTGACGGAGAATCAAGCGACAATTAGTGAATCTGAGCATGGCGTGACGATGAGGGAGGAGAGAGTTTCGATATGGCAAAAATTGGTGTAGTTCAAAGTAAAAATGGAGGGTACGACATGGGTACCTGCACACGTTTTTTTTTGGGTTCCAGGTTCGGCGTCAAGGTCGGTTTTTGATTTGGAAAGCCGGAGTGGTGGAGATGTAGTGCGGTGAAACGAGGAGGTGAAGAGAAATCCGTATGTGGTTTCAAATTGAAGAACGGTTGTATTTTGACGTGTGTATGTGCACGCCGTGCACGGTGGAAACGGCTACAGGAAATGGCAAGAAGAAGAGGATTCAAGGAGGAAGAAGAAGAGGAGATGGGCCGCGGGTTTGAACGTATGATGCAAACGGGCTTGGGCCTTCTTTGATTTTTGGTATGTTTAATTTACATTTATTTGTTAATTTAGTTTTACAACTTTAAACACTCCTATCTCGCTCGTTTTTAATCCGACTGAAATACCGTTGGGTCCGCTAGAACCATATCGGAAAATAGAACATGTTGATATATAATTTTGATAATTTTAGTTAAATACAAATTTATATAAAAACGAAATATCCTTATTGATATATATATATGTGTGTGTGTATATATATATATAATGAACATTGATATTGATTTAATTCCAATATAAAATTAGCAGAAAATTACCAAATGCTAATAGAAGTGGATCGAAGGTAGTATGAGTAGCGGTAGCAGTGTTCGTTGGTTTGTTCGCCCTGGTAATGGAGATTTGGGAGCTATAATGGTGAGAACTCCTAATTTTATTATTTAAATTAGTGGTTAATGGATAGTTATAATTAGTTAATAATAATTGGTTGGATATGGATGTTATTGTTTGAATGGATGTGCATGTAATTAGACAACACACTGAACACTGATAAGCGTTATTGATCGTAATGCTTGTGCACAGCTGAAATGCTTGTTTATTGGTTGTGATTATAATTCATGTTTATCTGATTTATATGGTTGATTTAATATGGTTGCATGAATTCACACCCACACTGTAGTTGTGGAATTATACAGGTGATCGATTCTATTCCCCTTCTATATAAATGAAGATTGATTTTCTAATATTAAAATATTATCAAGTTCAGTTTAGTTCAAAATGAGATTTCTAAATTGGAATATAGATTATATATATATTCTTATATCGGACCGTTCTAGGATGACAGAGAGGATAGTGTCTAAGCTTGGGTTTGGAAATATAGTTTCCTGCTCTCCCTGGCTATCCCTAACTAATCCGACGAACGTGATGGTTAATTCGAAATCTAATTTGAAATATAATTTGAAACTATTTTCCAAGTGAATTGGAAATATTAATTAAATTAGAAAAGGATTTGAACGATTTATATTTAAATCATTATATGGCGTGAATATAATGCGTTGTGGAGCGATAGTTCGTAAATATCGATTTCAAAATTCGAATGGCTATAACTTGATGGTTTGAAATTGGTTTGACTTGAAATAAGAAACGTTGGGTTTAAAATGATAACAGCCTTTGAATAGAAAAGGAATTTTCAAATTCCAATATAAGATTTCCAAGTTATGTTTAAAACAAATTTGGAAAAGATCGCTATATGTGCATGCAGTTCGTCGACCGTAATGGAAATCGAATAAAAGAGGGTTGTAAAATTATTTTAAAAATGGAGAAAAATTATGGTAAATCTTATTTATTATTTTAAAACTAAAATATTTGAATTTTGAACGATTTAGTATCTATTTGTTTAAACAACTATTTTACGACAACATTTTTAGTACGTTTCCAAATGTTATTATAACAGTTTCAATGGTAATATGGTTTTGATTGTAAGTTGTGAACTATTAGTAAAACGGTAGAAGGATTTGTAAAATAGTTGGAAAGGTTTAAAGTGACTAAATATTTGTATATGAATTTAATTATTGATTTTGAAAGTTGAAAATTAAAAAGAAGTGAGTCGGGAAGAGTTTATCTTCAGATATTCGATATGGGATTCCAGGAGCGGACGAATACTATCAGAAGTATTAAAACATACTCATATCCAGACTCTGATAGTGTTTTCCCGAGTTTGTGAATCGATATCAAATACAAGTCGATTAAATTTTGTTTTAAACTTATATTTGAAATGTCAATCATTTGAATTACCATAAATGGAGATTTAAATCCAAATTAAGATTTGGTGGTTTTGAAGCATATGGAAAGAGATAATGACGAATAAATGGATTTGGTTTTTGAAATATAAGGTTGGAAATGAATATTGAATTTCAAGGAAAGGGCTAAGATTGATAATGGATTTACGGGAATTGAATAAATCCAACATTAATTCAAAGTAGAGGAATAACATAAAGGGAACGAAGAATTATGCTTTTGAAATATAAGGATACAAGATGTATATTTGATTTCCAAAAAGAGTTAAGATGGAAATGGATTTATAGTAAATACAACTTTGAATTTTGAATTAATTCACAACTATTTGGAAGGAGATTTGGATGGAAAAGCCCGTGTAACCCGCAACTATTGTTTTAAACGTACGCTTATTATTGGAAAGACCGGGATCGAATATGTGTTCGAAAACCATTCCAAGTAATAATATGACGTTATGGAGCAATTCAAGACTTGGAAAACGACGAATGAAGACCGGGATTCTTTGAATTGTTTGGATTGATTGCTGATGTATCGGTTGGGCTGATCCCCCGATCCAAGGTTATAAGTGGCATGAGGTCTAAATATATTTGGATATTTTTGAATTGGTGTTTCGTTCAGACCCAGAGCAGACATTTATGGATTATGTGTCTGACATTGTAATTGACTGCGTAGCACTGATCTCTGTTAAATATATATCTGCTTGGTGGCGGAGAATTTATTCTCTTGCTTAACACCCTTCTCTAAGGCGTATGAGCTTAGAGGTTATATATCAATAGAAATCAATGATGCGTAGTGAATGGACAATATGACATACTTAAGTTATGTCATGAGCTGTGGATGATCAAAGCATGGCTTATTTAAGTGTAGCTTTGTGTATATCGTGACCTCGGAAAGCCTCACCTCCCGGTAAATGGCCAAAACAGGAAGAAATGCAGCAGGGTTATGGGGTGTTGTCTCCTTCTAGATAAAAGGTGTACTATGGTATGGAGCCCAGATATTAACCTATGTGGATAACTTCTACTTTGTGGATGTTGATGTTGCGAGCGCTTGGAAAGGTTGGTAACGACCGGGAAATGACATACTCAGGCGTACTCTAAGTTACCCAGTTAAGGGGTAACTCGACCTTGTGTTGGAATGAGGAGCATCACTGTTGATTCTCGAACATCCCTCTAGAGGTGTTCAAAATTCGGTTCGGAAGGAAGTTCCTTTGCCTGGTCATTGTTGGAAACTCAATCTCCTCTACGAGCCCGTACGATTTTAGTTGTATACCATACGTCAGTATAGTATATGGTACCTATGCTGGCTAAGATTGATACATTTATTTTCGAAAGGTTTTTCACACTATATTATAGTATTGAAATAGGATTTTCACGTATCAAGCATTTTTTACTATCATAAGGAGAAACCTCGCCCATATGTGCGTTTCCATTATGTGTGTGCTGCAAGACCTTATGGTAGTTTCATTTTTCAAAAGACTTAGCGAATTTCTATGCACGGGAATTCATATGGAGTAAACCCGTTCCGCATTAGCGGCGTGGTCCGTTGAATTTTCCAACTTTAAAATGAATCCTAAATAACAACTGTTTTTGAGTTCTCACATCAGTCCCACGACTGATCTGGAGTTTATTGTTCCCACACCTAAACGCTGGGTACCCATAATTTTGCATGAGCAGCCTAGTAGTTTGGTTCGCAGATTTAGCCATGGAGTTGATTGGAGCAGGATTATGGTTTTAGCTATTATGTTTTGGAGCATTCACATTCTTCCGCTGAGTTAGTATTTCTTCCGCTGTGAAATCAATGTACTCTGATGTATTCCTTGTAATTCTGATGTTATATTATGGTAATGAAATGAAAAGTTCTGTTATTTTTGTGCAAATATGTAAGTACCCATAACTATATATCTTTATGAACAGTTTAAGTTGGTTTAATTACCAGCAAGAACCGGTCTCAAAGCCGGGTCGTTACAGTCATGATCGGAATTATTTTTAGAAATCAAAGTGAATTCAATACTATATCACTTTCACAACCATTTTTAAACACTTCCTTTTTGGAATTACTTCAAAAATATCCTTTCAACACTTGGAAAATATTTCTAAATTTCCCCAAGATCTTAAAATTTTCATATATTTAATCCAAATTTCACTTTCAAACCCTTTCTAAATTTCCAGAGTTTTTAATTCCAATTATGTTTTAAATCCAGTTTTAATTCATCTGAATTTATATATCACTCTTTTACGAATTCTTATTGGTTATTTATAACCATTTCAGTTATAATCTTATTCGATTATATTAACAACCAACATATCCTATACTATAATAATTCTAAGATATATACTTCTTTCATATCAAAATATAATTTGGGTAAAATTATCTCATTTACCGTTTTTTCAAAATATACAATGTCGGTTCATCCTATTCTTGTGTTTAGCAACCCCTGTCGACTTTGTGGTGCCCCACTGTCGACCAGAATTCATAAGTCACTCAACCAATGAATCTCCACAATATAAAACCATTATTATAAAATCTACAAATACCACTACACCAAATCAACCCATTTGTAACACTTATATATTTAAAATTTGTAACAATTATAATCGTTATAACGTACTAACGGTTATTACTGTTAGCTACTTTTATCACCATTAAAACCGTGAAGATCTCCATTCAAAATGTAAATATTGTCAACTGAATGGGATAAATCGGTAATTTTGTTTTCTACTCTTTCTAACGCTTATCATTACTTCAGTTTCTTTCCTGATCTAGGGCATTCTCGTTTATTTTTTCCCTCTTGGCGTGTGTTTGTTCCCTCATGAATGGGCCCTGCCTCTCAATCCTTCATGTCACACTTCTGTTCTTTCCATCGTCGTGCTCTACTATACTCTTTGGACAAACGAGATCTACCATCCTCTGTTGTGATGCTTCATTCATTTGCCCTAAATTTTTATTTCAACCACTCTTGTCTCATTCCCGGTTTCCTAAATTGTAAGTCCTTCAATTATTATTATCTATTGTTAATTGAAATAATAAATTCATGTATTCATTTACAGTGAGTAGGTTTCGGTTTCGTAATCAAATATACATGTATTTAACGAAAACAGAGAAACTTGTTACTTCTCATGTGTGATGAATTAAATTTGGGCAAGACCATTATGGTGAAACTTCTATTGCACTTGCTCGTATTTTTATTGTTTTTACTTCAAAATATAATCAACTCCTTGTTCTTTGATCTAAATTTTTAGTCTGGCCCAATAGTTGGAATTTTGTTGGATTTAATATAATGTTTTCTTCAGTTAGTGCAATGCAAGCAGTATTAAGGGAAGTGAATTTGACTAGTAAGCTTTTCTTGGTGACTAAGGTTTATGCTGTTATGGGTATTGCAGGTCTAGTAAATTGCATTCAACTAGTAAATTGCATTCATTAGTTTTAATTGATTGAATTTACTTATAATTATATCTCCTTACAACCATATATATATTTGTTATATGTTGATTTATAGGGTTTAATTGTTCACCCAGAGAGTGGGATTATCAAAGTTACTACATCCTTGCTAGTCATGCTGGGAGTCAACTCTATGTAATTAAATTAATTTATCTTCATTAGTGTGCTTTAAATTGAATCCAGTTCAATGCCAATGTAGTGTTATGATTCACTCTGAAAATTATTTATGTTCTACTTAATTTTCCATTTGCATGTTGATTTGTCATGGTTAAATTTTCAGTGAAGAAACTAATTTTTATTTGTACAAGTCTCATATCACTGTTCATAAAGCATTTGGTAACTCTGTGGCTTTTCATGTATACCCAATGCACTGCTTATTTGATCAATTTGTGCTTCACGTTCCCTTTTACGTTTGACAGTAAAAAAAAGTTGTCAGAACTATAAACTGGGATAAGTTGACTTGTTTTGTCTAAAATTTATCTAACCATCTAGATAAAACCGACTCTCATTCATTAATTGATTTCCTATAAATTATTAATCTTGCCAATTTCACCTTTGTATAAATAACTGGGTTTACAATGGTTTCCATTTTTAGAATCAGGATTCAATTTTAACAAGACTTTTAAGCAATGATGCTTATTTGCAATGACAATGATAGTAGTGTTAAAATCAGCAGTACAATTCTGCAATTAGCTAAATCAAATACTGATATAGTTAGGGGTGGCAATTAGACCCGACCCGATGGACCCAGACCCGACCCGTAGGGTCTCGGTTCTAGGCGGGTCGGGTTTTGCCGGGTCTAAACTATACATTTCAAAAAGCTGGACCCGACCCGAGCTTCGGTTCGGTTCGATTGAATAATAACACTAAAAATACATATATTTCAATGTTTTTCGTCGGGTCTTTCGGGTCAGGTCTATGTGGGTCGGGTTTGATCGGGTCTTAATGATATTTTTCATCACCTAAACCCGACCTGAGACCCATCGGGTTCAGTTTGGGTTCAGATCTTTTCGGGTCGGTTCAGTTCGGGTTTTCAGTTCTTGGTTCTAATTGCCAGCCCTATATATAGCCAAAGGATGAATTGTAAGTGTAAAGCAATAACAAATCAACGTGAAAAATGGTATAGAGGGAATGGCAGAAGACCTAAAAGTTTTAAAAGAAATTAAATATAAGTAAGTTATGAGGTATATAAAGATAGAAAGTTTCCTAATTCTATGTATTTCTACTTTTCCTCAAATTTTGTTTGTATTACTCGACCTCAGAAGCTTCATTCACCAACAATCAAGTAAACCTATAAAGGGCAATATTATATAGTGAGATAATGCAATAAAAATAAAAATAAACTAATGGATTTTTACATATTCAAATGCTCAAGCATTGTTTTTGAACATACACATATATGAAATTCAAATGAATTATCAACCTGGAAGAATGTTCATATCTCCAAAATTTGTCAATCGTCTTTGGTAAATTTTTGAATAATTAACTAGTGCTATTATTATAAGTTTCTGTCTTAAAAATGCTGAACTTAGATTAATGACAATTCTAGTTCTAGTTTAAAGAATTATCACGGTAATTATCAAGACACTTAATTCAAAATGTACAAACTCAGTTTGCTTTTATAGAACTTTGAGAACTGTATTTCTTAAGATTTCAATACGATAAGTAGCAAAAAGTGGAGCTACGGTTGTGTAGTAGCCTTTCATGTGAGCTTTTCATGTTATTTGAACTATGACATGTTGTTTCAAGAAAAAAGTAGCAAAAGATGGAAATTATTCCCGTTGGTTTTAGTTGTATGGCAGGCAAGCAACTTAACCTTTTAATGCCCAATTAAAGATGGAAAGATAGTACGTCCTATGAAAGACAGAGACCTATGAAAAAAAATCCTCATTCAATCCAGTTTTAAGGTTGACTACAAAGGATAAAACAAGGATTATCAGGATAATTTTAAATTATTTGTACAAGGAAAAGAAAAGTAGAGGCTCGTGTTGAGAAAGAAAGCCCAGAAGAATAAAGGGAAGAAAATGAGAAAAATAAAAAGTGATTGCATGTCAAAACTCTAGTCATCCAAATTATTGTCTAATTTAGTATTTAATTTTGCGTTGTAATAGTCACTCCCATTTTTGTTACCTCGAATCTTTCTGAGTATCAGCTATGACTTCTAAATAAAACAGTAGATTGGAGTGGCATAAGAGAATATATTATAGATCTAGCTTATGTTATAAATGAAGATATGTGATACTTTCACTCTTTATGATTTGTTCTGTTTTTAAAATGATTAAATTCCAATTTGCTTATGCAATGATAAACATATCTTCTAAAACCAAATATGGTTTTCATTATTCCTAATTAAGAGTAAACTATGCCAAATATGCAGTCAATTTGCTTCAGCACTTTGTTTATACTTGGAAGTTCAAACGTTCATTTTGTAATTTTTCTCATTTCCATTTTGATATGCAATCAATTTAAGGGACATTTATTGTCAAATAAAAAATGTTTGAGCAAGTGATACATATTGCAATGAAACTAATTTATTGTGACATTGATTATTTAGACTGTACAACATTGGGTAAAATATATTTGTTAAGGAAACAAATAATGAGAATTCATTTGAATCGGAAATATGAGAACAAAGGAAAAAGAAACTTTAACTAAATCTTTCTATTAAGTTTTGAATCAAACAATTGATTCTCTCCTTGTAAAATCAAACTTATATCACACGATTCCCTTTTGTATTCAACTTTCCTCGTATTTCATTATCCTCTCCAAAGGACTTGCTTCTTTGTCTTTGTACCTAACAAAGTCTCTAATTTTAGAGTTAATTTTCATGTTTGAAGACTGTGGAAGGGAATTCATATCCATCTATATTTCTAACAAAACAAGACGATAAATATGAATATTAATATGTTTTTCTTATATTAAATATTCTGATGATGTCTTTTGAAGATACATAGAATCTTATATATTAATCAAGGTTCGACATAAGGCATGTAATTATCTATTCCATTAGTATTTTTATTTGTTCAAAATTATACTTAAATGCTTATACATACTTATTATTAGCACTCGATGTTTACTGTCTATAACCGGGCCCTTTATAGATTGTTATCTTAGTCAAGGTTTGAAGATACTTAAGTTAATGACAGTTCAAGAAGAAGAAGTATGGAATAGCTTGGTCGCTCTGCATCATTGTTCATGGTGATTGCAAGTAGTGAAGAAGATAATGTGGAGTCTTATGGTAAGGAGGAAAGAGATCAGGTGGAAGATATACGTTTGTTTTAATTTGGTGTCATCAGCTATGCAACCGCTCTTTCACTGACCGTTTAGTAAGACCATTCAGTAAATTTGTTTGTTTTAGTGGTTTTACTGTTTTGTTTTCCTGAAAATGTAAGTTGCATCATGCGGTTAACATATTTGTTTGAATAAAAGTTGCATGCGTAGCATGTGTTATCCAAATTTATAGTGATAAAATTGCATGCACATTAAAATCCAAGCAATTAAGATTTTATGTGCCACCACAAGGAACATAATCAGGTTACTACGAGATAAACTGTTACCGTTTCACAGTCACTGAGTGCATTCGCAATAATTAGTAAGAAACTATTTGCCAAATACGTTTACTTTTATCAAATGCAGTTACTATACAGAGATTCAAATATTTTTCATTTGGTTACTGAAATACGTTGTTATGACATTGCATGTATAGGAAGATATAGGTAATTAATATGAGTTTATTTCCGGTTATCAACGCTAGTGTTATTTGCACATGCATGTTAGATACTGCCATACTATATTTATTGTCCGACTCTTTGTTTACATGTCTACTACAATCGACTTTTGGCTATCCCCACCAATGGACGTTTTGTGTGCTAATTGTGTAATAGTAGAGGAGTACATGACAAAACGAGCATGTGCCCTGCTAAATTTTATGCAAAACATGTTCAGAAACTAAGCCTGAGTTCAGTTGAAAAACTGGCTTGCGGTTTAATTAAGAATTCATATGTGAACTAAGATTTGGTCCTGTGATGAAAATCATAGTAAGAGAATAAATACCCTATTGGTTAGCATGTTATTAGCTGTTCCAGTTAAATGGCTTCTTGTTGAACAGGAAATTTTTGGCTTTTTCCATTGTGTTATTAGTTACATTGTTACCTAGCATGCACTTCTGTCTTGCATTGTAAAAAGTAAACAACAATCTTAAGGCAATGCATGGTGAACCTGCTTAAGATAAACGAGCTTCAACTTATTATTTTTTATTTTTGTATCAAGTATAAATTAATCTTTTCAGTTTTGTATTATTTTTCGTTTTGCTTCTGTTTTCGTTAATATAAGTGAATTACATATTGATGTGTTATTTTTTAGGATATAACATTAGTTAAATGAATATTATTTATTTAAAAAAGATCTGTCAAATCTACTTTTAAATATTTTTGAATTTTATATTTGATGTCAATTCATTCGATTGATAGGTAAACGATGTATAGATGGAGCTTTCGATCATTCTTAAGAGAGCGATAAACATATTAACAAATCATAAAAATGAAAGTGTAGTTATAGCGAGTCGATACATTTTCAAATTTATTACTATCTATTTGATTATATGAAGAAATGGAAACTGGAAATACGACCTGGAATGTGAGAAATCATATTGTTATTTTGGTTTGGTGAAAAAAACACTGTAATTTCATCATTGGATTCAAACTTCAGTTATTGATCTTTGTAATGAAATTTGTAAAAGGGAAATCAACCATTTGTCTCAAAAATTAAAATCGGCGAACGATTAAGTATTTTCCCTATGTGGTTTTATTTATGACATATAAGTTATGCAAAATAAAAATTGGAACTGAGTGCACTGTCAAACTATCCTGTAGTTTAATGCACTTGTTTACATGAAAAATGCATAAAAATCATATGGTAATGTAAAGACAGAATTTTAAACTATGTGTAACTTTAGCATGAAAAACTGGAGCGCGAAAGAGAGCAGAGAAAATCGAACTTATAACAGAGTTAAGTGTGAAATTACTGGAGATAAATGCAGAGAGTGGATCAAATGCTTCTGCTTTACTATAATTCAGTTAGCATAAGAGGTTATTTGGTTCAAATGAAAATGTTGCATTTATTATTACATTCTTCTGTTTTAATCTTTATTGCATTTGAACTTGAAAGGGTCTATTTTGCTTGTAACTCAATTTTATTTGCTTACATTTAACGTTAATTTTTGGGGTTGTGCATCCTGCCTAGCAATAACAGTCACACAATTTTGGTAAATAAAATTTGAAGCTTATGCTATAGGTTGAGCTAAAGGACCTTGTAGAAAACATTGATGCTAAATTAGTTAGGTAGGCTGCTGCAAAGACAAATGATTTGACTGGAGATGGTACAACCACTTCTGTTGCTCTTGCTCAAGGTTTAATCACAGAAGGTGTCACGGTAAATATTTACATAGGTTGTTCTACGATGAAATTGTTTGATATTAACCACCTCTAAATAGATAATGACTTACATAGGTTGTTGCAGCTGGTGCTAACCCGGTTCAAATCAATTATGGCATTGAGAAAAATGCAAAAGAATTGATCGGCAAAGCATGCAAATATCAAACGCCTCTGTTTCAAAATTAATGTTTGGTAAGGAATGGCTTTCATTCCAATATATAGTTGGTGCAACAAATTGATTGGCAAAGCATGCTATTATAATTATGGTTATATTAGGCGTCATTCCAATTTTTTGACCATATCTGCTGCAATTTGATGAGTATAAAACAATAAAGTGTTACAACTGCATCTACCGATCATGCCTTCCAGGTTTGCAAATTTTGGTCATTGTTATGTACATGTATAGTCTTGCATTTATCCTTTAAAAAAAACTAAATTGAATTAAATAAAAGGGTCTGGGCTGAACTTGAGAAAAGGCTTCTCGACAACCTTGCACTTCTTGTTGTTGCTTTTGTTCGTTGATGTATCATTGTAAAAAAATTCAGTTACTTCTTGTTGGCAAGAAAATTTATGTGTTATAGTCATAAAAGTGGACTTATTTTTGAATAGAAACACTAATTAATGCCTTTCCATAAAATTTTGAATTTTCACTATATTTTGATATTGTCTCTATCCTAAGAAAGTGAAGCTGGCTTCAACAATGATATCAATATCTTCAAATGTTCTATGTGCTAAATCCGTTGCTAGTTACAATAGGATATTTCATATTTTCCCTTCGTACAAGTTGGAGAAACTTGAAAATGCAAAATTTGAACTTAATTTGTTTGTAAAAATTGATTACATATTCAACTACAACCCATATACCAAAATAGTCAATCAATTCATCCATTTAAATATCATTATTTTGATTTACCTTATACAATATTATTACTATCTTTTAGATGTTGCATATTGCAGAATGTTAGCTGGTTCATTGAGACAAGTAGAAAGCACAAAGTAGATGCTACTTCACGCCATAAAAAGTACTTAATATCTGTAAATAATTTAAAGTTGGATGTAAACTTCTTAATTTTTTAGTTGTAAGCTTTTTAGTTTGTTTATAGGTTGTGGTACTTTGAGCTATGTTGTGATACTTCTAAATTATTAAGTATTTTGATCACTGTTATTTTTGGCAAATGGTTGTACGATGAAATTTGATATTTGTATTTATGAAATTAAATTTTTCTCTAAATGAATCGTTATATTTTGCTATATATGCTTTCAAGCAATAAATTTTTTACATGTTGCTATATGGGTTCTGTGATATACTGGTGTAAATTGTGATTGTTAAATGCCTGTAAATTCAATACGGGTTTTCACTTTGTAATGGTTATATGCGTTACAATTTTTATATTCATCACGGTTATAAGTGTTAGGGAAATTTACTTTGTAATGGTTATAAATGTTACAAACTATATGGTTTATAATGGTTATAACCATGACATTATCCGTGACGAAAAATTACCATGCACGTTGGGATAACGCTTATAACCGTGACAAATTATATTGTCAATTCCAAATTCTTACTCAACAAACCAATCCCATTCCAGATTATCACTAATCCAGTCCAATTTTATTTAACTTAGTTTTAAGTTAAATTCTAATTTATTTATTCACCTTTACCATATCAATCTATTTAACTTCATAAGTTAAATTTAAATTTCAGAATTTAAATTCCTGGGTTTTATTTCAAATTAATTTGAAATCGAATATATATTTACATATAATAATAGCAATTCAAAACATTTGAAATTTTGACAGCTTGTTTCCTCAAAATAATTCAAAACAAAATCTATGGTAGTAATATGTCACTTGGAAAATCGAAAATAAACACCGATAATGTTGCGCAGTCATCATAGGAATTATTTTCAGAAATCAAAGTGATTTCAATACTATATCACTTTCACAACCATTTTTAAACACTTCCTTTTTGAAATTACTTCAAAAATATCCTTTCAACACTTGGAAAATATTTCAAAATTTTCCCAAGATCTTAAAATTTTCATATATTTAATCCAAATTTCATTTTCAAACCCTTTCTGAATTTCCAGAGTTTTAATTCCAATTTTGTATTAAATCCAGATTTAATTCATCTGAATTTATATATCACTCTTATATGAATTCTTATTGGTTATTTATAACCATTTCAGTTATAATCTTATTCGATTATAATAACAACTAACATATCCTATACTATAATTATTCTAAGATATATACTTCTTTTATATCAAAATATAATTTGGGTAAAATTATCTCATTTACCATTTTTTTCAAAACATACTATGTCGGTTCATCGTATTCGAGTGTTTAGCAACCCCTATCGACCTTGTGGTGCCCCATTGTCGACCAGAATTCATAAGTCACTCAACCGATAAATCTCCACAATATAAAACCATTATTATGAAATCTAGAAATACGTTCTCTCGTATATATACACTTAAACTTAATCTAGGGTATTACTAACCCATCTCTACTGAGTCACGCCACAGAGCCAAGGTAATCACTTAACCTTTAGCTTTGATACCACTGTAACGAACTGGAGTTTTCGACCCTAAAAATCGACATAAAACACCATGTCAACTATTCAAGCATCAGAAATACCAAATCATTAATAGGAAGGAGTTAGAGGGAAAGAAGTAGAAAGAAAGTTAGAATAGTAGAGGAAGAAGAACACTATAGTTCAAAATCAGAGTAAACACGAATCTCACAGCGGAACAAATGAAATATATAATATAACATAACTTTGAAATACAAAGCTGTATTTGTACCTATATATATGTGGTATACTCTGATGATATATGTAAATGCAAATACAGTTTTGTATTTCAAAGTTATGTTATATTACATATTTTATTTGTTCCACTGTGAGATTCATGTTTACTCTGATTCTGTTCTGTAGTGTTCTTCTTCCATTTCTATTCTAACTTTCTTTCTTTTTATTTCTCACCCTCTAACTTTTTGTATTAATGATTTGCTATTTCCGATGCTTGAATAGTCGACATGGTGTTTTATGTCGATTTTTGGGGTCAAAAACTCGAGTTCATTACACATTCCCTAAGCTTCCCTTTGTCCTTAGTGGTTGATCACCAAGGAGGACAAAAAAATAGATTGAGTCATGGAAACGAAAATCAATTTTGAACTCAATTTAGTACACGAAAGATAAAAATTTGGAACAACACGAGATTCCCACATCACGAATGCCCCAAGATTAAGTGTTGAAATCCGGAAATAAGAGGTCGGGTTCAATAAGCCAAATTTAGCTTATCACTTATCAAAAGAAGATTCAAAGTAATTTTGAATGAAAACTCAAATTACTCGAATTCTAGAAATTTTCCAAGGAAATCTATAGAATCATAAGTTGGAAAGACACTTGAACCATAACAAGTGCGAGCGTAAAAATCCATAAACACAATGGTCTTGACAAGGTCGTTGACGATTACCCAAGCAGATTCGTCATTTATCTGCATTTCGTATTCGTAACCCAAAGTGGAAACACACAAAGGTCCACAAAACATAAATGAGCTCACAGCTCCCCAGAAGAACACATAAGCAAGCACTCAGAATCCATAGATCACAAAACGAGTGGAGAAGGCCTATCATAAAATGAGATGCGATCTCTAGATAGCTAGCCTATCGTTCTAAGCGCATAGCTCTGGTTGTGAGCACACAACTCAATGGTGAGCACATTGTTCAGTGACGAGCACACAACTCAATGGTGAGCACATAGCTCAGGTGAGCACATGGCTCAGGTGAGCACACGACTCAATGGTGATCACACTAGTCAAGTGAACATACAGCTCAATGGTGAGCACACAACTTAGGTGAGCATACAACTCACTGGTGAGCACACAGATCATCACGATGATAAAAAAAAATCGTAAAACACAAGCACACAAAATTGAGCCGAAGCTCCATAGATGGATCGAAAAACTACATAAATGATCAAAAGATCAAAACCACAAAGTGATCATCAATGATCAACAGGGAAAGCATAATTCACGCTAATAAATAGGCGAGTTTAGCCAAATGTCACGTAACCATTGACTTAACTCTAGTATTTATGAACGAATTGTAAAATCCACTATCAAACAAAAAATACAAAACCGTTGTGCCAGAATTTGTCACATCTAAGTGTTTAGAAATCCCTATTGATACCATTGAGTCTCACGTCTCGATCAGAATTTATAACATACTCCAAGGGCTAAATAACACAACCATTCCATGATGGATAGCGTAAATAATTTATCTGCTTTAGACTCTCCATGCGAATTACAAATGAATTAGTAAATTACTTATAATTAAAAACAAACCAAATTTAAAATTCTAAACAAATTTCAAGTATAAACATAAATTTCAATACTAAATCCAAATTAATTTCACATATTAAACGTTGAAAATCTTGGATCGTTACAATCTCCCTGTAATGACCCGAAAATTCCCGCTCTTTGAATCTACCATAAACCACACAGGTCTGACCCAAAAGTTGGAAATTCTCGAATGCATTAACTCCGGGCATATAACACATTAGAACAATAACAACAGACTTTTATAAACATCATAATAATGTTACGTCAAAGTACAGAATATCAGAGTACAACGATAAATAAAATACAGCGGAAGACTTATTACAATAAATCAACACAATACACAGCGGAAGACTTTCTATACTCTGGACACAGCTTTAGGCTTCGATCCAAAATCCTGCTCAAGAGATAAATATCTGCAAAAAAGCTTCTCGACTTCCCGTATGGAAAAGAGGGCACCCGAGTTTGCAAGTGAAAAAAACTACAGGTCAGTCATGGTACTGGTATGAGAAATCTAACTTAACTAATATAATAATAAGGCGATCACAGGACCACGCCGCTGACGCGGAACGGGTTTACTCCATTGGATTGCCAGTGCATAAAATAAAGTAAATCGTTAAACAAAGCAATGTTTTTTAGAAAAATGAAACCATATAAGACTCAAGTCCCATCACACAATGCAATGCAAACCGGATGATAGAGTTATACCTTATAATCAGGGCCGGTCCTGGCCTAGTGCGAGCCGTGCGACCGCACAGGGCCCATAAGGTTAGAGGGCCCAAAAAAAAACTGTATTATCTTTACTAGAGCTGTTTTTTCTTATCAGGATGCGTGTACTTGATAGTAATTTATCTATGCAAAAGTAGATAAGATTGTATGCTTTGTTGACATCAATCATCAATATATTAAAATGGAGATGTGGCTTGTGCGGACCTCTAGTTAACAGATTGAAAATATGGATAAAAACTTCATGAATTTGCTGAAACACGCAAATTTCTCAATGGAGATGCACAGTAGAAAAAACACATTTTCACTTAAGTTCAATTTCATAAAAAAAGAAAAAAAAATTAAAGACCCAAAATTTTGGGTCCGCACTAGGTCCATAAATACTCAGGACCGGCCCTGCTTATAATGGTCAAAAGATGTTTGATATGATAAAACAAATATGACATTATTATTAGTGTATATATGTTTCAAAATGTATCAATCATAGACGGCATAGTAGCCCATCCTACTATGTCCCCATACTAGTTCTGCAATCAAAACCGCATGGTGTCGTGTTGGAGGTTGGTTTTCCATCATGAGTCAAGGCTAGGAACGATCTCCTTACCGATTCGAGACACTCTAGCAAATGCCTCAGGATCCCCCGCTGTGAACCCTTGGATGGCTGCAGGGCCGGTCCGCACTTTAACGCTTAGTTGATTAGTTATGTCTGAACACACACTTCCCGGTTCTTTTGAACCTCTAATATGGCCACTAACAACCTATAAAACCGAGGTACCTCATAATCCATCATCCACATAAGTAAAAATGTCAGGGCTGGTAGGTCGCTGACACCACTCTAGCTAGAAAGAAACATGTGCACTCCTTGCATTCCCTTGCTCCATTTTAGACTCCTACCGGGGTGTGAGGTTCTTGAAGTCACGTTATACACGAAGCTACGCCTAAACAGGCTATGTTTTGATCATCAACCACAAGGCCTGCTTTTCAACAAAAACCTTGATCCATGCATCTTAGCATGCCACATTGTCAATCCATACCATTGATTTCTACCAATATATAACCTCTAAGCTCGTACGTCTCAGAGAAGGGTGTTAAACACCAAACATATATATATATATTTAGCAGAGATCAACGAATACAGCATAAAGGAATACAACGTCAGACATACCATCCGTTTACAAGTCCGCTCTGGGTCTGAACGAAACCGGAGGCACCTTATTCCTCGCATATCCGAACAATCAACAAGTACGTCTGGACGGCCACCACTGTAGCCCCTTCAATGTAGCTACTCCAATCATGGGCGTCAGTGGTAACTCGTCCATTCGACGTGAAGATCGTCGGTCTTCAATCACCGTCTTCTATATCTTTGATTTAAATCGTCGTATAATTATTTGAAATGAGTTGAACACGGTCTTTTCAAACAATTCTCGAATAATTATCTTTTAAATCATTTCATATCGTTCATATCTATTTATAACGATTTATCGCTATTTTATTTATTTTAAAAAAATATCTCAATATGATTAAACGACGCTTCGGGTCAATGGGCGGCCCTGGCGCTGTTTTTACCAAAATTTAATTTACACATTCCTCGAAATCTAACCGTTGGATTTTGATGAAATTTGTATCGTTGGAAAGATCCCAAAGCGGTCCAAACGGTTCCATTTTTGGGAAAATCCGACGGTCGGACCTTTCGGTATAATCGTTTAAAGCCACAATTTCGAAACGCGAACTGCCGCGCGCGATTCATTTAATTTTAATTTTAATTTATATATAAATATATATATAAATATAAATCAATTGGCGATTTCAACTACTAAAATCTATTCTTTTTATCGCATCTAACATGACGTTAAAAATGTAACATTAAAAATCTACTCTTTTTATCGCATCTAAAATGACGATAAATATAACATTAAAATATATTCTATTTATTGAGTATAAAACATCAATAAAAATGTCACTTTTAAATCTACTCTTTTTATTGTCCCTAAAATGACAATAAAAATCCTTCTTTTAATTCTAATCTTTTTATTGAATATAAAATGTCAATAAAAATGTCGCTTTAAAATCTACTCTTCTATTGTCTCTAAAATGATAATAAAAATGTTTATTTTAATTCTAATCTTTTTATTTACATCTAAAATGTAGTTAAAGGTGTAACATCAAATTTATTCTTTTTATTTACATCTAAAATGTAAATAAAGATGCCACTTTAAGTCTATTCTTTTTATTTACATCTAAAATGTAAATAAAGATGTCACTTTTAATTTTATGTCTTTTTTAACAATATCACATGAAAATGTAATCATATTTCTATGTAAACGCATTCCTAAGGTAAACATATTTCTAAGATGATCATAATTCCAATGCAACATTTTAACTAAAATGTCAATTTTAATCTAATGCATATTTCTAACCAAAGATGGTATTTTATTTCTGATGTACATTTCTAACCAAAAATGATATTTTATTTTGACATAACATGGTCTAATCAAAATGTTATTCTAATAAAACATTCCTACTTAAAATGACAATTTTATTCTCATGCTACATTTTATAACAAAAATGTTATTTTATTCTCATACAACATCTTATAACAAAAATGTATTTTGTTTTCAATGCAACATTTTAGAACAAAATGTTATTTTCATTCTAACTTCTCATTCCTAACAAAATGATATTTTTAATCCTAAGAAACATTTCCTAATAAAATGTTCTTTTAATCATATTAAACATTTCTTAACAAAAATGTCCTTTTAATCCTATTAAGTATTTCATTAAAAATGTATATTTTAATGAATTCATGTTTGGTTAAAAACATGAACATTTTCTTTATTTTTACTGATTCAACAGGATGATAGAAATTGATATTTCATTTTGTTGACAATTTTAACTCAACAAAATGTCAAAAATGTGTATTTCATCTTTGTTGAAAATTCTAGTTCAACAAAGGACTAAAAAGTGATTTTTCATTTTTGTTGAAAATTCTATCTCAACAAAATGATTAAAAATGATAATTCTATATTGTTATCAATTCTTATTTTAACCAATATAAATAAAGTGATAATTCATATTGTTAAAAATTCAATTTTTAGAAAATGAATACAAATGATTCATTCATTTTTGTTGACAATTCCAGTTTCAACAAAAATGACAATTTCTATTTTGACAATTCTAATTCAATAAAATGACACATTTATTTCAATAGCAAATAAAAGAATGATTTATTTGTACACAAATTTCTATTTTAACTTAACAAATAAAAATGGAAATTTTATTTGTTAACAAATTCTATTTAACAAAAATGACATTTTTGTTAAATCTATTTTATTTCAACAAAAATGATTCATTACAATAAAAATGCAATCCTTATTGTCTACTCTTTTCTAATGATTCATTTTATAACCAAAATGTGATTTTTATTCTAATGCAACCCTTTTTAACAAAATGTGATTTTTATTCTAATGCAACATTTTTATAACAAAATGTGATTCTAATCTAATGCAACATTTTTATAACAAAATGTGACATTTTTATTTTCTAACCATTCTTATCTAACATAAGGGAAAATGACCTTTTTATGATAAACATGTTTAGCATGTTTTTATTTCTAATCTAACATTAAAAATAACTTTTTAAATGTTAAACATGTTTTTAACATGAAATTCTTTTATTCTCATGTGATATTTTCTAGCAAAATGTTCTTTTTATTCTAGTGTACATTTTCCAGCAAAATGTATTTTTATTCAAATGTACATTTTCTAACCAAAGATGTATTTTTAATACTAACATATATTTTCCAACCCAAACTTGACATATTTATATCAACATATGCTTTCTGATCAAAAAAGACCTATTTATATTAACATATAATTTCTTATGTATCCCAATGAAAAATAAAAGAATATTTTATTTGAATACAAATTTCTATGTATTCTACATAACAAATAAAAGAATGATTTATTTGCTTACAATTTCTAATGTAACTTAACAAATAAAAATGATAATTTTATTTGTTAACAATTTCTATTTAACAAAAATGATATTTTTGTTTACTCTACTTTGTTTCAACAAAAATGATATTTTTGTTTCAACAAAAATAATCCGTTACAATAAAAATGCAATTTTTATTGAAATTCTAATTTTGTTGTTCATATATTTAAATAAAGATAATATTTTTATAATATAACCAAATTAACACTAATGTATCTAAATAAAATGAAATCTTTATTATAAAAATAAATCAGTGTTCATAGAACTAAATAAGGGGAGGACAATTCCATGTTCATGCATTAGAATAGAAGAAGAATTCTATTATAAACTAAACCAATATAGATCTAAAATGAAATTATGATTTTTTTTCCAGATCTAGATCTAACCAAACACATACATCAACAATCATCATAATCAACAAGCAGCAAATACAACATCATACCTCGCAGATCTAAATTAATTAACGTACATACATGGAATTTAAATAACGAGTGATAATTAAATTTTAACTATTTTTAAATATAGAAACACCTTGATTTAACTGAATTTCCAACTTTCTCTATTTAAGTTCTAGTCTGTTCCATGGTCTAGATCTGGTCAAGGTGAATCCAACGCTTCGAAAATCGTCGAATTCTGTTTCAGTTTGTAAAAGATATGATCGCTTGAAGATCCGATATTGATTTAATTAAATATATATTAAATTTCGAATTACTTTGTTAAGGCTAATCCTTCCTTCTTCTTCCTCTTTGAAGTTGTTCCTCTTCGTTGTTCTCTTCCAAGTTCATCGTTTTCACTTCAGAAATAAACTTCACCGTCGCTGCCACCAGACTTAGCTGGACCCACATCTGAACTCGCCCCGACCACCGCCATCGTGCCACCTCCCCACGTGCCCAACCCTGGCCCACTCGCACACCCCCATCGCCGGCATATCCACTCCAAAGGTCGGCACTTCGAATGAATGGTTCCACCACCACAGGCTTTCAACTCCGATCATCACCGTACAACACGTCAATCTCACTCCCCTCTTCGATTTCCCTTTGGAAGTATGGATTAATTCGAACTAGATTGAGAGATATTTAGGGGTTTATTTGGGATGATTTCAGCCATGAAATAAGAGATGCGGCGGATGTTCTATTAGAATTAGGGTTGAGTGTATTTCCACCGTATTTATACGATATATTTTATATTAATTAATTATTTAATAAAAGAATGGCCCATTAGTCTATACGGACTTCAAATCCAGCCCAACAAAAGTTGTCCCTAGGGAAATACCCACGTTTCGGACGCAATGGGCTAGGTCCTGTCAGCCCATTTGATAATCTCCAGCTTGTTTTCTTTAATTTAATATATAAATCATTTATTTATTTAATTCGTTCGTATATTTAAATTTACCGGGGCCACATACGGACTCTAAAAATTACGGAAAAAATATTTCTAGCTTCGTTTTGACGATACGGTTCTAACAAGACTAATTTCGTCGAATTTCGAGACCGTTTGAAAAATGGCCATTTTCCGGTCGATCGAATCTGACTGAAATTGACAAAACACGTTTTCTTTTGCCACGCTCACATATAAATTCGAAAAATTATGAAAATTGAAACCTAGGAATAATTTGACATTCCAGTTTCAACAAAAGTGGTTTCGTCGAAAACAGAGGTCGTTTGCAAAATGGCTATTTTCAAGGGCTATATATTATATATTAAAATATATATAAATTATACAACGACTTTTCTAAATTTTAAACTGGACATAACTTATGATTTTTAAAGTGAAATTTCAGTTTCTTACATTCGTTAGAAAGATATGATTAATCAGATTTAAATATTTTTGGTTTTACTGAAATACGATTTAAAATGAATCCTGTACATTCAGTTAAAGTTTTAAAATCAAATTTCAAACTGCAGCGCTATTTCTAACTCCTTTTATAATTAAATTAAATTTATTCGTTTGAACTTCGATTAAAATAAATTTCTCATCGTTATTATTTTAAATATTCAAAATTCATTAAAATTTCTAAAATAAAAATTTTAAATTGGCCCCAAAATTCCGGGTTGTAACAATCTCCCCCACTTAAATTCTTTTCATCCTCGAAAAGGAACGAAGCTAAAAGTTGTTTAATTATTCTACCAAAATTTTTCTTTATTTGTTTCAATAATTTTATTAGTTGATTAACTTATAATATATATATAACTTTTATATATTAAAAAAAAATCATATTTTCTGAGATCGGATTATATATAATCACAAATACGTTAATTATAAACTTTTCACTCTGAACTCATTCTTGGGCATTACTAACACCATCTCTAATGAGTTTTCTCATTCTAGGATACTGCTGATCCTTTCTCTAATGAGTATTCTTATTGGATATTTCTAATCCAATCTATGATGAGTCTTTTGTTCAGTTCTAACGAGTTGTACCCCAAAGATTTGAGCTAACCAAAGCTCTGATACCAAATGTAATGACCCAAAAATTCCCGCCCTTTGAATCGACCATAAACCACACAGGTCTGACCCAAACGTTGGAAATTCTCGAATGCATTAACTCTGGCATACAACACATTAGAACAATAACAGCAGACTTTTATAAACATCATCATAATGTTACATCAGAGTACAGAATATCAGAGTACAACGATAAATAAAATACAGCGGAAGACTTATTACAATAAATCAACACAATACACAGCGGAATACTTTCTATACTCTGGATACAGCTTTAGGCTTCGATCCAGAATCCTGCTCAAGAGATAAATATCTACAAAAAAGCTACTCGACTGCCCGTGTGGAAAAGAGGGCACCCGAGTTTGCAAGTGAAACAAACTACAGGTCAGTCAAGGGACTAGTATGAGAAATCTAACTTAATTAATCTAATAATAAGGCAATCACAGGACCACGCCGCTAATGCGGAAAGGGTTTACTCCATTGGATTGCCAGTGCATAAAATAAAGTAAATCGTTAAATAACGCAATGTTTTTTAGAATAATGAAACCATATAAGACTCAAGTCCCATCACACAATGCAACCCAAACCGGAGGATAGAGTTTTACCTTATAATGGTCAAAAGATGTTTGATACGACAAAACGAATATGATATTATTATTAGTGTATATATGTTTCAAAAGCATTTCAATCGTAATGTATCAATCATAGACGGCATAGTACCCCATCCTACTATGTCCCCATACTAGTTCTGCAATCAAAATCGCATGGTGTCGTGTTGGAGGTTGGTTTTCCATCATGAGTCAAGGCTAGGAACGATCTCCTTACCGATTCGAGACACTCTAGCAAATGCCTCAGGATCCGCCGCAGTGAACCCTTGGATGGCTGCAGGGCCGGTCCGCACTTTAACGCTTAGTGGATTAGTTATGTCTGAACACACGCTTCCCGGTTCTTTTGAACCTCTAATATGGCCACTAACAACCTATAAAACCGAGGTACCTCATAATCCATCATCCACATAAGTAAAAATGTCAGGGCTGGTAGGTCGCTGACACCACTCTAGCTAGAAAGAAACATGTGCACTCCCTACGTTCCCTTGCTCCATTTTAGACTCCTACCGGGGTGTGAGGTTCGTGAAGTCACGTTATACACAAAGCTACGCCTAAACAGGCTATGCTTTGATCATCAACCACAAGGCCTGCTTTTCAACAAAAACCTTGATCCATGCATCTTAGCATGCCACATTGTCAATCCATACCATTGATTTCTACCAATATATAACCTCTAAGCTCGTACGTCTCAGAGAAGGGTGTTAAACACCAAACATATATATATTTAGCAGAGATCAACGAATACAACATAAAGGAATACAACGTCAGACATACCATCCATTTACAAGTCCGCTCTGGGTCTGAACGAAACCGGAGGCACCTTATTCCTCGCATATCCGAACAATCAACAAGTACGTCTGGACGGCCACCACTGTAGCCCTTTCAAGGTAGCTACTCCAATCATGGGCGTCAGTGGTAACTCGTCCATTCGACGTGAAGATCGTCGGTCTTCAATCACCGTCTTCTATATCTTTGATTTAAATCGTCGTATAATTATTTGAAATGAGTTGAACACGGTCTTTTCAAACAATTCTCGAATAATTATCTTTTAAATCATTTCATATCGTTCATATCTATTTATAACGATTTATCGCTATTTTATTTATTTTAAAAAAATATCTCAATATGATTAAACGACGCTTCGGGTCAATGGGCGGCCCTGGCGCTGTTTTTACCAAAATTTAATTTACACATTCCTCGAAATCTAACCGTTGGATTTTGATGAAATTTGTATCGTTGGAAAGATCCCAAAGCGGTCCAAACGGTTCCATTTTTGGGAAAATCCGACGGTCGGACCTTTCGGTATAATCGTTTAAAGCCACGATTTCGAAACACGAATTAACGTGCGCGATTCATTTAATTTTATTTTTAATATATATATATATATAAATATAAATCATTTGGCGATTTCAACTACTAAAATATATTCTTTTTATCACATCTAACATGACGTTAAAAATGTAACATTAAAAATCTACTCTTTTTATCGCATCTAAAATGACGATAAATATAACATTAAAATATATTCTTTTTATTGAGTATAAAACATCAATAAAAATGTCACTTTTAAATCTACTCTTTTTATTGTCCCTAAAATGATAATAAAAATCCTTCTTTTAATTCTAATCCTTTTATTGAATATAAAATGTCAATAAAAATGTCGCTTTAAAATCTACTCTTCTACTGTCTCTAAAATGATAATAAAAATGTTTCTTTTAATTCTAATCTTTTTATTTACATCTAAAATGTAGATAAAGGTGTAACTTCAAATTTATTCTTTTTATTTACATCTAAAATGTAAATAAAAATGTCACTTTAAGTCTATTCTTTTTATTTACATCTAAAATGTAAATAAAGATGCCACTTTAAATCTATTCTTTTTATTTACATCTAAAATGCAAATAAAGATGTCATTTTAATTTTATGTTTTTTTAAACAATATCACATGAAAATGTAATCATATTTATATGTAAACGCATTCCTAAGGTAAACATATTTCTAAGGTGATCATAATTCCAATGCAATATTTTAACTAAAATGTCAATTTTAATCTAATGCATATTTCTAACCAAAGATGGTATTTTATTTCTGATGTACATTTCTAACCAAAAATGATATTTTATTTTGACATAACATGGTCTAATCAAAATGTTATTCTAATAAAACATTCCTACTTAAAATGACAATTTTATTCTCATGCTACATTTTATAACAAAAATGTTATTTTATTCTCCTACAACATCTTATAACAAAAATGTATTTTGTTTTCAATGCAACATTTTAGAACAAAATGTTATTTCCATTCTAACTTCTCATTCCTAACAAAATGATAGTTTTAATCCTAAGAAACATTTCCTAATAAAATGTTCTTTTAATCATATTAAACATTTCTTAACAAAAATGTCCTTTTAATCCTATTAAGTATTTCATTAAAAATGTATATTTTAATGAATTCATGTTTGGTTAAAAACATGAACATTTTCTTTATTTTTACTGATTCAACAGGATGATAGAAATTGATATTTCATTTTGTTGACAATTTTAACTCAATAAAATGTCAATAATGTGTATCTCATCTTTGTTGAAAATTCTAGTTCAACAAAGGACTAAAAAGTGATTTTTCATTTTTGTTGAAAATTCTATTTCAACAAAATGATTAAAAATGATAATTCTATATTGTTATCAATTCTTATTTTAACCAATATAAATAAAGTGATAATTCATATTGTTAACAATTCAATTTTTAGAAAATGAATACAAATGATTCATTCATTTTTGTTGACAATTCCAATTTCAACAAAAATGAAAATGTCTATTTTGACAATTCTAATTCAATAAAATGACACGTTTATTTCAATAGCAAATAAAAGAATGATTTATTTGTATACAAATTTCTATTTTAACTTAACAAATAAAAATGAAAATTTTATTTGTTAACAAATTCCATTTAACAAAAATGATATTTTTGTTAAATCTATTTTATTTCAACAAAAATGATTCATTACAATAAAATGCAATCCTTATTGTCTACTCTTTTCTAATGATTCATTTTATAACCAAAATGTGATTTTTATTCTAATGCAACCCATTTTAACAAAATGTGATTTTTATTCTAATGCAACATTTTTATAACAAAATGTGATTCTAATCTAATGCAACATTTTTATAACAAAATGTGACATTTTTATTTTCTAACCATTCTTATCTAACATAAGGGAAAACGACCTTTTTATGATAAACATGTTTAACATGTTTTTATTTCTAATCTAACATTAAAAATAACTTTTTAAATGTTAAACATGTTTTTAACATGAAATTCTTTTCTTCTCATGTGATATTTTCTAGCAAAATGTTCTTTTTATTCTAGTGTACATTTTCGAGCAAAATGTATTTTTATTCAAATGTACATTTTCTAACCAAAGATGTATTTTTTATACTAACATATATTTTCCAACCAAAACTTGACATATTTATATTAACATATGTTTTTTGATCAAAAATGACCTATTTATATTAACATATAATTTCTTATGTATCCCAATGACAAATAAAAGAATATTTTATTTGAATACAAATTTCTATGTATTCTACATAACAAATAAAAGAATGGTTTATTTGCTTACAATTTCTAATGTAACTTAACAAATAAAAATGATAATTTTATTTGTTAACAATTTCTATTTAACAAAAATGATATTTTTGTTTAATCTATTTTGTTTCAACAAAAATGATATTTTTGTTTCAAAAATAATAATCCATTACAATAAAATTGCAATTTTTATTGAAATTCTAATTTTGTTGTTCATATATTTAAATAAAGATAATATTTTTATAATATAACCAAATTAACACTAATGGATTTGTTGGCTAGCTTTTTGACCAAGCCACCCAGGTTCATTCATAAGAAGAAAGTATGAAACTATGTTCCCTAAGTACATGAAGGAACGGATCACACCATCGACTTGCCCCTTACCGGATCGCACCTCATCGGATCGCCCCCATATCATTAGCGAAACGACACATCTATGCGATCCGATCCGTACACACATTACTGCCCAGTATAGACCGATCCGATCCCCTGATGCACAACGAAGCCTCTGACCCGTTCAAGCACGAGCTGGTCTTCTGCGATCCGAGACGCACGGATCCAGCGACACGTGTCCCCATTCGTCATTTTGACTGATTCTCCCCATTTGCTCGATCCGATTTTCAAGGGGATCGCGACACCTGTCCATAATGGCTAATTTGACTATTTCTTCATCGGCTGCGATGCGATCCGATGTTCTCGGGATTCGTGCCACGTGTTACCACGACCCGCCTGACAAAATCAGCTATAAATAGCCCGGAGCTTGGCATTTTTTGGGATCTTTTTGGCAATATTGAGGACTGATTCCGCCATTATTGTCATACTACCATTTCTTATCAGTTTTATTACTAGATTACTGAGAGAAATCACAATTGTAAAAGTGAGCTAGAGAGAAATCATTGATTGTACCAGCATTCAAAGTATAATCAATAACATATAAAGTGGACGTAGGCTCGTTAACGCCGAACCACTATAATTTCTGTGTGTTATTTTCTTTTTCTCCATTCTTCAGTTAAAAGTCTATAAGATTCAGAACAATTTGGGTGTTAGGTCTAAATTTTGATCTAACATTTTGGTGCTTTCACTGAGAAAACAGTCCTAAACTTCACTATTCAGTTCTTTGAAGACTCCAGCGACTCGGATATCATGGCTGGAAAGAGATCTAAGGAAGTACGAGCTTCACGAACCAATGAAACCGCGAATGAAGCAGTCGAAGAAAGTGTGCACGAGCTAGGCAATGAAGGAACTTTGGATCGCGGACCGCAGGGGGCGAACCGATCCGATGAAGACGCCACGCTCCGAATCGACGAGAACGAGGCGATCCGGACAGCTGAAGGGGTTGTTACTCGATCCCGAGATAACGCCTCGAATCCTCTGCGTACCGTGACCACGAACCGATCCCTGGGGGGCGCTGCGAGCCACCATCCTCGATCCACAGCGATCTGAATTGATGATCGGACTACAACTCGACCTGGAAAGGAGCCCATGGCTTGCACCTACCGTCCTGGCCCCTCCGCTCGACCTGGCTCAAGCTCTTTGCGCATAAGAGAAAGTGATGATGACCAATATGACCCTGCTGCTCCCATTACTAAGGGGGATCTCTCTCGCTTTTCCGAAATGTGGGAGAGACTGTTTGATGAATTGGCTGCCCAAAGGCAGGAAAGCTCCGTTCTGCGACAAAATTTGACCGCTATGGATAGAAGGCTTAATGATCTCGTAAGGCAAAGGACGCCGCCAGTTCGTCCGCTCACTCCAGGTTATTCTTCTTTGTCAGAGGAATCGCCGAGACCTCCGCGGCGACCATATGAGAGAGCCGAAAACATAGAGCAGCTTCGGTTCGGAACCCTGCCATCACGGGAAGAAGAAGCACTGGAGGCGGGGCCCTCAAACCGTAATGTGAACGATCACGCCACAACTCCCAGAGCTCGAGGTGTGGACAGCCCTGTACAGAACAGATTACCTCAGCCCCATCGCCGCGCAGATGCTCATGGCAACAGGGGGCAACGAAGTCCAATCCGAGCCCCGGATTTTGTGACTGCTCCCGGAAGAGAAATTAGAGAACCCCGCCGAGTAAGAAGCATTGACCCTGAACCTCCGTTGACCAGTGCAAATGTTGCAGCTACGATCCATCAAATTCTGGCGGATAGCCGTGGACAACGGAATGAAGATTGGGGAATCGACCGCAGTCACACCCCTTTCACTGATGATATTTTGGATGCGACTTTCCCGAGGCGTTTCAACATGCCACAGATGAACCGATACGCGGGTAGATCTGATACCGTCCAGCATCTGATGAGATATTCTTGGTCAATGACCGCTGCCGCAGCTTCTGATGCTGTCAAGTGCAAAGCATTTCCCATATTCTTGGAGGATGTAGCATTGTTATGGTTTACTCGCTTACCAGCAAGATCGATTTCTAGCTTCAGGGAGTTGAGTGAAAAGTTCGTAGAACAATTCCGCATCTATGCACAAAAGACAAAGAGTGTGATTGACTTGTTCCATGTCAAGCAGCGACCAGGAGAGAGTTTGAGAGTGTACCTAGACCGTTTCAACTTGGCTGCTACTGAAGTTAAAAATCCCCATGAGCCAACCGTTGTCGCAGCTCTGATTGATGGAGTAGATAAAGACACTGAATTTGGGAGATACCTGGCAGGCAATGTAACACCCCGTAATTCTGTGACATTAAGATTCTCAAATTAAAGTATAATTAATTTTTAAAAGAAAAAGATCCATGCAGTTGTTTAATTTAAGTATTGTAACTAACATGAAAAAAGAAGTAAGGAGAGAACAATAATTATTATTGTTCTAAGACTTATTAACAAAAGCCTCTGTAGCTCAGTTGGTTAAGGCATTGGATTTGTAGCATGGAGGTCGGGGGTTCGAACCCCGGCGGCGGCATAATTTTTTATCTTTGTTTTAGAGAGGGCCAACTGAACATGCAAATATATGTACGTATACAAATTCAAATTTTGAAAGGATAAGAACGTACATATAAGGAAATAAAGAATATATATATATACATATGAGAATATAAATATATATATATGCAAAAATATATGTATACGAAAGATAAAATTCAAGATAAGGCTACAGTCAATGAAATAAGGCAACATCATTTGAATTTTGAAAATAAAATGAAAGTTGTGCGTATATATATGCGTAAAATGGTCGTTAGAGGAATTGTATACATATAAGAATATTTCATGTGAATAAAACAGTTAAATAAATTCCAGAAATTCAAAAGTTCGAAAAATCAAATTTCTACGCCAAAATAGCTTATGGGACCCAATGCTGACTCAGCACTGCGTGTATGATAAGGTTTGGCTAGATTCATCTACGTACCTGGACTATTTTCTTAACTGGGTTCAATGCTGACTCAGCGCTGCATGTATGATAAGGTTTGGCTAGATTCATCTACGTACCTGGACTATTTTCTTAACTGGGTTCAATGCTGACTCAGCGCTGTGTGTACGATAAGGTCTTGAGCAGCTATATAAACAGCCCTAGTCTTCATTCTCTTTGCACCAATTCTCTTCTACCCTTATGCTGCTAAGATTCATGGCTTCTTCCCCTCCTCTAAATTAAAATAAATAATCAAAATAAAATATAAATTCAAGACGAGGAGATGCTGCACAAATCTGTTCAAGAAGGGATTCAAATCAAAGTGAAGAATTCAAAGGCTAAATCAACAAACCTCGAGCAACGACATACGAATCTTAGCATTGCCGTTCTTCTATTCTAGATCTAATTTCTGTAAGTTGGTTATTTCTAGACTTGAACGTTTTATTTTTATTTGTGACATGAAATTAAAAGGATATAAGAAAAATGCCTAATCTCTTCACTTGGATCTGTGTTTATTTAAGTTTTTGGATCTAATTCTTGACTATGGCCCAGAACATACTATGACTTTGATTGACGGCCTATGACTATTGAACAAAGAGGATATGCCTATGCATATGATCATGATTATGAGAACTATGACCATGAACCTATTGCCTTTGAATTACGAACATGAACCTTGATTTGGGACATACAACATATAACTATGACATTGCCTATAACTATGAACTTTGCCTATGATTCATAATTAGGAAAATAGTTGCTTAAGTTTTGTGGCTATGAAATTGGGTCTAAACCCGATTATCTATTTTATCTGTTCCTTGTTTTTCTTTGGTTTTAGACTGTGGGAATTTACCTATTCAGTTAGGTCTACCCATGTTCTTGAACCTATTCTATCTATTGGTTTTAGACCGTGGGAATTTACCTATTAAGTTAGGTCTACCCATATTCTTGAACCTACGTCGTTATCCAAACCTTTTATGCTAGTTATCATCCCTTTTCATAGCATCTTTGGTTCATTCCCTATTTTCTACGAATCTAGATTTATTTACAATCTAGGTTAAATCACGATTATACGAACGGTGGGAATGCAATATGGGGAAAATATGAAAATGAACATAAATGTAGTTATAAGCTTGGAAATGGGCATAAATTGGGAATATGTATTATGGCATGTTCAAAGGAATGCAAATTGGATAAGTTTGACATATTAAATTTAGTATTAGCAAGTAAGCTAAATTTTAGGCATGAAATGTAAACTAGAATAATAATTCTAGTCTTACCATAAACTGTGAATTAGGAATGTTAAATCAAAATTGTGTTAATTAAAGATTTGGAATAAGTATATTAGCACAATTTTGAATTTAGCCATAATTATGAGAAATTGTCATGTTTAGAATAAATTATGGTTAGTGACACTTAATTTGGTATAATTTACATACCAAAAAGTATAAATATGAAAAATAAGAGGGAACATGCCATAATAAAAAATGTGACAATGTACATTAAAAGAGTAATAATGAAATAAGTAAATTATGAGTAAATTTACTTATAGAATTTGTCATAAATGGTAAATTGTTCATTTACCACAAAATATGTAACTTGAATGTAGGTAAAGTTTTGGCCATAAATTATAAACTAGGATATTTAATCTAGTTTTGGCAATGAAATAGGAAATGGCCTGAACTGCAAGTTGGGTTAGGACTTGGGCCTAGAATATAAGTATACTAGTGGGCAGGACAAAATGAAAATGGTATAGGCCAAGTTTATTTAAAAAGGGAAAATGGACTTTGAAGATAAATTGTTGACAATTTATATATGGACAAAAGAAAGGTTTTCTCTTTGAATAACACATACACTTGAAAGTTCTAGGGTGACAGAGAGGATAGTGTCTAGGCTTGGGTTTGGAAAATACAAGTTTCCTGCCCTCCCTGGCTATCCCTAACTGATCCGAAGGACGGGATGGTTGTTTTCAAAACCAGATTTGGAAATTAATCAAAAACCCTTTGAACTTAGAAAACATGAATATGCCTAACCCGAGGTTAGACTGAGTTGCGGTGTAAACCTGCCCGGAACCGACCGACACATCCAGTAACCGCAGCAATATCTGTCTAATGTGAGAGGTTGCGGCTTTAATTTATTAATTAAAGCTAGAACAAGAATGGGAGAGTTAAGTCCATAGAAACACTTAACCAATTTAACACAGTTAAGCAAGAATGGGTGGGTTAAGTCCATAGAAACACTTAACCAACTTAACACAGTTAAGCTAGAATGGGAAGGTTAAGTCCATAGGAACACTTAACCAACTTAACACAGTTAAGCTAGAATGGGAAGGTTAAGGGACACTTAACCAACTTAGCACAGTTAAAGCTAGAATGGGAGGGTTAAGTCCATGGGAATACTTAGCCAAATTAACATGTTGACTAGACTAGAAGGTGGGGTTAAGTAAAGTTAATACACTTAGCCAATTTAACATGTTAATTAGACTCGAGGTTGGGGTTAAGTAATACACTTAGCCAATTTAATATGTTAGCTGGACTAGACCATAGGGTTAAGTAAACTTGAACGCTTAACCATCAGAATATGATAAATGAATAGGGTTAAGTAAAAAGCATAAAGGGATAACACTTAACCAGTTTAACAGGATAAGGGAAGAGGGTTAAGATAGCTTGAATCGACTAAAGACACTTAACCAATCCAACCTGGCGAGAAAGAAAACTAAGTAGTAAACCTCAGTTGAAAAGGGGACTAAGTAGTAAAACTTAGTTAAGAAAACAAGGAATTTGGAAACTAAGTGGTAAACCTTAGTTAGTAGAACTAAGTAGTAATTCTTAATATAACACGAAGGAGCGGACATCCATCTGGTTTTAAGAAGGCTCCAACGAATTGGGTTACGAAGCCCGAGGCTTCGAGGGGACGTGAGGGTACTCTTGGTATCCCTCTGTGAGGCTGCAGATGATCCGCCTGGGCGCACAGAGGTTAAGGTCTGCGATAGAAGAGCCAAGGGTATGCCTTGGTTGCAATATATATATATGGCAACCTAAAGACTAGGATGGACCAGCATGATTCGGCGAGAAGACGGAAGCCCTGTGATAGCAACTCGTCGTCTACCTACCATCTTCAGTCAAGCGAGACACGTGAAGCGGGAAGGCTGGAGGACTCATACGGACCACATACTTGCTATCTAGTTGTGGTTGCGGGGTGTTGTTGGCCATAGAATTAGTGGGGCAGATAGGGGCCTTCATACAGTTCTCATTTTACAAGGGTGGCCTTCCATTAGTTGAGGGAGGGGTCGAGTGGGACCATAGCCACTGGAAAAACAGACCTTAGCATCTGCATCGGCAGATATTTAAAGCTCCCGACTGAGTTCCGTATTTCTAGAGTAGCCCTGACAGCGGAACTCGGACCACACATTACTGGACATGTGCATCTAGACAAGCGATAACGATTCGCGATACATGCGTGGGAAAAGTCTAGGAACATGTACCACCCTAGGTGGTGTGTCCTACACTAAAGGGCATCGTTCGACAGGTAGCATAATCCCTAGTTTGGAACTAGGTGGCATAAACCCTGAATCCAAGAAGCATTCAGAAAAATAGCGTAAGTTCTAGTTGAATCTAGATGGCACTTGATAGAAAACCCTAGATTAGATCTAGGTAATTAAATAATAAATGGATGCCTGAAGGCGACGGAAACTACAGGGATTGGGATCACGTTATCGTTACTAGTAGGGACACTAGTTAGGCGGTGCAGAGATATAGAAACCAGAATAATAAGGTAATAGCGAAGCAGAGAAAGTATTAAAGAATATCCAGTTTATCTTGCCTTAGTATATCTTGTGGTAATCTTATCTTATCCTGTTGACCCTATCATCATGGTATTGTTTTGTATTCAGTTAATTCATGTCGTTTCATTTTTCCCTGTTCACATGCTAGAAGTTACTGACTTACTCAGGCTTTATGTCTGACTCTGTTTTTCTTTTGCTTCTTTTCTTCCATTTCCCCCCCAGGTAGTTGAGGAGGGAATAGTATAACTCAGGATTAGATTGGACCGTTGCTCTTTCCCCAGCTTGAAGATTTGACGAAGTCGTCCTTGGATTCTCTTTCAGATGCTATGGCTGGCTCTTGCTACATTGAGGAATATAAAATGTTGTTTTATGCTTCTTTATTTTGTAAAGACAAATGATACTCTGATATTGTAAAAGAATCTTGTACAGACTATTTTATCAATAAAGCAAAGTTCTATTTTCCGCTGTTTAATATTTGTCTATCTTGTAATTTATCTGCATCTTTTACCCAAAATGCTCCACAGAACTTAGTGCATTCCCTTTGTGAGTGACACTAACGGACGTGGGGTGTTACACGTGGTATCAGAGCTGAAGGTTACCAGATCAGATAAAGGATTTGAAAAATTATTTTCAAACGGTTTTAAAAGAAGCATTTTCAAAAGAAGAGATTTGTTTTAAAGGCATATTCCCCAAAGCCATACGCACTATCTTCTCTTCCTCTATTTAAATTCTTGTCTCCTTCTTTCTTGAGTCTTTGGGACTCCTGGCTTTCTGGGAGGTAACCTCATCAAAGGGCAAAGTAGTGCCCGGCTTCCATCCATAGCCGTAGTTGTTTCATCTACGGGCAGTTTTCTTTCAAAGCTTATAAGGTTTTCCGGACGATGGAGGCAGTTTTCGAGAGATTTGTCAACATGACTACACACGGAAGGGGATGAGGAGTTTGGCTAAGGAGCATAACCCTAGGATGAGGAATCATGGATGTAGACTTAGCACACGAAGGAGGAAGAAATTATAAAACCTAAGACAAGAGGAAGTATCTTTACTAGGGTATGATAGGGCATATACTTAAGGACAAGGGCAAGAACGAGGACAAGATTTTCAGAAGGGCAAGTACATACTTTCACCACCAAGCGTACCTAGGAGAAAGGTAGTAAAATTCTGTTGGAAGAATCTAGTTTTGATGTTCGTACTATTTCCTTTGGTTTTAGCGCTTCGCATTTGTTCATATCCACTTCCATAGTTGAGTCTCTGCACCATAGTACTTGTATAGTAGAAAGATCCCACTAGAGTCTCAAATCCCATTTGGTGGTCCGACTAGTTTATTTTTGGTTAGTAGGGATTTGGGGATAGCTATCGGGTTTGCTTATATCATCTCACGAGGATCGTCTAAATTCGGGAGAGATATTCCTTGGGTGTTTGTCTGATATTGGTTTAGGCCTTTGGGGCTTGTACTTAAGGAATGTCGAGTTCGGTTTGGATGGTTTGCTTGAAAGATGAATAGTTGTGGCAGGTACTCTAAAAAGTACGGAGTGATCTTTTGACTCTCATAGTTATGGCGTGATGGATAAGCTAAGAGGGAGGCCTCTAATCATCTTAGTACATATACTTGGCGCCGTGATTGACATCTGTTTATTTTGGAAATGGAGATTTGGAACTTCACAATCGTAAAGTTAAATTGGTTAAGATACAGTGGAGTAAAGCTCGAGAAGGCTAGATACTAGCAACATGCCCTTTTTCCTTAAGGGTGCATCCTTGATTTCTCTGTTTAGGAGCTTTACGCGTAGTTGTTTCTCTCTTTCCAAAGTATATCCTCTAGGTCGTATCTGCGATCCTTAGGTAGAAGACAATGGATGTAAACATGTATTTGAAACATGTTATGGTTGAATGGTTGCACGTGGTTGCAAATGGTTGCTCGTGGATGCATATGCATACGTATTAGGCACTAGATCAAGTTCGGACGCTCTCATATTGCATTTACATATATGCATTTGTTTATAAGTTGAACTTGATATGATATCATATGGACGTTGCATATGGATGAATGGTTGTGCACGCATGTAGTATTTACATGACTAGGGATGTTTGCATGCATGATTGGACGCATGGAACTAACATGATTTGCATTAAGGAGGTCAACTGAATCAGTAGACCGACTGATTTTGCATTAGATAGAGACATATACACACACTACGCATATGAACATGAAAGCATTAGAAATCTTTTAAGGACAATGAATGCCTGTGATTGAATGGTTGAGTAGATGGGTGATTGGATGGTAGGACACATTCTTCCTAACTTGAAGATTTCGGGGACGAAATCCTTTTAAGTGGGGAGAATGTAACACCCCGTAATTCTGTGACATTAAGATTCTCAAATTAAAGTATAATTAATTTTTAAAAGAAAAATTAAAAGAAAAAGATCCATGCAGTTGTTTAATTTAAGTATTGTAACTAACATGAAAAAAAGAAGTAAGGAGATAACAATAATTATTATTGTTCTAAGACTTATTAACAAAAGCCTCTGTAGCTCAGTTGGTTAAGGCATTGGATTTGTAGCATGGAGGTCGGGGGTTCGAACCCCGGCGGCGGCATAATTTTTTATCTTTGTTTTAGAGAGGGCCAACTGAACATGCAAATATATGTACGTATACAAATTCAAAATTTGAAAGGATAAGAACGTACATATAAGGAAATAAAGAATATATATATATATACATATGAGAATATAAATATATATATATGCAAAAATATATGTATACGAAAGATAAAATTCAAGATAAGGCTACAGTCAATGAAATATGGCAACATCATTTGAATTTTAAAAATAAAATGAAAGTTGTGCGTATATATATATGCGTAAAATGGTCGTTAGAGGAATTGTATACATATAAGAATATTTCATGTGAATAAAACAGTTAAATAAATTCCAGAAATTCAAAAGTTCGAAAAATCAAATTTCTACGCCAAAATAGCTTGTGGGACCCAATGCTGACTCAGCACTGCGTGTATGATAAGGTTTGGCTAGATTCATCTACGTACCTGGACTATTTTCTTAACTGGGTTCAATGCTGACTCAGCGCTGCGTGTATGATAAGGTTTGGCTAGATTCATCTACGTACCTGGACTATTTTCTTAACTGGGTTCAATGCTGACTCAGCGCTGCGTGTACGATAAGGTCTTGAGCAGCTATATAAACAGCCCTAGTCTTCATTCTCTTTGCACCAATTCTCTTCTACCCTTATGCTGCTAAGATTCATGGCTTCTTCCCCTCCTCTAAATTAAAATAAATAATCAAAATAAAATATAAATTCAAGACGAGGAGATGCTGCACAAATCTGTTCAAGAAGGGATTCAAATCAAAGTGAAGAATTCAAAGGCTAAATCAACAAACCTCGAGCAACGACATACGAATCTTAGCATTGCCGTTCTTATATTCTAGATCTAATTTCTGTAAGTTGGTTATTTCTAGACTTGAACGTTTTATTTTTATTTGTGACATGAAATTAAAAGGATATAAGAAAAATGCCTAATCTCTTCACTTGGATCTGTGTTTATTTAAGTTTTTGGATCTAATTCTTGACTATGGCCCAGAACATACTATGACTTTGATTGACGGCCTATGACTATTGAACAAAGAGGATATGCCTATGCATATGATCATGATTATGAGAACTATGACCATGAACCTATTGCCTTTGAATTACGAACATGAACCTTGATTTGGGACATACAACATATGACTATGACATTGCCTGTAACTATGAACTTTGCCTATGATTCATAATTAGGAAAATTGTTGCTTAAGTTTTGTGGCTATGAAATTGGGTCTAAACCCGATTATCTATTTTATCTGTTCCTTGTTTTTCTTTGGTTTTAGACTGTGGGAATTTACCTATTCAGTTAGGTCTACCCATGTTCTTGAACCTATTCTATCTATTGGTTTTAGACCGTGAGAATTTACCTATTAAGTTAGGTCTACCCATATTCTTGAACCTACGTCGTTATCCAAACCTTTTATGCCAGTTATCATCCCTTTTCATAGCATCTTTGGTTCATTCCCTATTTTCTACGAATCTAGATTTATTTACAATCTAGGTTAAATCACGATTATACGAACGGTGGGAATGCAATTTGCGGAAAATATGAAAATGAACATAAATGTAGTTATAAGCTTGGAAATTGGCATAAATTGGGAATATGTATTATGGCATGTTCATAGGAATGCAAATTGGATAAGTTTGACATATTAAATTTAGTATTAGCAAGTAAGCTAAATTTTAGGCATGAAATGTAAACTAGAATAATAAGTCTAGTCTTACCATAAACTGTGAATTAGGAATGTTAAATCAAAATTGTGTTAATTAAAGATTTGGAATAAGTATATTAGCACAATTTTGAATTTAGCCATAATTATGAGAAATTGTCATGTTTAGAATAAATTATGGTTAGTGACACTTAATTTGGTATAATTTACATACCAAAAAGTATAAATATGATAAATAAGAGGGAACGGGCCATAATAATAAATGTGACAATGTACATTAAAAGAGTAATAATGAAATAAGTAAATTAGGAGTAAATTTACTTATGGAATTTGTCATAAATGATAAATTGTTCATTTACCACAAAATATGTAACTTGCATGTAGGTAAAGTTTTGGCCATAAATTATAAACTAGGATATTTAATCTAGTTTTGGCAATGAAATAGGAAATGGCCTGAACTGCAAGTTGGGTTAGGACTTGGGCCTAGAATATAAGTATACTAGTGGGCAGGACAAAATGAAAATGGTATAGGCCAAGTTTATTTAAAAAGGGAAAATGGACTTTGAAGATAAATTGTTGACAATTTATATATGGACAAAAGAAAGGTTTTCTCTTTGAATAACACATACACCTGAAAGTTCTAGGGTGACAGAGAGGATAGTGTCTAGGCTTGGGTTTGGAAAATACAAGTTTCCTGCCCTCCCTGGCTATCCCTAACTGATCCGAAGGACGGGATGGTTGTTTTCAAAACCAGATTTGGAAATTAATCAAAAACCCTTTGAACTTAGAAAACATGAATATGCCTAACCCGAGGTTAGACTGAGTTGCGGTGTAAACCTGCCCGGAACCGACCGACACATCCAGTAATCGCAGCAATATCTGTCTAATGTGAGAAGTTGCGGGTTTAATTTATTAATTAAAGCTAGAACAAGAATGGGAGAGTTAAGTCCATAGAAACACTTAACCAATTTAACACAGTTAAGCAAGAATGGGTGGGTTAAGTCCATAGAAACACTTAACCAACTTAACACAGTTAAGCTAGAATGGGAAGGTTAAGTCCATAGGAACACTTAACCAACTTAACACAGTTAAGCTAGAATGGGAAGGTTAAGGAACACTTAACCAACTTAGCACAGTTAAAGCTAGAATGGGAGGGTTAAGTCCATGGGAATACTTAGCCAAATTAACATGTTGGCTAGACTAGAAGGTGGGGTTAAGTAAAGTTATTACACTTAGCCAATTTAACATGTTAATTAGACTAGAGGTTGGGGTTAAGTAATACACTTAGCCAATTTAATATGTTAGCTGGACTAGACTATAGGGTTAAGTAAACTTGAACGCTTAACCATCAGAATATGATAAATGAATATGGTTAAGTAAAAAGCATAAAGGGATAACACTTAACCAGTTTAACAGGATAAGGGAAGAGGGTTAAGATAGCTTGAATCGACTAAAGACACTTAACCAATCCAACCTGGCGAGAAAGAAAACTAAGTAGTAAACCTCAGTTGAAAAGGGGACTAAGTAGTAAAACTTAGTTAAGAAAACAAGGAATTTGGAAACTAAGTGGTAAACCTTAGTTAGTAGAACTAAGTAGTAAATCTTAGTATAACACGAAGGAGCGGACATCCATCTGGTTTTAAGATGGCTCCAACGAATTGGGTTACGAAGCCCGAGGCTTCGAGGGGACGTGAGGGTACTCTTGGTATCCCTCTGTGAGGCTGCAGATGATCCGCCTGGGCGCACAGAGGTTAAGGTCTGCGATAGAAGAGCCAAGGGTATGCCTTGGTTGCAAATTATATATATATGGCAACCTAAAGACTAGGATGGACCAGCGTGATTCGGCGAGAAGACGGAAGCCCTGTGATAGCAACTCGTCGTCTACCTACCATCTTCAGTCAAGCAAGACACGTGAAGCGGGAAGGCTAGAGGACTCATACGGACCACATACTTGCTATCTAGTTGTGGTTGCGGGGTGTTGTTGGCCATAGAATTAGTGGGGCAGATAGGGGCCTTCGTACAGTTCTCATTTTACAAGGGTGGCCTTCCATTAGTTGAGGGAGGGGTCGAGTGGGACCATAGCCTCTGGAAAAACAGACCTTAGCATCTGCATCGGCAGATATTGAAAGCTCCCGACTGAGTTCCGTATTTCTAGAGTAGCCCTGACAGCGGAACTCAGACCGCACATTACTGGACATGTGCATCTAGACAAGCGATAACGATTCGCGATACATGCGTGGGAAAAGTCTAGGAACATGTACCACCCTAGGTGGTGTGTCCTAGACTAAAGGGCATCGTTCGACAGGTAGCATAATCCCTAGTTTGGAACTAGGTGGCATAAACCCTGAATCCAAGAAGCATTCAGAAAAATAGCGTAAGTTCTAGTTGTATCTAGAAGGCACTTGATAGAAAACCCTAGATTAGATCTAGGTAATTAAATAATAAATGGATGCCTGAAGGCGACGGAAACTACAGGGATTGGGATCACGTTATCGTTACTAGTAGGAACACTAGTTAGGCGGTGCAGAGATATAGAAACCAGAATAATAAGGTAATAGCGAAGCAGAGAAAGTATTAAAGAATATCCTGTTTATCTTGCCTTAGTATATCTTGTGGTAATCTTATCTTATCCTGTTGACCCTATCATCATGGTATTGTCTTGTATTCAGTTAATTCATGTCGTTTCATTTTTCCCTGTTCACATACTAGAAGTTACTGACTTACTCAGGCTTTATGTCTGACTCTGTTTTTCTTTCGCTTCTTTTCTTCTGTTTCCCCCCAGGTAGTTGAGGAGGGAATAGTATAACTCAGGATTAGATTGGACCGTTGCTCTTTCCCCAGCTTGAAGATTTGACGAAGTCGTCCTTGGATTCTGTTTCAGATGCTATGGCTGGCTCTTGCTACATTGAGGAATATAAAATGTTGTTTTATGCTTCTTTATTTTGTAAAGACAAATGATACTCTGATATTGTAAAAGAATCTTGTACAGACTATTTTATCAATAAAGCAAAGTTCTATTTTCCGCTGTTTAATATTTGTCTGTCTTGTAATTTATCTGCATCTTTTACCCAAAATGCTCCACAGAACTTAGTGCATTCCCTTTGTGAGTGACACTAACGGACGTGGGGTGTTACAGGCAAGCCACCCCATACTAGAGAGTTATTCTATGAAAAAGCTAACGTACATTTACGCCGGGAAGAAGTATATGCTAACCGAAAGGCAAAAACGGCCGATAAGGAGGAAATCCAGAGCAACGTCGCCATCAAGCAGATAGGAGACAGCTCGGGGAAGGTCGAAGTTAATGTCGGAAATCGGAATCAGGGTGGTCGTCAGTCAGGGAACAATGATGATAATAATAATAATGGCAACAACCGGAAGAGGAACCGAGGGAACGACTCCCAGAGAAGGACTCGTCCTAGGGCCTTTGAGAGTTATACGCCAATAAATGATACTCTGGAAAATATCTTCATGGATTTGTACAACGTCCTCCAGAATAAGAGGCCGCCTCCTAGAGAGTCGACGGAGAAAGAACGAGAAACGGGGAAGTTTTTATCTCTTTCATCAGATTCATGGCCATTCGACAAATGAATGCCGTCACCTAAGAGATGTAGTCGAGAGGCTTCTTCGAGAACGAAAATTAGATGAATACAGAGTAACGCCCAGAGATAGGGGGTAAGCAATACAGGCCCCAAATCAGAACCAGAATCAACTTGCTGCCAGGCCAATTGCCCAGCAAAAGGGAAAGAACATCGTTATCAATACCGTAATCGGAGGACTTTATCTCGCCGGACATAGTTCCAAGGCATTGGATCAATATGTTAATGCGGCCAAGCAACACCTCGAGGTAGGGGAGTGTAGCAACCCCGAGGACAATGTCCCGGTAAAGCAACAAAAGATGATGTCCGATGATGTCGTTTTCCGCGAATGAGAAAGCATTGGAGTCCATGCTCCGACTGAAGATCCATTTGTAATCACAGTACCTATTGGACCAGCCACTGTTCATAAGGTTTTAGTGGACAACGGGAGTTCCATCAACATTCTTTTCAAAAGGACATTCGACCAGATGAACCTTGAAATAAAAGACTTGAAGCCCTGTCAAGGATGGATCCGTGGATTTAACGGAGCATCCACAGCTCCAATGGGTTATGTAGAGTTACCAGTTACGCTTGGGGAAGGAGAACGCTAGAGAGTGAGAATCCTTCCCTTCGTGGTTTTGGATGTTGAATCACCCTACAATGCCTTCTTGGGCCGACCGGCCCTTGCAAAGTTTAGAGCCTGTATAGCCCCCTGGTGCTTATTATTGAAATTCCCCACAGAAGCTGGTATTGGTATTGTCAAAGGAGATCAGGTTGCCGCACGAGCATGTTATGTTGTCGAACTAAAGTTACTTCGCAATGGAGGGGACATAGAAACCAAGGGCGCTTCTCCCCCTACAAGGGCGGAGACCTTATAGCAACTAAAGAGGATAACCGTTGGAGAGTCGCCCAGAGAGTTGCCCGAGGATATAGATCCCAGAGAGGATCAAGAACCTGGGGGCAGAATGGCGACTCCCAACGAGACAACTGTGGATGTACCGATCGATGATAGTGACCCGGAGAAGGTCCTTAAGATTGGATCCCAGTTAAATCCGAATCTCGCTAAAGAACTGACGGATTTCTTAAAAAATAACTTGGATGTATTTGCTTGGACTCACGCAGACATGTGCGGGATATCCCCATCAATCATGAGCCATTCATTAAGCATTAACCCTAAACATCCTCCGGTAAAACAAAAAAGGCGAATGCTGGGCCCAGAGAGGTCCGCTGCCCTGAAAGAAGAGGTTGGAAAGCTAAAGAGTAATGGATTTATCAGAGACTCGATCTACCCAGACTGGATTTCAAATCCAGTCTTGGTAAAGAAGGCCAACGGGAAGTGGCGAACGTGTATCGACTTCTCGGATTTGAACAAAGCCTGCCCAAAAGATAGTTTTCCTTTACCCCGGATTGACCAGTTGGTGGACTCGACGGTGGGTCATGAACTTCTCTCATTTATGGATGCTTACTCAGGATATAACCAGATTCCGATGCATGTTCCAGATCAAGAACACACTAGTTTTATTACGGATCTGGGATTATATTGTTATGTAGTGATGCCTTTTGGCTTGAAGAACGCAGGCGCTACATATCAACGTTTAGTCAACAGAATGTTCTATAACCAGATCGGGAAAACAATGGAAGTATACGTCGACGACATGTTGGTAAAGTCCAAGCAATCCTCCCGACACACTATGGACTTGGCAGAGATGTTCGGCATCCTTCGAAAGTACGGAATGAAACTCAACCCAACAAAATGTTCATTCGGTGTCGCTTCCGGAAAATTCTTGGGGTTCATCGTCAGTTCCCGTGGGATTGAGATTAATCCAGACCAGATCGCGGCAATCAGAGACATTCAGGAACCTAGGCAAATTAAGGATGTGCAAAGCCTTGCAGGAAAAGTAGCCGCACTAAGAAGATTTATCTCCAGGGCTACGGACAAATGCATCCCATTCTTCGAACTCATAAAGCGGGGAAAACGCAACTTCAAATGGACGCCTGACTGCATAGAAGCATTTCAGAACCTACTGAGGCACCTGGAGAAACCTCCGATATTATCTAAACCGATGGATCACTAGGACTTATTCGTATACTTGGCAGTGTCATCCCACGCGATCAGCTCAGCGCTGGTAAGAGAAGAAGATAAGGTCCAAAGACCTGTGTATTACGTGAGTAAAAAATTGACGGCAGCAGAGCGTAATTATCCAAGGATAGAAAAGTTGGCGTATAGTTTACTGATCGCCTCTAGGAAGCTTCGACATTATTTTCAGGCGCATCCCATTACCATATACACTGATCATCCACTCAAGCAAGTTTTACAGAGACCAGAGGTGTCTGGAAGATTACTCAAATGGAACATTGAGTTAAGTCAATTTGATCTGAACTTTCAGCCCAGACGGTCAATTCGGGGGCAAGTGATAGCCGACTTCATAGCAGAGTTTACCGTCCCGGAGGAGGATATAGTAAACGAAGAAGTTGATCCCTCAAAATTACTTCTCGATCCCAATGCCTGGAGATTGTATACTGATGGCGCTAGGAATGACGAAAGATCCGGCGCTGGAATAGTGCTTGAAACTCCCGAGAAACGATTGATATCCTATGCTATCCGGATGGAGTTTCACGCCACTAACAACGACTCCGAATATGAAGCCCTGATAGCCGGATTAGGGATCGCAAAGGAGTTAGAGGTCACAAAGATGAACATTTTTTGCGACTCCAAGTTAGTTGTGAACCAGGTTACTGGGAAATTCCAAGCTAAAAGTGCAAGATTGATTTTATACTTGAATAAAGTGAAGGAGTTGCCGAACGATTTTGATCACTACAGCATATCTCACATTCCGCGGTCAGAGAATCAGCAGGTGGATAAGTTGGCGAAGATGGCTAGTTTTGACGATCTTGAAGAGACCGGGCTAGCCCCCGTTGAAGTACTTCGGTCCCCTAGTATAGATCAAATGGAAATCGATCTAATACTAGAGACGGAACCAGAAAGGGAGTCATGGATGACCCCTCTAAAGAATTTCTTGATGAATTGAGCGCTTTCGACCAAGAAGAGCGAGAGGCGTAAAGTAATTCGTAAAGCTGCCCGATACGTTCTGCAAGGCGGAGTTCTTTACAGACAAGGATTTTCGATGCCCCTTCTTCGGTGTATAGCCCACGATGACATCAAGCGTGTGCTGCAGGAGGTACACGAAGGCGAATGCGGCGATCACACTGGAGGGCAAACTTTGGCAAAAAAGGTGTTGCGGCATGGTTATTTCTGGCCTACCATAAACAAGGATGCGGCAAAATACGCACGACGGTGTGATGCGTGCCAGAGATTTTCAAAAATACCTAGAGCACCTCCTAATCAGTTAAAAGCAATGACGAGCCCATGGCCTTTCGCTATGTGGGGAATTGATATCATTGGAAGTCTCCCCATAGCTAGGGGCGGGGCAAAGTTCGCTATTGTGGCCGTGGATTATTTCACTAAATGGGTCGAGGCTGAACCTCTGACTACAATCACAACCAAACGAGTGATCAATTTTATCGTTGGAAACATCATCTGTCGATTTGGGATTCCAAAGATTGTGATAACGGACAACGGAACTCAGTTCGATAGCACTGAATTCAGAAATTTCTGCCAAAAATACTACATTGAGAATTGATACACCTCTGTGGCGCACCCGCAATCGAACGGACAAGTCGAAGCGGCGAATAAAGTGATTAAGTCCATTCTGAAAAGAAGACTGAAGCGGGCCAGAGCCATGTGGGCTGATGAATTGCCCTTGGCACTATGGGCCTATAGGACAACATATAAATCGGCAACAGGACATACCCCTTTCTCTCTTGCTTTTGGAACGGAAGCGGTCATCCCGGTTGAGATAAAGGTACCTTCTCACCGGGTGACTTATTATGATCCGATGACCAATAATGAATTGCTCCTCGAGTCCCTGGATATGATCGAAGAAAAGAGGGATGAAGCAGACCTGCGTGCCTTGAGATGCAAACAACAGGTCGCTCGATATTACAACAAAAAGGTTTGAGCCCGAACCTGGGAACCCGGAGACTTGGTTCTGAAACGTGTCTTTCCACCCCCAACTCATATGGGAGCAAAGTGGGAAGGACCGTACTCCATTATGAGCAAGCTTGATAATGGAACCTTCAAGCTGGCAACCGTAGATGGAAAGGAAATCCCCAGAGTGTGGAATGCCCAACATTTACGGCCATACTTAACATGAAAGTTTCAAATCTATTCTTTTGCTTTGTTGAAAACCATGTACAAGGAACGACTTGCCTAGAATAGTCTGATTTCTTAAAGCAAAAAATTATAAAGTGGATGTAGGTCATGATTCGACCGAACCACTATAAAATATTGTGTGTCGTTTTCCTTTATTGCATTATTTATCTGTCTTTCTATTTTTATGAAAATTACTGTGAATCATGCAATGATTTTAGGTGCCATCCATCAGAATGGAATGTAATCACCAGTCAAAATTCTGAGGATGCAATAAAGTAAATTATATCGTTGATAGCGCTCTAATTCTCCACAGCCGAGAGAGAGCATAACGGACATGAAGCCGATGTCCATAAGTCATGGCGGTGTACCATGATCGGAACCGCCTTGACGGAACTCTAACTCTCCAGAGAGAGAGAGAGTATAAAAGCATCTCCGATTGAGTGCTGAGAAAGAGCTCCTACCCCGCTGAAGGATCGGGGAGCGATTGAATTGCTGAGCTCGAACTCTAACTCTCCAGAGAGAGAGAGAGAGAGAGAGAGAGTATAAAAGCGTCTCCGATTGAGCGCTGAGAAAGAGCTCCTACCCCGCTGAAGGATCGGGGAGCGATTGAATTGCTGAGCTCGAAGTCTAACTCTCCAGAGAGAGAGAGAGAGAGTATAAAAGCGTCTCTGATTGAGCGCTGAGAAAGAACTTCTTCCCTGCTGAGGGAACAGGGACCGACTGAACAATTGAATTTGAACTCTAACCTCGGCAACCGCCAGGAGAGTATAAAGGAGTCTATGATTAAGCACTGAGAAAGGTGACAGAAATTCAGTACCACAAGAACAGTTATCTTATGAAATTTTCTAAGTCCCCCATATTCAGAAATAGGGGGCAACATGCGAATAATGCTAATCAATCTTTAATAAGCCCTAGTTAAGCGCTACATTAACGATTGATTATGGGCCATATGCATATACATATGGACTTTAATGCAGCAATGCAGCACAAAAATTTTCTTTCTGTTGTTTGATTGATTTGTAGTTATAATTAGATGGTCTATAACTAAACATGGAAAGTTTATTTGAATACAGGTACACAATGATGCAAAAAGAGATAAACTTTCCTTTATATACGGCAAGCCTACAAAGTGAAAAATAACCTAGAAAACAAAAGTGAGGGCCAGTCTCATAATTACACTTCCTGGCCAGTGGAAAACCTAAAGACAAAATATAAACCAGCAACAATATCCTATTTACGCTTTGGCCTCTTCTCCTGCTCGTGTTTCTCCAGCTTCGCCTTGTCGGCGTCAGATTGATCTCCTTTCTTCCTCTTCCGTTTGTCTCCCCTTTTTTGTCTTATTCGATCCGCGAAAATAGACGGGCCGCGAACCAAAAGCCCACCACGTCTCGAAGAGAAGCCCACTTCGTTCCATTCTGTGAAGGGGCCCAAGTGCTCACCAAAGAACGAGGGGAATGGCTTGCTAACGGACCGCGACTCGAGCACGCGATCCGAATCGATAAATGACCGACAGATCTAGTGATGAAGACTCTGAAAGATCCCAGAAAAGAAATTGTTCACTAATTTGCGATTCGTTGTGAAAGGACGATTTTATAGCTTCGAAGCATGTTCCATCATCGATAAAACATATTTTGAGGGGGCAAAATGTTGGCTAGCTTTTTGACCAAGCCACCCAGGTTCATTCATAAGAAGAAAGTATGAAACTACGTTCCCTAAGTACATGAAGGAACGGATCGCACCATCGACTCGCCCCTTACCGGATCGCACCTCATCGGATCGCCCCCATATCATTAGCGAAACGACACATCTATGCGATCCGATCCGTACACACATTACTGCCCAGTATAGACCGATCCGATCCCCTGATGCACAACGAAGCCTCTGACCCGTTCAAGCACGAGCTGGTCTTCTGCGATCCGAGACGCACGGATCCAGCGACACGTGTCCCCATTCGTCATTTTGACTGATTCTCCCCATTTGCTCGATCCGATTTTCAAGGGGATCGCGACACCTGTCCACAACGGCTAATTTGACTATTTCTTCATCGGCTGCGATGCGATCCGATGTTCTCGGGATTCGTGCCACGTGTTACCACGACCCGCCTGACAAAATCAGCTATAAATAGCCCGGAGCTTGGCATTTTTTGGGATCTTTTTGGCAATATTGAGGACTGATTCCGCCATTATTGTCATACTACCATTTCTTATCAGTTTTATTACTAGATTACTGAGAGAAATCACAATTGTAAAAGTGAGCTAGAGAGAAATCATTGATTGTACCAGCATTCAAAGTATAATCAATAACATATAAAGTGGACGTAGGCTCGTTAACGTCGAACCACTATAATTTCTGTGTGTTATTTTCTTTTTCTCCATTCTTCAGTTAAAAGTCTATAAGATTCAGAACAATTTGGGTGTTAGGTCTAAATTTTGATCTAACATTTTGGTGCTTTCACTGAGAAAACAGTCCTAAACTTCACTATTCAGTTCTTTGAAGACTCCAGCGACTCGGATATCATGGCTGGAAAGAGATCTAAGGAAGTACGAGCTTCACGAACCAATGAAACCGCGAATGAAGCAGTCGAAGAAAGTGTGCACGAGCTAGGCAATGAAGGAACTTTGGATCGCGGAGCGCAGGGGGCGAACCGATCCGATGAAGACGCCACGCTCCGAATCGACGAGAACGAGGCGATCCGGACAGCTGAAGGGGTTGTTACTCGATCCCGAGATAACGCCTCGAATCCTCTGCGTACCGTGACCACGAACCGATCCCTGGGGGGCGCTGCGAGCCACCATCCTCGATCCACAGCGATCTGAATTGATGATCGGACTACAACTCGACCTGGAAAGGAGCCCATGGCTCGCTCCTACCGTCCTGGCCCCTCCGCTCGACCTGGCTCAAGCTCTTTGCGCATAAGAGAAAGTGATGATGACCAATATGACCCTGCTGCTCCCATTACTGAGGGGGATCTCTCTCGCTTTTCCGAAATGTGGGAGAGACTGTTTGATGAATTGGCTGCCCAAAGGCAGGAAAGCTCCGTTCTGCGACAAAATTTGACCGCTATGGATAGAAGGCTTAATGATCTCGTAAGGCAAAGGACGCCGCCAGTTCGTCCGCTCACTCCAGGATATTCTTCTTCGTCAGAGGAATCGCCGAGACCTCCGCGGCGACCATATGAGAGAGCCGAAAACATAGAGCAGCTTCGGTTCGGAACCCTGCCATCACGGGAAGAAGAAGCACTGGAGGCGGGGCCCTCAAACCGTAATGTGAACGATCACGCCACAACTCCCAGAGCTCGAGGTGTGGACAGCCCTGTACAGAACAGATTACCTCAGCCCCATCGCCGCGCAGATGCTCATGGCAACAGGGGGCAACGAAGTCCAATCCGAGCCCCGGATTTTGTGACTGCTCCCGGAAGAGAAATTAGAGAACCCCGCCGAGTAAGAAGCATTGACCCTGAACCTCCGTTGACCAGTGCAAATGTTGCAGCTACGATCCATCAAATTCTGGCGGATAGCCGTGGACAACGGAATGAAGATTGGGGAATCGACCGCAGTCACACCCCTATCACTGATAATATTTTGGATGCGACTTTCCCGAGGCGTTTCAACATGCCACAGATGAACCGATACGCGGGTAGATCTGATACCGTCCAGCATCTGATGAGATATTCTTGGTCAATGACCGCTGCCGCATCTTCTGATGCTGTCAAGTGCAAAGCATTTCCCATATTCTTGGAGGATGTAGCATTGTTATGGTTTACTCGCTTACCAGCAAGATCGATTTCTAGCTTCAGGGAGTTGAGTGAAAAGTTCGTAGAACAATTCCGCATCTATGCACAAAAGACAAAGAGTGTGATTGACTTGTTCCATGTCAAGCAGCGACCAGGCGAGAGTTTGAGAGTGTACCTAGACCGTTTCAACTTGGCTGCTACTGAAGTTAAAAATCCCCATGAGCCAACCGTTGTCGCAGCTCTGATTGATGGAGTAGATAAAGACACTGAATTTGGGAGATACCTGGCAGGCAATGTAACACCCCGTAATTCTGTGACATTAAGATTCTCAAATTAAAGTATAATTAATTTTTAAAAGAAAAAGATCCATGCAGTTGTTTAATTTAAGTATTGTAACTAACATGAAAAAAAGAAGTAAGGAGAGAACAATAATTATTATTGTTCTAAGACTTATTAACAAACGCCTCTGTAGCTCAGTTGGTTAAGGCATTGGATTTGTAGCATGGAGGTCGGGGGTTCGAACCCCGGCGGCGGCATAATTTTTTATCTTTGTTTTAGAGAGGGCCAACTGAACATGCAAATATATGTACGTATACAAATTCAAAATTTGAAAGGATAAGAACGTACATATAAGGAAATAAAGAAAATATATATATACATATGAGAATATAAATATATATATATGCAAAAATATATGTATACGAAAGATAAAATTCAAGATAAGGCTACAGTCAATGAAATAAGGCAACATCATTTGAATTTTGAAAATAAAATGAAAGTTGTGCGTATATATATGCGTAAAATGGTCGTTAGAGGAATTGTATACATATAAGAATATTTCATGTGAATAAAACAGTTAAATAAATTCCAGAAATTCAAAAGTTCGAAAAATCAAATTTCTACGCCAAAATAGCTTATGGGACCCAATGCTGACTCAGCACTGCGTGTATGATAAGGTTTGGCTAGATTCATCTACGTACCTGGACTATTTTCTTAACTGGGTTCAATGCTGACTCAGCGCTGCGTGTATGATAAGGTTTGGCTAGATTCATCTACGTACCTGGACTATTTTCTTAACTGGGTTCAATGCTGACTAAGCGTTGTGTGTACGATAAGGTCTTGAGCAGCTATATAAACAGCCCTAGTCTTCATTCTCTTTGCACCAATTCTCTTCTACCCTTATGCTGCTAAGATTCATGGCTTCTTCCCCTCCTCTAAATTAAAATAAATAATCAAAATAAAATATAAATTCAAGACGAGGAGATGCTGCACAAATCTGTTCAAGAAGGGATTCAAATCAAAGTGAAGAATTCAAAGGCTAAATCAACAAACCTCGAGCAACGACATACGAATCTTAGCATTGCCGTTCTTCTATTCTAGATCTAATTTCTGTAAGTTGGTTATTTCTAGACTTGAACGTTTTATTTTTATTTGTGACATGAAATTAAAAGGATATAAGAAAAATGCCTAATCTCTTCACTTGGATCTGTGTTTATTTAAGTTTTTGGATCTAATTCTTGACTATGGCCCAGAACATACTATGACTTTGATTGACGGCCTATGACTATTGAATAAAGAGGATATGCCTATGCATATGATCATGATTATGAGAACTATGACCATGAACCTATTGCCTTTGAATTACGAACATGAACCTTGATTTGGGACATACAACATATAACTATGACATTGCCTATAACTATGAACTTTGCCTATGATTCATAATTAGGAAAATTGTTGCTTAAGTTTTGTGGCTATGAAATAGGGTCTAAACCCGATTATCTATTTTATCTGTTCCTTGTTTTTCTTTGGTTTTAGACTGTGGGAATTTACCTATTCAGTTAGGTCTACCCATGTTCTTGAACCTATTCTATCTATTGGTTTAAGACCGTGGGAATTTACCTATTAAGTTAGGTTTACCCATATTCTTGAACCTACGTCGTTATCCAAACCTTTTATGCTAGTTATCATCCCTTTTCATAGCATCTTTGGTTCATTCCCTATTTTCTACGAATCTAGATTTATTTACAATCTAGGTTAAATCACGATTATACGAACGGTGGGAATGCAATATGGGGAAAATATGAAAATGAACATAAATGTAGTTATAAGCTTGGAAATGGGCATAAATTGGGAATATGTATTATGGCATGTTCAAAGGAATGCAAATTGGATAAGTTTGACATATTAAATTTAGTATTAGCAAGTAAGCTAAATTTTAGGCATGAAATGTAAACTAGAATAATAATTATAGTCTTACCATAAACTGTGAATTAGGAATGTTAAATCAAAATTGTGTTAATTAAAGATTTGGAATAAGTATATTAGCACAATTTTGAATTTAGCCATAATTATGAGAAATTGTCATGTTTAGAATAAATTATGGTTAGTGACACTTAATTTGGTATAATTTACATACCAAAAAGTATAAATATGATAAATAAGAGGGAACGGGCCATAATAATAAATGTGACAATGTACATTAAAAGAGTAATAATGAAATAAGTAAATTAGGAGTAAATTTACTTATAGAATTTGTCATAAATGGTAAATTGTTCATTTACCACAAAATATGTAACTTGAATGTAGGTAAAGTTTTGGCCATAAATTATAAACTAGGATATTTAATCTAGTTTTGGCAATGAAATAGGAAATGGCCTGAACTGCAAGTTGGGTTAGGACTTGGGCCTAGAATATAAGTATACTAGTGGACAGGACAAAATGAAAATGGTATAGGCCAAGTTTATTTAAAAAGGGAAAATGGACTTTGAAGATAAATTGTTGACAATTTATATATGGACAAAAGAAAGGTTTTCTCTTTGAATAACACATACACTTGAAAGTTCTAGGGTGACAGAGAGGATAGTGTCTAGGCTTGGGTTTGGAAAATACAAGTTTCCTGCCCTCCCTGGCTATCCCTAACTGATCCGAAGGACGGGATGGTTGTTTTCAAAACCAGATTTGGAAATTAATCAAAAACCCTTTGAACTTAGAAAACATGAATATGCCTAACCCGAGGTTAGACTGAGTTGCGGTGTAAACCTGCCCGGAACCGACCGGCACATCCAGTAACCGCAGCAATATCTGTCTAATGTGAGAGGTTGCGGCTTTAATTTATTAATTAAAGCTAGAACAAGAATGGGAGAGTTAAGTCCATAGAAACACTTAACCAATTTAACACAGTTAAGCAAGAATGGGTGGGTTAAGTCCATAGAAACACTTAACCAACTTAACACAGTTAAGCTAGAATGGGAAGGTTAAGTCCATAGGAACACTTAACCAACTTAACACAGTTAAGCTAGAATGGGAAGGTTAAGGAACACTTAACCAACTTAGCACAGTTAAAGCTAGAATGGGAGGGTTAAGTCCATGGGAATACTTAGCCAAATTAACATGTTGACTAGACTAGAAGGTGGGGTTAAGTAAAGTTAATACACTTAGCCAATTTAACATGTTAATTAGACTCGAGGTTGGGGTTAAGTAATACACTTAGCCAATTTAATATGTTAGCTGGACTAGACCATAGGGTTAAGTAAACTTGAACGCTTAACCATCAGAATATGATAAATGAATAGGGTTAAGTAAAAAGCATAAAGGGATAACACTTAACCAGTTTAACAGGATAAGGGAAGAGGGTTAAGATAGCTTGAATCGACTAAAGACACTTAACCAATCCAACCTGGCGAGAAAGAAAACTAAGTAGTAAACCTCAGTTGAAAAGGGGACTAAGTAGTAAAACTTAGTTAAGAAAACAAGGAATTTGGAAACTAAGTGGTAAACCTTAGTTAGTAGAACTAAGTAGTAATTCTTAATATAACACGAAGGAGCGGACATCCATCTGGTTTTAAGAAGGCTCCAACGAATTGGGTTACGAAGCCCGAGGCTTCGAGGGGACGTGAGGGTACTCTTGGTATCCCTCTGTGAGGCTGCAGATGATCCGCCTGGGCGCACAGAGGTTAAGGTCTGCGATAGAAGAGCCAAGGGTATGCCTTGGTTGCAATATATATATATGGCAACCTAAAGACTAGGATGGACCAGCATGATTCGGCGAGAAGACGGAAGCCCTGTGATAGCAACTCGTCGTCTACCTACCATCTTCAGTCAAGCGAGACACGTGAAGCGGGAAGGCTGGAGGACTCATACGGACCACATACTTGCTATCTAGTTGTGGTTGCGGGGTGTTGTTGGCCATAGAATTAGTGGGGCAGATAGGGGCCTTCGTACAGTTCTCATTTTACAAGGGTGGCCTTCCATTAGTTGAGGGAGGGGTCGAGTGGGACCATAGCCACTGGAAAAACAGACCTTAGCATCTGCATCGGCAGATATTTAAAGCTCCCGACTGAGTTCCGTATTTCTAGAGTAGCCCTGACAGCGGAACTCGGACCGCACATTACTGGACATGTGCATCTAGACAAGCGATAACGATTCGCGATACATGCGTGGGAAAAGTCTAGGAACATGTACCACCCTAGGTGGTGTGTCCTAGACTAAAGGGCATCGTTCGACAGGTAGCATAATCCCTAGTTTGGAACTAGGTGGCATAAACCCTGAATCCAAGAAGCATTCAGAAAAATAGCGTAAGTTCTAGTTGAATCTAGATGGCACTTGATAGAAAACCCTAGATTAGATCTAGGTAATTAAATAATAAATGGATGCCTGAAGGCGACAGAAACTACAGGGATTGGGATCACGTTATCGTTACTAGTAGGGACACTAGTTAGGCGGTGCAGAGATATAGAAACCAGAATAATAAGGTAATAGCGAAGCAGAGAAAGTATTAAAGAATATCCAGTTTATCTTGCCTTAGTATATCTTGTGGTAATCTTATCTTATCCTGTTGACCCTATCATCATGGTATTGTTTTGTATTCAGTTAATTCATGTCGTTTCATTTTTCCCTGTTCACATGCTAGAAGTTACTGACTTACTCAGGCTTTATGTCTGACTCTGTTTTTCTTTTGCTTCTTTTCTTCCGTTTCCCCCCCAGGTAGTTGAGGAGGGAATAGTATAACTCAGGATTAGATTGGACCGTTGCTCTTTCCCCAGCTTGAAGATTTGACGAAGTCGTCCTTGGATTCTCTTTCAGATGCTATGGCTGGCTCTTGCTACATTGAGGAATATAAAATGTTGTTTTATGCTTCTTTATTTTGTAAAGACAAATGATACTCTGATATTGTAAAAGAATCTTGTACAGACTATTTTATCAATAAAGCAAAGTTCTATTTTCCGCTGTTTAATATTTGTCTATCTTGTAATTTATCTGCATCTTTTACCCAAAATGCTCCACAGAACTTAGTGCATTCCCTTTGTGAGTGACACTAACGGACGTGGGGTGTTACACGTGGTATCAGAGCTGAAGGTTACCAGATCAGATAAAGGATTTGAAAAATTATTTTCAAACGGTTTTAAAAGAAGCATTTTCAAAAGAAGAGATTTGTTTTAAAGGCATATTCCCCAAAGCCATACGCACTATCTTCTCTTCCTCTATTTAAATTCTTGTCTCCTTCTTTCTTGAGTCTTTGGGACTCCTGGCTTTCTGGGAGGTAACCTCATCAAAGGGCAAAGTAGTGCCCGGCTTCCATCCATAGCCGTAGTTGTTTCATCTACGGGCAGTTTTCTTTCAAAGCTTATAAGGTTTTCCGGACGATGGAGGCAGTTTTCGAGAGATTTGTCAACATGACTACACACGGAAGGGGATGAGGAGTTTGGCTAAGGAGCATAACCCTAGGATGAGGAATCATGGATGTAGACTTAGCACACGAAGGAGGAAGAAATTATAAAACCTAAGACAAGAGGAAGTATCTTTACTAGGGTATGATAGGGCATATACTTAAGGACAAGGGCAAGAACGAGGACAAGATTTTCAGAAGGGCAAGTACATACTTTCACCACCAAGCGTACCTAGGAGAAAGGTAGTAAAATTCTGTTGGAAGAATCTAGTTTTGATGTTCGTACTATTTCCTTTGGTTTTAGCGCTTCGCATTTGTTCATATCCACTTCCATAGTTGAGTCTCTGCACCATAGTACTTGTATAGTAGAAAGATCCCACTAGAGTCTCAAATCCCATTTGGTGGTCCGACTAGTTTATTTTTGGTTAGTAGGGATTTGGGGATAGCTATCGGGTTTGCTTATATCATCTCACGAGGATCGTCTAAATTCGGGAGAGATATTCCTTGGGTGTTTGTCTGATATTGGTTTAGGCCTTTGGGGCTTGTACTTAAGGAATGTCGAGTTCGGTTTGGATGGTTTGCTTGAAAGATGAATAGTTGTGGCAGGTACTCTAAAAAGTACGGAGTGATCTTTTGACTCTCATAGTTATGGCGTGATGGATAAGCTAAGAGGGAGGCCTCTAATCATCTTAGTACATATACTTGGCGCCGTGATTGACATCTGTTTATTTTGGAAATGGAGATTTGGAACTTCACAATCGTAAAGTTAAATTGGTTAAGATACAGTGGAGTAAAGCTCGAGAAGGCTAGATACTAGCAACATGCCCTTTTTCCTTAAGGGTGCATCCTTGATTTCTCTGTTTAGGAGCTTTACGCGTAGTTGTTTCTCTCTTTCCAAAGTATATCCTCTAGGTCGTATCTGCGATCCTTAGGTAGAAGACAATGGATGTAAACATGTATTTGAAACATGTTATGGTTGAATGGTTGCACGTGGTTGCAAATGGTTGCTCGTGGATGCATATGCATACGTATTAGGCACTAGATCAAGTTCGGACGCTCTCATATTGCATTTACATATATGCATTTGTTTATAAGTTGAACTTGATATGATATCATATGGACGTTGCATATGGATGAATGGTTGTGCACGCATGTAGTATTTACATGACTAGGGATGTTTGCATGCATGATTGGACGCATGGCACTAACATGATTTGCATTAAGGAGGTCAACTGAATCAGTAGACCGACTGATTTTGCATTAGATAGAGACATATACACACACTACGCATATGAACATGAAAGCATTAGAAATCTTTTAAGGACAATGAATGCCTGTGATTGAATGGTTGAGTAGATGGGTGATTGGATGGTAGGACACATTCTTCCTAACTTGAAGATTTCGGGGACGAAATCCTTTTAAGTGGGGAGAATGTAACACCCCGTAATTCTGTGACATTAAGATTCTCAAATTAAAGTATAATTAATTTTTAAAAGAAAAATTAAAAGAAAAAGATCCATGCAGTTGTTTAATTTAAGTATTGTAACTAACATGAAAAAAAGAAGTAAGGAGATAACAATAATTATTATTGTTCTAAGACTTATTAACAAAAGCCTCTGTAGCTCAGTTGGTTAAGGCATTGGATTTGTAGCATGGAGGTCGGGGGTTCGAACCCCGGCGGCGGCATAATTTTTTATCTTTGTTTTAGAGAGGGCCAACTGAACATGCAAATATATGTACGTATACAAATTCAAAATTTGAAAGGATAAGAACGTACATATAAGGAAATAAAGAATATATATATATACATATGAGAATATAAATATATATATATGCAAAAATATATGTATACGAAAGATAAAATTCAAGATAAGGCTACAGTCAATGAAATATGGCAACATCATTTGAATTTTGAAAATAAAATGAAAGTTGTGCGTATATATATATGCGTAAAATGGTCGTTAGAGGAATTGTATACATATAAGAATATTTCATGTGAATAAAACAGTTAAATAAATTCCAGAAATTCAAAAGTTCGAAAAATCAAATTTCTACGCCAAAATAGCTTGTGGGACCCAATGCTGACTCAGCACTGCGTGTATGATAAGGTTTGGCTAGATTCATCTACGTACCTGGACTATTTTCTTAACTGGGTTCAATGCTGACTCAGCGCTGCGTGTATGATAAGGTTTGGCTAGATTCATCTACGTACCTGGACTATTTTCTTAACTGGGTTCAATGCTGACTCAGCGCTGCGTGTACGATAAGGTCTTGAGCAGCTATATAAACAGCCCTAGTCTTCATTCTCTTTGCACCAATTCTCTTCTACCCTTATGCTGCTAAGATTCATGGCTTCTTCCCCTCCTCTAAATTAAAATAAATAATCAAAATAAAATATAAATTCAAGACGAGGAGATGCTGCACAAATCTGTTCAAGAAGGGATTCAAATCAAAGTGAAGAATTCAAAGGCTAAATCAACAAACCTCGAGCAACGACATACGAATCTTAGCATTGCCGTTCTTATATTCTAGATCTAATTTCTGTAAGTTGGTTATTTCTAGACTTGAACGTTTTATTTTTATTTGTGACATGAAATTAAAACTTTAACTGAATGTACAGGATTCATTTAATTATAAACGGAGTTAGAAATAGCGCTGCAGCTTGAATTTTGATTTTAATCCATTCTTCAGTTAAAACTCTATAAGATTCAGAACAATTTGGGTGTTAGGTCCAAATTTTGATCTAACAGGATTTAAATAAAATGAAATCTTTATTATAAAAATAAATTAGTGTTCATAGATCTAAATAAGGGGAGGACAATTCCATGTTCATACATTAGAATAGAAGAAGAATTCTATTATAAACTAAACCAATATAGATCTAAAATAAAAATATGATTTTTATTTCAGATCTAGATCTAACCAAACACATACATCAACAATCATCATAATCAACAAGCAGCAAATACAACATCATACATCGCAGATATAAATTAATTAACGTACATACATGGAATTTAAATAACGAGTGATAATTAAATTTTAACTATTTTTAAATATAGAAACACCTTGATTTAACTGAATTTCCAACGTTCTCTGTTTAAGTTCTAGTTTATTCCATGGTCTAGATCTGGTCAAGGTGAATCCAACGCTTCGAAAATCGTCGAATTCTGTTTCAGTTTGTAAAAGATATGATCGTTTGAAGATCTGATATTGATTTAATTAAATATATATTAAATTTCTAATTACTTTGTTAAGGCTAATCCTTCCTTCTTCTTCCTCTTTGAAGTCGTTCCTCTTCGTTGTTCTCTTCCAAGTTCATCGTTTTCACTTCAGAAATAAACTTCACCGTCGCCGCCACCAGACTTAGCTGGACCCACATCTGAACTCGCCCCGACCACCGCCGTCGTGCCACCTCCCCACGCGCCCAACCCTGGCCCACTCGCACACCCCCATCGCCGGCATATCCACTCCAAAGGCTGGCACTACGAACGAACGGTTCCACCACCACAAGCTTTCAAATCCGATCATCATCGTACAACACGTCAATCTCACTCCCCTCTTCGATTTCCCTTTGGAAGTATGGATTAATTCGAACTAGAATGAGAGATATTTGGGGGTTTAGTTGGGATGATTTCAGCCATGAAATAAGAGATGCGGCGGCTGTTCTATTAGAATTAGGGTTGAGTGTATTTCCACCGTATTTATACGGTATATTTTATATTAATTAATTATTTAATAAAAGAATGGCCCATAGTCTATACGGACTTCAAATCTAACCCAACAAAAGTTGTCCCTAGGAAAATACCCACGTTCCGGACGCAATGGCTAAGTCCCGTCAGCCCGTTTGATCAATTCCAGCTTGTTTTCTTTAATTTAATATATAAATCATTTATTTATTTAATTCGTTCGTACATTTAAATTTAACGGGGCCACATACAGACTCTAAAAATTACGGAAAAAATATTTCTAGCTTTGTTTTGACGATACGGTTCTAACAAGACTAATTTCATCGAATTTCGAGACCGTTTGAAAAATGGCCATTTTCTGGTCGATCGAATTTGACTGAAATTGACAAAACGCATTTTCTTTTGCCACGCTCACATATAAATTCGAAAAATTATGAAAATTGAAACCTAGTAATAATTTGTCATTCCGGTTTCAACAAAAGTGGGTTCGTTGAAAACAGTGGTCGTTTGCAAAATGGCTATTTTCAAGGGCTATATATTATATTAAAATACATATAAATTATACAGCGACTTTTCTAAATTTTAAACTGGACATAACTTATGATTTTTAAAGTGAAATTTCAGTTTCTTACATTCGTTAGAAAGATATGATTAAACAGATTTAAATATTTTTGGTTTTACTGAAATTCGATTTAAAATGAATCCTGTACATTCAGTTAAAGTTTTAAAATCAAAATTCAAGCTGCAGCGCTATTTCTAACTCCGTTTATAATTAAATTAAATTTATTCGTTTGAACTTCGATTAAAATAAATTTCTCATCGTTATTATTTAAAATAAATTATTTTAAATATTCAAAATTCATTAAAATTTCTAAAATAAAATTTTTAAATTGGCCCCAAAATTCCGGGTTGTTACAATCTCCCCCACTTAAAATCTTTTCGTCCTCGAAAAGGAGAGGTTGTTTAAAAATTTACTTATAGTTATAGAAAATATTTTTATTTGTACAGATTTTACTAAGCTTGAAACTTATTAGAACAAACTAAGTTATAGAAATCTTTGCTTTGGAAAAGTCTGAAAAGTCAAAAATAGAAAAATTAGTACTTTTCTATAAAATAACAGCTTAGAAAACATTTAGAACCATAAAGTAATTTCTTTAAAACATGAGATACAAGTTTCATTTCAAAACATTGAAATACTATATATATATATATATATGTAATGGCCCGAACTTCTGTACCTTTTGAGTCGACTAATAACACTACACATCTAGCCCAAATTGCACAGAAATACGAATCATTATTAGAAAGAAGTTAGAGGATGAGAAATAGGAAGAAAGAAGTATTAGAATAGAAGAAAAACAAAGGTCACAAACTCATAACGGAACGAATATAATATATTAGATAACATAAACTTTGAAATATAATTCAGTAACTTTATATACATACCATCATCAGAGCACAACCGTTATTCCTGGAACAGTTATAAACACCCGTTTCCAGATACAACATAGTACACAGTGGAAAATATGATAGTCTATAGCTAACGGGTGAAGCCTCCTGCTTCAAGCTCCTCCAGGTGAATCTGTAAAATCCTGACTACTTGACTGCCTATACAAATTTGGGCACCCAAGAGTTTAGGGAAAACAAAACAAAATAAACTCTGGGTCAGTCATGGGACTGGTGTGAGTAAACTCCAACCATTTGTTTAACTTTCAAAAATCCTTTCGAAAGAAATGATAATCGTAAGACCGATCCACACATAAACACGGATGGTTTTTACCTTAACGACAATCCAAAATATTTCAATATCAAAATCTGGTGATATTATAATAGTGTCTGCAACAAATAAATAGAATCTAGCAGAACGCTTACATCTCACGCTCCATATATAATATAAAATCAAAAACCGCAGGGCTCTTATTTGTAACGACCCGGATTTTTCGAACAGTTATTTTAAATATTTAGTATCATTTAAATATTGAATTAACAATATAAAAGAATTTTTATATTGAATTATCGATCTAATAATCGAAATACGAGAACAGAATATAATTGAAATCGAAGTTAAAAACAGAATCAAAACAATTCAAATGATCAGTGTCAGATCTGTTTGAACATGAACGATAAAAAAATAATTTATTATCGGTGAATTTAATGGTTTGAGATCGATTTATGTTTTAAATCGAATTTAATTTAAAACGTTAATTTAATTTGTTATCCCTTCTATACAGTCGAATTAAAATTCAGAAACTGTTTCGTTGAATTCAGAATAGTAAATAACGTTGGGAACATCAGTCGTATAGGTAAAACAACGGTTCGAGAACCATGAGATATTTTAAGTTATAAAATTTAAAAAGGGTCAGTTCAAAATCAATTTCTTTTATCATCAGCTGGCCTACCTTTATAGCGCCACCCTAAAACTAAAAACACTCGGACACTACTTCCCTCGAGCCAACAAATTTGTCGCTGATCTTCAACATCAAGGAAACCAAAATTAATGGTGATGTACGTATGTTCCTTCGTTCTTCCCTATATAAACAGTTTGAAGCCTTCGTATTCTTCCCATTCTCAAACTAATCCATTTCATTCCTTTCTCTCCTTTTATTCTGTCATCCGTGAAATCGAATCCTTCAATAAAAAAAAAAAATTGAATCGAGATTTAATCCGCGAGCTCGAGGTCAAGCCGCTCGCGATTTTTAGTTTGATAAAATGGTCAGTAATGCTGTGAGTTTGATTCAAGTTTCAGTGAGGGTTCACTATCGAGAAGGAAGTCGGATCTAAGTAGAGTAGGGTGTCGCGTTTCTGGTGATTGGCAGCTCTGAACGGTGGGGTTTGATATGATTTTGGGGGAAAATCTTGTTGCGAGTTTCACTGTATATGCGGTATTCATACCCAGACGCGTTTCCTTCTTGGAATTCGAATTCGACGGCAACGATCTGACATGGAGCTGAGGTGACTACGAAGCAGTATTTTGAGGTGATGACCCAGTAAAGCTTGTGATGCCGAGTGCAATTGAAGTGTTTGCGGAAATGCCACAATGGATAATTGCAGGATTTGTGGGCTGATTTTCTGTAGGAAAGGATCAATGATTCCTATTCGAGATTTGTTCCGCCATTAGTCGAGATAGGAAGGTATACGTTTGTTTTACGCAATTTATATACATAAATTAATTAAATTATTTACTTAGTTGTTAATTAAATTGAATAAATGTTTAATCAATAAGTAAAATTAAACAATCATAGGTACGAAATAAGTTGATTCGAGATAAATCCAGTAGAGGCAATTCAAGTAGATTCGTAGATGCAAAAATGGGAAATTTATCTGATATTTGGCAAACGAAAGACAAGGTGAGTAAATCTCACTCTCCTTTTATTTAGAATTATTTTTATTCGTTAAAAATAATTGTTTGATGCTTGTTTGAAATGCTTTCTGGTTGATTTAAAAATATTAGTTATATAGGCTTGCTATTACATATATATTGGTTTGGTGATTGGTTGGATTCCCGCAGTTTCATTAGCGGATGCCCGCAGTATCATTAGCGGATGACCCTACGCCCACATAAATAAGTGGATCCCCTTTTATACCGCGATATCCTACCTCGAAGCAGGATGGGTATTATTTCTGTTAACTAACGTCTGTGGATGCAGGAAAACAGGTTGGAGGAATCCAACTGGATTCTTCAAAAATATATTGTCTGTTTGTTTATTTGTTTGCACATATATTGTTATATATGATGTGTTAGAAAAATAAATAATTGGTTGCTTTGTGTGTTTAAATATCACTGGGCTTAAGTAATGATATTTAAATATATCATGAAAAAGGATATTTGAGAATTAGAAAGGAAATTCTATTTTTCTAAAATAGAATTGAAATTTGAAATTTGAATATAGAAGATTCAAATAGAATTGAAATTTGAAATTTGAATATAGAAGATTCAAATAGAATTGAAATTTGAAATTTGAATATAGAAAATTCAAATAGATCCAAATAGAATTGAAAATGAAATTGAATAATGATATTCAAATATAGAATATGAATAAAGAAAATTCAAAGAGGAATTCAAAAGGGATTTGAATAAAATAGAATTTTGAATATAGAAATTCAAATGGAAACTTAATAAAGGAATTTGAATATAGAGAATTCAAACAGAATTGAATATATAATTTGAATCGAGAATTCAAATAGAATTGAATATAGAATTTGAATCGAGAATTCAAAAAGAATTGAATATGGAATTTGAATATAGAAATTCATAAAGGAATATGAATAAAGGAATGTGAATAGAGGAATAAAGGAATTTGAATAATTGAATTTGAAATATTGAATTTCAAAGAGGAATTGAATTGAATTTGAAATATAGAATTTCAAAGAAGAATTGAAATAGAAATTGAATAATAGAATTCAAATGGAATTTCAAGTATAGAAATTGAATAATAGAATTCAGATGGAATTTCAAGTATTGAATTTGAATATGAGATTGAAATAGAAATTCAAGTATTGAATTTGAATATAAAATAGAAAAGGAAATTCAACTATAGAATTTGAATATAGGAATTTAAATGGGAGTTGAATAAAGGAAATTTAAATATAGAATTTGAATAATAGAAAAGCAAATGGAAATTTGAATTTAGAATTCAAATAGAAAAGGAAATAGAATTTGAACATAGAATTCAAATAGAAAAGGAAATAGAATTTGAACGTAGAATTCAAATAGAAAAGGAATTGGAATTTGAATATAGAATTCAAATAAAAGCGAGATGGGAATTTGAATCAAGAAATTCAAATAGAGTTAAAATGGAGTTGGATTCATTTTAACGAAGTTTAAAAGTTTATATATATAAATATAATTAAAATGAACTCGCCGCAGCGCTGTAGTTCGTACATTGGCGACTCGAACTTCAATTGAGTATACAGGACTCAATTGAAGTCGGAATTCTTTGAAACAAGAATCGTCGGGACCAGTTAGAAAATAGTTTTCTAATGAAAGAGAAAAATCTGGATTTCGTCGAATAGATTTTGAGTTATGTTAAAAATCAAAATTTTAAAAGTGCAGCGCCAGAAACCATTAAAACCATAATGGATTTTATATAATAAATATAGGGATTTTTAAGCAAATAAAAATCCGAATTTCCATTTTAAAAACCTGGTCTTGAGTTAGAACATAAAGGTGAACTCAAGTGAAGTAAGAAAAGTGATTTTTGAAACAATAATCATATTTTTGATTATTGAATAAAATTAACTAAGTCAAAGAAGAATTAGTTAATCGAGTGGTGAATTGAAGTCGAACTTTGAAAATTGAATTTTTGAATTGTAAACATATATTTGAAATCAAATATAGAACTTAAATTAAAATTTGAATTCAATTAGTTGATAAGTAAGTTGAAATATATTTGAAACGTGTTATATTCATATATACAAGCGAAATGGGCAAAGAGTTAGTTAAAGAGTTACTTTAGCGAATGGAGTCAAAACGAGTGTATGAAGTTGGAATGAATTGTACAGGTATAGATATACCGGAGACAGTTATGGGATAAAGTGATGAAGGTATATAATTAGTGTGCTCGACAATAAGGTACATGTTTAATTCATATATGAGATTTTATGCGCCGTATCGGCAAGCCGCTTGGCTTTTTCTTTTTCTTTTTGAGATGAGAAGTTACCGGGAAGCTATTTGAAATTTCCCGATGCTCCCGATACAGGGGAGGTTATGGCGAATTTTTCCGAAAATTTAAGGAGTTAGAATATTTTTAAGAAAATTTGATAACTAGAAATCCATATATCGATATATATAGAGAATTAGATAATGAAACAAATTTAAATAGGATATTTGAAACAAGAAGGAAAACTATAACTTAGATTTGTTAAAAATAACAAGGGAAATGTATACATGTTTTAAAAATAGATAATTGGTTTGTATAGTATTGATTATTCGAGTAAGTAGTCTTGTCTGTTTTGACGTTATGAATGTTATTCAGTCAAGGTCTGAGAGGTAATTATACCCCAACTTGATTGGTTTCATTAACAACCGATAAATAGCAAAACTCAGTCTCGAAGATCAACGTTTAAAGAGATTTAGTTGAATGTATATATTTGGGTTGTCGTAACGATGTTTTACACAACATCCGTTTTAACCCAAATAAATGTAAACTTGGAAATAAAATAACAAATGTTTTCTAAGTATAGAACTAAATGAGTTCGTGGAAGAGATAAGTGATTGGAATGTTTTCCAATTAAAATCGAAAATATTTTCTAACTATAGAAAATAAAAGGAGGCGATACTTGTAAATATTTGGTTAACAAATATTGATAAGGAAATGGAGAAGAGATTTAATTAATGAAATATTAATTAAAGAGCCCAGTGATTTGTTTGATATGTTTGGATGAACACTTGTTTTTATTCGATAGTTAAATCACAGACTATCGAAGTTTTTGACCATCGTTGTCAATATGGAGAGACCGGTTGGATTATTATTCGAAGAACCACTCCGTATCGGCATAAGCGTTGCGAACCAAGTATGCTGAATATATTGAAGACGGAGTAAAGTGCAAGGACTCTTTCTATTAAATAGAAATAGTGCCTTCGGTTTCGTTCAATCCCAGAACGAACGTAAATGGACGAATGTCTGACAGAGTATTTCCAATGATCAAATGGGTTGGTCTGTATAAATATATATGGTTGCAACGGATTTATTCCCTTAGCATAACATCCAGAATATTTGTGCAAACTCAACTAGTGATTAACAGATCTGACAATGTGGCATTCAAAGTGATTGTGCTATCAATGAATGGTAAGTATTCGTAGCCTCAGGCCTCAACAACCGGGAAAGGACAAAAATCGGGCAAGCAGCATGGCTATGTGGGTCGCACCCATTAGGATGTATAATCACCTATCTAGAGGTTCATTTAATTTCTTATTCTATTCGATGCTGTCCCAGTCAGGAGGCGGTTGCTGATCCCAACCGTTGGTGATATACATTCGATACACTCAAGCGAAATGAGTGGTCGGTCATGTGTGGGTCGGGTTACAAGATGTTCTTGTTGAACCCAGTGTATTCCTCTCTAGAGATACACTAGCGGAAGGTTGTTCCATACCTTGTCATAGTTGGAATCCAATCTCCAATAAGCGCCATGCGGTTTTTGATTTTATACTATGTATGTGGAGCGTGAGATGCAAGCGTTCTGCTATTTGGTTATTTACTTGATGTAGACATTATTATAATATCACTGGATTTTCATATTAAAGTGTTTTGGGTTATAGTAAGGTAAAAACCGTCCATGTTTATGTGTGGGCTGGTCTTACTATTATCTTTTCTTTTGAAAGGATTTTAAAGGTTAAACCAATGATTTGAGTTTACTCACACCAGTCCCATGACTGACCCAGAGTTTATTTTGTTTTGTTTTCCCTAAACTCTTGGGTGCCCAAAATTTGTACGGGCAGTCAAGTAGTCGGGATTTCACATATTCAATTGGAGGAGCTGGAAGCAGGAGGCTTCACCAGTTAGCTGTAGATTATCGTATTTCCGCTGTGTACTATGTTGTATCTGGAAACAGGTGTTTATAACTGTTCCAGAAATAACTGTTGTGCTCTGATGATGGTATGTATATAAAGTTACTGATTTGTATTTCAAAAGTTATGTTATATAATATATTTTATTCGTTCCGCTGTGAGTTTGTGATCTTCGTTTTTCTTCTATTCTAATATTTCTTTCCTTCTATTTCTCATCCTCTAACTTCTTTCTAAAAATGATTCGTATTTCTGTGCAATTTGGGTTGGACGTGTGGTGTTTTTAGTCAACTCAGATAGCACGGATTTGCGGGTCGTTACAGTTGGTATCAGAGCTTAGCTTGAGCGAACACCTAGGATTTGTGGCATGTGCTCATTAGAGATAGGGCCAGTAGTACCCCAGAATGAGTTAAGTGTATATACGAGGGCGTGTATTTGTAAATTGATATAAAAAAAAATTATTTTATATTGTGTTGGTTAGTCTGTTAGGTGGTTTATGGATTCTGATCGAATAGTGGGACGCCACGAAGTCGATAGGAATTTCTAAACGCTTGAATAGAAAAATTTGACACGATATTGTTTTAAAGTGGGTGAATGAAATAATTTTACCCAAAACTATATTTTAATATAGAAGGAATAATTTTCTGAAATTATTATAATATATGGATGTGTTAGTTGTTATTTTAATCCATTGAGATTATAAAAGATGAAATGGTTATATAGAACCAAATAGAACTTGTATATGAATAAGATATACAAATGGGATGAAATAAAAATTGAATTCAAACCAGAATTTGAAATTTAAATCCGGGGAAGTTTGAAATATTTTTGGAAGTATATTAGAACAATATAGCTTTGTTTTAAAAGGATTTTGAATGGATTTTGAAATTGTTTAAGCACTGAACTCACTTCGGTGGCTGGGAAATAATTCTGATGATGGTCGCGACGTCATCAGTGTTCATTTTCGAGTTTCTAAGTGATGGATTGCTACCTTAGAAAAGTTTGATGGAACTTTGTTTGGAAAAAACAGATTGGTTTGAAAATTCAAATGTTTTGAATTAGAGATGAAAATAAATACATGTGTATATTTATGTGATTCCAAAAAGGATTTGAAATGAAAACTCGGGAATTTGAATTCTGGAATTTAAATTTAACTTAAATGGGTCAAAGTAAATAAATTGAATAGAATCAATTTGGATAAATTTGTGTTGAACCAATATGAATAGAATATGAGTTGGATGTGAATAACTTAATTGCAAATCATTCAGAGTTAAATGAATGAAAGCATATATAGTGTGTGATATTCAATATGAATGGAAACCAAAAGTTTTGGTAGAATTGAATTTGTTGAAATAAGAAATGTTTGAGTTTCAACTTCAGTGGGTTTTTGTAAAGTAATGGATTTGTATCATTTTTCCTACCTTAGCAATTTCGAGGACGAAATTATTTTAAGGGGGGAAGAATGTAACGACCCGGATTTTTCGAACAGTTATTTTAAATATTTAGTATCGTTTAAATATTGAATTAACAATATAAAAGAATTTTTATAGTGAATTATCGATCAAATAATCGAAATACGAGAACAAAATAGAATTGAAATCGAAGTTAAAAACAGAATCAAAACAATTCAAATGATCAGTGTCAGTTCTGTTTGAACATGAACGATAAAAAAATAATTTATTATCGGTGAATTTAATGGTTTGAGATCGATTTATGTTTTATATCGAATTTAATTTAAAATGTTAATTTAATTTGTTATCCCTTCTATACAGTCGAATTAAAATTCAGAAACTGTTTCGTTGAATTCAGAATAGTAAATAACGTTGGGAACATCAGTCGTATAGGTAAAACAACGGTTCGAGAACCATGAGATATTTTAAGTTATAAAATTTAAAAAGGGTCAGTTCAAAATCAATTTCTTTTATCATCAGCTGGCCTACCTTTATAGCGCCACCCTAAAACTAAAAACACTCGGACACTACTTCCCTCGAGCCAACAAATTTGTCGCTGATCTTCAACATCAAGGAAACCAAAATTAATGGTGATGTACGTATGTTCCTTCGTTCTTCCCTATATAAACAGTTTGAAGCCTTCGTATTCTTCCCATTCTCAAACTAATCTATTTCATTCCTTTCGCTCCTTTTATTCTGTCATCCGTGAAATCGAATCCTTCAATAAAAAAAATTAGAATCGAGATTTAATCCGCGAGCTCGAGGTCAAGCCGCTCGCGATTTTTAGTTCGATAAAATGGTCAGTAATGCTGTGAGTTTGATTCAAGTTTCAGTGAGGGTTCACTATCGATAAGGAAGTCGGATCTAAGTAGAGTAGGGTGTCAGGTTTCTGGTGATTGGCAGCTCTGAACGGTGGGGTTTGATATGATTTTGGGGGAAAATCTTGTTGCGAGTTTCACTGTATATGCGGTATTCATACCCAGACGCGTTTCCTTCTTGGAATTCGAATTCGACGGCAACGATCTGACATGGAGCTGAGGTGATGGGGGAACTGAAGGAGGTGACTGCGAAGCAGTATTTTGAGGTGATGACCCAGTAAAGCTTGTGATGCCGAGTGCAATTGAAGTGTTTGCGGAAATGCCACAATGGATAATTGCAGGATTTGTGGGCTGATTTTCTATAAGAAAGGATCAATGATTCCTATTCGAGATTTGTTCCGCCATTAGTCGAGATAGGAAGGTATACGTTTGTTTTACGCAATTTATATACATAAATTAATTAAATTATTTACTTAGTTGTTAATTAAATTGAATAAATGTTTAATCAATAAGTAAAATTAAACAATCATAGGTACGAAATAAGTTGATTCGAGATAAATCCAGTAGAGGCAATAAAAGTAGATTCGTAGATGCAAAAATGGGAAATTTATCTGATATTTGGCAAACGAAAGACAAGGTGAGTAAATCTCACTCTCCTTTTATTTAGAATTATTTTTATTCGTTAAAAATAATTGTTTGATTCTTGTTTGAAATGCTTTCTGTTTGATTTAAAAATATTAGTTATATAGGCTTGCTATTACATATATATTGGTTTGGTGATTGGTTGGATTCCCGCAGTTTCATTAGCGGATGCCCGCAGTATCATTAGCGGATGACCCTACGCCCACATAAATAAGTGGATCCCCTTTTATACCGCGATATCCTGCCTCGAAGCAGGATGGGTATTATTTCTGTTAACTAACGTCCGTGGATGCAGGAAAACAGGTTGGAGGAATCCAACTGGATTCCTCAAAAATATATTATCTGTTTGTTTATTTGTTTGCACATATATTGTTATATATGATGTGTTAGAAAAATAAATAATTGGTTGCTTTGTGTGTTTAAATATCACTGGGCTTAAGTAATGATATTTAAAAATATCATGAAAAAGGATATTTGAGAATTAGAAAGGAAATTCTATTTTTCTAAAATAGAATTGAAATTTGAAATTTGAATATAGAAGATTCAAATAGAATTGAAATTTGAAATTTGAATATAGAAGATTCAAATAGAATTGAAATTTGAAATTTGAATATAGAAAATTCAAATAGATCCAAATAGAATTGAAAATGAAATTGAATAATGATATTCAAATATAGAATTTGAATAAAGAAAATTCAAAGAGGAATTCAAAAGGGATTTGAATAAAATAGAATTTTGAATATAGAAATTCAAATGGAAACTTAATAAAGGAATTTGAATATAGAGAATTCAAACAGAATTGAATATATAATTTGAATCGAGAATTCAAATAGAATTGAATATAGAAATTTGAATATAGAGAATTCAAACAGAATTGAATATAGAATTTGAATCGAGAATTCAAAAAGAATTGAATATGGAATTTGAATATAGAAATTCATAAAGGAATGTGAATAAAGGAATGTGAATAGAGGAATAAAGGAATTTGAATAATCGAATTTGAAATATTGAATTTCAAAGAGGAATTGAATTGAATTTGAAATATAGAATTTCAAAGAAGAATTGAAATAGAAATTGAATAATAGAATTCAAATGGAATTTCAAGTATAGAAATTGAATAATAGAATTCAGATGGAATTTCAAGTATTGAATTTGAATATGAGATTGAAATAGAAATTCAAGTATTGAATTTGAATATAAAATAGAAAAGGAAATTCAACTATAGAATTTGAATATAGGAATTTAAATGGGAGTTGAATAAAGGAAATTTAAATATAGAATTTGAATAATAGAAAAGCAAATGGAAATTTGAATTTAGAATTCAAATAGAAAAGGAAATAGAATTTGAACATAGAATTCAAATAGAAAAGGAAATAGAATTTGAACGTAGAATTCAAATAGAAAAGGAATTGGAATTTGAATATAGAATTCAAATAAAAGCGAGACTGGAATTTGAACCAAGAAATTCAAATAGAGTTAAAATGGAGTTGGATTCATTTTAACGAAGTTTAAAAGTTTTTATATATATAAATATAATTAAAATGAACTCGCCGCAGCGCTGCAGTTCGTACATTGGCGACTCGAACTTCAATTGAGTATACAGGACTCAATTGAAGTCGGAATTCTTTGAAACAAGAATCGTCAGGACCAGTTAGAAAATAGTTTTCTAATGAAAGAGAAAAATCTGGATTTCGTCGAATAGATTTTGAGTTATGTCAAAAATCAAAATTTTAAAAGTGCAGCGCCAGAAACCATTAAAACCATAATGGATTTTATATAATAAATATAGGGATTTTTAAGCAAATAAAAATCCGAATTTCCATTTTAAAAACCTGGTCTTGAGTTAGAACATAAAGGTGAACTCAAGTGAAGTAAGAAAAGTGATTTTTGAAACAATAATCATATTTTTGATTATTGAATAGAATTAACTAAGTCAAAGAAGAATTAGTTAATCGAGTGGTGAATTGAAGTCGAACTTTGAAAATTGAATTTTTGAATTGTAAACATATATTTGAAATCAAATATAGAACTTAAATTAAAATTTGAATTCAATTAGTTGATAAGTAAGTTGAAATATATTTGAAACGTGTTATATTCATATATACAAGCGAAATGGGCAAAGAGTTAGTTAAAGAGTTACTTTAACGAATGGAGTCAAAACGAGTGTATGAAGTTGGAATGAATTGTACAGGTATAGATATACCGGAGACAGTTATGGGATAAAGTGATGAAGGTATATAATTAGTGTGCTCGACAATAAGGTACATGTTTAATTCATATATGAGATTTTATGCGCCGTATCGGCAAGCCGCTTGGCCTTTTCTTTTTCTTTTTGAGATGAGAAGTTACCGGGAAGCTATTTGAAATTTCCCGATGCTCCCGATACAGGGGAGGTTATGGCGAATTTTTCCGAAAATTTAAGGAGTTAGAATATTTTTAAGAAAATTTGATAACTAGAAATCCATATATCGATATATATAGAGAATTAGATAATGAAACAAATTTAAATAGGATATTTGAAACAAGAAGGAAAACTATAACTTAGATTTGTTAAAAATAACAAGGGAAATGTACACGTGTTTTAAAAATAGATAATTGGTTTGTATAGTATTGATTATTCGAGTAAGTAGTCTTGTCTGTTTTGACGTTATGAATGTTATTCAGTCAAGGTCTGAGAGGTAATTATACCCCAACTTGATTGGTTTCATTAACAACCGATAAATAGCAAAACTCAGTCTCGAAGATCAACGTTTAAAGAGATTTAGTTGAATGTATATATTTGGGTTGTCGTAACGATGTTTTACACAACATCCGTTTTAACCCAAATAAATGTAAACTTGGAAATAAAATAACAAATGTTTTCTAAGTATAGAACTAAATGAGTTCGTGGAAGAGATAAGTGATTGGAATGTTTTCCAATTAAAATCGAAAATATTTTCTAACTATAGAAAATAAAAGGAGGCGATACTTGTAAATATTTGGTTAACAAATATTGATAAGGAAATGGAGAAGAGATTTAATTAATGAAATATTAATTAAAGAGCCCAGTGATTTGTTTGATATGTTTGGATGAACACTTGTTTTTATTCGATAGTTAAATCACAGACTATCGAAGTTTTTGACCATCGTTGTCAATATGGAGAGACCGGTTGGATTATTATTCCAAGAACCACTCCGTATCGGCATAAGCGTTGCGAACCAAGTATGCTGAATATATAGAAGACGGAGTAAAGTGCAAGGACTCTTTCTATTAAATAGAAATAGTGCCTTCGGTTTCGTTCAATCCCAGAACGAACGTAAATGGACGAATGTCTGACAGAGTATTTCCAATGATCAAATGGGTTGGTCTGTATAAATATATATGGTTGCAACGGATTTATTCCCTTAGCATAACATCCAGAATATTTGTGCAAACTCAACTAGTGATTAACGGATCTGACAATGTGGCATTCAAAGTGATTGTGCTATCAATGAATGGTAAGTATTCGTAGCCTCAGGCCTCAACAACCGGGAAAGGACAAAAATCGGGCAGGCAGCATGGCTATGTGGGTCGCACCCATTAGGATGTATAATCACCTATCTAGAGGTTCATTTAATTTCTTATTCTATTCGATGCTGTCCCAGTCAGGAGGCGGTTGCTGATCCCAACCGTTGGTGATATACATTCGATACACTCAAGCGAAATGAGTGGTCGGTCATGTGTGGGCCGGGTTACAAGATGTTCTTGTTGAACCCAGTGTATTCCTCTCTAGAGATACACTAGCGGAAGGTGGTTCCATACCTTGTCATAGTTGGAATCCAATCTCCAATAAGCGCCATGCGGTTTTTGATTTTATACTATGTATGTGGAGCGTGAGATGCAAGCGTTCTGCTATTTGGTTATTTACTTGATGTAGACATTATTATAATATCACTGGATTTTCATATTAAAGTGTTTTGGGTTATAGTAAGGTAAAAACCGTCCATGTTTATGTGTGGGCTGGTCTTACTATTATCTTTTCTTTTGAAAGGATTTTAAAGGTTAAACCAATGATTTGAGTTTACTCACACCAGTCCCATGACTGACCCAGAGTTTATTTTGTTTTGTTTTCCCTAAACTCTTGGGTGCCCAAAATTTGTACGGGCAGTCAAGTAGTCGGGATTTCATAGATTCAATTGGAGGAGCTGGAAGCAGGAGGCTTCACCAGTTAGCTGTAGATTATCGTATTTCCGCTGTGTACTATGTTGTATCTGAAAACAGGTGTTTATAACTGTTCGAGAAATAACTGTTGTGCTCTGATGATGGTATGTATATAAAGTTACTGATTTGTATTTCAAAAGTTATGTTATATAATATATTTTATTCGTTCCGCTGTGAGTTTGTGATCTTCGTTTTTCTTCTATTCTAATATTTCTTTCCTTCTATTTCTCATCCTCTAACTTCTTTCTAAAAATGATTCGTATTTCTATGCAATTTGGGTTGGACGTGTGGTGTTTTTAGTCAACTCAGATAGCACGGATTTGCGAATCGTTACATTATTGGAGATTGGATTCCGACTATGACAAGGTATGGAACCACCTTCCGATAGTGTATCTCTAGAGGGGAATACACTGGGTTCAACAAGAACGTCTTGCAACTCGGCCCACACATGGCTGACCACTCATTTAGCTTGAGTGTACCGAGCATATTATCACCAACAGTTGTGATCAACAACCGTTACTGAAAGCATACAACAGTGAATAGAATAAGAAGCAAATGAAGTTTCTCTAGATCAGGTGATAATACCCCTACTGTGAATGACCCACATGGCCATGCTACCTGCCCGATTTCTGTCATTTCCGGGGTGATCAGGCTTTAGGTCACGATAGAACATCTGGCCACCATTTACTTTAAATGCCACCTTGTCAGATCTATTCACATATGTTGTCCTGGGACTGGACAACTCGAAGGTACCATTCCATCAATCCATCTTGGCAATTTCTACATAGGGTTAACAGAATAGACCTTGCACGTTACTCCGTCTTCAATCATCTTCAGCATAAGTTGATTCGTAACGCTTATGCCAATACAGAGTGGTTTTCATATATTAAACCTGATCCCGGTCTCTCCGTATTGACTATGGAGGCATAAAATAAAACAAACTTCGATAGCCGGTGATTTAACTATAAAAGGAAACATCCATACAATCAATGGTCCTATATCCAGTTGGAAATTTCTACCGATCAAACATCAAACAACACTGGCCCCTTTAACATAAATTTCTTATTATATTATCTTTTCCAACTCCTATTTCCCATCTTTCGTATTCTTTCAAAACTCGATTTCCTCCCTCAATTCTTGGGAAAACATTTCCAATATTATAATTTCTTTATTCGGGGAAAATATCTATTGTTTTAGTCAGAAAACATTTATATATATTCACGAATCCTTATTTTCTATATTCAGAAAATATACTAATTAATATTGGAAAACATTTCCATATTCCATTTCTAAATTCCTCGTTGTCCAATTTATTTTATTTTCTAAACATAGAAAATATCTCTCGTTTTATTTGGAGAAACATTCCAAATTCCTTTAAATTAACGCGATGTTATAAAACATCGTTATTATAAATCAAACCACTAATCATTTATTAACTAAACATATTGCTAACCAATCTTCACTATTGAACCTTAACCATTTTGTTGTATATAACAGTGTTGTATACACAATTATATGCTTTTTGTTTGATGATAACAACCAAATATATATTTATATGTGTTTGTAATTGTACTGTTTCATATACTACACAACAGACAGGAATATAATATTTAAATTTAAATAGAATACGACTACACACGAATTCAAATATCCAACAGTATTTTATTTAAATAGAATATTTTATTTCAATATTCAAACAGTACAAATTTTACAACTCCAACTATTTGTACACTTCACTGATAATTTTCATTTCAATACATTTCAGTTCATATCAAGTTCTCACTCAACTCTAACACAGTCTCTCAGTCATACATTCACATTTCATATATACATTTACACACTGGCTTGTGCTTTCTGTCTTCTTGTCTTCGGTCTTCAATCTTCTGTCTTCACGTCACAGTCAGTCCAGTCTTCATCTGCTTACCTGTCACATGAAATACACACACACAGTACACTGCAACAGAAATAATTTTAAATTCTAGCAGATATAATTTTTATTTTTAAAAATTTATTTGCCTCAGATTTCTGGTGTGTTTCTCATCATCTTTCTGACTCGATCTGATTTTCATATCCATTCGACTGTGTCTAGACAGCTTGTGATATTCACAGTGATACACTGTAAATACCACAAGGCAAACAACATATATATATATATCTCAATACAGGGACAGAAAACTTGTCTGGATGGCTGCATATACACACATGTATGTATATACACGTGTGCACTGCCTCGCCAATCCAGTGTGCAACTGAGGAGTAGCCCCGTGGACCTTCTCGACTCAGTGCACATGGAGCCAAAAATCAGCAAAGTCAACATGGTGCCAAAGTCAACAAACATACAAAGCCAAAGCGTCGAGCCAAGAATTTCAAATCATGTACAAAGCAGCTTATTCAAAGTGGTCGAGTGGTCAAGACTGTGCCAAACATCCACAATGATCTATCTCAGACATGCATGTTCAATGAATTTTGTTTCAGCAAAAATGACAATGCAGATTAGTTATAACATGGTGAAGACCAACTCAAGTTGAAGTCTAAACTGGTGCATACAAGAATGGTTCATCATAGCAGATCACTCAACATGGATCAAAAGGAAACAACTCAGTTTCATGTTAGCCAACACAGCAAATATACAATCAGCTCAGCAGTGCATAGGCAAATCCAAATAAGCATGAATGGTTCAGCATATACAGATGAAGCAGGTTATACATAATGGTGATCCAGCAAGAGTGATCGAGCATAATGCTAAGCAATGGAGCAATGGAAATTAGCGGCATAGATTACATACAAAGAAAGAAGTGAACATATGCAAGCTCATTCCATAGATGATCAATGGTGAAAGACAGTAACTACTGTATGGTGATGGAGCATGCAACAAGCCTATATGCAGCTTACATGTTATTCAAGACAGGATAATCTTTGAGAAGGCACATCATACACAAAGTATATATGCTGACATATACATGCAAGCATGGATGTGTGTAAGCATAGAGTCTTGTGCACATTTATATAATCAACAAGGGTTAAACTGCAACAGCATGTTTATGGAAGCAATCAATATTTTTTTTGCAAAACATGAATGGCAAGACTCGATCCAGATTTAATTGAGCATGGATGCAACTCTTTCCAGAAATCGATTTGTAGGAAAGTGTGTGCCAAGAATTTTTAATTCCAGAAACCATGCATGGAATTTGAAACAGAGGATTGTGTGTTTCCAGAAATGAAAATCGAATTTTCTCCTACCAAGTCCAGATTCATCACAACAGTCACGCAACAAAGTCAAAGCCAAGGAATCCATTTCATTCAAGACAGAATATCAAAAGAGGCAAGAAAACATTTATTTGTTTTCAATATCTTTCCAGATAATTTCATTTCATATTAGGCAAGAAATCAATGGAGCAATCACACAATGAACAAAAGGGAATTCACGGTTTTAATTCTTTCCAGAAATGCTAAATCACGAAATTCTTTAAAGCCGAGAATTACAAAATCAAAACGGGGAAGATTTGTTTTTAAAGGGCCACGCAAAAATTCAAATTCAATAAAACCATTTCAAAAGAGGAAACCGCACAAAATCAGTCGAGCCATACAATACGAAATCAGAGGTTAAGGTTTTTTTTGTTTTAACCCTATAACTACACCATTTTACATCACAGGCATACAGATCGAAACCCACAAAATCAAAGAAAACAATTTCAAGCAGAAAACCAAAAACAAATTACTCACACAGTTCGATCGAGGGAGAGAGTGAGCAAGGCCAAATCGGAGCATCAACAATCGACAATAGAACACATCAGACTCGAGCTTCAGAAATCATTCAATCCTTCAAGCAATCGATTTGGTTTTGGGAATATATTAGAAACCCTAGTTTATATCGACGCCGCCATATATTTTCTCCAGAGTAAAAGCAAAGTGAACGGGACCAAATGAATTGGGTGCAACACAAAGGAAAAGGGGCCAATCCTAATTCGGGCTTATTTGTTTATGGGCTCAAGGGGAGTTTTTTTTTTTAAACAAGGGTTTCTAGTATTTTAAATCTATTTTTTTTTGTTTTTTTTTTGTTGCATTTTCCTTTTCTTTTGTAAACAAATTTGATTCAGTTCATAGAGTCTGTAAAACTCTAGGGGAGTATCAGTCAGGGTGTTGACTGACAGTTGACAGAGTCTGTAAAATCTGGGTTACTGGTTACGGGGTTGTAATCAGGAGAAATCTGATCGAGGGGATATCGGTCAGTCTACGGTTTTAAGCGTAGGGTTAGAATAGGAGCAGGGTTTGCGAGTGTACATTGTCTTGTGTAACAACCCGTATTTTCCATAACCTGTGATAACATAAATCGAGGCAGAATTTAATTCTAAAATCTGAATCAAGGGAAACGGGCTATGCCATTGCGTTCGTCTCGGAAAAATACGCGAAATAGAGTCCGAGTTTTCGAAAATCGGAGTCCGTATGACCCGATTAAGGCCCAACGAAGTTTTCAGAAAATTCCAAAGTAAAAAACAGATTTCAAATTCAAACTTGAATTTGGGAAATTGGGCCATATTGGGCCAGGCGGGAGAATTCCCGCCAGAGTACCCAAGTCGACAGCCCTGTCGACTTGGGAGTCGACTTGGTTAGACCAAGTCGACAGCCCTGTCGACTGGGCAGTCGACTTGGCTCAGACGGGCTCTTTACCCTGGTGCACCATTTTGGGTTTGTGTTGAGCTTGGGGGCCAGATTCGGTTTTGAGGGCTGAGATTGGAACTAGGGTTTAATCCTATGGCCTAAATCACTTGCCTAATCTATAAATAAGGCCCTAACCTAACCCTAAATCATCATTATTCATTCTAGCAACTAAACTATGGCAAAATCAATCCTCTCATGGCCTCCACTCTCTTCATAAAATTCCTAAACAAATTTTTATGAGATTTTCCATGCATACAAGTGTTTTTAGACTTGTATGATCATCATTAGCTTGCATTCAAGTCAAGTCTCTATATTGGCACCATAAAGAAAGAGTTTTGATCAATTTTGCTTGCATTTTTGGGGTTTAATTGGTTGCATAAGGGTCTTCTTACATTTGCTATACTCATTTGAGTCCGCATAAGCATTGTAAGCCCTATTCTACTTTCATACTTAAACTTTAAAGTTAAATGTATGATATGCGAATTTATATGCAAGTTTACTATGATGTGATATGCAAGTTTACTATGATGTGTTATGCAAGTTCATCAAGTTGTGTTATGCAAGTTTGATATGCAAGTTGTCATATGATATGCAAGTTATGCTATGCAAGTTTGATATGCAAGTTGTCATATGATATGCAAGTTGTGTTATGCAAGTTTGATATGCAAGTTGTCGTATGATATGCAAGTTATGCTATGCAAGTTTGATATGCAAGTTGTCATATGATATGCAAGTTATGCTATGCAAGTTTGATATGTAAGTTGTCATATGATATGCAAGTTATGCTATGCAAGTTTGATATGCAAGTTGTCATATGATATGCAAGTTATGCATGCTTTTTGAGGCCTAATGCAAGTATATGAACATATGTACATTTCATATGCCACCATGTTGAACTTGTGGCTTCAACACTTTTATGTCATGATTATGCCAAGTTCCCTCTTTTTATCCTTTATGCGCTATTGCGATATGTAAGCGATGGGATTGCGTTTGGGGTTGGGTAAACTTAAAAGACATAAAAATATAAGCTTGGGAATTTACCTATTAAGTTAGGTCTACCCATTGGGAATTTACCTATTAAGTTAGGTCTACCCAATTGCTTGAAAATTTGTAACATGTTTTGGAAACATGGTGGACATGACACTTAGAAAAGATTAGTGTGGCCAACTCGAGGTTGGGTTGAGTTTGTAGCGTAAACCTACCCGGAACCGACCGGCTTAACTAGTTGCTACAAACAATAGGACCCAATGTGAGAAGTTGGTCATGTTGTACCTTGGACCCGAGGTTAGACCAAGTTGTGGTGTAAAGCTACCCGGACCCGCCCGGCTTAACTAGTAACCACAACAAAGTCTAATGTGAGAGGTTAAGGCGCATTAATTAATTAATGCCTCATGATTAGGGTTAAGTCATGGTCCATTTAATACTTAAACAATTTGGGCTTGGTAGATTAATCGGGGTTAAGTCGTGAACTCACCGTTACACTTAACCAAGTTAATCCATGATTAGTGAAGGGGTTAAACCGTACTTAACCCACTAGAGAAATCCTAGCAATGGGGGTCCACTCCAGCAGTAATCCCTAGTTTGTATCATCATGACCCTAGGGACTAGGCTAGGGTGGGGGCACGATTACTGGACTGGAGGTAAGCGACCAATAAACGACGGCAGGGTGGTACGCCGGTGTAGTTCCGGGCGGACTCTGGTCGTGCACATAGTCCGTAGCCGGAGAAAACATGCACGGGTACCAGTAGATCAAGACTGTGCACTCATGTTCATGGTGTCCAGGGGTTGACACCCTAGGGCTTGATACACCCGAAGGGTGAACCCGGCACAGTTCGACTACAATTATGTTTGGGCCGTATTGACACCGACACGTGACGAGTTAGGCTTAGGGAGCCGATCGACTAGACCGTTTGGGTTGGACCTCGTGTTAGGGTCACTTCATGTTATTGGACCTCGTATGAGGGTCACTTCATGTTATTGGGCCAAAGCTTGGGCCATGGGATCAATCCTTGTTTATTCAAGTCATGTTAGTTTGCTAGTACACCTGTGGTGCAAAACCTTAATCCTGATTATGCGATGACACCTTTATCTACCTTGTTAGTTAATCATCATGCTAGTATGTAGTTATCCTTATGTTCATCCCTGCTGCTCATACCAGTTAACTTTATCAGTTTACATTGATTGTAGTAGGGCTTACTCAGTCTTTTTGACTGAACTGTTTTCTTTCGCCTCTTTTCTTCCGTTTCCCCCCCAGGTTCTCAGGGAGGGAATACAGGAGCCTAGCTTGGATTTTGGATTGCTTGCTTGTGGGATTTCAGCTCATGTACGCTTTCTACATGAAGCTAGCTATGGTTCTCACGTATTTTGGGGATAGCACTTATGTATTTCTGTTTTCATATGATGTTGTTTTATCTAGACTTGTTAATTTGGGAAATTGATATTATGTTGTACCAGACTTGTTTTGAAATGGTTTAAATCTTCCGCTGTTTTATCTATGTTATTTACTCTGTTTACATATATACATATGTTCTTGTTCTGCCTTGATATATCATTATGCATGTTTACCTGATTCAAACGCCCCTCCAAAGTCAGTGCCCTTGCAAGAGTGGTACTGGCGGAGGTGGGGTGTTACATCTTGTATGCGGGATCTGTTCTATCACCTAGTAGAAACCTTAGGAATGCAGCAGTAGGCAGGGTTTTGCCGAAGCTGGGTATCTCTGTGTGTGATTTATTTTCTGCACTTTTATTTCTGCTGCATTCTGTGATCTGTTTATTATTTTAATATCCTTTCAGTTCTTCAATTCAGTTAAAAAAATTGTAATTAACCCTATTCACCCCCCCTCTAGTGTTAATCTAGATCCAACATTTGGTATCAGAGCTTGGTTTTTGATTAACTCTAGAATCATGTTTTCCCCTTGCTGTCAGTCTTTTGAGAGTCAGTCCAGTGGTATCCCATTTATTTTCAATGGAACAGATTTTCAAATTTGGAAATCAAATTTTGAATTATATTTAAAATCTGTTAATTCTGAATATTGGAATATTATTGAAAATATGGGAGAATTGTTAGACAAGAGGAATAAGGTCTTAAATGCTCGCGTCATGCATATTATTTATTCCTATGTTGATAATGGTCAATTAAAATTTATCACTCATTGTTTGACTGCGCAGGAAATTTGGAAAACTCTCAATACGAAGTACGGACAATTTGACAACAACTGCTCAAAACCCCCGAATGTCAACTCAGGTTCAGATCTATGCTTAACAGGTATTACAGATGATAATTCAGATGGATCAGATGATGGAGAATCAACAAATGCTAAAACAACAAATTTCACATATGAAGATCTGGTTTACATGTGTCTTGATTTAACAAAATCTGTTGATAAACTCCAACTGAAAAATAAGTCTCTGAAATCTAAGAATTACGAGTTGACCAGCAAAATTGATGATTTGGAATCACACCTTGAATATGTTAAAAATTCTTCAAATTCAGTTTGCAAAAATTGTTTGAAATTGAAAACCAATCTTGTTCATCTCAGTAAAAATATTCAAAAGTTTGAAGATGAAATTTTGATCTTAAATGAGAACAAGACTGAGTTATCAAGTTTGAATAACCTTCTGCAAAAGGAATTTGAAAATTTTAGGACAGATATAAATTCCAAATTAGAAATTGCTGAAAAAGAAAATCTGTGGAAAAGTGATTCGATTTTGAATGAGCTGGAAAATGAGATTCAAAAATTCAAGAACTTTGAAAAACTTGAATCTGAAAAACAAAAATGTTTTGAATCTGAAATATCTGAATCCAAAGCCAAAATAAAATCACTTGAAAATGAAAATTTGGTTTTGAAACAGTCCAATGCTGAACAGAAGATCGCTATAAATAATTGCTCAAATTTCTTAAAAGAAAATAGCGATCTAAAATCCAAAATTCAACGATTAGAATCAACTTTGGATAAATTTTCTAATGGGGAAAAATCGTTGAATATGCTGTTACAAAACCAAGTTTCTATTGGAAATAAATCTGGTCTTGGCTTTGAGAAAAATGATGTTTTTAGAAAACAAAATTCAAATGATTTGAAAAATCCCACAAACTGCTTTGAAAATAATTGTTTTGATAATTTGAACTTTGATAATTTCAAAGGTTATTTGAATCAAAATTGTGATGAGAAATCGTTTTATAATAAACCATTTAAACATTCTTGGATCCCAAAAATTAAGACGGGCTTCATCAAGTTCAAACAGGTTTGGGTTCCTAAGGGTACGAAAGTGAATTCTAATGGTTTGTTATATAAACAGATTTGGGTACCAAAAGATGTGAACAAAACTGTGAGTGGTTTTACTACTTTCGTTAGACCACTCAATTATCTTAACAGTTAGGTACCAAAGGAGGCTGAGGAACTGCATAGCTAAAGAAAAACTGGATTCAAACTGCTACATATCACAGAATCATTCACAGTTCCTTAGCCATATCTGTTGAGTTAGAGACTCATTTGCTTACATGGATTTCAGGTATATCACTATGCTCATTCTTTTCTTTGTTTTTAATTTTTTTATTTTATTTTATTTTCCTCCTTCTATTTCTTTTGTCTATTTTCTTTGATTTGTCACTGCTGTAATTTTATTTCTTCTTGGGCTTCATTAACTTCCAATTGCAGTAATCATGACCTTCTGGAAATTTGCTTTGTTTGAATAGAACTCTGATGTTATAATCTTTCCAAATCTTGAATTTTTAACTTTGTAAATATCTGCAATTGCTGTGAAGTTTATTTTCTGTTTTTTTTGAATTCATAACAGTGTTGATGTATTCTTGTCATATCTTGAACACTGTTAATTTTGAATTCTAAATTTTTTTTGGAAATCTGAATATTTAGTGAAATTTCACACACCTCTGCTGTTTTGAGTTTCTTCTAATTCATTTTAGAAAGGCTTGAAATAATATACTCATTACAGCACACCAATATTCATCAGTTGTGATAATTTCATTATTTTTCAGATTGGCTTAGATATATTGATTTATTTTGAATCAGTGATACATCCGGAAATTTTCTGTTATTCATGATCATCTGGTTTGAAGTTTTGTTTGTTTAAGATCATTTGAAATTTCTGATATTTTGAATCTCACACACCTCTCATATCTGCAATTATTAATTCTGTGCGATTGATTCAATGTATCTCATGACTTACATTTATTCAAATGATTTCGAATAAACCATTATTTTTGGATCATGAGTTATTACTCAATCTTGATGTAAATGATATGAAATTACTCTTGTGCTTGTCAGAGAAAATTGTGTTTTTTTTAGGTCATGAAACTAACTGTCATTTCATGGTTATTTGATTTAAATATTTGTTTATTTAAAATCATTTGAAATTATCGATTTATTGAATCTCACACAAATCTTGGAACTGAAATTTATAATCTAGTGTGACTGATTCATTGAATCTCGAGTTTTTTCATATCCCTTCAAATGATTTAAAATAAACCATATATTTAATCTTGAATCATATTTTTACCATCAGAAACATCGTCTGACAAGTCTGCTATGATATTGATTTTTCTGTGCTGCTCTGATACTGTTTTTGAAAAATGTTTGTTTTGGAATCGTGCTGCTCTGAGTATAAGAAATTGATTTGTAAATATTTTTTTGAGGACTGCTTGATTTGGTATCAAAGGCTTATTGTGCTTTGATAAATAAAATTTGTGTGCTTGAGTTGCTTACGTTGTAATTAAGTCTTTTCTGTTGACTAAGATGCTCTTGTTTAGCCACCAGTGTCACTTTAAAAATCCTCATTAGTAGAGATTACAAGTGGTATCAGATTAGGAAGTGCTGAATTTTTTATTCTCATCTGTATATATTTTTCTAATCCCTCTTATACTTGTCAAAAATAATTTTGAAAATTCTTTGAAAATCCGGTCATAAATTTTTTTTTCATGATTATTGGATTTGAATATATGTTTGTTTAAAATCATTTGAAGTTATTGATTTATTGAATCACACACATATCTTAAATCTGAAATTTACATTCTGATGTGACTGATTCACTAAATCCTGAGAGTTTCATACTTCTCAAATGATTTAAAATAAACGGTATTTTTTCATTAGATCATGAGTCATCCTATGTGACCAACATCTTGACAAGTTTGAATCTGATGTTTGTGCTGCTCAGATATTATTCTGGAAAGTTTTTTTCTGGTGACTGCTTGTTTTGGTATTAAATACATACCATGCTCTGATACATGAAATTAATTTGCTTGATCTGCCTGGGCTTTGTATTTAAAATTCTTTTGTCTGTGTTATACTTGTTTGTCTCCAATGTCTTGTTACCTTCCTCATAAATAAAGACACCAATTGGTATCAGTTTTGTAGTGCTGATTTTTGTATATATCTTAATCTCCCATGCCTTATATAGATCTTCATTTACCTCTTGTAATAATTGATTCTCAATTTTAAAATTATTTATTGATTATTCATTCAGAACTTGAAATCTATATCCAAATTGAACTGTATTTATAATTCATCAAGAATTATTGACAGATTTGAAATTGTGATGAATTGTGACTGCAGTATATTTCACAACAAGAGGAGATCTTATTTGGTTTTTCATGATGATTGAATATTTATTATAATATCTTTGAACCGGCATTTATTTCACGACCATCGTCATTATCTTTCATCTCTCTACCATCCATTATGATTTTATATAAATATGGAGAGTTAATATTTTTTTGAATAAACAGTGAAAATATTTGTGATGGAATTGTGGTTATGTTATTATTCAGAATTAGTGATAACTGAAAATTTTAATGATCTCGGTACAGTTGATCATATTTCATAATATAATTAATTTAGAAATTTATTTCACAGTCCATTTCTGTACCTATCACATTTCTGTCATTCATATTGGTTGTATATACCAAGGAGTTTTTTTTCCTATTTAAAGCTGAAAATGTTAAAATATATGATTAATACATAAGTGTGTCTCTAACCTCATTTAAAAATCCAAGCTCTGGTCATGCATGGTTAAGAGACAACTTATAATTTAAGCTGCGACTGACCTCATTTAAAAATCCAAGCTCTGGTTATGCGTGGTCAGGGTGCTCTTAAATCAAAAGAAAAAGAAAAGAAAATAATTTGCAAATAAATAAATTTTTATATGAAATTCTCCTTGATGTATAATAACCAGCCTATCAATCCACTTTCTAATCTGTGAAATGTGTTGAAATTTTATGACGTATTATGATTTGTTGATTGATAGGTATTGGGATTTGAGATTATTCGATTTTGTCACTTGAATTGAATTAATAATTATAGTCCCAAATCCATCACTGTTTTTTTTAGCTCAATTTTATAAAATTCTTTTGGAAGTAATTGGAAAATATTCATATTTTTAAGCTCTCCCCATTTTATATAAAATTCATCGTATATTCGTCATTCTCTACAATGTGAAATATGCCACCTGTTCTTAGAATATTATGATTTTTGTTTGACTGATTGAAATTTATGATGATCGTTCTTCCTCTTAAGTTGAAATTATATTTTTAGTCATTTTTCATTTGTATTTTAAAATCTGTATCCTTTTGATGATAACAAAAGGGGGAGAATGGATTAGATTTTGATTTATGGCTGAATATTTTATAAATAGTTTTACTTTTGAAAAATTCATTATCATTCAGTTCAATTCACTCATGCACAGTTATAGGGGGAGTTTTCTGTTGTAGGGGGAGCTAATAAATAGGGGGAGTTCATTTTTCACTGTCAAACACATCTGTTGTATACAAAATCTTTTATTTGTTTGTCATCATCAAAAGGGGGAGATTGTTGTATATAACAGTGTTGTATACACAATTATATGATTTTTGTTTGATGATAACAACCAAATATATATTTATATGTGTTTGTAATTGTACTGTTTCATATACTACACAACAGACAGGAATATAATATTTAAATTTAAATAGAATACGACTACACACGAATTCAAATATCCAACAGTATTTTATTTAAATAGAATATTTTATTTCAATATTCAAACAGTACAAATTTTACAACTCCAGCTATTTGTACACTTCACTGATAATTTTCATTTCAATACATTTCAGTTCATATCAAGTTCTCACTCAACTCTAACACAGTCTCTCAGTCATACATTCACATTTCATATATACATTTACACACTGGCTTGTGCTTTTTGTCTTCTTGTCTTCGGTCTTCAATCTTCTGTCTTCACGTCACAGTCAGTCCAGTCTTCATCTGCTTACCTGTCACATGAAATACACACACACAGTACACTGCAACAGAAATATTTTTAAATTCTAGCAGATATAATTTTTATTTTTAAAAATTTATTTGCCTCAGATTTCTGGTGTGTTTCTCATCATCTTTCTGACTCGATCTGATTTTCATATCCATTCGACTGTGTCTAGACAGCTTGTGATATTCACAGTGATACACTGTAAATACCACAAGGCAAACAACATATATATATATATATATCTCAATACAGGGACATAAAACTTGTCTGGATGGCTGCATATACACACATGCATGTATATACACGTGTGCACTGCCTCGCCAATCCAGTGTGCAACTGAGGAGTAGCCACGTGGACCTTCTCGACTCAGTGCACATGGAGCCAAAAATCAGCAAAGTCAACATGGTGCCAAAGTCAACAAACATACAAAGCCAAAGCGTCGAGCCAAGAATTTCAAATCATGTACAAAGCAGCTTATTCAAAGTGGTCGAGTGGTCAAGACTGTGCCAAACATCCACAATGATCTATCTCAGACATGCATGTTCAATGAATTTTGTTTTAGCAAAAATGACAATGCAGATTAGTTATAACATGGTGAAGACCAACTCAAGTTGAAGTCTAAACTGGTGCATACAAGAATGGTTCATCATAGCAGATCACTCAACATGGATCAAATGGAAACAACTCAGTTTCATGTTAGCCAACACAACAAATATACAATCAGCTCAGCAGTGCATAGGCAAATCCAAATAAGCATGAATAGTTCAGCATATACAGATGAAGCAGGTTATACATAATGGTGATCCAGCAAGAGTGATCGAGCATAATGCTAAGCAATGGAGCAATGGAAATTAGCGGCATAGATTACATACAAAGCAAGAAGTGAACATATGCAAGCTCATTCCATAGATGATCAATGGTGAAAGACAGTAACTACTGTATGGTGATGGAGCATGCAACAAGCCTATATGCAGCTTACATGTTATTCAAGACAGGATAATCTTTGAGAAGGCACATCATACACAAAGTATATATGCTGACATATACATGCAAGCATGGATGTGTGTAAGCATAGAGTCTTGTGCACATTTATATAATCAACAAGGGTTAAACTGCAACAGCATGTTTATGGAAGCAATCAATATTTTTTTTGCAAAACATGAATGGCAAGACTCGATCCAGATTTAATTGAGCATGGATGCAACTCTTTCCAGAAATCGATTTGTAGGAAAGTGTGTGCCAAGAATTTTTAATTCCAGAAACCATGCATGGAATTTGAAACAGAGGATTGTGTGTTTCCAGAAATGAAAATCGAATTTTCTCCTACCAAGTCCAGATTCATCACAACAGTCACGCAACAAAGTCAAAGCCAAGGAATCCATTTCATTCAAGACAGAATATCAAAAGAGGCAAGAAAACATTTATTTGTTTTCAATATCTTTCCAGATAATTTCATTTCATATTAGGCAAGAAATCAATGGAGCAATCACACAATGAACAAAAGGGAATTCACGGTTTTAATTCTTTCCAGAAATGCTAAATCACGAAATTCTTTAAAGCCGAGAATTACAAAATCAAAAAGGGGAAGATCTGTTTTTAAAGGGCCACGCAAAAATTCAAATTCAATAAAACCATTTCAAAAGAGGAAACCGCACAAAATCAGTCGAGCCATACAATACGAAATCAGAGGTTAAGGGTTTTTTTGTTTTAACCCTATAACTACACCATTTTACATCACAGGCATACAGATCGAAACCCACAAAATCAAAGAAAACAATTTCAAGCAGAAAACCAAAAACAAATTACTCACACAGTTCGATCGAGGGAGAGAGTGAGCAAGGCCAAATCGGAGCATCAACAATCGACAATAGAACACATCAGACTCGAGCTTCAGAAATCATTCAATCCTTCAAGCAATCGATTTGGTTTTGGGAATATATCAGAAACCCTAGTTTATATCGACGCCGCCATATATTTTCTCCAGAGTAAAAGCAAAGTGAACGGGACCAAATGAATTGGGTGCAACACAAAGGAAAAGGGGCCAATCCTAATTCGGGCTTATTTGTTTATGGGCTCAAGGGGAGTTTATTTTGTTTATAAACAAGGGTTTCTAGTATTTTAAATCTATTTTTTGTTGTTGTTGCATTTTCCTTTTCTTTTGTAAACAAATTTGATTCAGTTCATAGAGTCTGTAAAACTCTAGGGGAGTATCAGTCAGGGTGTTGACTGACAGTTGACAGAGTCTGTAAAATCTGGGTTACTGGTTACGGGGTTGTAATCAGGAGAAATCTGATCGAGGGGATATCGGTCAGTCTACGGTTTTGAGCGTAGGGTTAGAATAGGAGCAGGGTTTGCGAGTGTACATGGTCTTGTATGCGGGATCTGTTCTATCACCTAGTAGAAACCTTAGGAATGCAGCAGTAGGCAGGGTTTTGCCGAAGCTGGGTATCTCTGTGTGTGATTTATTTTCTGCACTTTTATTTCTGCTGCATTCTGTGATCTGTTTATTATTTTAATATCCTGTCAGTTCTTCAATTCAGTTAAAAAAATTGTAATTAACCCTATTCACCCCCCTCTAGTGTTAATCTAGATCCAACACATTTCTCCATCAATCATGAAGTCAATTAAGTTGGGGTATAATTACCTCTCAGACGTTAACTGAACAACATTCTCAACTTTGAAATAGTCAAAGCTCACAACTTAAAACCAAACATCTCTTACACTACTCTCCGATTTAATATAAGAATCCACTTCTTTTGCGGAAAAAGATTGATTATATCGGTAGCGTTATAATTGTTTTTTCCAATGATTTATGAAACATTTATTATAACGGCACCGTTAAAACCGCTGTTTAGTTTTACAAAACATTTATTATAACGACAACGCTAAAATTGCTGTTTAGATTTATAAAACATTTATTATAACAACAGCGCTATAATCGTTGTTTAGATTTATAAAATATTTATTATAACAACAGCGCTATAATCGCTGTTTAGATTTATAAAATATTTATTATAACAACAACGCTATAATCGCTGTTTAGATTTATAAAATATTTATTTTAATGATATCGTTATAATCGCTGTTCCAAATATAACTTGTACTTATTAATTTTCAATAAAATTAATAAGTAAATAAATAATGAAATTTGATTCAAACGGAAAGTAAAAAGAGCTACTTCCCTAAATTCGATATAATCGAATTCCAACAAATAACTCTCTCTTGAATAATCTATATTCGATTTATATTTCGAACTTCGGGATGATCTGCCATTTCAGGTCAAATCAAATTCCCTTATAGTTATTTCCATTCGCAAAATAATTGCTTTCGAATCGTTATACAATTCCAAATATGAATATTATTCCTTAATAGGAATCTAGATTCGTTTTATCAAATAAACTTGATTTTACTTTGCAATATCATTCTAGATCCAAATCTCATTTATCGATAAACCCATTTCACATTCTACTCCATTTATAAATTTTGTTTATAAAGACAACTACTGACATCATTCTATTTATAAAACAATTCAAATTCCCTTTTAGACGTATTTACTAGCTTTACATTCCATTCTTCTGAAATCAGCTTATTTGATTCCTAGAATCCCCTTCTCGTTTATAAATCTTAATTTTAAAATAATATAAAATTATCACAAAAACATGTAATCCTATTTACATAGCTATAAATGTTGAAATATTAGTTTCTTGACATAATTTATATATTCACACTAGATAAAATTCTAAATATCTTTTTCTGAAATAAATCCTTTAGATAAGATCTGACATAGCCGAAATAAAAATCCCTTGAATTTTATCTAGGTTCATTTTATATTCCAAAGTTTGGATTAAAACCCATCGTTTTCTTGTGGATCCGATTTCTCATTTCCCTTTTTACTCAAATTCCCACTTGAATTCATTGATCCCAACTCAAATCTCTTCTATAATTACTGCGTTTAAATTCCACTTCCAATATCGGTGTCAACTGATTTCCACTTTAATTATATAAGATCAACTTGAATTTATATTTTAATTTATCCTATGATAAACATGTATTTAAACTATAAACATCGTTATAATCAACTTCTTGTTTAATCCACTTAAACAAGTTCCTATTTCCAGTTCATTTGAAATCTAATTTCTATCTTGAAAATAAATTCCCTTTTAAAATCCTAAATCCCTTTCTCTGCATCTGAAATATTTTACGGTAGTTAAATACCAAAATTCTAGGGCCAGTGATATTTAAACACAACAAGATCAATCACAATTAATATATCACAGCATATGTCAAAATCAATGCAAACACAATAATACAAATGTTGATGAATCCTGTTGGATTCCTCCAACCTATTTCCCTGCATCCACAGATGTTAATCAATGAAAATATCATCAATTACATTTTAATATGGTATTAGAATCAATATTCAATCAATGGTTTCTATATCAACCATTTCAATCAATTTTATCAACCATTCATCCAATCAACAATCACACATCATAAAATTAATATATTTAAAACTCGTTTATATAGAAATATAAACGAAGCAGAGTTAGTGAGTTTACTCACCTCGGTTCGCAGTTGATGATTCCAGTTTTGTTTCGGAAATTTTTTATTTTTCTTTGAGATTCTAGTAACTTTGTTCTCCGCCATATTAGTTCTACAACGTAGATCTCTTCACTACGATTTCAACGTGATCGGCTTGGTCCGATTCTGTTCACGGATGAGTTAGACAAGATTTATATAAGTTTTTCTTTTTCAATAAAATCATTAAATTAATTAATTAATCCTTTTTACCCTTAATAATGATGTTTAGCCGTTAATCATCATATATTATAATAAATCCTTTTTCCCAGAAATGTACCCAACTACCTCTAGTAAGAATACCCAATGCTGACCGAAATTTGACAGCCCCCTTCCTCGTATTACTCCATTGTTCCATGAACAAATGGCTCCACCGTCCTTCCCATCGCTGATCTCCAGACCTGGCAACACTATACTGTCCATGCATTACAATTAAACATGACTCCACGCATTACCAATAAACATGACTCCCAGTCATTCCTTGCGTGATACATTAAAAGACACATAGTGATTATCACCGAACCCTATTATCATGAAACTTCACCATTACTGTAGTCCATCCACTCCATTTCTCCTTTACACAATAATCTGCACCACCCAAATTTCATTAAACAGTACCCTCCAGCAAATACCGTACCCATCTTCTAAGAACCTTCACCAAAAAATCCACCCAATACACTCCGTTCCACCACACACATCCATTTTGACATTAACGCACATGTCCTCTTCATCAATACCCAACTCCACACCGTCAAACTGCACGCCATCCACTACACACACTACCTTTCTCCTATCCCAGTATTAACACTCCAATATAACACGTTTATAGCCAAACAATCCCACCACCGAGATTTTTGGCTGGACCTCACCATTACTCGGCTATTGAATAGCTCCACTTAAGCCACCAATTTACATCACAACATCCAGCTCCTCCTAAAAGTCTAACTTCGGTCAACACAATATACCACTCTTCATAAAACAGATCCCAACACCTTTGCTTCATCACATTCAGGAACTTATAACAAATATTAAACTTCATCACAAATTCAAACACCACCTCAGATGTATTAACTTTGCTTCGAATTTGGAGAAGAACAAAGCCCCAAATTAGTTACTGTATATGTCGCGTCGCCACCACCGAGCACGAGTGCCCGCCCATCTCCTTGAACACTCCTCCGACATCACATAGCTCCGCCAATGACGTCACTAGGTGACCAACGTTGGAAGGGGAGCACTGTGAATTCACACCCAAAATCCAAGCTTCTCAGGATGATGCTCCCTCCCATTGAAATCGAAAGCCATGATGTTATGATTTAAGCATTTTTTTTATTCGGTTTGTAGGGAATTTTGAAAGGGTGCGATTTTCTGAAATTTAAGGGAGGAGGTGGATTTTTATTTGTCTGAGACAAAGAGTGAAAAGGTACCGTATTTAAAGAAGAAAGAAAGTTTGGCACGCACGGAACCAATTGGCTTGGCACTCACGGAAACGAAATGGCATGAGGAGCACACTGTTGTGAAAAACGCACAGTTATAATGGCTTGAGGTACACGGTTTCTATTAGTTTGACACGCCCGGTTTTCTAAAACTTGGTAAATGTTGTATACAGTATTGGCACTGTTATGGTGAGTTATATTCAAAATAAAAAATATGCCGAAACAATTGTTCTAAGCCAAAAAGAATAGCTCATGTCTTGAAAATAGTCTGTGTACTTTATATAAAAAAACTTCCCTACCCTATGATTATTGTAATAATAATAATAATTGTTATTATTTAGTCAATGTATCATTAATTTTTATATCAGAGATTCTTGGCGCATGCACCGACATATCTTACCGTCATGGTTGATTTACGAATGCTATTTGGGACACACGCGAAATATTTTTAAGATATGATAAGGATATTGCAGTATTTTTAACAAATCTTATGTACAGGTTTGCAAAAGGTTTTTAAACGGCGTTGAATTCTTATTTAGATTTTTTAAAGATTAAGAATTGATATGTAAGGATTCGATGAGGATTTTCTGAAAGCAATCCGTATTTTATTATTTAATCCACACTTAACGTTATAAATTCAAAATTTTCATTTATATTTCAAATAAAATATTTAAAACAAATTTAAATATTCAAGAATTAAATGGATAAAAATCCGAGTCGTTACATTCTTCCCCCCTTAAAATAATTTCGTCCTCGAAATTGCTAAGCAGTAAAAATGCTATAACCCTAACTTCTCATAACCTACTTAGTTGTAATCTTATATTCAATATCTTCATAACTCAGTTCTTACTCGACTATCAAATTATCATACCAATACTCAACTATTCATAATTCTTTCCAAATGATCTGTCCACCATTTTTGGACAATCCATCATCATTTTCTTGGCTTCAATCCATATTCTCTTTTGCATATCCACACCCATTCCATTTGATTTTAAATCCATTTATCAATTTTATTTTTTCACTTGAAATTTTATTAACCAATTCCGGTTTTCTTATTTCAATTACAATTAATAACTCGATTTTTCATTATCAAAAATTTTCTTGAAAATTTTCTAACTCATTAAATTTTCAAAAAAAATTCGCCAGCATCTCCTTTGCACGGCTCAATCGGTACAACCACATCTTGCCTTTCTAGGTCTTTTCCAATCCAAAAGAAAATAAAAAAGTCAAGCGGCTTGCCCTATAGGCTCATAAAACCATCAAACCCAAGTAATATTTTAAACGTGTACCTTTTTGTTGGGCATAATTCTATCTCTTGTATTTGCTTCCATTCAATATCTGTTCAACATATGTATATCCATTTCCAATCAGTTCCAAATCAATCCAACCTTTGGTCTTTAACTTTCTTATCAACTTCCTAATTAGTTCACATCTATTCACTAATCCAAACTGAGTTCTATTTTCAAAATCAACCCTCTTATTCTGCTTGAGTTCAATTTCATCGCAGCTTAATTCCAAACAACAACATCCAATATATATTCAACTTTTTATACATAAGTCGAATTCACTTTATTAATTCCAATTTCAAGCATTTCTCTTTGTTTAATTTCACCCTGGATTTTCTCTAATCCATTCCCATTTCCTTAACTTAAGTTAAATTTCAATTCATTACAATTTCAATTCATTACAATTTCAATTTATTCAACTTATACAAGTAAAGTTTTAATTTCAGAATTCAAATTTTCGGTTTTTAATTCAAATTAGTTTGAAATCATATGTATTTATATACATATATTTATAATCAAATCAATTCAAAACATTTGAATTTCTAAACATCTCGTCCTTTGCAAACAATTTTTTCATTCCCAAATTACTATGGTAGCAATCCGTCACTCAGAAGCTTGAAAATGAATACCGATAATGTCGCGATCCATTATCAGAATTATTTTCTTGCCATTGAAGTGATTTCAGTGCTTAATCCCTTTAAAAACTCATTTAAACCATTCTTATTAAAAAATACTTTAAAGTAATGTTATATTACTTTATAATATTTCAGAAAATATTTTCTAAACACCCAAAATTTAAATTCCTATTTTGCTTTGAACTTAATCTTGGTTTATCTCACTTGTATACATTATCCTTATACAAATTATATAACCATTTCAATATTCCATAATTCCATTTGATTGTAATACCAATCAACACATTCATGAATAATAATTCAGAAATTATTCCTTTTATATCAAAATAAATTTTGGGCAAAATTATTTCATTTACCCATTTTAAAACAATACTGTATCGAATTGCTTTGTTCGAGAGTTTAGAAACACCTATCGATACAGTTGTGCATCTTGTATCGACCAGAATTTATAAACCACTCAACAAACCAGTCAACACAATATAAAACAATTTTATATCAAATTTACAAATACGCGCTCATATATATACACTCAAAATAAATCTAGGGTATTACTAACCCCATCTCTATTGAGTTACGCCACAGAGCCAAGGTTACTACTCAACCTTCAGCCCTGATACTAACTGTAATGGCCCGAATTTTTGTACCCTTTGAGTCGACTAATAACACAACACATCCAACCAAAATTGCACAAAAATACGTATCATTATTAGAAAGAAGTTAGAGGATGAGAAATAGAAGGAAAGAAGTATTAGAATAGAAGAAAAACGAAGGTCACAAACTCACAACAGAACGAATAGAATATATTAGATAACTTAAACTTTGAAATATAATTCAGTAACTTTATACACATACCATCATCAGAGCAAAACAGTTATTCCTGGAACAGTTATAAACACCCGTTTTCAGATACAACATAGTACACAGCGGAAAATATGATAGTCTATAGCTAACTGGTGAAGCCTCCCGCTTCAAGCTCCTCCAAGTGAATCTGTAAAATCCTGACTACTTGACTGCCCGTACAAATTTAGGCACCCAAGAGTTTAGCGAAAACAAAACAAAACAAACTCTGGGTCAGTCATGGGACTGGTATGAGTAAACTCCAACCATTTGTTTAACTTTCAAAAATCCTTTCGAAAGAAATGATAATCGTAAGACCGATCCACACATAAACACGGATGGTTTTTACCTTACGATAATCCAAAATATTTCAATATCAAAATCTGGTGATATTATAATAGTGTCTACAACAAATAAATAGAATCTAGCGGAACGCTTGCATCTCACGCTCCATATATAATATAAAATCAAAAACCGCTGGGCGCTTATTGGAGATTGGATTCCGACTATGACAAGCTATGGAACCACCTGCCAATAGTGTATCTCTAGAAGGGAATACACTGGGTACAACAAGAACGTCTTGCAACCCAGCCCACACATGGCTGACCACTCATTTAGCTTGAGTGTACCGGGCATATTATCACTAACGGTTGTGATCAACAACTGTTACCGAAAGCATACAACAGTGAATAGAATAAGAAGCAAATGAAATTTCTCTAGATCAGGTGATAATACCCCTAATGGGAATGACCCACATGGCCATGCTGCCTGCCCGATTTCTGTCATTTCCTGGGTGATGAGGCTTGAGGTCACGATAGAACATCTGGCCACCATTTACTTTAAATTCCACCTTGTCAGATCCGTTCATATATATTGTCCTGGGACTGGACAACCCGAAGGCACCATTCCATCAATCCATCTTGGCAATTATACCTAGGGTTAACAGAATAGACCTTGCACTTTACTCCGTCTTCAATCGTCTTCAGCATAAGTTGATTCGTAACGCTTATGCCAATACGGAGTGGTTTTCAAATATTATACCTGATCCCGGTCTCCCCGTATTGACTACGGAGGCATAAAATAAAACAAACTTCGATAGCCGGTGATTTAACTATCAAAGGAAACATCCATACAATCAACGGTCCTATTTCCAGTTGGAAATTTATGCCGATCAAACATTAAACAACACTAGCCCCTTTAACATAAATTTCTTATTATATTATCATTTCCAATTCCTATTTCCATCTTTCGTATTCTTTCAAAACTCGATTTCCTCCCTCAATTCTTGGGAAAACATTTCCAATATTATAATTTCTTTATTCGGGGAAAATTTCAATTGTTTTAGTCAGGAAACATTTCTATATATTCATGAATCCTTATTTTCTATATTCAGAAAATTTACAAATTAATATTGGAAAACGTTTCCAAATTCCATTTCTAAATTCCTCGTTGACCAATTCATTTTATTTTCTAAACGTAGAAAATATCTCTCATTTTATTTGGAGAAACATTCCAAATTCCTTTAAATTAACGCGATGTTATAAAACATCGTTATTATAACTCAAACCACTAATCATTTATTAACTAACCATATTGCTAACCAATCTTCACTATCGAACCTTAACCATTTCTCCATTAATCATGAATTCAATTAAGTTGGGGTATAATTACCTCTCAGACCTTAACTGAACAACATTATCAACTTTGAAATAGTCAAAGCTCACAACTTCAAACAAAACATCGCTTCCACTACTCTCCGATTTAATCTAAGAATCCACTTCTTTTGCGGAAAACATTGATTATATCGGAAACGTTATAATTGCAGTTTCCAATGATTTATGAAACATTTATTATAACGACAACGTTAAAACCACTGTTTAGTTTTACAAAACATTTATTATAACGACAACGCTAAAATCGCTCAGATTTATAAGACATTTATTAAAACAACAGTGCTATAATCGCTGTTTAGATTTATAAATTTATTTTAACAACAGCGCTATAATCGCTGTTTAGATTTATAAAATATTTATTACAACGATACCGTTATAATCGTTGTTTCCAAATATAACTTGTACTTAGTAAAATCAATAAGTAAATAAATAATTAAATAATGAAATTTGATTCAAACGGAAAGTAAACAGAGCTACTTCCCTGTATTCGATATAATCGAATTCCAATAAATAACTCTCTGTCGAATAATCTATATTCGATTTATATTTCGAACTTCGGGATGGTATGCCATTTCAAGTCAAATCAAATTCCCTTATAATTATTTCCATTCAAAAAATAATTGCTTTCGAATCATTATACAGTTCCAAATATGAATATTATTCCTTAATAGGAATCTAGATTTGTTTTATCAAATCAACTTGATTTTACTTTGCAATATCATTCTAGATCCAAATCTCAGTTATCGATAAACCCATTTCATATTCTACTCCATTTAAAAATTTTGTTTATAAAGACAACTACTGACATCATTCTATTTATAAAACAATTCAAATTCCCTTTTAAATGTATTTACTAGCTTTACATTCCATTCTTCTGAAATCAGCTTATTTGATTCTTAGAATCCCCTTCTCGTTTATAAATCTTAATTTTAAAATAATATAAAATCATCACAAAAACATGTAATCCTATTTACATAGCTATAAATATTGAAATATTAGTTTCTTGACATATTTTATAGATTCATACTAGATAAAATTCTAAATATCTTTTTCTGAAATAAATCCTTTAGATAAGACCTGACATAGTCGAAATAAAAATCCCTCGAATTTTATCTAGGTTCATTTTATATTCCAAAGTTTGGATTAAAACCCATCGTTTTCTTGTGGATCTGATTTCTCATTTCCCTTTTTACTCAAATTATCATTTGAATTCATTGATCCCAACTCAAATCTCTTCTATAATTACTGCGTTTAAATTCCACTTCCAATATCGGTGTCAACTAATTTCCACTTTAATTATATATGATTAACTTGAATTTATATTTTAATTTATCCTATAATAAACATGTATTTAAATTATAAACATCGTTATAATCAACTTCTTGTTTAATCCACTTAAACAAGTTCCTATTTCCAGTTCATTTGAAATCTAATTTCTATTTTGAAAATAAATTCCCTTTTAAAATCCCAAATCCCTTCTCTACATCTGAAATATTTTACGGTATTTAAATACCAAAATTCTAGGGACAGTGATATTTAAACACAACAAGATCAATCACAGTTAATATATCACAGCATATGTCAAAATCAATGCAAACACAATAATACAAATGTTGAGGAATCCTGTTGGACTCCTCTAACCTGTTTCCCTACATCCACAGATGTTAATCAATGAAAATATCATCAATTACATTTTAATATGATATTAGAATCAATATTCAATCAATGGTTTCTATATCAACCATTTCAATCAATTTTATCAACCATTCATCCAATCAACAATCACACATCATAAAATTAATATATTTTAAACTCGTTTATATAGAAATATAAACGAAGCAGAGTTAGTGAGTTTACTCACCTTGGTTCGCAGTAGATGATTCCACTTTTGTTTCGGAAAAAATTAATTTTTCTTTGAGATTGCAGTAACTCTGTTCTCCGCCATATTAGTTCTACAACATAGATCTCTGCGCTACGATTTCAACGTGACCGACTTGGTCCGATTCTGTTCACGGATGAGTTAGACAAGATTTATATTAGTTTTTCTTTTCCAATAAAATCATTAAATTAATTAATTAATCCTTTTTACCCTTAATAATGATTTTTAGCCGTTAATCATCATATATTATAATAAATCCTTTTTCCCAGAAATGTACCCAACTACCTCTAGTAAGAATACCCAATGCTGACCGAAATTTGACAGCCCCCTTCCTCTTATTACTCCATCGTTCCATGAACAAATGGCTCCACCAACCTTCCCATCGCTGAACTCCAGACCCGACAACACTTTACTGTCCACGCATTACCAATAAACATGACTCTACGCATTACCAATAAACATGACTCCTAGTCATTCCTTACGTGATACAGTAAAAGACACATAGTGATTATCACCGAACCCTATTATCATGAAACTTCACCATTACTGTAGTCCATCCACTCCATTTCTCCTTTACACAATAATCTACGCCACCCAAATTTCATCAAACAGTACCCTCCAGCAAATACCGTCCCCATCTTCTAAGAATCTTTACCCAAAAATCCACCCAATACACTCCGTTCCACCACACACATCCATTTTGACATTAACGCACATATCCTGTTCACCAATACCCAACTCCACACCGTCAAACTGCATGCCATCCACTACACACACTACCTTTCTCCTATCCTAGTATTAACATTCCAATATAACACGTTTTTAGCCAAACAATCCCACCACTAGGATTTTTGACTGGAGTCACCATTGACTCGGCCATTGAATAACTCCACTTAAGCCACCAATTTCCATCACAACATCCAGCTCCTCCTAAATGTCTAACTTCGGTCAACACAATATACCACTCTTCATAAAACAGATCCCAACACCTTTGCTTCATCACATTCAGGAACTTACAACAAATATTAAACTTCATCACAAATTCAAACACCACCTCGGATGTATTAACTTTGCTTCGAATTTGGAGAAGACCAAAGCCCCAAATCAATGACTGTACATGTTGCGTCGCCACCACCGAGCACGAGAGCACGCCCATCTCCTTTAACACTCCTCCGACATCACATAGCTCTGCCAATGACCTCACCAGGTGACCAACGTTGGAAGGGGAGCACTGTGAATTCGCACCCAAAATCCAAGCTTCTCAGGATGATGCTCCCTCCCACTGAATTCGAAAGCCATGATGTTATGATTTAGGCATTTTTTTTATTCGGTTTGTAGGGAATTTTGAAAGGGTGCGATTTTCTGAAATTTAAGGGAGGAGGTGGATTTTTATTTGTCTGAGACAAAGAGTGAACAGGTACCGTATTTAAAGAAGAAAGAAAGTTTGGCATGCACGGAACCAATCGGCTTGGCACTCACGGAAACGAAATGGCGTGAAGAGCACGCTGTTGTGAAAAACGCACGGTTATAATGGCTTGAGGTACACGGTTTCTATTAGTTTGACATGCACGGTTTTTTAAAACTTGGCAGATGTTTTATACAGTATTGGCACTTTTATAGTGAGTTATATTCAAAATAAAGAAAATATGCCGAAACAATTGTTCTAAGCCAACAAGAATAGCTCATGTCTTGAAAATAGTCCGTGTACTTTACATAAACAAACATCCCTACCCTATGATAATTGTAATAATAATAATAATTGTTATTATTTAGTCAATGTATCATTAATTTTTAGATCAGAGGTTCTTGGCGCATACAGTGATATATCTTACCGACATGGTTGATTTACGAATGCTATTTGGGACACATGCGAAATATTTTTAAGATATGATAAGGATATTGCAGTATTTTTAACAAATCTTATGTACAGGTTTGCAGAAGGTTTTTAAACGGCGTTGAATTCTTATTTAGATTGTTTTAAAGATTAAGAACTGATATGTAAGGATTCGATGAGGATTCTCTGAAAGCAATCCGTATTTTATTATTTAATCCACACTTAACGCGATAAGTTCAAATTTTGCATTTATATTTTAAATAAAATATTTAAAACAAATTTAAATATTCAAGAATTAAATGGCTAAAAATCCGGGTCGTTACTATATATATATATATATATATATATACGTACCAAATCATACTTAACAAAATGTATACGTATAAAATTTACATAAATTAAACAAATTATCGTTTGAAACTTGAAAATTTATTCAATTTGTTTTTAACATACAAGGTTCATTTATTAAATTAAATTTATTATAAAACCTTTATAAAAAATTAATTTACAAAACTTAAGTTTAACCACAAAATTCTCATGTTGGAAATTCATAAAAAGTTATTTTGTTATATTTCAAAGTTATGGACTTGTAAGAACTTTAAAACCCTCTTTATTAGTTTATTTGTTGAAATTATACAAGTTTTAATTCTAGATTATTAGTAACGACCCGCATTTGCAGAGGCATTATAATTAATTTATTTAATTATATAAATAGGGATATAGTGAACTAAATAGTGATTTAATTAAATAATGGCAATTATAATTTAAAATAATAAATTAAATAACATATTTAATTCTGAAATAATCAGAATATGCTGAAATGGCGATATGGTGTGAACCGGATCATCTATGATATTTAATTCAGTTTAGAATTGTATTAGAATAACGAATATATTATTTGAATGAAAGTTTGAACGTATAATTATATTATAATTAAAATCGAGCTTGAAATGGCGCTGCAGTTCGTAATTTGGCGATTTGAACTTCAACTGAATGTACAGGATTCGTTTTAAGCCGAATTTCTGTGAAACAAGAAACGTGTGGAGCTGGTGGAGTATATCTTTCTAGTGGAAGAGAAAAATCGGGATTTCATCGTGTAGATTTTGATTTATGTCCAAATCAAATTTTAGAAAAGTCGCTGTGGAATTCCTTTATAATTTATAAAGGAATTATTTATATTTTAAAAAGGAATTTCAATATAAATCGAATATCGGGTTGACCCAGAAGTGAATATCGAGTTGGAAATTCATATAGGAATATTCTAGAGCTGTAGGGTATTCCACTGTGAGTATATACGATAATATAAATTTATTTATATTTAATTTAATTATATTTAAATATATTTATATATTTAAATGGGTCATTCAAAGCTTTAAAAATAGCCAGTTTTTCATACGACCTCAGAATTCGACGAAACCAACACTGTTGGATTCGTAATGTCAAATTATTGTTAGATTTCCAGTTTCGTGATTTTTAGAGTAACCGTGTGGTCGTACGGATTTTTAGAGTGAGAAACAGTCAATATTTTGACGGTTAAAAATACACTGTGCGAGCATACGAAGTCAGAATTCGACGAAACCAGTTTCGTTGGGTCCGCAATGTCTAACTCTAGCTACATGTCCAGTTTAGTGATTTTTGAATATCGTATGTGGTCGTAGGAATTTTTAGAAGTCAGAGACGAACATGAAATTGAGAAAATAAAATATAAAAATATTAAATAAAAATATCCTAACTTTTCTTGGCCAATTTAAAGGCCACGCCTCATGTCTTCTCAGCCACATATGATACTTACCAAACACAGGCTTATAAAACTACCCATTTCCTTTACAACGTGAGGTTCTAAGAATTTTTAAAAATCAAATACCAAACTAAAAATTGCAACTCCGGATCCGTTGAGATCCCCAAATCGAGAGCTTCAATATGGTGTTTGTTTCACAGTGTGCGATGCAAGTTTATAAACTCGTCATTCTTCAACAGTAGGTTAGGGTTCGCGAAATCGAGAAATTTGTGGAGTTTAAAATCATGTTGAGTTCGAATTCGGCTTCAGAGGGTGAAACTGCACCTTTAGTGCTGATTTGGAGGAGTTCGACGGGGTTTTGTGTCGAGCTGGGTCTGGGTATCGCGGTTCAGGTGGAGAGCCCGGGCTCGATGATTTCTATATGGAATGGAAGAGGAGGTGATGGCGAGATCATAGGTGGTACTTTTGGGTTGAACGGTGGTTTCATATTTGCGGAACAACGATGTAAAGAGGGAGATGAACGAAATGGGAATGGCCGGTTTTGATTATACTGGAGCGACGGGTTTGTTGTGTTTGGGGGATAAGGTCTCCAATGCGGGTGGGCTGTTGATATTCGGGCATGGGCTTTTATAAAGTAAGCCCAACTATAATTAGGAACTTAGTTTTAATTTTTATTAAATAAAAGTGTTAAAACTTATATAAGAAATATTTCGATCATCTGTTATCAGAATTTCGAATGGTTGGATCTGATGGGATCGTAGGGATGAGGGCTACACCATGGTACTGACTGAGAGTAGATTCGAGCTCGTTTAAATTTATGGCGAAATAAACTGTTTGATTCAAATCAAACAACAGTTTATCTTTCTTTAACGATGAACTGCCAAAGTGAGTAAATCTCACTAACTCTGAACAGTTTATAATTTCATGTTGTATTTTTAGAACTGTTAGAAATTGTCTGATTGACTGTGGGTTGACTGTTGATTGAACTGCTAGTCAGTTAGTGGAAATTATATATATATATATATATATATATATATAAACCGTTGGATATTTAGAAATTGATTCTGCTATCAGAATATTTCATACCGAACTGAAAGTGATGTTGATTGTACTGTGTAACATCTATGGATGCAGGGAAACAGGTCGGAGGAATCCAACTGGATTCCTCAACATATATTTTTCTGTTTTTCATATACTGTGATGTATGATGTGATATATAATCTGTGGTGATTATATGTGTTTGAATGGTATCGATCACCGTTGTTTGGTATGTTAAATACCATAAGAAATACTGGATGTGGGAAAGGGGATTTTCAAAATGTATTTTGAAAATGAATTATTTATATAAAATCGATGGATTTTATATAGAAAAGGAAAAGGATTTTTATAAAAGAAAATAATTATAAAATCGAAGGATAAGTTAGAATAAAGGAAATATTATTGGTTAGAATAAAGGGAAATATTTATTTGTTAAAATAAATAGAAAAGATAAAGGGAAATATTATTGGTTATAATAAATAGAATAGAATAAAGGAATATTATTAGAAAATAAATAGGATATTATAAAGGAGAATATTTAGAGTTAAAAAAATATAGTTATTCGAAAATAAAGTTAAAACAGAATAAAGTTATTCGATTAGAGTATATCAAGAAGTAGTTAATCGAATATAGTTATTTTCGAAGGAGTTAAATCAGATATAGTTATTCGAAAATAAAGTTAAAGCAGAATAGAGTTATTCAATTAGAGTTATTCAATTAGAGTTAATCAAATAGAATTAATCGAATAGAGTTAAAGAAATAGAGTTACGCAAAATTAGAAACTGACTAGAGATTAGTTAAGTTGAATAGTTTTCTGAGTATTGATCTGATGTTGGTTTCGGCCTTCGGGGTTTATACTTAGAGAATTGTTCTCCTACTAGTTTAGAGTCAGAAACTGATAGATATGATATGATAGTGATATGTAAATAACAATGGAAATGTTTTCCAGTGTTAATAACGTATATTTTCTAAACATAGAAAAATAGGGAATATATATATATATATAGATATATATGATTGATGATTGATTGATAGAATTTCCGTTTGGAAATGATATCGTTGTTTGCACACATATTTTTGTTCGATAGTTAAATCACAGACTATCGAAGTTTTGACCAATTTACGTTGTTAATATGGAGAGACCGTTTGGATTATTATCCAAAGAACCACTCTGTATTGGCATAAGCGTTGCGAATCATATATGCCAAAGATAAATTGAAGACGGAGTAAAGTGCAAGGGCTGTTGTATAAGTCTTAGATAACAGTGCCTCAGATGGATATACTGAATAGTGCCTTCGGTTCATCCTATTCCTGGATGAGTTTTATGGACGGATGTCTGACAGAGTATTTCCATATGATCACGTATATTGATTTCTCCAACCGTACCAAGAGTGGAAGCGGAGAAGGAACCTTCTTTTAGCTAACACATAATGTATTGTTGAGGACGTCAAATCGGTGATTGGATGGATTTGATGATGTGGCATTCAAAGTGAATCTGGTGTGATGATAAAGCGTAGCTTCTAGCCTCACAACCGGTAAATGACAAAAATCGGGCAGGCAACATGGCTAAGTAGGTCGCACCTATTAGGGTGTATAATCACCTGATCTAGAGTTTCATTAATTTCTAAAAATATATTGTCGATACTGTCCCATTCGGGAAACAGTTGCTGATCCCAACTGTTGGTGATATACATTCGATACACTCAAGCGAAATGAGTGGTCAGTCATGTGTGGCCGGGTTGCAAGATGTTCTTGTTGAACCCAGTGTATTCCGCTCTAGAGGTACACTAGCGAAAGGTGGTTCCATACCTTGTCATAGTTGGAAATCCATTACCCAATACGTGCTTGCGATTTTGATTGTATACTATATATGTAGAACGTGAGATGAAAGCGTTTCTGCTAGATGATTATTATATTGTGGTTGATAGACATTATTATAATATCAAAATGTTTTTTGATATAAAGATATTTTGGATTCTCATAAGGGAAAAACCCGTTCCGTTATACGGCGTGGTCTTATGAGATATCATTTACCTGCTTGAACTGGTTTAAACTGTTTTACTCATACCAGTCCCATGACTGACCCGGAGTTTATTTGTTTGTTTCCCTAAACTCTTGGGTGCCTAAATTTGTACGGGCAATCAAGTAGTCGGGATTTTACAGATATACCTGAAGAGCTGGAGCAGGAGGCTTCAGGATCATATAGCTATAGTTTATTTCCGCTGTGTTGTAAGTGCTGTACTTTGATAAATGATGTATATTCAAGTACAGATGTATATTTCAAGTTATGTTATATATATTATATGTTATTCGTTCCGCTGTGAGGTTCGTGTTACTCTGATGTTGTGTTCTTCTTCTTCTTCTATTCTAAGTTTCTATCTTATCTATTCTCACCCTCTAATTTCTTTCATTAATCATCCGGTATTTCTCGACGTTTGGTTAGTCTTCATTGAGTTTATGGCGATAACCAAAGTCGATAAAAACCCGGGTCATTACAGTTTGTATCAGAGCTTAAGTTAAGTTTTACCTTGGCTCTGTGGCGTGACTCGGTAGAGATAGGGTTAGTAATACCCTAGATTGAGTTTGAGTGTATATATACGAGTGAACGTATTTGTAGATGATATAAAAATAATTTTATATTGTGAAGATTTATTGGTTGAGTAGTTTATGGATTCTGGTCGATCAGTTTGATCCACTGTATCGGTAGGAGTTACTAAACACTTGAATACGATGAACCGTCATGGTATGTTTTGAAAAGAGGGTAAACGAAATAATTTTGCCCCAAATTATATTTTGATATAAAGGATTTATATTGGAATGATTATAATATACTGGATATATTGGTTGTGATTATAATCGAGTAAGATTATAAGTAAAATGGTTATGTAAATAATCGATCAGAATTCATATAAGTGAATTATATGAAATCGAAATGAATTAAATCTGAATTTAAACTAGAAATTGAATTAAAATTCTGGAAAATTGGATAAGTGTTTGTAAATGGATTTGGATTAAAAATAAGGAAAATTTAAGATCCTGGGAGATTTTAAATTGTTTTACAAGCAGTGTGAATTATATGTTGAAATGAATTTCAAAGTGGAAATGTTTAGAAATGGTTTTATAGTATTGAACTCACTTCGATCGCTGGAAAATAGATTCTGGTGATGACAGCAGCATCATTAGTATTCATTTTCGAGTTGTAAGTGACGAATTACTACCAGAGATACTGTTTTGAATTTGTTTTGGGAAAGACAAGTTGTGTTGAATTTCAAAAAGGAAAATTTGTTTTTTGAAAAGAGTAAACTGTTTAAAAACTCCCAGGGAAAGACTGTTTGAATTAAAAACAAATTTAACAGAAATTTGTGAAAGAAAATTGAATTAAATTAATGCCAGTAAAGTGGTAACTGAGAATTGAATTAGAATGATATCAAGACAAATTGGATTGTGAGATTCAAATTTGAAGTGTAATGTGATAATCAAGTTAAGAGTTGGGAATCGAGAAGAAACTCGAGTTGAACTGATATTTGGCTCGGATATAAGCGAATGGTTGTGTTGTGGATAAAAGCAGATTGGAATTTGATTGGGATGACCCTTGTATCCGCTGAATTGATAACAGGGGTAAAGGATATAATGATATGCCCGATAAAAAGGTACAAGTTTATATTTCGTATGGTATGAGATTTTGATGAGCCGAATTGGCAAGCCGCTTGGATGTTTGATTTTCTTTTGGGTGGGAGATGGCCCAGAGAGGCGAGTTGGAGTTTGACCTATTGACCAGTATAAAGGAGGTGCTGGCGAAATTTTTCGAAAATTTCGGATGTTAGAAAATTTTCAGGATTTTTGGAAATTTTCGTTGATAAGAATTAATTAAATATTTAATTGAAATTAAATTGGTTCAGTTGAAACTGAAGTTAAGAAGTGAACAAATATGTTCTAACCAGTCGATAGGGTCGTCCTCTACCTTAGCAATTTCGAGGACGAAATTATTTTAAATGGGGAAGAATGTAATGACCCGCATTTGTAGAGGTATTATAATTTATTTATTTAATTATGTAAATAGGGATATAGTGAATTAAATAGTGATTTAATTAAATAATGGCGAATATTTAATTTAAAATAATAAATTAAATATTATATTTAATTCTGAAATAATCAGAATTGGCTGAAATGGCGATATGGTGTGAACCGGATCATCTGTGATATTTAATTCAGTTTAGAATTGAATTAGAATAACGAATATATTATTTGAACGACAGTTTGAACGTATAATTATATTATAATTCAAATCGAGCTCGAAATGGCGCTGTAGTTCGTAATTTGGCGATTTGAACTTCAACTGAATGTACAGGATTCGTTTTAAGCCGGATTTCTGTGAAACAAGAAACGCGTGGAGCTGGTGGAGTATATCTTTCTAGTGGAAGAGAAAAATCGGGATTTCATCGTGTAGATTTTGATTTATGTCCAAATCAAATTTTAGAAAAGTCGTTGTGGAATTCCTTTATAATTTATAAAGGAATTATTTATATTTTAAAAAGGAATTTCAATATAAATCGAATATCGGGTTGACCCAGAAGTGAATATCGAGTTGGAAATTCATATAGGAATATTCTAGAGCTGTAGGGTATTCCACTGTGAGTATATACGATAATATAAAATTATTTATATTTAATTTAATTATATTTAAATATATTTATATATTTAAATGGGTCATTTAGAGCTTTAAAAATAGCCAGTTTTTCATACGACCTCAGAATTCGAAGAAACCAATTTTGTTGGATTCGTAATTTCAAATTATTGTTAGATTTCCAGTTTCGTGATTTTTAGAGTCACTGTGTGGTCGTATGGATTTTTAGAGTGAGAAACAGTCGATATTTTGACGGTTAAAAATACACTGTGCGAGCATACGAAGTCAGAATTCAACGAAACCAGTTTCGTTGGGTCCACAATGTCGAACTCTAGCTACATGTCCAGTTTAGTGATTTTTGAATATCGTATGTGGTCGTAGGAATTTTTAGGAGTCAGAGACGAACATGAAAACGAAAAAATAAAATATAAAAATATTAAATAAAAATATCCTAACTTTTCTTGGCCAATTTAAAGGCCACGCCTCATGTCTTCTCAGCCACAAATGATATCTACCAAACACAGGCTTATAAAACTACCCATTTCCTTTACAACGTGAGGTTCCAAAATTTTTTAAAAATCAAATACCAAACTAAAAATTGCAACTCCAGATCCGTTGAGATCCCCAAATCGAGAGCTTCAATATGATGTTTGTTTCATAGTGTACGATGCAAGTTTATAAACTCGTCATTCTTCAACAGTAGGTTAGGGTTCGCGAAATCGAGAAATTTGTGGAGTTTAAAATCATGTTGAGTTCGAATTCGGCTTCAGGGGGTGAAACCGCACCTTTGGTGCTGATTTGGAGGAGTTCGACGGGGTTTTGTGTCGAGCTGGGTCTGGGTATCGCGGTTTAGGTGGAGAGCTCGGGCTCGATGATTTCTATATGGAATGGAAGAGGAGGTGATGGCAAGATCGTAGGTGGTACTTTTGGGTTGAACGGTGGTTTCAGATTTGCGGAACAACGATGTAAAGAGGGAGATGAACGAAATGGGAATGGCCGGTTTTGATTATACTGGAGCGACGGGTTTGTTGTGTTTGGGGGAGAAGGTCTCCAACGCGGGTGGGCTGTTGATATTCGAGCATGGGCTTTTATAAAGTAAGCCCAACTATAATTAGGAACTTAGTTTTAATTTTTATTAAATAAAAGTGTTAAAACTTATATAAGAAATATCTCGATCATCTTTTATCAGAATTTCGAATGGTTGGATCCGATGGGTTCGTAGGGACGAGGGCTACACCATGGAACTGACTGGGAGTAGATTCGAGCTCGTTTAAATTTATGGCAAAATAAACTGTTTGATTCAAATCAAACAACAGTTTATCGTTCTTTAACGATGAACTGCCAAAGTGAGTAAATCTCACTAACTCTGAACAGTTTATAATTTCATGTTGTATTTTTAGAACTGTTAGAAATTGTCTGATTGACTGTGTGTTGACTGTTGATTGAACTGCTAGTCAGTTAGTGGAAATTATATATATATATATATATAAAAACCGTTAAATATTTAGATATTGATTCTGCTATTAGAATATTTCATACCGAACTGAAAGTGATGTTGATTATACAGTGTAACATCTGCGGATGCAGGGAAACAGGTCGGAGGAATCCAACGGGATTCCTCAACATATATTTTTCTGTTTTTCATATACTGTGATGTATGATGTGATATATAATCTGTGGTGATTATATGTGTTTGAATGGTATCGATCACCATTGTTTGGTATGTTAAATACCATACGAAATACTAAATGTGGGAAAGGGGATTTTCAAAGTGTATTTTGAAAATGAACTATTTATATAAAATCGATGGATTTTATATAGAAAAGGAAAAGGATTTTTATAAAAGAAAATAATTATAAAATCGAAGGATAATTTAGAATAAAGGAAATATTATTGGTTAGAATAAAGGGAAATATTTATTTGTTAAAATAAATAGAAAAGATAAAGGGAAATATTATTGGTTAGAATAAATAGAATAGAATAAAGGAATATTATTAGAAAATAAATATGATATTATAAAGGAGAATATTTAGAGTCAAACAAATATAGTTATTCGAAAATAAAGTTAAAACAGAATAAAGTTATTAGATTAGAGTATATCAAGAAGTAGTTAATCGAATATAGTTTATATTCGAAGGAGTTAAATCAGATATAGTTATTCGAAAATAAAGTTAAAGCAGAATAGTGTTATTCAATTAGAGTTATTCAATTAGAGTTAATCAAATAGAATTAATCGAATAGAGTTAAAGAAATAGAGTTAAGCAAAATTAGAAACTGACTAGAGATTAGTTATGTTGAATAGTTTTCTGATTATTGATCTGATGTTGGTTTCGGCCTTCGGGGTTTATACTTAGAGAATTGTTCTCCTACTAGTTTAGAGTCAGAAACTGATAGATATGAAATGATAGTGATATGTAAATAACAATGGAAATGTTTTCCAGTGTTAATAACGTATATTTTCTAAACATAGAAAAATATGGAATATATATATATATATATATATATATATATATGATTGATGATTGATTGATAGAATTTCCATTTGGAAATGATATCGTTGTTTGCACACGTATTTTTGTTCGATAGTTAAATCACAGACTATCGAAGTTTTGACCAATTTACGTTGTTAATATGGAGAGACCATTTGGATTATTATCCAAAGAACCACTCTGTATTGGCATAAGCGTTGCGAATCATATATGCCAAAGATAAATTGAAGACGGAGTAAAGTGCAAGGGCTGTTGTATAAGTCTTAGATAACAATGCCTAAGATGGATATACTGAATAGTGCCTTCGGTTCATCCTGTTCCTGGATGACCTGTATGGACGGATGTCTGACAGAGTATTTCCATACGATCACGTATATTGATTTCTCCAACCGTACCAAGAGTGGAAGTAGAGAAGGAAAATTCTTTTAGCTAACATATAATGTATTGTTGAGGACGTCAAATCGGTGATTTGATGGATTTGATGATGTGGCATTCAAACTGAATCTGGTGTGATGATAAAGCGTAGCTTCTAGCCTCACAACCGGTAAATGACAGAAATCGGGCAGGTAGCATGGCTAAGTAGGTCGCACCTATTAGGGTGTATAATCACCTGATCTAGAGTTTCATTTATTTCTAAAAATCTATTGTCGATACTGTCCCATTCGGGAAATGGTTGCTGATCCCAACTTTTGGTGATATACATTCGATATTCTCAAGCGAAATGAGTGGTCGGTCATGTGTGGCCGGGTTGCAAGATGTTCTTGTTGAACCCAGTGTATTCCTCTCTAGAGGTATACTAGCGAAAGGTGGTTCCATACCTTGTCATAGTTGGAAATCCATTACCCAATACGTGCTAGCGGTTTTGATTGTATATTATATATGTAGAACGTGAGATGAAAGCGTTTCTGCTAGATGATTATTATATTGTGGTTGATAGACATTATTATAATATCAAAATGTTTTTGATATAAAGATATTTTGGATTCTCATAAGGGAAAAACCCGTTCCATTATAGGGCGTGGTCTTATGAGATATCATTTACCTGCTTGAACTGGTTTAAACTATTTTACTCATACCAGTCCCATGACTGACCCGGAGTTTATTTGTTTGTTTCCCTAAACTCTTGGGTGCCTAAATTTGTAAGGGCAGTCAAGTAGTCAGGATTTTACAGATATACCTGAAGAGCTGGAGCAGGAGGCTTCAGGATCATATAGCTATAGTTTATTTCCGCTGTGTTGTAAGGGCTGTACTTTGATAAATGATGTATATTCAAGTACAGATGTATATTTCAAGTTATGTTATATATATTATATGTTATTCGTTCCGCTGTGAGGTTCGTGTTACTCTGATGTTGTGTTCTTCTTCTTGTATTCTAAGTTTCTATCTTATCTATTCTCACCCTCTAATTTCTTTCATTAATCATCCGGTATTTCTCGATGTTTGGTTAGTCATCATTGAGTTTATGGCGATAACCAAAGTCGAAAAAAACCCGGGTCATTACAGTTGGTATCAGAGCTTAAGTTAAGTTTTACCTTGGCTCTGTGGCGTGACTCGGTAGAGATAGGGTTAGTAATACCCTAGATTGAGTTTGAGTGTATATATACGAGTGAACGTATTTGTAGATGATATAAAAATAATTTTATATTGTGAAGATTTATTGGTTGAGTAGTTTATGGATTTTGGTCGATCAGTTTGATCCACTGTATCGGTAGGAGTTACTAAACACTTGAATACGATGAACCGTCATGGTATGTTTTGAAAAGAGGGTAAACGAAATAATTTTGCCCCAAATTATATTTTGATATAAAGGATTTATATTGGAATGATTATAATATATTGGATATATTGGTTGTGATTATAATCGAGTTAGATTATAAGTAAAATGGTTATGTAAATAATCGATCAGAATTCATATAAGTGAATTATATGAAATCGAAATGAATTAAATCTGAATTTAAACCAGAAATTGAATTAAAATTCTGGAAAATTGGATAAGTGTTTGTAAATGGATCTGGATTAAAAATAAGGAAAATTTAAGATCCTGGGAGATTTTAAATTGTTTTACAAGCAGTGTGAATTATATTTTGAAATGAATTTCAAAGTGGAAATGTTTAGAAATGGTTTTATAGTATTGAACTCACTTCGATCGCTGGAAAATAGATTCTGGTGATGACAGCAACATCATTAGTATTCATTTTCGAGTTGTAAGTGACGAATTACTACCAGAGATACTGTTTTGAATTTGTTTTGGGAAAGACAAGTTGTGTTGAATTTCAAAAAGGAAAATTTGATTTTTGAAAAGAGTAAACTGTTTAAAAACTCCCAGGGAAAGACTGTTTGAATTAAAAAAAAATTAACAGAAATTTGTGAAAGAAAATTGAATTAAAGTAAAGCCAGTAAAGTGGTAACTGAGAATTGAATTAGAATGATATCAAGACAAATTGGATTGTGAGATTCAAATTTGAAGTGTAATGTGATAATCAAGTTAAGAGTTGGGAATCGAGAAGAAACTTGAGTTGAAATGATATTTGGCTCGGATATAAGCGAATGGTTGTGTTGTGGATAAAAGCAGATTGGAATTTGATTGGGATGACCCTTGTATCCGCTGAATTGATAATAGGGGCAAAGGATATAATGATATGCCCGACAAAAAGGTACAAGTTTATATTTCGTATGGTATGAGATTTTGATGAGCCGAATTGGCAAGCCGCTTGGCTGTTTGATTTTCTTTTGGGTGGGAGATGGCCCAGAGAGGCGAGTTGGAGTTTGACCTATTGACCAGTATAAAGGAGGTGCTGGCGAAATTTTTCGAAAATTTCGGGTGTTAGAAAATTTTCAGGATTTTTGGAAATTTTCGTTGATAAGAATTAATTAAATATTTAATTGAAATTAAATTGGTTCAGTTGAAACTGAAGTTAAGAAGTGAACAAATATGTTCTAACCAGTCGATAGGGTCGTCCTCTACCTTATCAATTTCGAGGACGAAATTATTTTAAGTGGGGAAGAATGTAATGACCCGCATTTGCAGAGGTATTATAATTTATTTATTTAATTATATAAATAGGGATATAGTGAATTAAATAGTGATTTAATTAAATAATGGCGAATATTTAATTTAAAATAATAAATTAAATAATACATTTAATTCTGAAATAATCAGAATTGTCTGAAATGGCGATATGGTGTGAACCGGATCATCTGTGATATTTAATTCAGTTTAGAATTGAATTAGAATAACGAATATATTATTTGAACGACAGTTTGAACGTATAATTATATTATAATTCAAATCGAGCTTGAAATGGCGCTGTAGTTAGTAATTTGGCGATTTGAACTTCAACTGAATGTACAGGATTCGTTTTAAGCCGGATTTCTGTGAAACAAGAAATGTGTGGAGCTGGTGGAGTATATCTTTCTAGTGGAAGAGAAAAATCGGGATTTCATCGTGTAGATTTTGATTTATGTCCAAATCAAATTTTAGAAAAGTCACTGTGGAATTCCTTTATAATTTATAATGGAATTATTTATATTTTAAAAAGGAATTTCAATATAAATCGAATATCGGGTTGACCCAGAAGTGAATATCGAGTTGGAAATTCATATAGGAATATTCTAGAGCTGTAGGGTATTCCACTGTGAGTATATACGATAATATAAATTTATTTATATTTAATTTAATTATATTTAAATATATTTATATATTTAAATGGGTCATTCAGAGCTTTAAAAATAGCCAGTTTTTCATACGACCTCAGAATTCGACGAAACCAATTTTGTTGGATTCGTAATGCCAAATTATTGTTAGATTTCCAGTTTCGTGATTTTTAGAGTCACTATGTGGTCGTACGGATTTTTAGAGTGAGAAACAGTCGATAATTTGACGGTTAAAAATACACTGTGTGAGCATACGAAGTCAGAATTCGACGAAACCAGTTTCGTTGGGTCCACAATGTCGAACTCCAGCTACATGTCCAGTTTAGTGATTTTTGAATATCGTATGTGGTCGTAGGAATTTTTAGAAGTCAGAGACGAACATGAAATCGAGAAAATAAAATATAAAAATATTAAATAAAAATATCCTAACTTTTCTTGGCCAATTTAAAGGCCACGCCTCATGTCTTCTCAGCCACAAATGATACCTACCAAACACAGGCTTATAAAACTACCATTTCCTTTACAATGTGAGGTTCCAAGAATTTTTAAAAATCAAATACCAAACTAAAAATTGCAACTCCAGATCCGTTGAGATCCCCAAATCGAGAGCTTCAATATGGTGTTTGTTTCACAGTGTGCAATGCCAGTTTATAAACTCGTCGTTCTTCAACAGTAGGTTAGGGTTCGCAAAATCGAGAAATTTGTGGAGTTTAAAATCATGTTGAGTTCGAATTCGGCTTCAGGGGGTGAAACCGCACCTTTGGTGCTGATTTGGAGGAGTTCGATGGGGTTTTGTGTCGAGCTGGATCTAGGTATCGCGGTTCAGGTGGAGAGCTCGGGCTCGATGATTTCTATATGGAATGGAAGAGGAGGTGATGGCAAGATCGTAGGTGGTACTTTTGGGTTGAACGGTGGTTTCAGATTTGCGGAACAACGATGTAAAGAGAGAGATGAACGAAATGGGATGGCCGGTTTTAATTTTTATTAAATAAAAGTGTTAAAACTTATATAAGAAATATCTCGATCATCTGTTATCAGAATTTCGAATGGTTGGATCCGATGGGATCGTAGGGACGAGGGCTGCACCATGGAACTGATTGGGAGTAGATTCGAGCTCGTTTAAATTTATGGCGAAATAAACTGTTTGATCCAAATCAAACAACAGTTTATCGTTCTTTAACGATGAACTGCCAAAGTGAGTAAATCTCACTAACTTTGAACAGTTTATAATTTCATGTTGTATTTTTAGAACTGTTAGAAATTGTCTGATTGACTGTGTGTTGACTGTTGATTGAACTGCTAGTCAGTTAGTGGAAATTATATATATATATATATATATATATATAAACCGTTAAATATTTAGATATTGATTCTGCTATCAGAATATTTCATACCGAACTGAAAGTGATGTTGATTATACTGTGTAACATCTGTGGATGCAGGGAAACAGGTCAGAGGAATCCAGCTGGATTCCTCAACATATATTTTTCTGTTTTTCATATACTGTGATGTATGATGTGATATATAATCTGTGGTGATTATATGTGTTTGAATGGTACCGATCACCGTTGTTTGGTATGTTAAATACCATTAGAAATACTGGATGTGGAAAAGGGGATTTTCAAAGTGTATTTTGAAAATGAATTATTTATATAAAATCGATGGATTTTATATAGAAAAGGAAAAGGATTTTTATAAAAGAAAATAATTATAAAATCGAAGGATAAGTTAGAATAAAGGAAATATTATTGGTTAGAATAAAGGGAAATATTTATTTGTTAAAACAAATAGAAAAGATAAAGGGAAATATTATTGGTTAGAATAAATAGAATAGAATAAAGGAATATTATTAGAAAATAAATAGCATATTATAAAGGAGAATATTTAGAGTTAAACAAATATAGTTATTCGAAAATAGAGTTAAAACAGAATAAAGTTATTCGATTAGAGTATATCAAGAAGTAGTTAATCGAATATAGTTTATATTCGAAGGAGTTAAATCAGATATAGTTATTCGAAAATAAAGTTAAAGCAGAATAGAGTTATTCAATTAGAGTTAATCAAATAGAATTAATCGAATAGAGTTAAAGAAATAGAGTTAAGCAAAATTAGAAACTGACTAGAGATTAGTTAAGTTGAATAGTTTTCTGAGTATTGATCTGATGTTGGTTTCGGCCTTCGGGGTTTATACTTAGAGAATTGTTCTCCTACTAGTTTAGAGTCAGAAACTGATAGATATGAAATGATAGTGATATGTAAATAACAATGGAAATGTTTTCCAATGTTAATAACGTATATTTTCTAAACATAGGAAAATAGGGAATATATATATAGATATATATGATTGATGATTGATTGATAGAATTTCCATTTGGAAATGATATTATTGTTTGCACACGTATTTTTGTTCGATAGTTAAATCACAGACTATCGAAGTTTTGACCAATTTACGTTGTTAATATGGAGAGACCGTTTGGATTATTATCCAAAGAACCACTCTGTATTGGCATAAGCGTTACGAATCATATATGCCAAAGATAAATTGAAGACGGAGTAAAGTGCAAGGGCTGTTGTATAAGTCTTAGATAACAGTGCCTAAGATGGATATACTGAATAGTGCCTTCGGTTCATCCTGTTCCTGGATGACTTGTATGGACGGATGTCTGACAGAGTATTTCCATACGATCATGTATATTGATTTCTCCAACCGTACCAAGAGTGGAAGCGGAGAAGGAAACTTCTTTTAGCTAACACATAATGTATTGTTGAGGACGTCAAATCAGTGATTTGATGGATTTGATGATGTGGCATTCAAAGTGAATCTGGTGTGATGATAAAGCGTAGCTTCTAGCCTCACAACCGGTAAATGACAGAAATCGGGCAGGCAGCATGGCTAAGTAGGTCGCACCTATTAGGGTGTATAATCACCTGATCTAGAGTTTCATTTATTTCTAAAAATCTATTGTCGATACTGCCCCATTCGGGAAACGGAAGCTGATCCCAACCGTTGGTGATATACATTCGATACACTCAAGCGAAATGAGTGGTCGGTCATGTGTGGCCGGGTTGCAAGATGTTCTTGTTGAACCCAGTGTATTCCTCTCTATTGGTACACTAGAGAAAGGTGGTTCCATTCCTTGTCATAGTTGGAAATCCATTACCCAATACGTGCTTGCGGTTTTGATTGTATACTATATATGTAGAACGTGAGATGAAAGCGTTTCTGCTAGATGATTATTATATTGTGGTTGATAGACATTATTATAATATCAAAATGTTTTTGATATAAAGATATTTTGGATTCTCATAAGGGAAAAACACGTTCCGTTATACGGCGTGGTCTTATGAGATATCATTTACTTACTTGAACTGGTTTAAACTGTTTTACTCATACCAGTCCCATGACTGACCCGGAGTTTATTTGTTTGTTTCCCTAAACTCTTGGGTGCCTAAATTTGTACGGGCAGTCAAGTAGTCGGGATTTTACAGATATACCTGAAGAGCTGGAGTAGGAGGCTTCAGGATCATATAGCTATAGTTTATTTCCGCTGTGTTGTAAGTGCTGTACTTTGATAAATGATGTATATTCAAGTACAGATGTATATTTCAAGTTATGTTATATATATTATAAGTTATTCGTTCCACTGTGAGGTTCGTGTTACTCTGATGTTGTGTTCTTCTTCTTCTTCTTCTTCTATTCTAAGTTTCTATCTTATCTATTCTCACCCTCTAATTTCTTTCATTAATCATCCGGTATTTCTCGATGTTTGGTTAGTCATCATTGAGTTTATGGCGATAACCAAAGTCGAAAAAACCCGGGTCATTACATTATTGATTTTTTATTTAAAGTTTGAAATTACTTGATAACTCGAAGTTTAACAAGTTTATTTTTGTTTTTACAAAAAATTAGGCATACGTGGTACTGAAGCATGATTAAAAATCCCCAAGTACTAAATATATATTTGTTTCACCTCTCAGTGAAAACACTTAGTTTTTTTTAGAAAATTAGATATGGAAAGTACTTCACTTCCCCTATGGATCGCGTTCGCATGGCGGTTACGGTACAGTCCCAGTAGAATCTCTTGTGCCCGTAGGTATCACACCCCTCAAATTTCGCCATGGTTGTTCGCCATAAATCGCAGTTACGCATCGGTTACACCACTATCCCAGTGGAATCGCTTGTAACTGTAGGCATCGCTCCCCTCGAATTTCTCTATTGCATCTAGATTGGTGTTACGCGACGGTTGCGCCACTATCCCAGTGGAATAGGTTGTAACTGTAGGCATCGCGCCCCTTGAATTACGCTAGAAAATCAATCATGATTATATATCAAACATGATCCCACCGAGTGAGGTTCCGATTTCAATGGACACTCCAATCAATGGAGTTCCAACGTAACTATGGTTTTCAATGGACCCGATGTCCCAAACGTTATCTACCAAGTAGGCACGTGGGGAAGGTACTTCCTCATATCTTTGGTTTTGAAAACATAAGATACTATATACATATAGTACATCGTTTCATTTTTGCATATATCACGCTTATATAAATGTCAATTTACATAAGATTTATTTTTCAAATCATGTTTCAAACATATCATTCTTATATAAGTTCCATTATATAAGATTCTTTTCAAATTAATTACCTTCCAAATCAGTAGTTTTCGAATTAACCATCGTTCTTATAAAATCTTCCATATATAAGGTTCGAAAACTTCATATCAAATATTAAAAATCAAAGATTTTAAAATTCCCTTTTCAGTATCAGTTCAATTTTGATTTCATAATCGATTTGAATTTCAGTATCATTTCAAATTGTAGTGTCCCGAAATTCCGGTACAATTTGAGCTGACCAAATAACACAAGTCCAACCCAAATTATACTGGAAACCAGAAAACTAATAGAAAGAAAACAGAGGGTGAGAATAGATAGGATAGAAACTTAAAATAAAAGAAGAAGAATATACAACATCAGAGTAAACACGAATCTCATAGCGGAACGAACAATATATATTAGATACATATCTTTGAAATAAAATCGGTATATGTATACGGTAACATTATCAGAGTATAACACTTACATCACAGCGGAAATAAACAATAGCTATAAAAACGCTGCTGAAGCCTCCTGCTCCAGCTCCTTCTAGTGCATCTGTAAATCCCGACTACTTGACTACCCGTACAATATTGGGTACCCAAGAGTTTAGGGAAAACAAAACAAAATAACTCTAGGTCAGTCATGGGACTGGTGTGAGTAAAACAATTTAAAACGGTTTAAGCAATAAAACGATATCTCATAAGACCACGCCGTATAACGGAACGGGTTTTTTCCCTTATGAGAATCCAAAACATTTGATTTAACTTTCAAAATCCTTTTGATATTATAATAATGTCTATCAACCATAACTTAATATTCATCTAGCAGAAACGCTTTCATCTCACGTTCTACATATATAGTATACAATCAAAACCGCGAGCACTTATTGGATAATGGATTACCAACCATGACAAGGTATGGAACCACCTTCTAATAGTGTACCTCTAGAGAGGAATACACTGGGTTCAACAAGAACATCTTGCAACCCGGCCACACATGACCGACCACTCTTTTCGCTTGAGTGTATCGAATGTATATCACCAACGGTTGGGATCAACAACCGTTTTCTGAATGGGATAACATCGAATAGATTAAAGAATGAAATGAATATCTCTAGATAGGTGATAATACACCCTAATTGGCAGCCAACCACTTAGCCATGCTGCCTGCCTGATTTTTGTCATTTCCCGGTTGTGAGGCTAGAGGCCACGCTTATCTCTGACAGATCACACAATTATTCACTTTGAATGTCACATCGTCATACCCGCCAAATCACAAATTGATTTCCCCAAAAATACAACGGGTATACAGCTAAGAGAAATGAATTCCTCCGCCACCAAATGTAAATACGTTTGAAGAGATCAACTTACGCGATCCATTAAATATACTCTGTCAGACATTCTTCCATACAGGTCGTCCTAGTACTGGACAAACCTAAGGCACTATTCTGTAAACAGAACTGCCCTTGCATAACTCTATCTTCAATTATCTTCATCACATTTGATCGCAATGCTAACGCCCATACAGAGTGGTTTTCAGATAATGAATCTGATCCCGGTCTCTCCGTATTGACAACGGAAATGGTCAAAACTTCGACAGTCGAAGTTAACTATCAAAGGAAAACATGTGTACAAACAACGGCCGTATTTCCAAATGGAGATCTTACCGAGCAAATCATCAATCAACACTAATCCACTTTAATTTAATTTGTCATCCAATTATACATTTCCCTATTCCTGTTTCCATATATTCATCATTTCTTATTTTCTAAATTTAGAAAATATATGTTATTAACAATGGAAAACATTTCTATTTCTTATATTCTATATTAGAGAACATTTCTGATTCTTTTTTGGAAAACATTTCCAAAACTCCTACACTGGATTTAAACAGATGTTTAAATCAAACATCGCTATGCCAACTCAAAACATTACACTGATTAGCTAATTTCACTTAACCAACCTTCACTATCGAAACCTTAACCATTCCTTAGTTAAAAACGAAGCCAATCAATTTGGGGGTATAACTACCTCTCAGACCTTAACTGAACAACATTTCTAACTTCGAAATAGACAAGGTTCAGCTTTTAAACCTCTGATAAACTTCCTTACGTAACTCTCTTTCGAATAAATCTCTATTCGATAACTCTTTCCTTCGAATAAACTATATTCGATAATCTCTCTTCGAATAGCCATATTCGATTAACTCTATTCAATTAACACTATTCGATTACCTCTAATCAATTTACTCTTATCAGTAAGCTCTATTTGATTAACTCTATTCTATTAACTCTATTTGATTAACTCTATTGGATTAACTCTATTTGATTAACCCTAGTCGATTAACTCTATTGGATTAACTTTAATCAATTAACTCATATCAATTTACTCCTTTCGAATAAACAATATTCGATTAACTCCTTTCGAATTAACTATATTCGATTAACTCCTTTCGAATAAACTATATTCGATTAACTCCTTTCGAATAAACTATATTCGATTAATTCCTTTAACTCTATTCGAATAAACTATATTCGATTAACTCCTTTAACTCTATTCAATAAACTATATTCGATTTAACTCCTTTCGAATAAACTATATTCGATTTACTCCTTTAACTCTATTCGAATAAACTATATTCGATTAACTCCTTTAACTCTATTCAAATAAACTATATTCGATTAACTCCTTTAACTCTATTCGAATAAACTATATTCGATTAACTCCTTTAACTCTATTCGAATAAACTATATTCAATTTAACTCCTTTAACAATATTCAAATAAACTATATTTGATTAACTCCTTTAACTCTATTTGAATAACTCTAGTTCGATTTAACTCTAATCGATTAACTCTAACTGATTAACTCTAACTGGTTAACTCTATCTGATTAACTCTAACTGGTTAACTCTAACTGGTTAACTCTATCTGATTAACTCTAACTGGTTAACTCTAGCTGGTTAACTCTAACGGATTAACTCTATCCAATTTACTCTTCGTCCATATTCAGTTTCAAATATCGATGTTGAAATCGATTCTTACTTCTCTATATAAATCCTGACTTATATATTCTATTTATCCAATGATAAATATTTTACTTAATTTATAAAACCTTATTTATAAATTAATCTTCTTACTTTATCTGTTAAAATAGATTTCTCTTAGATGTTTACTTTGAATTTATATTCTGTTATACCCGTGTGCGAAGCACGGGTCTGAACCTTCCTAGTGTAAAATTCTCTTTTTATACAATTCTATTTATTTTTCAAGTATTTCCTTTTTTATCTATTTAATTTTTAAATAAATTTTTCCTTTATAATTCTATTTATTTTCTAAATAAATATTTTCTTTATAACTCTATCTATTTCATAAATAAATATTTCCATTTATAATCTATTTGTAAATGTTTTACAAATATTTCCTTTTTAATTCTATTTGTAAATGTTTTACAAATACTTCCTTTTCAATTCTATTTGTAAATGGTTTACAAATATTTCCTTTTCAATTCTATTTGTAAATGTTTTACAAATATTTCCTTTTCAATTCTATTTGAAAATGTTTTACAAATATTTCCTTTTCAATTCTATTTGTAGATGGTTTACAAATATTTCCTTTTCAATATCCAATGATTTTATAATTATTTCTTTTATAAAATCCTTTTCCTTTTATATATAAAATCCATTGATTTTATATAAATAATTATTTCCAAACTACACTTTGAAAATCCCCTTTTCTACATTCTAATATTTCTTACGGTATTTAAATTACCCAAATAACAATATCGATATCATTCAACACATGTAATCAACACAGATTATATATCACATCATATATAACAATATATGAAAAACAGTAAAATAAATGTTGAGGAATCCAGTTGCATACCTCCGGCCTGTTTCCCTGCATCCACAGATGTTAAACAATATAATTAACATCAATTTCATTTCACTATGAAATATTCTGCTAAACAGAATCAATTTATATATATATATATATAACCAAATCTATAATTTCAGCCAATTACTTAGCAATTCAACCAACAGTCAATACACAACAATCAATCATCATTTATCAGTTCTAAATATACGTTATAAAAATATGAACTGGTAGAGTTGGTGAGTTTTACTCACATTGGACGATCATCGTTATAACGAAAAACTGTCTTTGATTTGATTCAGATCCGACAATTTATTTTGCTATAAATTTTAACGAGCTTCAATTCACTCTTAGTCAGCTCCATTGTGCAGCCACCGTTCATACGATCCCAATGGATCTTGTTTCGTCAGATTCTGATACCGTACGGAAGAGATATGCATCTTATAATTTTTATACACATATGTACATTTTTAATCATTAAAATAAAATTAATTATTCTTAATACCTTGTTATCACAAATAAACCCACGTGTTAAACTCTTAAACACGACACTCATCTCCTCCTACCCCAGAGACCTTCGAACCCGATAATACCCCATTTGCCATGACTTTCCATCTCTATTTCCCAATCAATACTTCACGAATCTTCAAACAGAAATTACCATCATCATTCTCATCACAATCTTTACCAAACAATACCACAAACATAATTGTAATGACCTGAAAATCCCCGCCCTTTGAATCAACCGTAAACCACACAGATCTGATCCAAAAGTTGGAAATTCTCGAATGCATTAACTCTGGGCATACAACACATCAGAACAAATAACAAAAGACTTTTATAAACATCATAATAATGTTATATCAGAGTACAGAATATCAGAGTATATCGATAAAAATACAGCGGAAGATAAATTACAATAGATTAATACAATACACAGCGGAAGACTTTCTATGCTCTGGACACAGCTTTAGGCTTCGATCCAGAATCTTGCTCAAGAGATAAATATCTGCAAAAATCTATTCGACTGCCCGTGTGGAAAATATGTGCACCTGAGTTTGCCAGTGAAACAAACTACAGGTCAGCCATGGGACTGGTATGAGAAATCTAACTTAACTAATCTAATAATAAGGCTAATCACAGGACCACGCCGCTAACGCGGAACGGGTTTACTCCATTGGATTGCCAGTGCATAAAATAAAGTAAATCGTAAAACAACGCATTGCTTTTTAGAAAAATGAAACCATTATAAGACTCAAGTCCCATCACATAATGCAACGCAAACCGGAGGATAGAGTTTTACCTTATAATGGTCAAAAGATGCTTGATACGATAAACGGATTTAATATTAGTGTGTATATGTTTTTTTTAAAACATTTCAATCATAATGTATCAATCATAGACGGCATAGTATCCCATCCTACTATGTCGCCATACTAGTTCTACAATCAAAACCGATGGTGTCGTATTGGAAATATTAATTGGGTTTCCATCATGAGTCGAGGCTAGGGATCGTCCCTACTGATTCGAGACACTCTAATAAATGCCTTAGGATTCAGACTCTGGCGAACCCTTGGATATTCAGGGCCGGTCCACACCTACGTTAGTGGATTAGTTATGCCTGAACACACGCTTCCTGGTCCTTTTGGACCTCTATATGGCCACTAACAACCTATAAAACCGAGGTACCTCATAATCAAACATCCACATAAGTAAAAATGTCAGGGCTGGTAGGTCGCTGACACTACTCTAGCTAGAAAGAAATGTGTGCACTCCCTCCAGTCCTAATCCCGTTTTTGACTCATACTGGGGTGTGAAGCTCGCGAAGTCACGCTATACACAAAGCTACGCCTAAACAGGCTATGCTTTGATCAACAACCACAAGACTTTGCTTTTCAACAAAAGCCTTGATCCATGCATCTTAGCATGCCGCATTGTCAATCCATACCATACCATTGATTCCTACCAATATATAACCTCTAAGCTCGGACGTCACAGAGAAGGGTGTTAAACACCAAACAGATATATATTTAGCAGAGATCAACGACTACAGTATAAAGGAATACAACGTCATACATACCATCCATTTACAAGTCCGTTCTGGGTCTGAACGAAACCGAAGGCACCTTATTCCTCGCATATCTGAACAATCAACAAGTACATCTGGACGGCTACCCCTGACTCCCCTTCAAGGTAGCTACTCCAATCATGGGCCTCGGTAGCAACACTTCCATTCGGTGTGAAGATCGTCGGTCTTCAATCACCGTCTTCAACTCTTCGACTTAGATCGTCGTATAATCATTTGAAATGAGATTGAACTAGGACCTTTCAAAAGATTCTCGCATATATATATTTTAAAATCATTTCATATCATTATTAGTATTTGATAACGATTTATCGCAATTTTTATATATATAAAAATAGTTATATTCATTTAACGACACTTCGGGTCGATCGGCGGCCCTGGCGCTGTTTTTATCCAAATTTGATTTACACTTATCTCGAAATCTAACCATTGGATTTTAACAAAGTTTATATCGTTGGAAAGATCTTCCCAAAGCGGTCCTAACGGTTCCAGTTTTGGGAAAATCCGACGGTCGGATCTTTCGGTATAATTGTAACATCCTGCCTTTTTGACCGCTTTAAGTCGGTATTTAAACCAACTCAAAACGTTCAAAAAGACAGATTGTTATTTAGCTTATCAAGTTTAAACAGAATAAACACAGAATCACAGACATAATATTTGTAGCGGAAGAAATTTTTATACAAATATCAGAGTTGTACAAATATTCATACAGCGGAAGATTTTATAAGTACATTACATGAATTTTTAAATAAATAAAAGCTTTATGGTTTTGTCGAGCGCGCGCCATATGCGTCTTTACATGCCACTCCACTTCGTTGTGAGCTGAAATTTTCTAAGCCTGAAACACTTAGGATCTGACTAGAGTGTCCCATGCAAAATACAAAAAACACCCGAGTCGGGATTAAACTTATTTCAAGTTAGCACACTTCGACTAAATCACACAAATATAATCAGTTTAATCCTAACAAACATTTAAATGGTTCGAGCATAATGGACCGTTAAATTGCCTAAACATAGCTTGGTAAAGCAGAGCATTATGGGCACATAAGGCAACATACATGTACTAAGTTCCGAAGGATCCAGGTGTATATGAGAAATGTGACAACAAATAATGTGCAGGACACGCAGCGCCTATGTGTATGAAATTTGGTTTCAATAATTCAAGGCATCTAACAACATATTCCTGTTTAATAAGTGCCAAAGAGTAGGTTACAAAAGCCAAGCATCATGAGTCCAACAACATATACGTGATCACAAGGACGGTGTGTACAAGGACATAGTTCTAGGCTACAAATATACAGTTCTAGGCATTTAAATCAGTTATGGACTAGAAGTAAATACAAATTCATGCAATGCAATGCATGCTGAGCCAAAGTGGAGCAACAGTAAATACAAATACATGCAATGCACCAGCAAGATTAAATTATGAGTGTGGAACAAATTGTGCTCAAGCTTAGGTGTATACATTACACAGTTAGCATATGAGCCCATAGGGATTCGAATACAAGGTTTAGTGGCTTCCATGATATTTTTTTTCCCAATTACAAATTTCGAAAGTTCCAAAACGTAACTGATGTTCATATTACCACTAACCACCGTCATATACCCTATTAATCGTGTCATTAAAATAAAGCAACAACATGGACATTTTCCTCTTATTTACACTATTCACGCATGGACACAAAAGGAAAGGAGAACATTTCATGTTTGCAGCCCAATCAAATTTTTTCCATTTTTTTGGGGAACTATAAACTAGCAAAGAGCTATACAATCAAAACTGAGATGTGGTTGTTTAATTTATGTAAACATTGAATAGTTACAAATTTGCAGTGACACTGTTGTTAATTTAAATTAAGCTAATCCTTATCAACTCGTGGGATGGTCATGCAAGAAGACTAAATTTAAGAAAAATTATTACTGTATGGAATACACATTGATTGGCAACCAACCAAAAGTTATTTCCAAACTAAAATGAGCTATAAATGGATAATATACTAAATGGACGGTAATAGTAAGACAGGTGATAAGAAACAAAAATTCATTCAATTTACAACCACTATAATGAGTTATAAAGGCATGGCGATGACAGTTTATAAATGTCATACTACTTTTCTTAAATTTCACAATTGAAATTACCATAACAATTTCCTCTTATTTACTATATGACTATACTACATGTTATGGTAATTTCAATTGTGAAATTTAAGAAAAGTAGTATGACATTTATAAAATGTCATCGCCATGCCTTTATAACTCATTATAGTGGTTGTAAATTGAATGAATTTTTGTTTCTTATCACCTGTCTTACTATTACCGTCCATTTAGTATATTATCCATTTATAGCTCATTTTAGTTTGGAAATAAATTTTGGTTGGTTGCCAATCAATGCTTATTCCATACACTAATAATTTTTCTTAAATTTAGTCTTCTTGCATGACCATCCCACGAGTTGATAAGGATTAGCTTAATTTAAATTAACAACAGTGTCACTACAAATTTGTAACTATTCAATGTTTACATAAAGTAAACAACCACATCTCAGTTTTGATTGTTTAGCTCTTGGCTAGTTTATAGTTCCCAAAAAAAAAAGGAAAAAATGTGATTGGGCTGCAAACATGAAATGTTCTCCTTTCCTTTTGTGTCCATGCGTGAATAGTGTAAATAAGAGGAAAATGTCCATGATGTTGCTTTATTTTAATGATACGATTAATAGGGTATATGACGGTGGTTAGTGGTAATATGAACATCAGTTAGGTTTTGGAACTTTCGAAATTTGTAATTGGGAAAAAAAAAATTACCATGGAAGCCACTAAACCTTGTATTCGAATCCCTATGGGCTCATATGCTAACTGTGTAATGTATACACCTAAGTTTGAGCACAATTTGTTCCACACTCAAAATTTAATCTTGCCGGTGCATGGCGTGTATTTGTATTTACTGTTGCTCCACTTTGGCTCAGCATGCATTGCATGTATTTGTATTTACTTCTAGTCCATAACTGATTTAAATGCCTAGAACTGTATATTTGTAGCCTAGAACTATGTCCTCGTACACACCGTCCTTATGATCACATATATGTTGTTGGACTCATGATGCTTGGCTTTTGTAACCTACGCTTTGGCACTTATTAAACATGAATATGTTGTTAGATGCCTTGAATTATTGAAACCAAATTTCATACACATAGGCGTTGCGTGTCCTGCACATTATTTGCTGTCACATTTCTCATATACACCTGGATCCTTCGGAACTTAGTACATGTATGTTGCCTTATGTGCCCATAATGCTCTGCTTTACCAAGCTATGTTTAGGCAATTTCACGGTCCATTATGCTCGAACCATTTAAATGTTTGTTAGGATTAAACTGATTATATTTGTGTGATTTAGTCGAAGTGTGCTAACTTGAAATAAGTTTAATCCTGACTCGGGTGTTTTGTGTATTTTGCATGGGACACTCGGGTCAGATCCTAAGTGTTCCAGGCTTAGAAAATTTCAGCTCGCAACGAAGTGGAGTGGCATGTAAAGACGCATATGGCGCACGCTCGACAAAACCATAAAGCTTTTATTTATTTAAAAATTCATGTAATGTACTTATAAAATCTTCCGCTGTATGAATATTTGTACAACTCTGATATTTGTATAAAAATTTCTTCCGCTACAAATATTGTGTCTGTGATTCTGTGTTTATTCTGTTTAAAATTGATAAGCTAAATAACAATCTGTCTTTTTGAACGTTTTGAGTTGGTTTAAATACCGACCTAAAGCGGTCAAAAAGGCAGGATGTTACAATAATGGTTTAAAGTTACGATTGCCGAAACGCGAACTGCCGCGCGCGATTCTTTTAGTTTTTATTTATATATATATAAATATAAATCGTTTGGCGATTTCAACTACTAAGATTCGGGTTACATGCACAACGCCTGGGTGGGGAGTGATATGAGCCAACGAAGACGTTGGGCTCTTTAAGGGGGGTAGTCTGTAACATCCCTCTCGAAAAGCTAACACAAAGATCTTTTAGCACAGTGGTTAGTGCGTGGTGTTGCTTTCGGGGAGGTCGGGGGTTCAAATCCCGTGGGTGTCACATTTGGTATCAGCCTATACCCAGCCGGAATTGTGTGTGTAATGCTGCGGATGTCATTCGGTGTGGTAGTGATGCGGGTTACATGCATAACGTCAGGGTGGTGACTGATATGAGCCAACGAGGACGTTGGGCTTTTAAGGGGGGTAGTCTGTAACATGCCTCTCAAAAAGCTAACACAAAGATCTTTTAGCATAGTGGTTAGTGCGTGGTGTTGCTTTCGGGGAGGTCGGGGGTTCGAATCTCGTGGGTGTCACAATAATGTTCGAATTCAAACTTTAAGACCCGTTCCAGAACCTGGTTTGAACACCCGATAGCAGGTTGCAACATGATTCAATCCGGAAATCCTCAAAAAAAAAAAACCAACTCGTTTCTCTTACTCAAGCATGGATCCATTCTCTATACTTCGAATCGCTGCTCCACTTTCCTAAAAAACGGAACCCTAGTTCACGCCTCAAAAACAGGAGCGAACAACTCGAGTTTGAACTCAATGGAAAAATATACCAGCGGGAAGAGAAGGATTCAACGATCACCAAATATTAGTTTCGTGATTTATGGTTTTCATTTTGATTTTCTATATTTTGTGGAAGATTGAAATTTGCTCACGTTTTGTCTTACGGAGGCGGTAGAAAATGATTTTGACCGAAGAGAAAAGGTTTAGGGTTAGGAAGGAGTTAACCTGTATTTATAGGATAAAAATATTATTTTAATATTCATTATTTTATTTATTTATAGCCAACTGCTACTTGTATTTGTGAATTAAAATTCCTATGATCACACACGATACCCAAAAATCATGAAAATTGGCATGTAGCTACAGTTCAACATTACAGACCCAACGAAACTGGTTTCGTCAAATTCCGAATCTGTTTGCTCACACAGCATATTTTTAAAATCAAATTATCATCTGCTTTTCACATTAAAATCCGGTATGGCCACATATTGACTTCAAAAATCACGAAGATTGAAATCTAATAATAATTTAATATTGCGGATCCAACAAAATTAGTTTCATCGAAAATAGAGGTCGTTTGCAAAACTGGCTATTATTAAAGCTCTAAATAAACCCATTTAAATATTAATGTATATAAAAATAATTAAATTAAATATTAATAAATTAATATTACGTATATATATTCACATACGATATCATACAACTCCAATTGGATTTATAACTCGATATTCAAATCCCGGTTGAATCGATATTCAATTTATATAGAAAAATCCATTTATAATGTATATAAATTGTTATAAATTATAAAGGATTCCATAGTGACTTTTCGAAAATTTGATTTGGACAAAAATCAAAATCTACACGACGAAATCCCGATTTTTCTCTTCCATTAGAACAATATACTTCACCAGCTCTGAACGTTTCTTGTTTCACAGAAATCCGATTTAAAACGGCTTCTGTATATTCGTTTAAAGTTCGAATCGCCAAATTACGAACTGCCGCGCCATTTCAAGCTCGATTATAATTATAATATAATTATACGTTCAAATTTTGCTTAAATAATATATTCGTGATTACAATTCAATTTTAAACTGAAATATTTATTTTGAATTGCCCAATTCACACAATATTGTGAATTCCACCATTTTTGATTATTTCTGAATTATATAAATTATTCTATTATTTATATTAATTAAATATTCAATATTATTTAATTCTGGTCATTTTTAATAACCAAACCATTATTTAAAAAATTAAATAAATTATTTATAATACCGTAAAAATACGGGTCGTTACATTCTTCCCCCCTTAAAATAATTTCGTCCTCGAAATTGCTAAGGTAGAAAACAAACCCTATTGACTGGTTTAAACTTATTTTTTCACTTCTTAACTTTAGTTTCAACTGAACCGATTTAATTTCAATTAAAATATTAATTCATTTCTACTAACAAAAAATTTCAAAAATCGTGAAAATTTTCTAACACCTTAACTTTTCGAAAAATTTCGCCAGCACCTCCTTTGTACTGGTCAATAGCTCAAACTCCAACTCGCCTCTCTAGGCCTTCTTCAACCTAAAAAAATCAAACAGCCAAGCGGCTTGCCAATTCGGCTCATCAAAATCTCAAACCCATATATAATATAAACTGGTACCTTTTGGTCGGGCATATCAATATATCCTTTCCATCTGCTGGTAATTTAGCGTATACCAATATCATTCAATCAAATTCCAGTCTTTATTTATCCACAAATCCAACCATTCGCTTATACCTAAGTCGAATTTCATTTCAAACCAAAGTTCCTTTCTCGATTTTCAATTTCTTAACTCATCAATCCAATTCTATTTCAGATTCCTATTCCACAATCCAATATTCTCGATATCATTCTAATCCAATTCAATTCAATTACCACTGAACTGGCTTTATTTCAAATTTCAAATTTGCTTTCACAAATTTCTATTTAATTTGTTTTTATTTCAAACAATCTCTACCTGGGAATTTCAAACAGCTTTGTTTTTCTAAAACCAAATATTCCTCTTTGAATTTCAAAAAACTTGTTTCTCAAAACAATTCAAAACTGTATCTTTGGTACTAATCCATCACTTAGAACTCGAAAATGAACACCGATGATGCAGCGGTCATCATCGGAATCGATTTTCCAGCGATCGAAGTGAGTTCAATACTGCATTACTCTCAAAACCATTTTTAAACACTTCCACTTTGAAATATATTTCAAAATACCATTCCCAATGCTTGTAAAACAATTTAAAATCTCCCAGGATTTTAAAATTCTCATATATTTAATCCAAATCCATTTACAAACACTTTCCAAATCTCTAGGGTTTTAATTTCCATTCTGATTTAAATTCAGATTTAATTCATCTCGTAACACTTATACGAATTTTGATTGGTTATTTACATAACTGTTTCTATTATAATCCTTTTTTATTATAATCACAACCAACACATCCAATATACTATAATTCCAAAATATATATTTTCTCTATATCAAAATATACTTTGGGTAAAATTATTTTCATTTTACCCTCTTTTCAAAACATATCGTGTCGACACATTGTATTCGAGTGTTTAGAAACTCCTGCCGATACAGTGGATCAAACTGATCGATCAGGACCCATAAAGAACTCAACCAATAAATTTACACAATATAAAACTATTTTTATATCAATAATAAATACGCGCTCATATATATACACTCAACTCAATCTAGGATATTGCTAACCCCATCTCTACTGAGTCATGCCACAAAGCCAAGGTAATTACTTAACCTTAAGCTCTAATACTAAATGTAGTGTCCCAAAATTCCAGTACAATTTGAGCTGACCAAATAACACAAGTCCAACCCAAATTATACTGGAAACTAGAAAACTAATAGAAAGAAAACAAAGGGTGAAAATAGATAAGATAGAAACTTAGAATAGAAGAAGAAGAACATACGACATCAGAGTAAACACGAATCTCACAGCAGAACGAACAATATATATTAGATACTGTAACACCCCGGATTTTTGAATAATCGGATTAACTAAATTAAAGAATAATTAATCTCAGACGTGAGAATTAAAGGAATGGGGTTGCGCCATTGTGTTCGTCTCGGAATTCTGGTTGAAATAGAGTCCGAGTTTGTGGGAAACGGATACCGGATGAAGGAGTTATGGACAAACGAAGTTTGGTGGCTAAACAAGAAAGAGAGAAAAAATATACTGGTGCACTTGGGAAGTGCGCCAGTACATTTTTACCTTGGTGCACTTCCCAAGTGCGCCCAGGCCGAGAGAAAACCTGCACAGCTTTCTGGTTCAGTCCGATCGGTGTTCTGACCCATTGTTGAGTCCTTTCTGACTCTTTGCTGAGTCATTAGGGCTGACTCATCACCCTATCATGACTGAATGGTTTTGATTAACCCTAAGACAATCCGACGGCTTAAATTAAATCAAAACTCTATAAAAAGACCTATAGACTCATACCCTAAATCAGAATTAAAACTAAAACTATGGCCGTCATGCTGTTGTCTTGAACCCCAGAGCAGCCGCCACCAAATTAAAGAGGAAGAACAACAAATCAAATCAGAACTACTCAACCCTAACAGCGAATCTTCTTCAAAGGAGAGCTAATTCAACTCCAGAAATCAGAATTCATAACTCAAGACTGCTTTTGAGTTGTGAGTTCGATAGTTTTAACAAGATAATTAGTAATTTAATTAGATTGAGTTATAATGCGGATTGTATGGATGTGATATGAAGTATTGATTACATATTGTAATTATGTTGTAGGATTGTGATTGAAATCTCTATGACATTATGTTGTGATGCTATCATTTATGATGTAAAGTTATGTTGCTATCATCCGTGTTGTAATTTTATATACAATCAAATCATCATGTTTCATATGCTAGTTTGGTTATGTTGATTCATATGATAAATCATATGTAGGCAAGTTTAGATTTTGATTCAAACATGAATCATATACAAGTTGTGTAGAATTATATGTGACCTTACATGGATATGACACCTAGTTCATGTGAAAATTTAATTGAAAGTTAGGCTATAACATGTGTGAATTATATGCTAAATTTTACATGATACTTTACATGTTAGATGCAAGTTTACACCCTTGTTATGATGTATAAATCACATATGTAAGTTGTATGAATATATGAGTTGGATATGAATCATGTTATGCAAGTTTAGGGTTATTACCTATGCAAGTTTATTCCTTTAGATATGGATCCATGACATATGATTGTTTATGCAAGCTTGTGGCCATTATCTCATCAAAGTTCACACCTTTAGATTTGGATCCATGACATATGATTGTTTATGCAAGTTGTAACTTTGGCCTATGCAAGTTTTAGATGTAGAACATCATTCACCCATGCAAGTTCACCCCTATGTTTGGATCTAGTCTTATTCTATGTATGTTGTGATGTTTTCTCTTTATTCAATAAGTTAGACTATTCAAGTCTAACGTATATTTTACGTTAAACGAACGGACGTAAAACGTGGGGTGATGGGAGAATACTAAAAGATGTAATATTGAGAATTGGCATAAATGCCTTAAAAGGCATAGAATAAATTTGTGATGATAATTGGTATGATTTTGCATACCATAAATAGATGGACATAATTGAGTCAATTATGGCCATAGTTAATTTTGGAATTGATTGATAATTTGAATAGGGAAAGTAATTCAAATTGGGGAATGATTAATTAGGTGTAATTAATCGTCTAAGGCACGAGGTTAGGCTCGTTTGTGGTGTAAGACTGCCCGGACCCGCCCGACAAATCCAGCTGCCACAAATGTCAGTCTAATGTGAGAGGTCTTGGGCATAAATTAAATGCGTTACAATTGTATGGACACAAGGTTAGGCTCGTTGTGGTGTAAGACTGCCCGGACCCACCCGGCAAATCCAGTAGCCACAAATGCCAGTCTAATGTGAGAGGTCCTACAGGGGTTACGGTAGTAATAAATTAAGAAACACTTAACCAAAGTAAAACATGTGGTGGGGCATGGGGGTTAAGTGGGTGCCTTGGGTGGCATGGGGAAATACGATTAGTAACACTTAACCAAAGATAAACATGTAGTGGGGAATGAAGGGTTAAGTGGGTGCCTTGGGTGGCATGTGGAATATAGTGGGTGCCTTGGGTGGCATTTGAAATACGATTAGAAACACTTAACCAAAATTTGAAACATGTAAGTGAACATGAATAGAAGTGGGTTAAGTGGGATGTACTAGAGGGGACCAAGCTTAGGTGGATAGCTTGTGTCAAGTCATGGGGGTCCATTTCAACTAGTAACCCATAAGTATCTCTGTGGGCTCGACCTAAGTCGAGGACGGGACACGCGTACTGGGCTTGACTGTAAGAGGCCAAAACAGGTGAGCGGTGGCAACGCAAGTCCAACGGGTTCATGTGCGTGTGTGGGCCCGGGCTGGTAAGTAAGACGTTGTTGCATCGTGTAGGTATAAGCCGTGCATCTCTGGTGGTATCGGGTTGCCACTTTGGGGAGTGATACACCCCACGGTGGGACCAGCACGGGTACTTACGAGTTAGGGAGCCGATCGCTTGGGGTAGGACTTAAGGTACACTTAGTTCTGTCTGTTTCTGTTGGTACCGACTATTTCTATTGGGTGGTAACACCTGTCTGTTTCTGCGTGGTACCGTCTGTTGGTGTGGTAAAGGCCCATTGCTAGTGTACACCTAATCCTAACATTCTGTTGCCGTAGGGGTTATTCTGTTTCCGTCTCTGATTCCTTTTCCGATTCTATTTCCGTACCTTCTGTCTGTTGGGGTGGTAAAGGCCCATTATTAGTATTCTACTTCTGTACCTTCCGTATGTTGGGGTGGTGAAGGCCCATTACTAGCATTCTGTTTCTGTATATATCTACTCTTGTACCTTCTGTATGTTGGGGTGGTCAAGGCCCATTACTAGCATTCTGTTTCTGTATAGGTTATTCTGTTTCGATTCTATTTCAGTTTAAATATTAGGGTAACACCTAATCCTGTTATACTAGTAGTGGTGCAGTATAATAACTATCCAATAGTGATTAGGAGTGCCTTTAACGAATAACTTGTTTCATCTTATTTCCTTGTTTATTCTATCATACTCAATGGTTGATGGTCATTTCCTTATTTTCCAACTTATGCCTTAGCCTAGTTACTTTGTTAATTATATTGTTAACGTTATCGCACTCGCCATACTTTATGTCTGACCCGCTTTGTTTCCACCTCTTTTCTTCCTTTCCCCCCAGGTGTTCAGGGAGGAAACACACAGGTTTAGTCAGGATTTGGATATCATCTTCTAGGAGCTACTTCTGAAGTATGGCTCGAATCTCTGTCTCTTATGTGGCTTCCTCTTTACTTTAGGGAATGATGTTTTACTTTTAAATACCTATGTACTCTGATAATGTAAGACAGAAGTGTTTTGTTGTAAGGGTTTTATAACTCATGGCATTATGTAACAAAGTATTTTGGTGATTAAATAAAGTTACTTATTTCCGCTGCAAAATTTTTAATATCTGTCTTGTGATATTCTGTGTCTGTTTACCTAAAATGCTCCACTAAAGTTAAGGCATTCCCTTTGTGAGTGACCTTAATGGAGGTGGGGTGTTACACTTGGTATCAGAGCTGAAGGTTACCAAATTAGATAAAAGTTTTGGAAATATTTTTCAAAAAGGTTTTAAAAGAAAGTATTTTAAAAAAGGAAAGCCTGTTTTGAAAAACATTCCCCGAAAAGCCATATGTAGTAACTTCGGTCCTTTGTCTAAAATCTCTTCCTTTGATAGGATAGGCGACTGCTCTCGCGGCTGAGGGATAGGAAAATTTCTGTAGAAGGTTTAATTTCCTTATCTGCTTATGAAGTTAAGACTCTTTTTGATTCTGTAATTGAGACTCTGCACTTTAATACTCGTCTAGTTTCTGATCCCGTAGTTGTTTCAAACCCCATTTGTGGTTCGGCTCAATTGTTAGTGATTTGTTGGGGTTTGAAATTATCTGTGTTAGGCGTCAAAAATTTGAATGTGACATTTGTGTGCTCAAGTTTATGGGCTATGGGTTGGGTCTAAATGGACCAGCTTTCTATGTAGAGGGTCGTTCTAGATTTTGAGAGGAGGGTCGTTAAGTTTCTACCTTGTCATGGGAAGACCCCCAAATTTTCTTGTGACCCACAAGAGTCTGTTATGCTTAGCTTTCTGAGAATCATTCTATAATCTGATCTGTACCAGTAGTCTGTAAGTATTTGAATATTTCTGAAGGATAGGGGTTTCTACTCGAAGCATGGAGTAGATTTCCAGTTTTGACATTGTTTAATGGGGTAATTCTCTGAATGTTAGTCTGATGTTGATTTCGGTCTTCGGGGCTGAGACTTAGGGAATTATTCTCTTAACCGATGTCAAATGGGAATAGAGCTTTTGTTCTAGCTGTATCATTTGTTTGTATCCCATCGACCGAATCTTCGACCTTTAGATAGGAAATCCATGGGTGTAAACATGTGTTTGAGACATGTTATGTTTGATGGATGCATGTGGATGCAAGTGTTTGCTAGTGGTTGCCTGTGGACGCATATATACACACATTAGGCACTAGATCGGCTCAGTCACTTCATATTGCATATTTCATATAAATGTGTGTACATATTTAAGTAATGGATGTATAATGGTTGTACTATCACATGGATGTTGCATTTTGGTGAATGGTTGTGCACACATATAGTGTTTATGTTACTAGGACTATTCACATACATGTTGGATTCTTGACACTAAACATATTTTGCATTGGGAAGATCAATCAGGCATGATCATTTACATTAGACAAGGAACATATACACACACTTTCTGCATATGTTCATATAGCATTAGAAATCTTTTAAGGACAATGGTTGCTTGTGGATGATGGTTGAGTAGATGGTTGGTTGGATGGTAGGAAGCATTCTTCTTAACTTGAAGATTTCGGGGACGGAATCCTTTAAGGAGGGGAGAATGTAACACCCCGGATTTTTGAATAATTGGATTAACTAAATTAAAGAATAATTAATCTCAGACGTGAGAATTAAAGGAATGGGGTTGTGCCATTGTGTTCGTCTCGGAATTCTGGTTGAAATAGAGTCCGAGTTTGTGGGAAACGGGTACCAGATGAAGGAGTTATGGACAAACGAAGTTTGGTGGCAAAACAAGAAAGAGAGAAAAAAAGTATACTGGCGCACTTGGGAAGTGCGCCAGTACATTTTTACCTTGGTGCACTTCCCAAGTGCGCCCAGACCGAGAGAAAACCTGCACAGCTTTCTGGTTCAGTCCGATCGGTGTTCTGACCCATTGTTGAGTCCTTTCTGACTCTTTGTTGAGTCATTAGGGCTGACTCATCACCCTATCATGACTGAATGGTTTTGATTAACCCTAAGAAGATCCGACGACTTAAATTAAATCAAAACTCTATAAAAAGACCCATAGACTCAAAACCTAAATCAGAATTAAAACTAAAACTACGGCCGTCATGCTGTTGTCTTGAACCCTAGAGCAGCCGCCACCAAATTAAAGAGGAAGAACAACAAATCAAATCAGAACTACTCAACCCTAACAGCGAATCTTCTTCGAAGGAGAGCTAATTCAACTCCAGAAATTAGAATTCAGAACTCAAGACTGCTTTTGAGTTGTGAGTTCGATAGTTTTAACAAGATAATTAGTAATTTAATTAGATTGAGTTATAATGCGGATTGCATGGATGTGATATGAAGTACTGATTACATATTGTAATTATGTTATAGGATTGTGATTGAAATCTCTATGACATTATGTTGTGATGCTATCATTTATGATGTAAAGTTATGTTGCTATCATCCATGTTGTAATTTTATATACAATCAAATCATCATGTTTCATATGCTAGTTTGGTTATGTTGATTCATATGATAAATCATATGTAGGCAAGTTTAGATTTTGATTCAAACATGAATCATATACAAGTTGGGTAGAATTATATGTGACCTTACATGGATATGACACCTAGTTCATGTGAAAATTTAATTGAAAGTTAGGCTATAACATGTGTGAATTATATGCTAAATTTTACATGATACTTTACATGTTAGATGCAAGTTTACACCCTTGTTATGATGTATAAATCACATATGTAAGTTGTATGAATATATGAGTTGGATATGAATCATGTTATGCAAGTTTAGGGTTATTACCCATGCAAGTTTATTCCTTTAGATATGGATCCATGACATATGATTGTTTATGCAAGCTTGTGGCCATTATCTCAGCAAAGTTCACACCTTTAGATTTGGATCCATGACATATGATTGTTTATGCAAGTTGTAACTTTGGCCTATGCAAGTTTTAGATGTAGAACATCATTCACCCATGCAAGTTCACCCCTATGTTTGGATCTAGTCTTATTCTATGTATGTTGTGATGTTTTCTCTTTATTCAATAAGTTAGACTATTCAAGTCTAACGTATATTTTACGTTAAACGAACGGACGTAAAACGTGGGGTGATGGGAGAATACTAAAAGATGTAATATTGAGAATTGGCATAAATGCCTTAAAAGGCATAGAATAAATTTGTGATGATAATTGGTATGATTTTGCATACCATAAATAGATGGACATAATTGAGTCAATTATGGCCATAGTTAAATTTGGAATTGATTGATAATTTGAATAGGGAAAGTAATTCAAATTAGGGGATGATTAATTAGGTGTAATTAATCGTCTAAGACACGAGGTTAGGCTCGTTTGTGGTGTAAGACTGCCCGGACCCGCCCGGCAAATCCAGCTGCCACAAATGCCAGTCTAATGTGAGAGGTCTTGGGCATAAATTAAATGCGTAACAATTGTATGGACACGAGGTTAGGCTCGTTGTGGTGTAAGACTGCCCGGACCCACCCGACAAATCCAACAGCCACAAATGCCAGTCTAATGTGAGAGGTCCTACAGGGGTTACGGTAGTAATAAATTAAGAAACACTTAACCAAAGTAAAACATGTGGTGGGGCATGGGGGTTAAGTGGGTGCCTTGGGTGGCATGGGGAAATACGATTAGTAACACTTAACCAAAGATAAATATGTAGTGGGACATGAGGGGTTAAGTGGGTGCCTTGGGTGGCATTTGAAATACGATTAGAAACACTTAACCAAAATTTGAAACATGTAAGTGAACATGAATAGAAGTGGGTTAAGTGGGATGTACTAGAGGGGACCAAGCTTAGGTGGATAGCTTGTGTCAAGTCATGGGGGCCCGTTTCAACCAGTAACCCATAAGTATCTCTGTGGGCTCGACCTAAGTCGAGGACGGGACACGCGTATTGGGCTTGACTGTAAGAGGCCAAAACAGGTGAGCGGTGGCAACGCAAGTCCAACAGGTTCATGTGTGTGTGTGGGCCCGGGCTGGTAGGTAAGATGTTGTTGCATCGTGTAGGTATAAGCCGTGCATCTCTCGTATTATCAGGTTGCCACTTTGGGGAGTGATACACCCCACTGTGGGACAACACGGGTATTTACGAGTTAGGGAGCCGATCGCTTGGGGTAGGACTTAGGGTACACTTAGTTCTGTCTATTTCTGTTGGTATCGTCTGTTTCTGTTGGGTGGTAACACCTGTCTGTTTCTGCGTGGTACCGTCTGTTGGGGTGGTAAAGGCCCATTGCTAGTGTACACCTAATCCTAACATTCTGTTTCCGTAGGGGTTATTCTGTTTCTGTCTCTGATTCCGTTTCCGATTCTGTTTCCGTACCTTCTGTCTGTTGGGGTGGTAAAGGCCCATTAGTTGGGTGGTAAAGGCCCATTATTAGTATTCTACTTTTGTACCTTCCGTATGTTGGGGTGGTGAAGGCCCATTACTAGCATTCTGTTTCTGTATAGATCTACTCTTGTACCTTCTGTATGTTGGGGTGGTCAAGGCCCATTACTAGCATTCTGTTTCTGTATAGGTTATTCTGTTTTGATTCTATTTCAGTTTAAATATTAGGGTAACACCTAATCCTGTTATACTAGTAGTGGTGCAGTATAGTAATTATCCAATAGTGATTAGGAGTGCCTTTAACGAATAACTTGTTTCATCTTATTTCCTTGTTTATTCGGTCATACTCAATGGTTCATGGTCATTTCCTTATTTTCCAACTTATGCCTTAGCCAAGTTACTTTGTTAATTATATTGTTAAAGTTATCGCACTCGCCAGACTTTATGTCTGACCCCCTTTGTTTCCACCTCTTTTCTTCCTTTCCCCCCTAGGTGTTCAGGGAGGAAACACACAGGTTTAGTCAGGATTTGGATATCATCTTCTAGGAGCTACTTCTGAAGTATGGCTCGAATCTCTGTCTCTTATGTGGCTTGCTCTTTACTTTAGGGAATGATGTTTTTCTTTTAAATACCTATGTACTCTGATAATGTAAGACAAAAGTGTTTTGTTGTAAGGGTTTTATAACTCATGGCATTATGTAACAAAGCATTTTGGTGATTAAATAAAGTTATTTATTTCCACTGCAAATTTTTTAATATCTGTCTTGTGATATTCTGTGTCTGTTTACCTAAAATGCTCCGCTGAAGTTAAGGCATTCCCTTTGTGAGTGACCTTAATGGAAGTGGGGTGTTACACATACATATCTTTGAAATAAAATCAGTATATGTATACAGTAACATTATCAGAGTATAATACTTACATCTAAGCGGAAATAAACAATAGCTATAAAAACACTGCTGAAGCCTCCTGCTCCAGCTCCTTCTAATGCATTTGTAAATCCCGACTACTTGACTGCCCGTACAAGATTGGGCACCCAAGAGTTTTGGGAAAACAAAATAACTCTGGGTCAGTCATGGGACTAGTGTGAGTAAAATAATTTAAAAACATTTTAAGCAATAAAACAATATCTCATAAGACCACGCCATATAACGGAACGGGTTTTTCCCTTATGAGAATCCAAAACATTTGATTTAACTTTCAAAATCCTTTTGAAAGAAACGATAAACTTTATATCAAAACTCTTTTGATATTATAATAATGTATATCAACCACAACTAAATATTCATCTAGCAGAAACGCTTTCATCTCACGTTCTACATATATAGTATACAATCAAAACCGCGAGCACTTATTGGATAATGGATTACCAACTATGACAAGGTATGGAACCACCTTCCGATAGTGTACCTATAGAGAGGAATACACTGGGTTCAACAAGAACATCTTGCAACACGACCACACATGACCGACCACTCATTTCGCTTAAGTGTATCGAATGTATATCACCAACGGTTGGGATCAGCAACCGTTTCCCGAATGGGACAACATCGAATAGATTAAAGAATGAAATGAATATCTCTAGATAGGTGATAATACACCCTAATTGGCAGCCAAACACTTAGCCATGCTGCCTGGCTGATTTTTGTCATTTCCAGGTTGTGAGGCTAGAAGCCATGCTTATCTCTGACAGATCACACAATTATTCACTTTGAATGTCACATCGTCATTCCCGCCAACTCACAAATTGATTTCCCCAAAAATACAATGGGTATACAACTAAGAGAAACGAATTCCCCCGCCACCAAACGTAAATACGTTTGAAGATATCAACTTACGCGATCCATTAAATATATTCTGTCAGACATTCTTCCATACAGGTCGTCCTGGTACTGGACAAACCAAAGGCACTGTTCTGTAAACAGAACAGCCCTTGCATAACTCCGTCTTCAATTATCTTCATCACATTTGATCGCAACGCTAATGCCCATACAGAGTAGTTTTCAGATAATGAATCTGATCTCGGTCTCTCAGTATTGACAACGGAATTGGTCAAAACTTCGATAGTCGGAGTTAACTATCAAAGGAAAACATGTGTACAAACAACGGTCGTATTTCCAAATGGAAATCTTACCGAGCAAATCATCAATCAACACTGATCCACTTTAATTTAGTTTGTCATTCAATTATCAATTTCCCTATTCCTGTTTCCATATATTCAACATTTCTTATTTTCTAAATTTAGAAAATATACGTTATTAACAATGGAAAACATTTCCATTTCTTATATTCTATATTAGAAAACATTTCTGATTCTTATTTAGAAAACATTTCCAAAACTCCTACATTGGATTTAAACAGATGTTTAAATCAAACATCGCTACGCCAACTCAAAACATTACACTGATTAGCTAATTTCACTTAACCAACCTTCACTATCGAAACCTTAACCATTCCTTAGTTAAAAACGAAGCCAATCAAGTTGGGGTATAACTACCTCTCAGACCTTAACTGAACAACATTTCTAACTTCGAAATAGACAAGGTTCACCTTTTAAACCTCTAATAAACTTCCTTACATAACTCTCTTTTGAATAAATCTCTATTCGATAACTCTTTCCTTCGAATAAACTATATTCGATAATCTCTCTTCGAATAGCCATATTCGATTAACTCTATTCAATTAACACTATTCGATTAACTCTAATCGATTTACTCTTATCAGTTAGCTCTATTTGATTAACTCTATTCTATTAACTCTATTTGATTAACTCTATTGGATTAACTCTATTTGATTAACCCTAATCGATTAACTCTACTCAATTAACTCTAATCAGTTAACTCTTATCAATTAACTCCTTCCGAACAAACTATATTCGATTAACTCCTTTCGAATAAACTATATTCGATTAACTCCTTTCGAATAAACTATATTTGATTTACTCCTTTAACTCTATTCGAATAAACTATATTCGATTAACTCCTTTAGCTCTATTCGAATAAACTATATTTGATTAACTCCTTTAACTATATTCGAATAAACTATATTCGATTTAACTCCTTTCGAATAAACTATATTCGATAACTCCTTTCGAATAAACTATATTCGATTTACTCCTTTAACTCAATTCGAATAAACTATATTCGATTAACTCCTTTAACTCTATTCGAATAAACTATATTTGATTAACTCCTTTAATGCTATTCGAATAAACTATATTCGATTAACTTCTTTAACTCTATTCGTATAAACTATATTCGATTTAACTCCTTTAACTCTATTCGAATAAACTATATTCGATTAACTCCTTTAACTCTATTCGAATAAACTATATTCGATTAACTCCTTTAACTTTATTTGAATAACTCTAGTTCGATTTAACTCTAATCGATTAACTCTAACTAATTAACTCTAACTGGTTAACTCTATCTGATTAACTCGAACTGGTTAACTCTAATTGGTTAACTCTATCTGATTAACTCTAACTGGTTAACTCTATCCAATTTACTCTTCGTCCATATTCAGTTTCAAATATCGATGTTGAAATCGATTCTTACTTCTCTATATAAGTCCTGACTTATATATTCTATTTATCCATTGATAAATATTTTACTTAATTTATAAAACCTTATTTATAAATTAATCTTCTTACTTTATTTGTTAAAACAGATTTCTCTTAGATGTTTACTTTGAATTCATATTCTGTTATACCCGTGTGCGAAGCACGGGTCTAAACCTTCCTAGTGTAAAATTCTCTTTTTATACAGTTCTATTCATTTTTCAAGTATTTCCATTTTTTTATCTATTTAATTTCTAAATAAATATTTCCTTTATAATTCTATTATTTTCTAAATAAATATTTTCTTTCTAACTCTATCTATTTCATAAATAAATATTTCCATTTATAATCTATTTGTAAATGTTTTACAAATATTTCCTTTTCAATTCTATTTGTAAATGTTTTACAGATACTTCCTTTTCAATTCTATTTGTAAATGGTTTACAAATATTCCTTTTCAATTCTATTTGTAAATGTTTTACAAATATTTCCTTTTCAATTCTATTTGTAAATGTTTTACAAATATTTCCTTTTCAATTCTATTTGTAAATGGTTTACAAATATTTCCTTTTCAATATTCGTTGATTTTGTAATTATTTTCTTTTATAAAATCCTTTTCCTTTTATATATAAAATCCACTGATTTTATATTAATAATTTATTTCCAAACTACACGTTGAAAATCCCCTTTTCTACATTCCAGTATTTCTTACGGTATTTAAAATACCCAAATAACAATGATCGATATCATTCAACACACGTAATCAACACAGATTATATATCACATCATATATTACAATACATGAAAAACAATAAAATAAATGTTGAGTAATCCAGTTGGATTCCTCCGACCTGTTTCCCTGCATCCACAGATGTTAAACAATATAATTAACATCAATTTCATTTCACTATGAAATATTCTGCTAAAAAGAATCAATTTATATATATATATATAACCCGATCTATAATTTCAACCAATTACTTAGCAGTTCAACCAACAGTCAATACACAGCAATCAATCATCATTTATCAGTTCTAAATATACGTTATAAAAATATGAACTGGTAGAGTTGGTGAGTTCTACTCACATTTGACGATCATCGTTATATAACGATAAACTGTCTTTGATTTGATTCAGATCCAACAATTTATTTCGCTATAAATTTTAACGAGCTTCAATTCACTCCCAGTCAGCTCCATTGTGTAGCCACCATTCATACGATCCCAACGAATCTTGTTTCGTCAGATTCTGGTACCGTACGGAAGAGATATGCATCTTATAATTTTTATACACATATGTAAACATTTTTAATCATTAAAATAAAATTAATTATTCTTAATACCTTGTTATCACAAATAAACCCACGTGTTAAACTCTTAAACACGACACTCATCTCCTCCTACCCCAGAGACCTTTGAACCCGATAATACCCCATTTTCCATGACTTTCCATCTCCATTTCCCAATCAATACTTCACGAATCTTCAAACAGAAATTACCATCATCATTCTCATCACAATATCTACCAAACAATACCACAAATATAATGTTCAAATTCAAACTTTAAGACCCGTTCCAGAACCTAGTTCGAACACCCGATAGCAGGTTGCGACATGATTCAATCCGAAAATCCTCAAAAAAAATTAAAACCAACTCGTTTCTCTTACTCAAGCATGGATCCATTCTCTATACTTCGAATCGCTGCTCGAGTTTCCTAAAAAAGGGAACCCTAGTTCACGCCTCAAAAACAAGAGCGAACAACTCGAGTTCGAAATCAATGGAAAAATATACCAGTAGAAGAGAAGGATTCAACGATCACCAAAATATAAGTTTCGTGATTTATGGTTTTCATTTTGATTTTCTATGAAGATTGAAATTTGCTCACGTTTTGTCTTATGGAGGCGGCAAGAAAATGATTTTGACCGAAGAGAAAAGGTTTATGAGGAGTTAACCTGTTTTCATAGGATAAAAAAATTATTTAATATTCATTATTTTATTTATTCATAGCCAACTGCTACTTGTATTTGTGAATTAAAATTCCTATGATCACACACGATACCCAAAAATCATGAAAATTGGCATGCAGCTACAGTTTGTAACGACCCAGAAAATCTGAACCAATTTAAATTTTTTAAATTGGCTAAAATAATGGATTTTAAATATTTAAAATAAATATTTTAAATAATAGCAATGAAAACTGAGTTGGAATCAAAAATTGAAAACGAATATAATTAATTATAATTATAAACAAGGCCTGAAATGGTGCTGTAGTTTCAAAAATTGAATTCAAACTTTGTCGGACAGTACCGGGTGCAAAACAAAACGGATTTGAGTGAAACCAAAAATATTTAAATCTGTTAGTGAATACCTTTCTAACGAATCTGAAAAATCGAATTTTCAAAGCGGAAAGCAAAAGTTACGGCCAAATGAATTTTCAGAAAGGTCGCTATGGAATTTATATAGCCCGTGAAATTGGCCATTTTGCATACGACCTAGGAATTCGACGAAACCACTTTTGTTGGATCCGGGATGTGAAGTTATTGCTAGATTTCAAATTTCATAATTTTTGAAGCTAGTATGTGAGCGTGGCAAAGGAAAACGTGTTTTGGTCAATTACAGTTAAATTGGATCGACCAGAAATGAGCCTTTTTGCACACGGTCTCAGAATTCGAAGAAACTAGTTTTGTTGGGACCGTATCGTCAAAACATAGCTAGATTTATTTTTCTGGAATTTTTCGAATCAGTTTGTGGCCCTGGCAAACTGAAATGTACGTTCAAATCGAATATTGAATGTTATATATTTTAAATTGAATGGAAACCGACTAAAACAGTCGAATGGGCCTACGAAACATATCCCATTGTGTTCGGAATGGTGGTAAAACTCTAAGGACGACAATCGTTGGGTTTGGATTAGAGTTCGTATGAGATAAGGGGTATTTTCGAAATTTAAAAAATATATAAATAAAAGAAAAAATATGATTGGTTGGCCATTTTCTCTCTCCCCGTTTTTTTTCTGGAAACCCACCCTCCCCCCCCCCCCCCACGAACGACGGCGAACGTTCCTCCCTTCCCAGCCAAAATCCGGCCGCCACGTCCATCGTCGACCACCCCTCCAGTAGGGTTTTTCGAAGCCCTCCTCCTCCTCTCCAAATCCGACTCGACCTCGTCACCCCTCATCGCTCCTAGCTCGAGAACCAACCCCTCAAACCCGCCGCGTTTCGCCCCAAAATCCACCACGATCGTCAGCTCGAGTTCGTCACGGTGGGGACCCCCTGGAGCGGATTTCCGAGCCCGTTGTCGTGGTGAAGTCGGATCGAAGCAACACTTCGCGGATTGGAAACAAATCGGAAACCTAGTTTCGAATTTTAAAGGAGGTAAATGGGTTTAAATTTCTGAACTGAAATTAACACTTTAAAGTGTTGCAAAACTTTGAAAAATCATATCTTTTTCGTTTCTTGACGAAATTCGATGAAACAGGAAACATCGTGATCGTGTGGACGTCTTCTACATTTTAGAAGAGACCGCATATTTTTCTGAGCCTTCTGCTATTTTTGGTGGAGTGGAACCCAATGTGAGATTTCTAATTTATAAACGATATGGAAAACGACGATGTATAAATTATATAGTCGATGTATGAGTTATATAAGCATTGTACACCTCTTGTATAAGCGTTGTATAAGTTGTACGTTCGATGTATAAGTTGTATATGCGTTGTAAAATTTATATATGTGTTGAAATAGAAGTGAATTGCTATATATATATATACACGCCCCTCGTCCACAAACCATGGACGATATTTATTGGTTGTGATTGGTGTGAAAATTGATTGATAGTGAATGGTTGATCGGGATTGTTTGTGGTTGATATTGATTGATTGTGGTTGAAAAATACCCATTTGTGGTTGAGAAATATTTGGTTGAAACCACATAGGATTAGTTTGTGGAAATGAAATAAATATATACATGCCGCCTGCGTGCAAACTAGATGCATGATCCCTATTGTCAAAAACCGCGAGGTTTTAAGGTAGAGCGAGGAGCCATACTAGGGACGGTCCTGGTTTTAACTACCCTGCCATTATGCTGCCGAAATTTTGAATAATATTCATGTGTTTGAATCATTTTCATTTGCTGAAACTATATTTATTCGTTGAATAGAAAACCTTCATGTGTTGAATCGATATTCATTCGTTGAATAGAAATTCATGTGTTGAATGGTGTTCGTGTTTTAACTATAAAAATCACATTTTTACCTATATATATAAACTATAGAAAACCTTCATGTGTTGAATCGATATTCATTCGTTGAATTGAAATTCATGTGTTGAATGGTATTCATATTTTGAAAGAAATTGTTTTATAATAAAAATCTCATTTTTAACATCAATATGAAATGTATAAAATAATCTTGTTTTGAAATAAATTGCTATATAGTAAAAATCCTATTTTTATTACCTATATGAACTATATAAAATAATAGAGTTTTGAAATGAATTGTTTTACAATAAAAATCACATTTTTATTATATAAATGAATTGTTAAAAATAGTGAAGTGTTGAAATAGAAGACAGTTAGATAAAAATATCATTTTTATCAAATGTATGTAAAGAATATAGCTTTGAAATCAAAGAATCGATATATATATATATATAGAATTAAAATATATCGAATAATGACGTTGCAGTTCGTATTTTGAAACCGTGATTTCAAACGATTAGTACGGGAGATCCGACCATCGGATTTTCCTGGAATCGCAACCGTTGGGTTCGCTTTGGAAAAATCTTTCCAACGGCACCAACTTTGTAAAAATCCAACGGTTGGATTGTCTGGAATGTTTAATTCAAATCTGAAGAAAAACAACGCCAGAAACGATTATATTTATATTTATATATATATATATATAATTATATTTAATCGAATAACGACACTGCAGTTTGTATTTTGAAATTGAAACTTCAAACGATTATACCGGGAGATCCGACCGTCGGATTTTCCCGAAACTGGAACCCTTGGATTCGTTTTGAAAAGATCTTTCTAATGATGTAAAATTTGTGAAGATCCAACGGTTAGATTTTCAAATATGTGTAAATCAAATCTGAAGAAAAACAGCGCCACGGTCGCGTTATGGCCCGAAGCGTCGTTTTGAATAAATTAGCTATTTTAAAATAAATAAAAATAGCGATAAATCGTTATAAAATATTATAAACGATATGGATGTGAAATATAGAAAATAACTGAAGGTTGGCTAAGTCAAATGGTTTCTCAGGTGTTGATCTGATGTTGGTTTCGGCCTTCGTGGTTAATATTTGGGAAATCGTTCTCTTACTGGTTGACTGTTAGTGACTAATGAATTGAAATGATGCGTGTGTATGTTAGTGTTGCACTTGTTTATTATATACGCGAGTTGCTCAGAAAGACCGGGTTTATCCCATTCTGAATAACTGAATCGACGATAAGAAATCGAAGATGAAGACGGTGGTCGAAGACCGGAGATCTTCACCTCGTTTGGATGGTAACCGAGGTCCTGATTGGGAGGCATCCCGAAATATGGATAATGAGTGGTGATCGTCCAGACGTACGTGGTGATCGATGGGTTTGCGAGGTATTTAGTGCCTCCGGTTTCGTTCAGACCCAGAACGGACTTGCAAATGGACAGTGTGTCTGCCATTGGAATTTATTCTGTGAGATTGATATCTATCTGTTGCACGGTGTGAATTGTCTGCGTGGCATGCTAAGATGCAGTGATCAGGGCTTCTGTTGAAAAGCAAAGTCTTGTGGTGATGATCAAAGCACCGCCTGTGTGGCATAGCTTTGTGTATAACGTGAATTCGCGAGCCTCACACCCCGGTATGAACCAGAAACGGGAGCAGGACCTCAGGGGGGACGTGTGTTTTCTTTCTAGCTAAAAGTGGTGTCAGTGGTTTTACACGCCCTGACGAGTTTGACTTATGTGGTTGTTGCTATTGCGAGGCGCCTCGGTTTGATCGGACGATCTGGGTCCGATGGAGTCATTTGTTGGCTCATTTACGCCCCAAAGGGAGGAGAAACGCATTGTTCAGGCATTATAATCCACTTCGTGTGGACCGGCCCTGACGATCCAAGGTACGGTTGCGGCTATACCTGAGACTCGGGCTAGACAGTCTCAAATTCGGTAAGGACTATCTTTTGCCTTGGTTCATGACGGAAATCCAATTTCCAAATACGTGACTGTGCGGTTTTGATTGTATATATATATGGCGACATGATATATGGTACCCATGCCGTCTATGATTGATAGTTATGATTTGAAATTATTTTCAAAACATATAAACACTAGCAATAATATCAAATGCCTTTGTTTCATTCGTATCAAGCATATTTTGGCCGTTATAAGGTAAAAACTCTATCCTCCGGTTTGCGTTACATTGTGTGATGGGAACTGAGTCTTATAATGGCTTCATTTTTATAAAAAGCATAGCGTGTTTAAAAGAATGATTTGTTTTAAAGCACTGGTGATCCGATGGAGTAAACCCGTTCCACGAAAGTGGCGTGGTCCTGTGATTAACCATATTTCAATTGTGTTGAGTAGATTTCTCATACCAGTCCCATGACTGACTCGTAGTTTGTTTCACTTTCAAACTCGGGTGCCCCTTTTTCTACACGGGCAGCCTTGTATTCAGGTTTAGCTGGTTCTTTCTGGATAGCTGGAGCTGAAGATGGATTCTATCATTTATCTCTTTTTATGCTGTTCAGCTCCTATTGTACATTATGTTTGTTTTCCGCTGTAGACATATATGTATAGTTGATCTGTAATTGTACTAAGTAAGATCCTGTATACTGTGTAACTCTGATGATTACTTTTATCCAGTATATTCTATTGTTCATTATCTGGTGTATTTATTTAATTCTGTTCTGCTATTATCTGTTTCTGTGTTATATTCCAAGGATTACCCTTGCCACCGTCAGTACGGGGTTTGGGGACGTCTCATTTGGTATCAGAGCCTTGGTTAAGCTTAGTTCTGGAATATAACATTTGAACGAACTCGTCAGAAATAGAACCAGTAGTGTTCTAGGACGGGTAACTCTATACAGATAGGATCAGCAATATCCTAGTATGAGTAAAGCAGAATGAAATTACACCTCGATAGACACATTTACATTTGAAGTATGTGTTTCTATATTTTAAAATTATCTTTTCTGTGACCTGACACTTGATCTGCTAATTGCAGAAGTGCTAGAAAAATGAGTGTCAGAAACAGGAGAAATGCAGAACCCGATCTAGAGGCTCTATTAAAGAGATATCAAAATCTGAACAGAGCACAGTTCTCGGGCAATGAATCTATTATTCAGACTCAAGCTTGGATGAGTTCTGTTGAAAGAATATTCGAGCGTATCCAGTTGAGAGATGATCAGAAAAGATTAGTAGCATCTTGGGCGCTCAAAGAAGAAGCTTTAATCTGGTGGGAAACAATCATCAAAGATAATCCCGAAGGTGATATCACCTGGGACAGATTCAAAGAGATCTTCCTAGAAAGATTTACTCCTCCTGAAGCGACGGAGCGATTATGTGATGAATTTTCTTATCTGATACAAGGTGATATGACCATCCCAGAATATCATAAGAAATTCAACGAACTTGCTCACTTTGCTCCTCATCTGATTCAAGATCCAAAGAGGAAGAATCTGAGATTTATTCATGGCCTGCAAAGGAGATATCAGAATAGTGTGATGAGGAATGTGAAGCTTCCTTTTTCAGAAATGATATACATGGCTTATCAGTATGAAGATCTCCATAAGCAAGGAATGTTGCGCGACGAAGAAGAAGTCAGTTCTAGTAACAAAGAAGAGTCGGAAACTGATATTCCTGAAGCCAGTACGAGGTCTGAGGTCAGTGAGAAGCCCAGTGCTAAGAGAAAAAGGGCTAAGTCTGGGAAAGAACCAGTAACAACTGCTATTTGCTCTAACTGCAATAAGAAAGGACATTTGTCGATAAGTTGCAGATCTTTAAAGAAACAAAGAAAAGAGGGATGTAGAGCCAATCAAAAGCAAAAGAAGAAAAGGTTCAGAACTGATGGGGAGTTTCAAGAGAATAGGGAGTGCAAACAGTGCCACGAGGCTGGTCATCTTGCAAAGGATTGCCCGCTCTTAAACAAGCCCGAAATAGTTCAAGTGAATGAAGTAGCAGAAACTTATGAGCCCTCAGCTAGTCAAGAAAGGGCCGATGTTTTAAAAGGCACGCTAACTGTCAAAGATATTCCAGTTAAAGTACTGTTTGACACATGTGCGTCACGAAGCTTCATTGCAAAGGATGCAGCTAAGAAACTGGATTTGAATTTGAAAAAGCTGAAGGAACCAATGACTGTCCAGAATCCGGTTGGGGGTTCCATTGATCTCAGTTGGGTTTGTGGAGTGCCGGTTTCTTTCTCTCGTTATCAGTTTCCTACCATCGCAGTCGTCATGAATTTTAAAGAGTTTGATCTTATCTTGGGGTTAGACTGGTTGACCATATATGAAGCTGAAGTTAAATGCGCCGACAGAGTCGTAAAGGCGAAGATTAAATCAGGTGATTATATAACCATTCCCTGTGAAGGTCAGAATGCTAATAGGAAAGACTTCTGGGCAGCTCTCGATGTTTCTCCAGCTCAAATAGAAAATATCCCTGAAGTTACAGAGAATATTCCTGACCTCATCAAAGATATTCCTATCGTCATGAACTATGCGGATGTGTTCGAAGAAGTTGTTCGCTTACCTCCTCAAAGAGAAATAGATTTCAAGATCGCTTTGATTCCCAATGCAAGGCCGGTAGTTCACGCTATTCGAAGAATGTCCTTGAAAGAGAAAGAAGACTTGATAGTCAAACATGACAACTAGTATGGAAGGGTCTGATCAGGCCTAATTTCTCTGATTGGGGTGCAGTAGTGGTGTTTGTCCCAAAATCTGACGGTACTCTACGTCTATGTGTGGATTATCCTGATCTGAACAAACAGACCATAAAGAATAAATATCCATTGCCGCGGATTGATGATTTGTTGGATCGATTAAATGGTGCACAAGTATTTTCACGAATGGACCTAGCTACAGGCTTCCATCAACTTCGTATCGCCGAGGAGTGTGTTCCTTTGACAGCATTCAGAGGTCCCGACTTATTCTATGAGTGGTTAGTAATGCCATTCGGCTTATGTAACGCTCCAGCCTATTTCGTCGATCTGATGAACAGAGTATTCAGAGGAGTTTTGAATAAATTTGTTCGGGTTTTCATTGACGATATTCTAATCTTCTCTAAATCAAAGGCCGAACACGAAAAACATTTGGAACAAGTGTTAGAAATCCTCAGAAGGAATGTATTGAAAGCAAAGTTTTCCAAATGTATATTCTGGCAAGAAGAAATAAAATTTCTGGGCCACGTTGTATCGAAAGAAGGAATTGTTGTGGATCCAAGCAAAATCACAGCTATTCAGAATTGGAAATAGCCCAGTACCCCTACTGAAGTCCGCAGTTTTCTTGAATTGGCTAGCTATTACCGAAAGTTCGTTAAAAACTTTTTGAAGATATCTGGTCATTTAACAAAGCTTACGAAGAAGCACTCTAAGTTTAAATGGACTCCAGAAAGTGAGAAGGCTTTTGAAGAGCTAAAGTTAAGATTAACAACTGCTCCAGTGTTAACCATCATCGATGGCAATCAGGATTTGAAAGTTTAGACGGATGCTTCTAGAGAAGGCCTGGGCGCAGTGTTAATGCAAAGAGGTCAAGTGATCGCTTATGCTAGCCGTCAGCTGAAGTCGCACGAGAAAAACTACGTCACTCATGATCTTGAGTTATTGGCGATAGTATTCGCTTTGAAAATCTGGAGGCACTATCTTCTGGGTGAGAGGTTTGAACTGTTTACAGATCACCAGTCGTTAAAGTATCTGTTCACCCAGAAAGACTTGAATCTGAGGCAGCAACGTTGGCTAGAGTTCCTTGCAGCATACGATTTTGAGATTATATACACTCCAGGGAAAGCCAATGTCGTGGCCGATGCGTTAAGCCGAAAGAATGAAATGATCACCAGTTTTATTATCACGACTTCATTGCTAGATAAAATATCTGCTCTTCAGAAGGATGATCACTTCATTCAGAAGATCAGAGAGATAATTCAACAAGGCGAACCCTCGAGTTTTCAAGTTGATAATGATGGGATTCTAAGGCTCAAAAGTCGAATCTGTGTCCCTAACATTCCTGAGCTTCGAAAGGAAGTACTGGATGAATGCCACAAGTCAAAACTTAGTATCCATCCGGGAGTAAGCAAAATGTATAATGACATCAAACGCACTTTCTGGTGGAGGTCGATGAAGAGGGACATTTCTTTATATGTTAGCCGATGCCCTACTTGCCAGCTAGTCAAAAGCGACCAACAGAAACTAGCTGGATTGTTACAACCGCTAGACGTTCCTGGTTGGAAGTGGGAACATATTTCTATGGATTTCATTGATGGTCTGCCCAGAACCAGAAAAGGGAATGACAGTATTTGGGTGATCGTAGATCGCTTCACGAAGACCGCCCACTTCATACCTGTCAGATCAAACAGAACTGCTCAGAGTCTGGCACAGATATATTTCAAGGAAATAGTTAGACTACATGGAGTGCCGCTCAGTATAGTCAGTGATAGAGACACAATATTCACTAGCAAATTCTGGGAGGCGTTTCAAGTCGAGCTGGGAACAAAGCTGAATCTAAGCACCGCTTATCATCCTCAGACAGACGGTCAGACTGAGAGGGTGAATCGTATTTTAGAAGATCTATTGCGGGCTTGTGTTCTAGATTTTGGTGGATCATGGGAAGACCATCTACATTTGGCTGAATTCTCATATAATAACAGCTACCAGGCGAGTCTGACAATGTCACCATTCGAAGAATTGTATGGTAGACCGTGCCGATCTCCTGCTTGTTGGGTCGAACCTGGAAATAGACTTGTGTTAGGGCCTGATATGATCCGAGAAGCCGCCGACAAAGTCGATTTTATTAAGAAGCGATTACTCGCCGCTCAAAGCCGACAAAAGAGCTATGCCGATAGGAGAAGAAGAGATATATCCTTTGTTGTTGGCGACTATGTATATCTGAAAGTATCGCCGATGAGAGGAGTTATCCGGTTCGGTAAAACTGGCAAGTTGGCGCCCAAATTCATTGGTCTGTTTCCTATTCTGGAACGGATCGGAACTCTCGCTTATAGGGTTGAATTTCCTGATTGGTTGCCTGGAGTTCATGATGTATTTCACATATCTCAACTTCGAAAGCACGTTCATGACCCAGACGTGATAGTGGAAGAAGCAGCTCAACAGGATATTGAAATTACCCCTGAATTGGCTGTGAGACGAGAGCCGCTAAAGATCATCGGCAAAGAAACCAAAGAGCTGAGGAACAAGAAAGTTCACTTAGTCAAAGTGCAATGGAGTGGAGATCCGCGAGATTGTACTTGGGAAACTGAGGAGAGCATTCAGAAAGCCTATCCTAGATGCCGAGTAGATATCTCTGATTGACTCCGGTGCAAGGTACATTTACCATACTTTGCATTACCAATTAGTTCTCTACTCAGTTGTTATTTTCTTTCCATGGATGTGCACTTTTAATTCTATAGTCTGAATGATTTTAAAAGAATATAGAAATTGATTTGTATGATTTTGAAAAGTTAAGAACAATTTGATTGTTGCTTGTGTTGTGTGATAGTAAATTTGATTAATTGAATTATTGAAACAATAGTTAATTTAATCAACAATAGGATAATGGTAGAATTTATTCATTTAAATCACACATTGAACTGATTAGAAAAATAAATAGAAATATATACATGTGTATTATATATGTTTGAACAGGTAAATGGATTAGCTGTTGAGTAAAGATTTTATTTGCGTGCCCGACAAATAGGTAAACCTTAATGAGTTGGATGCGAAATATTATTATATCGACTCCTGTGAATGCCATTGGATGCGGAGTGCTGGTTATTCTGTGTGTAACAAAAAAATTATCGCCATAGGATAGTAACAATTAATTTTGAACTACATTACATGGCATACTTCAGAAGATAGGCATACTTCATCATATACCACATAAGCATTTGGAGCTTGTGTGACGAGGTGGAAGATTTACCATACGAGCGAGAGGCTTGTATGGCGATGACTATATTTTACAGGTTGAACTGATGACTGATATGGACTATTTAAATTGTAACGATAAAATTGCCAGATTAATAAAAACCCCACACGGGTCTGGAGTTGACAATAATCATGTCTCTCTAGTTATTAGATACGGCACATGGACTATTTATTTCCCACACGGGACAAGGTGACGAGGATTTATCCTCTGGAGCATTTAAAATACACACTCCCTCAGGCTTTGACAGGGTGACGAAAATTTATTCTCTGGAGTTATTATCAATACACGCTCCCCTGTAAACACCAAAATATATCACTATAAATATGTGTATGCTTATTAGGATTTATTGGGTACCTAATACGGCCCAATAAATTTCCAAACCCCTCCCCGTACAAAGGAGGTTATGGCGAAATTTTTCAAAAATTTCGGGTGTTAGCTAAATTTTTGAAGAATTTGAAAATTCTCAGAAACTGAAAAGTTGGAGAATGGAAGCCAGATCAAACGTAGAATTGATTAATCAAACCACTTTCGACTTTGTTCCTTTTCGGGGACGAAAAGTTTTAAGTGGGGGAGATTGTAACGACCCAGAAAATCTGAACCAATTAAAAAAATTTAAATTGGCTAAAATAATGGATTTTAAATATTTAAAATAAATATTTTAAATAATAGCAATGAAAACTGAGTTGGAATCGAAAATTGAAAACGAATATAATTAATTCTAATTAAAAACAAGGCCTGAAATGGCGCTGTAGTTTCAAAAATTGAATTCAAACTTTGTCGGACTGTACCGGGTGCAAAACAAAACGGATTTGAGTGAAACCAAAAATATTTAAATCTGTTAGTGAATACCTTTCTAACGAATCTGAAAAATCGAATTTTCATAGCGGAAAGCAAAAGCTATGGCCAAATGAATTTTCAGAAAGGTCGCTATGGAATTTATATAGCCCGTGAAATTGGCCATTTTGCATACGACCTCGGAATTCGACGAAACCACTTTTGTTGGATCGGGATGTGAAGTTATTGCTAGGTTTCAAATTTCATAATTTTTGAAGCTAGTATGTGAGCGTGGCAAAGAAAAACGTGTTTTGGTCAATTACAGTTAAATTGGATCGACCAGAAATGGGCCTTTTTGCAAACGGTCTCAGAATTCGACGAAACTAGTTTTGTTGGGACCGTATCGTCAAAACAAAGCCAGATTTATTTTTCTGGAATTTTTCGAATCAGTTTGTGGCCCTGGCAAACTGAAATGTACGTTCAAATCGAATATTGAATGTTATATATTTTAAATTGAATGGAAACTGACTGAAATAGTCGAATGGGCCTACGAAACATATCCCATTGTGTTCGGAATGGGGGTAAAACGCTAGGGACGACAGTCGTTGGGTTTGGATTAAAGTTCGTATGAGATAAGGGGTATTTTCGAAATTTTAAAAATATATAAATAAAAGAAAAAATATGATTGGTTGGCCATTTTCTCTCTCCCCGTTTTTTTTCTGGAAACCCCACCCCCCTACGAACGACGGTGAACGTTCCTCCCTTCCTAGCCAAAATCCGGCCGCCACGTCCATCGTCGACCACCCCTCCAGTAGAGTTTTTCGAAGCCCTCCTCCTCCTCTCCAAATCCGACTCGACCTCGTCAACCCTCATCGCTCCTAGCTCGAGAACCAACCCCTCAAACCCGCCGCGTTTCGCCCCAAAATCCACCACGATCGTCAGCTCGAGTTTGTCACGGTGGGGATCCCCAGGAGCGGATTTCCGAGCCCGTTGTCGTGGTGATGTCGGATCGAAGCAACACTTCGCGCATTGGAAACAAATCGAAAACCTAGTTTCGAAGTTTAAAGGAAGTAAACGGGTTTAAATTTCTGAACTGAAATTAACACTTTAAAGTGTTGCAAAACTTTGAAAAATCATATCTTTTTCGTTTCTTGACGAAATTCGATGAAACAGGAAACATCGTGACCGTGTGGACGTCTTCTACATTTTAGAAGAGACCGCATATTTTTCTGAGCCTTCTGCTATTTTTGGTGGAGTGGAACCCAATGTGAGATTTCTAATTTATAAACGATATGGAAAACGACGATGTATAAATTATATAGTCGATGTATGAGTTATACAAGCGTTGTACACCTCTTGTATAAGCGTTGTATAAGTTGTACGTTCGATGTATAAGTTGTATATGCGTTGTAAAATTTATATATGTGTTGAAATAGAAGTGAATTGCTATATATAAATATAAATAAATAAATAAATAAATATATACGCCCCTCGTCCACAAACCATGGACGATATTTATTGGTTGTGATTGGTGTGAAAATTGATTGATAGCGAATGGTTGATCGGGATTGTTTGTGGTTGATATTGATTGATTGTGGTTGAAAAATACCCATTTGTGGTTGAGAAATATTTGGTTGAAACCACATAGGATTAGTTTGTGGAAATGAAATAAATATATACATGCCGCCTGCGTGCGAACTAGATGCATGATCCCCATTGTCAAAAACCGCGAGGATTTAAGGTGGAGCGAGGAGCCGTACTAGGGACGGTCCCGGTTTTAACTACCCTGCCATTATGCTGCCGAAATTTTGAATAATATTCATGTGTTTGGATCATTTTCATTTGCTGAAATTATATTTATTCGTTGAATAGAAAACCTTCATGTGTTGAATCGATATTCATTCGTTGAATAGAAATTCATGTGTTGAATGGTGTTCGTGTTTTAAATATAAAAATCACATTTTTACCTATATATATAAACTATAGAAAACCTTCATGTGTTGAATCGATATTCATTCGTTGAATTGAAATTCATGTGTTGAATGATATTCATATTTTGAAAGAAATTGTTTTATAATAAAAATCCCATTTTTAACATCAATATGAAATGTATAAAATAATCTTGTTTTGAAATAAATTGCTATATAATAAAAATCCTATTTTTATTACCTATATGAACTATATAAAATAATAGACTTTTGAAATGAATTGTTTTACAATAAAAATCACATTTTTATTATATAAATGAATTGTTAAAAATAGTGAAGTGTTGAAATAGAAGACAGTTAGATAAAAATATCATTTTTATCAAATGTATGAAAAGAATATAGCTTTGAAATCAAAGAATCGATATATATATATATATATATATATATATATATATATATATAGAATTAAAATATATCGAATAACGACGCTGCAGTTCGTATTTTGAAACCGTGATTTCAAACGATTAGTACGGGAGATCCGACCATCGGATTTTCCTGGAATCGCAACCGTTGGGTTCGCTTTGGAAAAATCTTTCCAACGGCACCAACTTTGTAAAAATCCAACGGTTGGATTGTCTGGAATGTTTAATTCAAATCTGAAGAAAAACAGCGCCAGAAACGATTATATATATATAATTATATTTAATCGAATAACGACGCTGCAGTTCGTATTTTGAAATCGAAACTTCAAACGATTATACCGGGAGATCCGACCGTCGGATTTTCCCGAAACTGGAACCGTTGGATTCGTTTTGAAAAGATCTTTCTAATGATGTAAAATTTGTGAAGATCCAACGGTTAGATTTTCAGATATGTGTAAATCAAATCTAAAGAAAAACAGCGCCACGGTCGCGTTATGGCCCGAAGCGTCGTTTTGAATAAATTAGCTATTTTAAAATAAATAAAAATAGCGATAAATCGTTATAAAATATTATAAACGATATGGATGTGAAATATAGAAAATAACTGAAGGTTGGCTAAGTCGAATGATTTCTCGGGTGTTGATCTGATGTTGGTTTCGGCCTTCGGGGTTAACATTTGGGAAATCGTTCTCTTACTGATTGACTGTAAGTGACTAATGAATTGAAATGATGCGTGTGTATGTTAGTGTTGCACTTGTTTATTATATACGCGAGTTGCTCAGAAAGACCGGGTTTATCCCATTCTAAATAACTGAATCGACGATAAGAAATCGAAGATGAAGGCGGTGGTCGAAGTCCGGAGATCTTCACCTCGTTTGGATGGTAACCGAGGTCCTGATTAGGAGGCATCCCGAAATATGGATAATGAGTGGTGATCGTCCAGACGTACGTGGTGATCGATGGGTTTGCGAGGTATTTAGTGCCTCCGGTTTCGTTCAGACCCAGAACGGACTTGCAAATGGACAATGTGTCTGACATTGGAATTTATTCTGTGTGATTGATATCTATCAGTTGCACGGTGTTAATTGTCTGTGTGGCATGCTAAGATGCAGTGATCAGGGCTTCTGTTGAAAAGCAAAGTCTTGTGGTGATGATCAAACCACCGCCTGTGTGGCGTAGCTTTGTGTATAACGTGAATTCGCGAGCCTCACACCCCGGTATGAACCAGAAACGGGAGCAGGACCTCAGGGGGGACGTGCGTTTTCTTTCTAGCTAAAAGTGGCATCAGTGGTTTTACACGCCCTGACGAGTTTGACTTATGTGGTTGTTGCTGTTGCGAGGCGCCTCGGTTTGATCGGACGATCCGGGTCCGATGGAGTCATTTGTTGGCTCATTTACGCCCCAAAGGGAGGAGAAACGCATTGTTCAGGCATTATAATCCACTTCGTGTGGACCGGCCCTGACGATCCAAGGTACGGTTGCGGCTGTACCTGAGACTCGGGCTAGACAGTCTCGAATTCGGTAAGAACTATCTTTTGTCTTGGTTCATGACGGAAATCCAATTTCCAAATACGTGACTGTGCGATTTTGATTGTATATATATATGGCGACATGATATATGGTACCCATGCCGTCTATGATTGATAGTTATGATTTGAAATTGTTTTCAAAACATATAAACACTAGCAATAATATCAAATTCCTTTGTTTCATTCGTATCAAGCATATTTTGGCCGTTATAAGGTAAAAACTCTATCCTCCGGTTTGCGTTGCATTGTGTGATGGGAACTAAGTCTTATAATGACTTCATTTTTATAAAAAGCATAGCGATGTTTAAAAGAATGTTTTGTTTTAAAGCACTGGTGATCCGATGGAGTAAACCCGTTCCACGAAAGTGGCGTGGTCCTGTGATTAACCATATTTCAATTGTGTTGAGTAGATTTCTCATACCAGTCCCATGACTGACTCGTAGTTTGTTTCACTTTCAAACTCGGGTGCCCCTTTTTCTACACGGGCAGCCTTGTATTCAGGTTTAGCTGGTTCTTTCTGGATAGCTGGAGCTGAAGATGGATTCTATCATTTATCTCTTTTTATGCTGTTCAGCTCCTATTGTACATTATGTTTGTTTTCCGCTGTAGACATATATGTATAGTTGATCTGTAATTGTACTAAGTAAGATCCTGTATACAGTGTAACTCTGATGATTACTTTTATCCAGTATATTCTATTGTTCATTATCTGGTGTATTTATTTAATTCCGTTCTGCTATTATCTGTTTCTGTGTTATATTCCAAGGATTACCCTTGCCACCGTAAGTACGGGGTTTGGGGACGTCTCACAGTTCGACATTACAGACCCAACAAAATTGGTTTCGTCGAATTCCGACTCTGTTTGCTCACACGGCATATTTTTAAAGTCAAATTATCGGCTGTTTTTCAGATTAAAATCCCGTACGGCCACATACTGACTTCAAAAATCATGAAAATTGAAATCTAATAATAATTTAATATTGCAGATCCAACAAAATTAGTTTCGTCGAAAACAGAGGTCATTTGCAAAACTGGCAATTTTTAAAGCTCTAAATAAACTCATTTAAGTATTAATATATTTAAAAATAATTAAATTAACTATTAATAAATTAATATTATCGTATATATATTCACATATGATATCATACAGCTCCAATTGGATTTATAACTCGATATTCAAATCCCGGTTGAATCGATATTCAATTTATATTGAAAAATCCATTTATAGTATATATAAATCGTTATAAATTATAAAGGAATTCCATAGCAACTTTTCAAAAATTTGATTTGGACATAAATCAAAATCTACACAACGAAATCCCGATTTTTCTCTTCCATTAGAAAAATATACTTCACCGGCTCTAAACGTTTCTTATTTCACAGAAATCCGATTTAAAACGGCTTCTGCATATTCGTTTAAAGTTCGAATCGCCAAATTACAAACTGCCACGCCATTTCGAGCTCGATTATAATTATAATATAATTATACGTTCAAATTTCGCTTAAATAATATATTCGTGATTATAATTCAATTCTAAACTGAAATATATATTTTGAATTGCCTAATTCACACAATATTGTAAATTCCACTATTTTTGATTACTTCTGAATTATATAAATTATTCTATTATTTATATTAATTAAATATTCAATATTATTTAATTCTGGTCATTTTAAATAACCAAACCATTATTTAAATAATTAAATAAATTATTTATAATACCGTAAAAATACGGGTCGTTATACAAATCTAGTTCATATTCACAATCAATTCATTTTCAAAACTTCACATTTGATTTGGGTTACATATCACAAATATTATTATTTGATGATCTTATATTCAATTATTTCGGACTAAATTGCTCGGATCGGAAATAAATACTTTATCTCGAAATAGTTAAGTACAAAATAATTTAAATAAAATAATAAGCTTGAAATAAAATAGGTTTGAATAAAATAAATAGGTTTTGGTCTAAAATAGTTTAAATAAATTAGATAGATTTTATAAAACAGGTTTGAATAAATTAAATATATTTTAATACAAAATAGTTTGCAAAATTGCTCAAAATCAAAAATGGATTTGGTACAGAATAATTAAATAAGATAGATAAACATTATACATTAATTTAAATAAAATTATGGTAGGACATATAATAGTTGTAAAAGAAATAATACTAATTTCCAAAAATATTTCAATCCGAATCAATTTTCCGATCTTTTCAAAATTTATCTAACATTAGTTCCAATGTCGAAATCAACTCAAATTTAAGTTAAGATTCAACGATCACAACCAAATTTCTCATTTTCAATTTTTCATTTGAAGTTTGCATTCTTCATTCATTCAACATTAATGGTTTAAACCAACTTTCAAATTTTGAATATTCAGATCATCCCTTAAATCAGTTCTTCTCAAGATAAATTTTTCCTTTTAATCTACTAAATCATTAAACTCAATAGAATCCTTAAATTAACCAATTCAAAACTTAAACTTAAACACCAATTAACTTTGCATTTATCTTCTACTGTCAAAAGACTAACTAAAATTCAATAAATTAAAGGCATTCATTGAATTAGTTAAGTTAATTTATACCTTCAATTCAAATACTTTAAACACAACAATCAAAGCTTTAAATTTAATATCAAAACCATTTGATTCATATAATCAAAATAAAATAATTTTTTCTCAATTATTACAGTAGTAATTTAGTTTAAAGGAAAAACATTATAATATTTTATAAAGCGCAGATGTAAGTTTTAGAAATTAGGCGGAAGGACATGATCGACTCCACCAAGCCTTCGCAACCGTCATTCCCATCGTAGTCGTTGTCCCAAGCCGCCACCGCCTCAACCCTACCTAACGCTTTCCAAGCTGGCGCCGCCTCCTTAAGCTGCCGCCCTAACCTCCGCTTCTGTCGCCGACCTCATGCCCTAGCTGCTCCAAGCCATCACTACCGTCCAGTGCTATAGCCGCCGCTGCCGTCGCCGTCCAACTCGTATTTGTCATCGCCCTCCACGTGCCCTAACCATTGCCATTCAAGTTGTTCAACGCGCTGTAGCTATTAGATTTTTTTGTTTAAAAAATTATTATGTTATATTCTCCTATCATTTCGTATTTTTCTTATGCAATGCATCCTAATTTATTTCAATATTTTCAAATGCAATATTCAGATATCATTATGTATGCAATGCATATTGTTTAAGTAAAAATTCAAATAATATAATTAATTACCATTCTTCGTATGAAATGCATGCATTTGTAATTCAAAATCTGAAATGATATATGCAACTATCACTCTTCAATATACAATGCATGTTGCTATATTTCAACGATTATAATGCTATATTCACTTAACATTTTTCGTTTTCAATACATGCTCTTGTATTTGACAAAAAATGCAAATGCTATATGCAACTATTATTTGAAATGTTTTACCCATTCTAGTCCACTTTTAAAAAATACAATGCTAAATTCAGCTACATTTATTATATTCTATACATGCTAGTTCATTTTCTTAATACAACGCTATATTCAAACATTGTTTTGTGAATTCTACACATGCTAACTCATTTCAAAAAAACAAATGACAAATTCAACTATCATTTATTATAATTTATGTATGGTAGCTAACTTTAGAAATACAATGCTATATTCAACTATCATTTAGCATATTGTACATCTATTCCACTTTAAAAAATACAATTCTAAATTCAATTATCATTTATCATATTTTATACATGATAGTTCACTTTACGAATATATTGTTATATACAACTGTCATTTTTCATATTTAATTCACTTTAAAAATACATGCTATATTTAACCGTCAAGTAACGTATTCCGCACGAGCTAGTTCAATTTAAAAATACAATGCTAAATTCAACTATCATTTATAATACTTTATACATGTTAGTTCATTTTTTTAATATAATGATATATTTAAAAATTATTTTTTAATATAATGCAATATTTCAACAATTATAATGCTATATTTGTTTGTTTGTATTTTTGTCAAATACATGAGCATGTGTTTCATATAAAGAGTGTTAGATGAATATAGCATTATAATTGTTGAAATATTGCATTATATTAAAAAATAATTGTTGAATATATCATTATATTAAAAAAAATGAACTAACATGTATAAAGTATTATAAATGATAGTTGAATTTAGCATTGTATTTTTAAATTGAACTAGCATGTGCTGAATACGTTACATGGCGGTTAAATATAGCATGTATTTTTAAAGTGAATTAAATATAAAAAATGATAGTTGTATATAACATTATATTCGTAAAGTGAACTAGCATGTATAAAATATGATAAATGATAATTGAATTTAGAAATGTATTTTTTAAAGTGAAATAGATGTACAATATGTTAAATGATAGTTGAATATAGCATTGTATTTCTAAAGTTAGCTACCATACATAAATTATAATAAATGATAGTTGAATTTGTCATTTGTTTTTTTGAAATGAGTTAGTATGTATAGAGTTTGCAAAACAATGTTTGAATATAGCGTTGTATTAATAAAATGAACTAGCATGTATAGAATATAATAAATGTAGTTGAATTTAGCATTGTATTTTTTAAAAGTGGACTAGAATGGGTAAAATATTTCAAATAATAGTTGCATATAGCATTTGCATTTTTTGTCAAATACAAGAGCATGCGTTGCAAACGAAAAATGTTAAGTGAATATAGCATTATAATCATTGAAATATAGCAACATGCATTGTATATTGAAGAGTGATAGTTGCATATATCATTTCAGATTTTGAATTACAAATGCATGCATTTCATACGAAGAATGATAATTGATTATATTATTTGAATTTTTACTTAAACAATATGCATTGCATACATAATGATATCTGAATATTGCATTTGAAAATATTGAAATAAATTAGGATGCATTACATAAGCAAAATACGAAATGATCGGAGAATATAGCATAATAATTTTTTAAACAAAAAAATCTAATAGCTGCAGCGCGTTGAACAACTTGAATAGCGATGGTTAGGGCACGTGGAGGGCGATGACAAATACGAGTTGGACGGCGACGACCGCGGCGGCTATAGCACCGGACGGTAGTGATGGCTTGGAGCGGCTAGGGAATGAGGTCGGCGACAAAAGCGGAGGTTAGGGCGACAGCTTGGGGAGGCGACGGCAGCTTGGAAAGCGGCAGGTAGGGTAGAGGCGGTGGCGGCTTGGGGCAACGGCTACGATGGGAATGGCGGTAGTGAAGGCTTGGTGGAGACGATCATGTCCTTCCGCCTAATTTCTAAAACTTACGTCCGCGCTTTATAAAATATTATAATGTTTTTCCTTTATACTAAATTACTCTTTCAAATTTTTTTACTTGTAAAATTCCTTTCATTTCCATTTCCATTATTTAATTTCGTTTGAGCTTATTTAGATTATGTTCAACTTAAAATTCAAATCTTGTTTAGCAAACGTTGAATTACTCGAATAGTTGGAAAATCTTTTTTCTTTTCATTTCAATAATTGGAAATTATGAATTCAATCATTTCTTTCAAGATATCTCTTCCAAATGTACAATTTCATTATCCTAATACATAGGATTATCATTCAACCAAACTCGAGAAATCTCAATTCCGGATTTTTCTTTCAATCATTCAAAATATACATATATATTTGCATATCAAATCATGCTTCACAATCAACTTTTTTTGATCAATATAAACATGTAACTAAGCTACCAAAGTGGTCTCCCCCACTTTGAGACTCGAGAATAAATTTTGATGACAAAGAATTATCATCAAAATTATTTCTAAGCGACAAAAGTGGGTTCTCCATTCATATATTTCTTTTTGAAAATATTCCAGAAAATCACTTCAAACATTTCTATTTGAAAATACTTGTATATACTACTACTATTTTATTTTCAAAACCTTAGAAATCAATTTCAAAAAAATACAGAATCAAATTCGCAAATTTAAGTCAAAAGACCTCCTGAATTATAACTAAATTCATTTTTATTCCATAATTTATCTTCATTTCGAATACACACTTCTTATTACATTTCAATGGTTCAACTCATTAATCCATTTATCATACGTATTTAGTTAACATATCCTAAATTTCAACAACCATCTTACACAACCATTTCTCTTGAAATGGATATTTTCAAAATACAATATTCACATTCAATAAATAAATAACTAATTTATAATTCACTTAACTCATACTCAAATTCTCGACAAACCATGACCACTCAATGATTTATTTCAAGTAGGTTCAAGATTCAAATCTAAGGAGACCTTAACAAAGAGTACTATCAAAGACAACAGATTCGAAAAGTGGAGATTTCAAAAAGGATTTAAATTTCAAAATACTTTACATTTCAAATAAATTATATTCTCAAAATACTTTATTTTTTAAAATACGCTCTCTTTAAAGTGATTCTAGTGATAATTCCACTCGTTCTAAGGTATTGCTACCCTATGTCTAATGAGTTTTTAGACCCGATAAGCTACGTTTTGTCAAACCAAAGCTCTGATACCAATTGTAATGACATGCCTTTTTAACCACTTCAAGTTGGTAATTAAACCAACTTGAAATGTTCATAACGACATATCGTTATATAGCTTACAGGGATTAAACATAATATACAAAGCATCACAACATAGAAACAGACAACAATATCTCACAACAGAATTTTATTTATACAAAACTATCAGAGTTATACAAAATTATATTTTACAATGGAAGATTTTACAATTCGGTACATTTAAATTAAAATAAATATATAGAAGGACGATACAAAACATGATCAACAATGATCAAGCCAAGCAAGAAAAGGAATGAAATTTGTACTAACTTAGAATTTAAGTCACGTATGGGAGGAAAGGTGAATCACAAAGGCCTAGCAAAAGAAATGAACTGTTCAAGTTTAAACAACATGAAAATGTTGCCAGTTTACAAATCATGGTAATGCAGCACGTTCAAAATGGCCACAGGATATTACAGTAGTGATATTTCATTTATGGACAAGGTAAATACCAAGTGATGACCAATAAGCAAGGATAAAATAATTATTAAAGGTGTTGCACCCATTCCTGAAGCAATTCAGGCACTTTCCTGAAGTAAAAGGCCAATATCCAACTTAACAAAATTTCAAACTATACCAGTATATACTCACATACGTATAAAATTTTCCCCAAAATAGGCAAGTGAAGTTTTTTAATATCAAGATAGAGCCATATTTACACGGCCAAACAAACATGCCCAACACGAAAATGGTGTAGACAAGGCAATTAACAGGAAGATGAATACACTCAGCTTCCATGCAAAAAAAAAAAAAAAAAACTCACCATATGTGCGAACATGCCCATCACAACGAAGACACATGCATTAGAGGCTAGTAGAAGTTAAATATTTATGCATCATGAATCTTAATAAATGGAAAAAAAATAACTACATGGCCACAGTGCACATAGCATGCAGTAACAAAAGACCCCTAACATTTCGAATGTGTCCAAAGTGCAAAATATAAAGGTGAACTTGAATATTATTGAGAGAAGCATGCATTTAGAAAAATTCAAAGCAAGGCTCGAGTACATGAATCAGCATGTACCTCGGTTTTCTAGAAACAAGGTAGCACAGGTTAAAGATTTAAATAAGGCAAAGAACAGGCTGATGGGTATACATCAATAAAACAGAAAATCAAAATTGTGCAAATGATGATGTACTTCAAGTTTATTCTTACCTGAATATATATGTATACATGTCTCATTTTTTGAGGCAAACAATAAAGGAGCCATGGTTACCAATATATGTTACAGTGCATGTGACACCAGAGAACACGTGTACAGTTAAAATTTTCGAATATGCATCGACTGATAAACATAGTTAATTTTTATTTATGAAAAGGAACGTGCAACATACACGAAGTAATCAAGGCGGTAGTATCATGGTTCATGGCATACACTGGTATCGAACACATGTACAGATTTTAACACGTGTTTCCAGTTTTCAGACTAAAACAACGTAATGAAATAGTGGTGCACCCTGTCTAGTAAAGCAAATACCCAGGTTTTACACAAGTCCCAAACCAATTTACAAAGCCAATTTCAGATGATGTATACACACACACACGCACATACACACAAATATATATATATATATATATATAAGATATAACGGTGCATATACATATAACATATACATATACATACACAAATTGGATACGCCATTTATATACGGTATAAATTCCAAATTCCATGTCATGGGCCAGTGCCAAGTTCACTAGTTAAACCTGAAACACATCTCCAAATACACATATATATATATACACACACACACACACATACATGCATATGTGTATATATACACAAATTAATGTGCATAAATATATGGCAAAACAAAATTTGGGCAATACATTTCAATTTAAGCAGTGAAAGGAAAAGCCAAGAAACACATGAGAAAATCACAACCCAGGTCACACTATTATACTTAATTTATATTCAAATCAAATTACTTGAAACTAAAGTTAATCATGAGCTAATAACTAACTATGCGCCACAACCCAAAATGCAGTGCTAGGCAGAGGAGGGCACAATGCGGTCTCTAATGGTTAACGTAGTCAGTGAAACACCCCACCTCCGTTAAGGTCACTCACAAAGGGAATGCCTTAAGTTTGGTGGAGGGTTATAGGTATAAGTCACAAAAAAATTTACAAGACGGACAAGACAGATAAATAGAAGCAGCAGAAATCAAACATTTATTGCATACGTGGTTCAATTCAAAAGCATTACAGCAAATTGTCTCAAAATAACTTCCTAAACATTACACCATAATTTCTGTCTTGATTATTCAATAAATAAGCATAAATCATAAATAAAACTACATAAATCCCCAAGTTTAGTATCCAAAATCCATAGCCAATGTAAGAGAGCCCCAATCATACATCTACTTTCTTGAAGCTTGCAAAGAGTCTGATTAAGCTGGAGTATTCCCTCCCTGTGGACCGGGGGGGGGAATGGAAGAAAAGAAGACGAAAGAAAACGGGTCAGACAATAAGTCTGGTAAGTTCAGTAATTACTGGTATTTAAACAAGGAAAGGGATCATGACAGTGATAACAGAACATAGGATAATACCCTAATATAAGATAAGATGAACATGTGATCGCACCCATTACTATAGCCTCTGCACCTACTAACCATTGGTTCAACCAGCCCCACGTGTTTATAACAAACGATCCCCTTAATGATCGGCTTCTACTCGCATGCATTCATGTCCTGTGTCATTCGGCCCCGCTTGACTATAACTACCTATGCTGGTCCCACCATGGGGTGTATCAGTCCCTCTGGTGGGACCCCGACACGATTCAAGATGCACAGTGTATACTACTGATGCCCAGTGCCTGCTTTTTCCACTCTGGAGTACGTGCATGCCCATACTCCGTCGGAACCTACACTGACGCACCAACCGCCGACGTTTTTGACCACTTATAATCAGCCCAGTAATCGTGCCCCACCCTGCCTAGTTCAGGGTACCATGATACATCTATGTGGGTTACTGCTGAAATGGGTCCCCGTTACTAGGGTTTTCTAATCAACATGTTTATATGGTTAAGTGTCCAAGTTTACCTAACCCCACCCATCAATTTAGTTAACATGCTGAATCGGTTAAATGTTTCCCTGATTGACTTAACCCTACCAATCCTGACTTAGCTTTAATTTATTCATTAAAGCACCAACTACTCACATTAGACAGGTCTTGTTGTGGTCACTTGATTTGCCGGTCGGTTCCAGGCAGTTTTACACCGCAACTCAGTCTAACCTCAGGTCCTTTTGGGCTTGATGCACTAACCACCCACATTAGACAGGTCTTATTGTGCTCACTGGATATGCCAGTCGGTTCCGGGCAGGTTTACACCACAACTCAGTCTAACCTCAGGTTAGGCATATTCGTCTTTTCTAAATTCACATATTTTCTATATATATCTAATTCTTTATGTAAATTAATTTTAATTTACTCATGCCATAATTATCCTTTCAATTATTGCTCATAATAAATGGTATATCAAATATACCATTTTATGAACAAACCTATGCCATGAAATTTTCATTTTTTTCCCATCGTTATCCCCGTGGAACGTACGCATGAATCACATAAAGTATTGGGCTAATAAATTAGCCCAAACCCATAAACAAAAAGGGTAATAAACAAGGGACTTGAAATAAACATAAAATAGCACACATTTAACTTATCACGTGTAACTTGGCATAGATGTATCATTGACTTAACTAAACAGGTAAAGGTGAACTTGTGACTAAGTTGGTTCTAATTATCATGTAAACTTGATATGGGTCTAATATGTAGGTTTAACATATAAACACAATTTTAAACCACAATTTAGCATACTAACTTATGTATGTCAAAACATAAGAAAGCTACTATAAACATATTTAAATCACAACTTAGCATGATAACTTATGTGTGTTACAACATAAGAGAGGTACTATAATCATATTTACATCACAACTTAGCATGATAACTTATGTGTTAAAACATAAGAGGACTACTATAAACATATTTAAATCACAACTTAGCATGATAACTTATGTGCTAAAACATAAGAGAGCTACAAATCCACTCTTTCAACATAAATAGGTTCAACTTAACATAGTTCTAAATATTCATGAATGTCGATCTAACATGTAAGCATGTGATTTAGATCATAAACTTGCAAATAACCACCAAATTACAACATGACATGTTTCACCAATTTGTTGGCATAATAAGTTCTTTACCCAATCGTAATAGATTCCAATAACATACAATTTGGTATGTTCATCACCACAAGCATATAGACATGGTCGATCACAATGGTAATTTAAGATACATTAGAATCAAACTTTATTATCTTATACATAAGCATCATTCCATATTCGAGTTACAACATGCCATGATTCCATCTAAACGAACGTTTAAATCTACGTAATAACCAACTTACAAGCTAAAAGGAATTCTTGATTTTTGAAATCTGAATTCTGAAATTGGAGATGCGCGCCTTTGATGAAGATCGTTGAATTAGATTAGTTTTTATTTGATTTTGATGTAGGCTTTTAACTCGTCTCTGAATTGAAAACGGTTACGGCTACTCCAAGTTCTCTACTGACGGCATGACAGTTCCAGGATTATTTTTGTGTGATTTTAGGTTAAGCATTGAGTTGTTTATATAGAATTTCCATTTGATTATAGCCGTCGGATGAACCCAGAGTTAACCACAGCCATTCAGACCAGATCAGGACCATCCAGAAACCCTAGTGACTCAGCAGGAAGTCATCAGTCATCAAAAGTCAGATCTGGCCGGGGGGGCAGGTCGACCCCCAGGTCGACCTGTAGGGGGGGAGGTCGACACTAGGGTCGACTCCCTGGTCGACCTGGGTCCTGGACGGGAATTTTCCCGCCCAGCCCGCTTCTGACTTCTGTTTGAATTTTGAACCCGGTTTTGAGCTGTTTGAATTTATTTGAATTTCTGAAACTTCTGGAGGCCATAACTTCTTCATACGAAATCCAATTCACGCAAACTCGGACTCTATCTCAAGCAGAATTCCGAGACGAACGCAATGACGTATCCCTTTTTCCTTAATTCTCACATTTGAAATTAAGTATTGTTTAATTCGTTACTATAACGTTAACAGAAAATACGGGGTGTTACATTCTCTCCTCCTTTTAGGATTTCGTCCCCGAAATCTTCAAGTCGAGACGAACTTATATCCTACCGTCCAATCACCCATCTACTCAACCATCAAACACAGGCGTCCATTGTCCTTAAAAGGTTTCTAATGCTTCATGATCATATGCATAGTGTGTGTACATGTCCTTATCTAATGCAAAATCAGGCGGTCTACTGATTCAGTTGACCTCCTTAATGCAAATTATGTCAGTGCCATGAGTCCATTATGTATGCAATTCTTCCTACTCAAAATTTCCTACATTAGTGCACAATTATTCATACAAATGCAACGTCCATATGATAACACATCCAGTTTCAATCCATATACAAATACATATATGTATATGCAATATGAAAGTGATTGAGCCGATCTAATACCTAATGTGTGTGTATATGCATCCACAAGCAACCACTTGCAACCATCAACCATAACATGTTTCAATTACATGTTTACATCCAAAAAGGTTTTTACCTAAGGATAAAGGATAGGATCGGGGAGATACGCCTAAAAATATAGATATGAGCATAAACTTAAGGAAAGAGAGATCAAAGATGTACCCTCAAAAAGAAAAGGGTAGGCTGCACGTATTCTGTCCTCAGTTTCCTAAGTCGCGTCTTCCTCGGCGTCGCTCCATTAAACTTTGACGAGCTTAACTTCACAGTTGCGTAGCTTTTTGAATTCTGTTCCGAAGATACTGGTTGGAACTCCCCTCACAGTTGCTTCTCGTTCAACTTCTACTTCCTCTAGCATGCTTGGTTCTACCACTTCCGCAGACACGTGTAAGCACTTCCGCATGTGAGAGACATGAAAGACATTATGAATCCCAACCAATCTTTCGGGCAGCTGTACCCTATAAGCCATCTTTCCAATCTTCTCGATGATAGGGAACGACCCTACAAATCTTGGTGCTAACTTTCCTGCGGATCCAAAGCGAACGATGTTGCTCAAAGGAGATACTTTAAGGAACACCTTTCTCCAACTTCGAACTCAAGGTCAGTTCTTCTTTTGTCTGCGTAGGACTTCTGTCTATCTTGGGCAGTCTTCATTCTTCTTTGTATCAAGTCCACTTTCTCTGAAGTTTCTCTAATCATGTCTGGTCCAAGTATGAGCTTGTCTGTGGACTCCCACTAGCAAGTTGGTGACCGGCACGGTCTCCCATATAAAGCTTCGAAAGGCGCCATGCCTATGGTGGCTTGGTAGCTATTGTTGTAAGCGAATTCCACCAAAGGTAAATGATCCTCCCATGTACCTCCGAAGTCAAGAATGCATAATCTCAAGAGGTCTTCTAATACTCTGTTGACTCTTTCCGTCTGGCCATTGGTTTGAGGGTGATAGGTCGTGCTTAGGCATAACTGTGTGCCTACAGCCTCTTGTAAACTCTTCCAAAACTGGCTCGTGAAGATAGGATCTCTATCACTCACTATGCTGGAGGGTATCCCATGGAGTCGGACTATCTCTTTAAGATATATGGATGATAGAGACGAGGTAGTCCTTCTACTCTTGACTGGTATAAAGTGGGCGCTTTTTGTGAGCCTGTCCACTATTACCCAAATACTGGTGTTGCCCCTCCTTGACCTAGGAAACCCATCAACAATGTCCATTGAAATGCTATCCCATTTCCATTGTGGGACCTCTAGAGGATGAAGCAAACCTCTAGGCTTCTTCTGTTCCGCCTTGACTTGCTAGCATATCATGCACTTATAGATGAATTCAGCTACATCTCTTTTCATGCCACTCCAAAAGAAAACCCTTTTTATGTCTTTGTACATTTTGTCTCCACCGAGGTGTATGGTCAACTTGGAATGGTGTGCCTCTTCGAGAACCTTCTCCACCAAATCTCTTGCTTGTGGGACGCATAGTCTTCCATCCCGTCTCAACCACCCCTTATCATCGATGGAGTATCTATTGATGTGACTCGAAGTCTCACCCCTAATTAGCTTATCAATTATATCAACTAGCTAAGGGTCTTCACGTTGCGCGGCCCCTATAGAGTCCAAAAGCGTAGGCCGCACTTCCAATGTTGCTAATAAGCCAGGTACAAATTCAGAGGAGGGCCTAAAGTCAAAGTTGGTTATGTACTCCAAGTTTTTCCTTTCTACAAAGAGAGGGCTTAAGGTCAGTTTCTTTCTACTCAAGGCGTCTGCTACGGCATTGCCCTTACCAGGAGTATAGGAAATCTCAAAATCCTATGAGGCAAGAAACTCCATCCATCTTTGCTGCATCAAGTTGAGATCTTTCTGCGAGAAAAGGTATTTCAACGATTTATGGTCAGTATACAATTCAAATTTCTCACCTAGGAGATAATGGCGCCAAGACTTAAGCGCAAAAACGATGGCTGCCAACTCTAGGTTGTGGGTTGGGTAGTTTTTCTCATGTACTTTCAAATGCCTTCCACCATAAGCCACTACCTTCCCTTCTTGCATCAAAACAGCGCCTAGTCCCGTTCCGCATGCATCTGTGTATATTGTAAACATCTTGCTTCCATCAGGCAATGTCAGAACTAGGGCTGTTGTCAGAGCCCTTTTTTTAAACGTTAGAAAGCAATATCGCAATCCAGGTCCCAATTGAAAGCTAGGTTCTTCTTTGTCAACCTTGTAAGTGGAGCTGAGATTTTTGCAAAATCTTTGATGAACTTTCGATAAAAGCCTGCTAGCCCGAGAAAGCTTCGGACTTCGGTTGTGTTTCAAGGAACCTTCCAATCTTGCACAACAACCACTTTTGCGGGATCCACAGCTAACCCCTCTTTGGACACCACATGTCTAAGGAACCTAACTTCTTCTCTCCAGAAATGGCATTTGGAGAATTTGGCTTTCAACTGATGTGCACGAAGAGTATCCATGACTTCCCTTAAGTGTTGAGCATGCTCTTCCTCACTTTTTGAGAAGATCAAAATATCGTCCACGAAGACCACCACAAACTTATTGAGGAACTCCCTGAACACCCTGCTCATTAAATCAATGAAATAGGCAGGTGCATTTGTCAAGCCGAAAGGCATGACAAGCCACTCGAAGAAACCATCCGGAGTTCTGAATGTTGTCTTATCAATGTTGTCTTCTGCCACTCTTAGCTGATGAAACCCGGTAGCTAAATCTAATTAGGAGAAAACCAATGCACCTACAAGATGATCGAACAAATCATCTATCCTCGGGAGTGGGTGCCTATTCTTCTTGGTCAGCTTATTTAGCTCCCTATAATCAACACACAGGCGAAGTGAACCATCCGCTTTAGTTGCGAACACTACTGGAGCACCCCATTCAGAAATACTCCGCCTTATAAACCCCTTTTCTAGAAGCTCTTTAATTTGCTTACTGAGCTCTTTCCGCTCCCTTGGAGCTATGTGCCTAACGGGTAAGGCAACGGGTTTTGCATTGTCAATGAGGTATATGCGGAAGTGGAGCCATGTGCCTAACGGGTAAGGCAGCGGGTTTTGCATTGTCAATGAGGTATATGCGGAAGTCTATCTCCTGCTTCAGGGGTAAACCCTTTACCTCTTCAAACACATCCGAGTATTCACAGACTACCTTTACAGACTGTAAGTCCTCAACAGACGCATCAAGAGATTCTAGATAACTTAGCATAATAGAGTTCAGGGGATTACAAGAAATTTCAAGAGTGTTACCAAGGAAAGTCAGGAGTCTAACCACTCTCTTTTCACAGTCGAGGATGGAACCATTACTGGATAGCCAATCCATGCCTAGAATCAACCCATAGCCCGTGAAGCCCAAAACATAGGAATTGCATCTAAACCCAACGCTTAGAATAGATATTTTCAAATCCAAACAAACCATTGACAAATAAGCTGAGCCCCCGATTGGATTTGAAACAACCAAGGGATCCTCTACTAAACTAGTGTCTAGGTGCAGAGATTCAACTAAAGCAGCAGATACAAATGAGTGCGATGCACCAGAATCAAATAATGTACGAACAGGATGATCAAAAAGATAGACTAAACTTTCGACAGAAATATTTCTACCTCGTTCTTGCGGGGGTGCCGTGAGAGCGTGAACTTGACCTCCAGACGAAGGCCCAGCTCTCTGCCCTTGCTTTCTTGGGCAGTCCTTAGCCATGAGTCCAGTCTCACCACAGTGGAAACAGCCACCCATCTTCCTTTTCTTCTTCCTGCAGTCTTTGACCAGATGTCCAAGAATGCCACAGAAATTACACTTTCTCTTGTCACGGGGTTTGTTGTTCTTCCCGCCTTTCTTTGAATCAGCCTTCTTGTTCTGTGACCCCTCCACCTTTTTGTCTTGAGGCACTTCTGCTTTTGCCTCTTTCTTGCCCTTGTCTTCCTCATGTAAGAGTGCCATGTCCACTAACCTCTCGTAAGTAGCCCCCATAGGTACATGGGTCATAGCCAGGTTGTGAAGTGGATCATTCAATCCCCTGACAAAACGGAGAGCCTTCTTATGAGGAGTATTCACTAAGTCTAGTCCAAATCGGGCCAGCTAATTGAATTGGTTGACGTACTCCTTGACCGTCATACTTCCTTGCTTAAGAGACAAGAACCTCTCCAGGTGTAAACTTCGTTCAGCTTGTGAGAGGAATTTCATCTCGAACCTTATTCTGAAATCCACCCATGTTTCAACTGGTCTTTCAGCGTTAGTGACTTCCCACCAATAGGAAGCTTCGTCTTTGAGCAACCACACTGTCAACTGTATCTTTTGTCTATCATCCACCTCGAAGATATCGAACAGATATTCAGTTTCTTTGAGCCAATTCCTTACTTCTACGAATGATTCAGTTCCCTTGAAATCCTTTCCACTCATGGCCCTAAAGTCTCTACAAATCTTTGAGAAAGCATTTTCACGCGGAGGAGGAGGAACCGCTGCAGCTGGAGGAGGAGGAATATCTGCTGGGCCCGCATCGTTGGCCTTAGCCTCTAAGTACCTCCTGAACCAACCAGGTATCGGCACACCCTCTGGAAGGTTAAGATTCCCAGACATGCTGAAACGAAAAAGAAAAGATTCAAAACAAAGGATAGAATGATAGGGCATATGGATTTTGGGGGGTTATGCCTTTAGAATAAAATAACACTTTTTCTTGTAAAATGCTTCTTTATATTTCTTTCGAAAATAGTTTTCAAAAATTCTTATCTGATCTGGTAAACCTTTGCTCTGATACAAAGTGAAACGCCCCACCTCCGTTAAGGTCACTCACAAAGGGAATGCCTTAAGTTTGGTGGAGGGTTATAGGTACAAGTCACAGAAAAATTTACAAGACAGATAAATAGAAGCAGCGGAAATCAAACATTTATTGCATACGTGGTTCAATACAAAAGCATTACAACAAACTGTCTCAAAATAACTTCCTAAACATTACACCATAATTTCTGTCTTGATTATTTAATAAAGAAGCATAAATCATAAAATAAACTGCATAAATCCCCAAGTTTAGTATCCAAAAGCCATAACCAATGTAAGAGAGTCCCAATCATACATCTACTTTCTTGAAGCTTGCAAAGAGTCTGATTAAGCTGGAGTGTTCCCTCCCTGTGGACCTGGGGAGGGGGGAACGGAAGAAAAGAAGACGAAAGAAAACGGGTCAGACAATAAGTCTGGTAAGTTCAATGATTACTAGTATTTAAACAAGGAAAGGGATCATGACAGTGATAACAGAATATAAGATATTACCCTAATATAAGATAAGATGAACATGTGATCGCACCCATTACTATAGCCTCTGCACCTACTAACCATTGGTTCAACCAGCCCCACGTGTTTATAACAAACGATCCCCTTAATGATCGGCTTCTACTCGCATGCATTCATGTTCTTTGTCATTCGGCCCCGTTTGACTGTAGCTACCTGTGCTGGTCCCACCATGGGTTGTATCAGTCCCTCTGGTGGGAATCCGACACGATTCAAGATGCACAATGTATACTACTGATGCACAGTGCCTGCTTTTTCCACTCCGGAGTACGTGCATACCCATACTCCGTCGGAACCTACACTGACGCACCAACCGCTGACGTTTTTGACCGCTTATAATCAGCCCAGTAATCGTGCCCCACCCTGCCTAGTTCAGGGTACCGTGATACATCTATGTGGGTTACTGCTGAAATGGGTCCCTGTTACTAGGGTTTTCTAATCAACATGTTTATATGGTTAAGTGTCCAAGTTTACCTAACCCCACCCATCAGTTTAGTTAACATGTTGAATCAGTTAAGTGTTTCCCTAATTGACTTAACCCTACCAATCCTGACTTAGCTTTAATTTATTCATTAAAGCACCAACCACTCACATTAGACAGGTCTTGTTGTGGTCACTGGATTTGCCGGTCGGTTCCGGGCAGTTTTACACCACAACTCAGTCTAACCTCGGGTCCTTTTTGGGATTGATGCACTAACCACCCACATTAGACAGGTCTTGTTGTGGTCACTGGATATGCCGGTCGGTTCCGGGCAGGTTTACACTACAACTCAGTCTAACCTCGGGTTAGGCATATTCGTCTTTTCTAAATTCACATATTTTCTATATATATATCTAATTCTTTATGTAAACTAATTTTAATTTACTCATGCCATAATTATCCTTTCAATTATTGCTCATAATAAATGGTATATCAAATATACCATTTTATGAACAAACCTATGCCATGAAATTTTCATTTTTTCCCCATCGCTATCCCCGTGGAATGTACGCATGAATCACATAAAGTATTGGGCTAATAAATTAGCCCAAACCCATAAACAAAAAGGGTAATAAACAAGGGACATGAAATAAACATAAAATAGCATACATTTAACTTATCACGTGTAACTTAGCATAGATGTATCATTGACTTAACTAAACAGGTAAAGGTGAACTTGTGACTAAGTTGGATCTAGTTATCATGTAAACTTGATATGGTTCTAACATGGAGGTTTAACATATAAACACAATTTTAAACCACAATTTAGCATACTAACTTATGTATGTCAAAACATAAGAAAGCTACTATAAACATATTTAAATCACAACTTAGCATGATAACTTATGAATGTTACAACATAAGAGAGGTACTATAATCAAATTTACATCACAACTTAGCATGATAAATTATGTGTTAAAACATAAGAGGACTACTATAAACATATTTAAATCACAACTTAGCATGATAACTTATGTGTTAAAACATAAGAGAGCTACAAATCCACTCTTGCAACATAAATAGATTCAACTTAACATAGTTCTAAATATTCATGAATGTTCATCTAACATGCAAGCATGTGATTTAGATCATAAACTTGCAAATAACCACCAAATTACAACATGACTTGTTTCACCAATTTGTTGGCATAATAAGTTCTTTACCCAATCGTAATAGATTCCAATAACATACAATATGGTATGTTCATCACCACAAAAATATAGACATGGTCGATCGCAACAGTAATTTAAGATACATTAGAATCAAACTTTATTATCTTATACATAAGCATCATTCCATATCCGAGTTACAACATGCCATGATTTCATCTAAACGAACGTTTAAGTCTACGTAATAACCAACTTACAAACTAAAAGGAATTCTTGATTTTTGAAATCTAAATCCTGAAATTGGAGATGCGCGCCTTTGATGAAGATCGTTGAATTAGATTAGTTTTTATTTGATTTTGATGTCGGCTTTTAACTCGTCTCTGAATTGAAAACGGTGACGGCTACTCTAAGTTCTCTACTGACGGCATGACAGTTCCAGGATTATTTTTGTGTGATTTTAGGTTAAGCATTGAGTTGTTTATATAGAATTTCAATTTGATTATAGCCGTCGGATGAACCCAGAGTTAATCACAGCCATTCAGACCAGATCAGGACCATCCAGAAACCCTAGTGACTCAGCAGGAAGTCATCAGTTATCAAAATTCAGATCTGGCCGGGGGTGGCAGGTCGACCCCCAGGTCGACCTGTAGGGGGGGAGGTCGACACTAGGGTCGACTCCCTGGTCGACCTGGGTCCTGGACGGGAATTTTCCCGCCCAGCCCGCTTCTGACTTCTGTTTGAATTTTGAACCCGGTTTTGAGCTGTTTGAATTTATTTGAATTTCTGAAACTTCTGGAGGCCATAACTTCTTCGTAAGAAGTCCAATTCACGCAAACTTGGACTCTGTCTCAAGCAGAATTCCGAGACGAACGCAATGGCGTAACCCATTTCCCTTAATCCTCACATTTGAAATTAAGTATTTTTTAATTCGTTACTATAGCGTTAACAGAAAATACGGGGTGTTACAGTCAGGCTTCAATGCGAACCACAATGGTGATACCGAACTTAATTTCTGTGGCAGGAGGTGGGGTGCGATCCAGCAATCTATTGGGTGGAGCGATTGAATTGACGATGTAGGAGGAAGAAGATTTGAGGAAATCAATGGAGGACTTTTTGATTTTGAGGAGAAGAAGAGGAACAAACGGTGGCCATGGGAATCAATGTTGGGAAGAATGAATTTTGGGAAAAAGGGTTAAATTTTTCGGCCATGATTTTTATTTGGGAAAGGAACATTTTTCTTCTTCTAAATTGTTGGAAATAATGAAGAGCCAGAGGAAAGATAAGGCAATAGAACAAAAGGGAACGAATGAAGATAAAAGGGAATGGTGAAAAATAAGGAATGAGGAGATGTTTAAAGATTTCTACCTAATTTTAACAAGTGTCACAACCTTTTAGCAATCCACTACAAGTTTCAAATTATATTAAACAAATATTTTCTAAGTATAGATACCATTTATTATACTATGTATATACATGAAATATACATACTCAATACAAGTTTAAATTAATTTTCAAAACCCAAACTCAATCCTAAATGAATCTGATTCTCAAGCTAAATTTAAAATCAAAATTTATAATTTTTCAAATAATATATTTCAATTAGTTTTAAAATATTAATATCGTTAAAATTTAACAAACCATTTAAATTTAATTATGTCGTTTCATCTTATATTATTAAACAACACATATGTTTATTTAATTCCAACACAATTTCAAATATACAAATGAATTATATTTTTACTTCTTAAATTAGATTTTGAGTTTATATTCAATTTCAAGTTTAACTAGGTATATATTAGCTTTTATTTTCTTAAGTTATAATCAAATTTAATTTTCAAAAAAAAAATTAAAATATTCCAACAACTAATTAGCTTAAAATATTAATATTGCTTAATCTTTGACCATTTAAATTCACATATTTAAATTAACCACATACTTACAAATCTTATTCAAAACCAAATTAAAACAAACCATATTTAAAATTCTAAACAAAATTTCAAGTATAAACATAAATTTCAATACTAAATTCAAATTAATTTCATATACTAAATGTTAAAAATCTTGGATCATTACAAGTTAATCATAATTAATAAAATTAATCAAAGGTTAATTATTATTTAGTGACTTGTTTAAAAAATAATTATTACTTAATTTGATTAGGATTAAATGTTAACTATTAATTTTAAAGGGTCTTTTTGAATATTTGTTTAACTATCAATAGAGATTTAAACTATTATTTAATTATCAATTAGAAATTAATTAGGTTTTAAATTATTTAACTGAAGGTTAACTATTGTTTTATTGTTTATTTAAAGGTTAAATAAATATCTAATTATTTATTTTAAGGCTAACATGTGTTTAGTTTTTAATTAATAGTGAATTGTTATTTATTTAATAATTACTTAAGATAATTAGTATCTTAATTAAAAGTAATTAAGCTGATTATTTTAATAAATCATTATTTTAAGTTAATTAATCAATGATGTTTTAAAAGTTGATTATTTGATTAATTATTTTTGTTAGGGAACTAGGTGTCTATAACCTAATGATAATGGACCTTAAGGCTATTCAGACACTAGATAGATAAAGTATTTACTATATATATATATTCATATTCAAACAGAAAGAAATAAGTAATAAAATAAAATGCGGTAAGGTAAATAACACCTGGATTTTTATACCGGTTCGGATTCACCATTCCTACATCCAGTCTTGCACTTCACCATGCAAAATTTCACTATAATCACTTGCTTTCCACGGGTGGCAAGAACACTTTTACAATCTTTATTTCAGGGGCTACAAGATACACCTTCTCCTTATCAACAACAACAAACAATGGCAAGTAGCCGTATCTTCAATACAGGTTCTTGCAGATTTGATACAATGATCCTATAGACCTCGAATGGAAATATATTTTTGAATTCTTTGAGGAAATAGGATAAAATCATAGAAAGCATGATATGAATTCAAGTACAACTCTATGATATTTGGTGGCTTGCAAATCAATGGAGAATAGGAGCGAAAGAGAGTGGATTGGCAATGATAATAAGATGGTATTCAATAAATTTTGTAGAGAATAAATGGAGAATAAGGAGTAGAAGAAAATATGAAAATATGGTGTGAAAAATTGTTTCCAGGAGCCTTTAAATAGTGTATGAAAGGATGTGTCTTTTAGTGAAAGGATGGAGGGAAATAACTTCTCAATTTGAATTTGAATTTGAAAATCTGAAATAGTTGTTATATGTCGACATATGCAAAAAATGTATGTCAACATACCTCTGATATCAATTTTCCTAAATGTGAATTTTGGTGATACGATTGAGGTCAATGATTGATGAGCTTCAAGTATAATTGCCATGAGATCTTTAACAAGATATCAAAGGTTCAACCAACTCCTCATCACTTCAAACACCTATGTTCTTCAGCATTCTTCTCTAATAGGCTTTGATCTTCAATTGCTTTGAATATCCTTCCTCTGTTATTCCTCTTTTGTATTCTTGTTTATCTTTATAAATATCTTCATAATATATCTTATGTAACTGCAAAACTCAAAGATATGTTAGTAGTAATGTAACGACCCGAATTTTCAAACAATTTATTTTAAATATTTCATATGGTTTTAAATATTTAATTAATGATATAAAAGGATTTTTATATTGAATTATCGATTTAAAAATCGAAATACGGTTTATTTCGAATATATATAATTATCGAAATACGAGAACTGAAATAATTCAATTCAAAATTAAAATGAAGTCCGATTAATTCAAATAATGTATAGAAATTCTATTTTGATATATAAATAATAATATTAATTTATTATCAGAGAATTAATGGTTTTGAATTTAATTTATATCAGTTTAAATTAATATCTCCTCCATATGATCGAATTGAGCTTCAAGACCTGTCCCAGTGTGCCCAGAATAGGGGAATAACCCTAAAAAAGTCAGTGGTTTGGTTCAGAAAGGAGTTCAAAATCTCGAAGAAATTTTAATTGAATAAAAATCGTACTGGTTCAATCAAAATGAAAATATTATAACATATATTCTCTTGGTTATAAATCGAACACCCTTCCTTATAAATATGTGGATACTAAAGTTCCAGCAAAGACAAAAGAATGGCCTCGCTGTTCATTTTGATACCGCACCCTTCCTGTATAAAATCACGCTCACCTTCCCTTTGCCATTCATTTTTCACAGATAGTAAAATCGAAAGCTGTTAAAGCAAATGAAAGCCTCTCCCTTTATTAATTCATTCGTTCACTCCTAGAAATCGGACCCCTCTTTTCTTTTCATCTTCAGAACAATCGAGATCCTCAAATTAAAGCAAAATCGAAATCAATCTACGAAGAACCCTAAGCGCGAAGACACTCTGAAGCACTCGTGGATTCAGGGTACGCGATGGAGTCAAGAGGGGATTCAATCAACACGGAGGTTGCGACAGTGTTCATAAGGGAGAGGCGTGACCGTTGACGGAGTTTGGGGGGGTTGTGAACTCGGATTAGGCTATGCGAAACTACCATATTGCGATTTGAGGATGGCAGATAAATCTGGGGTTCGATTTGTAAACATTGGGAAGGTGCTGGGCAATGGAAAAAGGCTCGGCGTTGGTGTAGGTTCATCAACGATAAGGGAGATGGTCACATAATGGCTCGCTACTGTTACTGTAGCGGAACTGAAAGTCGCGATGTAGTGATTTGTGGATTTGGAGTTGGTTGTGGAGTGCGGTTTTCTAAGGAGGTGAATTCGATGTTGAGTTTGAAGGTGGAATTAGCGTTGGTGTTGGATGAGCTTGAAATGTTGTGAGTGATGCTGGTATAATGAGTTAGGGGTAGATGCTGTGACAATGGCAAAAGAGGGTGAAGCGATGACAGGTTGAAGGGATTTTTGGTCTGGAAGGAGTTCAACGATCTGGTGTTGCTAAGGTTACAATGAAAAGGAGGGTTTTTCAGAGGCGTTGAGTGTAGATGAAGTCGGATGTTGGATTGTGAAGGGAAGGATGATGGTCAAAGCATTCCTTGAATGGTGAACCAGGGAGGAAGGTAGATGGGTAGTTCACGGCATTCGGTTTTGTAGAGAAGCAGTTTCAAATTTTTGTTGATCAAATGGGATAAAGCACTTATTTCATAAGATTTAAGGAGGAATGAATTATGTTGAATTTATACGGTTGCCGGCTAAGTAATGGAATTAAAATCAGATTCAGAATAGCTCGGAAAAATCACGGTGAGTAAATCTCACTCATTAATTTATTTTTAGCATTTAAATTAAATTGTTGATTTGTTTGTATGCATAGAAATATTTTTGTGGCTATTTTAAAAATATATTAGTTATTTAGGATTGGTTTTTATGGCTATTATATATATATATATTGGTGGTTGGATTCCCGCAGTATCATTAATGGATGCCCGCGGTATCATTAGCGGATGATTTCTCTATGCTCCCCACAATATATATAGTGGATGACCTTCATACCACGATATCCTGCCTCGAAGCGGGATGGGTATTATTTATGTTGGCTAACGTCTGTGGATGCAGGAAAACAGGTTGGAGGGATCCAACTGGATTCCTCAAAAATATTATTATTTGTTTGTTCACATATATATTATCATATATGATGTGTTAGAAAATCCATGGTTGATAATTGGTGTTTTTGATTGGTTAGAATATCACTGGGCCTGAAATGTTGATATACAAAAATATCAGGGAAAATGATATTTTGAAATTTAAATGGGTAAAATCTATTTATCTAAAATAGAATTGGAATTTCAATTGGGCTATAAATATATTAACTTGTTTTGAATATATAAAACAAACAGTGAATTTATAAATGTTGTTTATAAATTAATAATGCGCGATTTGAAGTGAAATTATAAACATTGTTTATAAATTAAATAATGCAGAGAATTGAAATGAATTTATAAACAGTGTTTATAAATAAAGTGGAAAAATTATCATTGGATAATTTGAATATTTAAATTCAAATGTGAATTTATAAAAATAGAAATGGGGGAATCGTTTTAAGAAATAAACGAGGGAATTTATTCTGATGTTCAGAATATAAATTGAACTAAAATAAATCCGTAAGGATTTATGATTTTGAATTCGATTAATTCAAATTTATTTAAATAGAAGTTAATTTGAATATAGAAAATACAAATAGAATTTGAATATATAGAAATTAAAATAGAATTTGAATATATAGAAATTAAAGTAGAATTTGAATATAGAGAATTCAAATAGAATTTGCATATATAGAAATTAAAATAGAATTTGAATATAGAGAATTCAAATAGAATTTGAATATATAGAAATTAAAATAGAATTTGATTATAGAGAATTCAAATAGAATTTGAATATAGAGAATTCAAATAGAATTTGAATATATTGAAATTAAAATAGAATTTGAATATAGTGAATTCAAATAGAATTTGAATATATTGAAATTAAAATAGAATTTGAATATAGAGAATTCAAATAGAATTTGAATATAGAGAAATTAAAATAGAATTTGAATATAGAGAATTCAAATACAATTTGAATATATAGAAATTAAAATAGAATTTGAATATAGAGAATTCAAATAGAATTTGAATATATAGAAATTAAAATATAATTTTAAATAGAGAATTCAAATAGAGTTTGAATATAGAAATTTCAAAGAGAATTGAAAATAGAATTTGAAAATAGAAAGTTGAAATCATTTCGAAATGGGAACGACGAAATATATTTCAAAGTGTGGATTTTTAAACAGAATAGAAAATAAATCCAAAGGATTTATAATTTGTAAAAGGGAATTGGAATTTAATATAGAAGATCGAAGTATAAATAAATATATTACCGAGTTAGGAAAAATCGACAATTTTAGAAAATTGGAAATATGATGTTGAATTGGGAAACTGATTTGATATATATTAAAAATATACCAGAATGTAGTTGAATTTATTATAAACAAAGTTTAAATGTTTTTATATAAATATAATTAAAACGAACTCGCCGCAGCGCTGTAGTTCATAAATTGGCGTTTCGAACTTCAATTGAGTATATAGAACTCATTTTAAGTCAGAATTCTTTGAAACAAGAACCGTTAGGACCGATTGAATAATAGTTTTCTAATGGAGGAGAAATATCTGGATTTCGGCTTATAGATTTTGAGTTATGTAAAAATCAATTTTTCAGAAAAACAGCGCTAGAACCATTATAAAACCATAACGGTTTATTTAAATAAATAAAAGGATTTTAAAGAAATAAAATCCGAATTTCCATTAGAAAAATCCAGACTGGAGATATAAAATTAATATGAACTCCAGTGAAGTAAGTGAAATGAATTTTGAAACAAAAATCAGATTTTTAGTTATTAAATAGATTTAACTAATTTGAAGAAAATAGTTAATCGAGATTTGAATCAAAATTGGACGTTGGATAAGTGAAAGAGATTTGAGAATTTATATTCAAAATCGAATATGTAACTCGAGTTGAAAATGGAATTAGATTGAGTTCTTGAGTAGATAAAAATATATTTGAACGTGATATGTTCAATTAGAAAGCGAAATGGGCAAAAGAGCTGATTAAAGAATAAATTAGCGAATTGAGTTAAAATGACCAGATTGAGTTGGAATAAAATAGAAATGGACGCACATGTGTTAGACAGGTATGGAATAAAGTGTATGAAGATTATAATTCATGTGCCCGACAAAAAGGTACATGTTTAAATTCCATATGAGGTTTTATGCGCCGGATCGGCAAGCCGCTTGACTTTTTGATTTTCTTTTTGAATGGAAAGGGCCTAGAGAGGCGAGTTGAGGTTTGAACTATTTTCCGGTATAAAGGAGGTTATGGCGAATTTTTTTCGAAAATTTAAGGAGTTAAAATATTTTTAAGATAATTTGATAACTAGAATTCAATGTATCGATATATATAGAATTCGATAAGGAAATGAACTTAAAAATAGAATATTATAAACAAAAAGGAAATCTATAAATTAGATTTGTTAAAAATAGAAAGAGAAGCGTATACGTGTTTTAGAAATGGAAAATTGGTTTAATATAGTGTTGATTATTCGAGTTAGCAGTCTTGTCTGTTCTAAATTTAATAATATTTTCAGTCAAGGTCTGAGAGGAAATTATACCCCAACTTGATTGATTTCATTATTAGCTGATAAATAGCAAGATTCAGTCTCGAAGAGAAATGTTTAAAGAGATTTAGTCGAATGCAGTATTTGGGGTTGTTGTGACGATGTTTTACATAACATTCGTTTTAACCCAAGTAAGTAAATTTTGGAAATATAATAATAAATATTTCCTAAGTATAGAAATGAATGGTCATGAGAGAGATAAGTAATTGGAACGTTTTCCAATTATAAATAGAATATATTTTCTAAGTATAGAAAAATAACAGAAGACGATATATGGAAATGTTTTCCAAATAGCGTAAGAGGTCAAGATGATTATTGAAAAAATCGTGTTAACGAATATGGATAAGGAAATGGAGAAGTGTTTTAATTAATGAAATATTAATTAAAGGGCTCAGTGATTTGGTTGATGCTTTGGTTGAATGTTTGTTTTTCTTCGATGGTTAAATAACCGACTATCGAAGTGTTTGCCAATATCGTTGTCAGTATGGAGAGACCGGTTGGATTATTTTCCGTGAACCACTCCGTATTGGCAGTAGCGTTGCGAATCAGATTATATGAAGATAATCGAAGACGGAGTAAAGTGCAAGGACTTTTTCTATTAATAGAAATGGTGCATTCGGTTTCGTTCCATCCCAAAACGAACGTATATGGACGAATGTCTGACAAAGTATTTCCAATGATCGAATATGTTGGTATGTATAAATATATATGGTGGCAACAGATTTATTCTCTTAGCATAATATCCAGAATATATTTGTGCAAATCAATTAGTGATTAACGAATCTGACAATGTGACATTCAAAGTGATTGTGTTATCAATGAATGATAAGTAAGCGTAGCCTCAGGCCTCAACAACCGAGAAATGACAAAAATCGGGCAAGCATCATGGCTAAGTGGGTGGCTCCCATTAGGGTGTATTATCACCTGTCAAGAGAAATTCATTAAATTCCTTATTCTATTCGATGCGGTCCCATTCGGGAAACGGTTGCTGATCCCAAACGTTGGTGATATACATTCGATACACTCAAGCAAAATGAGTGGTCAGTCATGTGTGGCCGGTTTACAAGATGTTCTTGTTGAACCCTGTGTAGTCTCCTCTAGAGGTACACTATCGGAAGGTGGTTCCATACCTTGTCATTGTTGGAAATTCATTACCCAATAAGTGCTTGCGGTTTTGATTGTGTATTATATATGTGGAATGTGAGATGAAATGTTCCACTAGATTGTTATTTAATTGATTTAGACACTATCATAATATCAAAAGAGTTTTGATATAAAGATTATCGTTTCTTTCAAAAGGATTTTTAAAGTTAAATCAAGTGGTTTGGATTCTCATAAGGGAAAAACCCGTTCCGTGTTATACAGCGTGGTCTTATGAGATATCATTTAGTTTCTGAAACTGTTTTAAATTGTTTACTCACACCAGTCCCATGACTGACCCGGAGTTTATTTTGTTTTGTTTTACCTAAACTCTTGGGTGCCCAAATTTGTACGGGCAGTCAAGTAGTTCAGGATTTTACAGATTTACTTGGAGGAGATGGAAGCAGGAGGCTTCAACATTATCTAGTTATTGTTATTTCCGCTGTGTTGTAAGTGTTGTAATCTGATAAGTGTATGTTATACAGTTAGAATTTTGTATTCAAAAGTTATGATATATTATATTTTGTTCCGATGCGATGTGAGATTCTGTATTGTTATTTCTGTTCTTCTTCTTCTTAAAAAAAATGATTCGTATTTTCGTGATATTTGGGTTGGATGTATGATGTATGTAGTCAACTCGTATATTAGGGATTTGCGGAACATTACAGTAGGTATCAGAGCTTAGGTTGAGCGAACACCTAGGCTTTGTGGGATTGTTCTCATTAGAGATAGGGTCAGTAGTACCCTAGGATGAGTTGAGTGTATATACGAGAGCGTATTTGTTAATTGATATAAAAATTGTTTTATATTGTGTTGGCTAGTCTGGTTAGTGGTTTATGAATTCTGATCAAATCGTGGGACGCCACAAAGTCGATAGGAATTTCTAAACCTTGAACAGAAAATTTCGACATGATATTGTTTTAAGTGGGTAAATGAAATAAATTTACTCAAAAATTCTATTGTTTAATAGAAAAGGAATAATTTTCTAAAAATTATTGTATTATATGGATGTGCCGGTTGTTATAATTATAATAAGATGAGATTATAAGAATTGGAATGGTTATAGATAACCGAATATAATCTGTATAAGAATTAAATATACAAATGAGATGAATTAAAATTGGATTCAGAATCAGAATTAAGAATTCAAATCCTGGGAAGTTGGAAAATATTTTTCGAAGTATATTAGGATAATATAACTTTGTTTTAAAAGGATTTTGAATAGAAACCATTTCAGATGGATTTTGAAAGTGATAAAGCACTGAACTCACTTCAGTGGATGGAAAATAATTCTGATGATGGTTGCTGCATCATCAGTGTTCATTTTCGAGTTTCTAAGTGATGAATTGCTACCTTAGAAAAATTTTGATGGGAATTTGTTTGAAAGAAAACAAGTTTAGTTGGAAAATTCAAAAGTTTTGAATTTAAAAAGATTATAAATATACGTATATATTTATGTTATTTCAAAAGAATTTGAAATGAAAACCTCGGGGATTTGAATTCTAGAATTAAAATTTAACTTATAGAAAGTTAAATGGATTGAAGTGAATAAATTAATCATAATCAAATTGAATGAAACTGAATGGGATATGAATTGGATATGAATGGGTAGAAAATCATTCGAAGTAAATAAATGAAGACCAAAAGTTTTGGTAAGACTAAAATTGGTGAAATGTGAAATAATGAGTTTAAGCATAAGTGAGTTTGGAAAGTTAATGGGTTTGTACCATTTTCCTATCTTAGTAATTTCGAGAACGAAATTCTTTTAAGTGAGGAAGAATGTAACGACCCGAATTTTCAAACAATTTATTTTAAATATTTAATATGGTTTTAAATATTGAACTAATGATATAAAAGAACTTTTATATTGAATTATCAATTTAAAAATTAAAACACGGTTTATTTCGAATATATATAATTATCAAAATACGAGAACTGAAATAATTCAATTCAAAATTAAAACGAAGTCCGATTAATTCAAATAATGTATAGAAATTCTATTTGGATATATAAATAATATTATTAATTTATTATCAGAGAATTAATGGTTTTGAATTTAATTTATATCAGTTTAAATTAATATCTCCTCCATATGATCGAATTGAGCTTCAAGACCTATCCCAATGTGTCCAGAATAGGGGAATAACCCTAAAAATGTCAGTGGTTTGGTTCAGAAAGGAGTTCAGAATCTCGAAGAAATTTTAATTGAATAAAAATCGTACTGGTTCAATTAAAATTAAAATATTATAACATATATTCTCTTGGTTATAAATCGCACACCATTCCTTATAAATCTGTGGATACTAAAGTTCCAGCAAAGACAAAAGAATGGCCTCGTTGTTCATTTTGATACTGCACCCTTCCTTTATAAAATCACGCTCACCTTTCCTTTGCCATTCATTTTTCACAGACAGTAAAATCGAAAGCTGTTAAAGCAAATGAAAGCCTCTCCCTTTCTTAATTCATTCGTTCACATCTAGAAATTGGACCCCTCTTTCTTTTCATCTTCAGAAAAATCGAGATCCTCAAATTAAAGCAAAATCGAAATCGGTCTACGAAGAACCCTAAGCGCGACGACACTCTGAAGCACTCGTGGATTCAGGGTACGCGATGGAGTCAAGAGGGTATTCGATCAACAGGGAGGTTGCGACATTGTTCATAAGGGAGAGGCGTGACCGTTGACGGAGTTTGGGGGGGTTGTGAACTCGGATTAGGCTATGCGAAACTACCATATTGCGATTTGAGGATGGCGGATAAATCTGGCGTTCGATTTGTAAACATTGGGAAGGTGCTGGGCGATGGAAAAAGGCTCAGCGTTGGTGCAGGTTCATCAACGATAAAGGGAGATGGTCATAGAATGGCTCGCTACTGTTACTGTAGCTGAACTGAAAGTCGCGATGTAGTGATTTGTGGATTCAGAGTTGGTTGTGGAGTACGGTTTTCTAAGGAGGTGAATTCATGTTGAGGTTGAAGGTGGAATTAGCGTTGGTGCTGGGTGAGCTTGAAATGTTGTGAGCGATGCTGGTAGAATTAGTTGGGGGTAGATGCTGTGACAATAGCAAAAGAGGGTGAAGCGATGACAGGTTGAAGGGATTTTTGGTCGAGAAGGAGTTCAACGATCTGGTGTTGCTAAGGTTACAATGAAAAGGAGGGTTTTTCAGAGGCGTTGAGTGTAGATGAAGTCGGATGTTGGATTGTGAAGGGAAGGATAATGGTCAAAGCATTCCTTGAATGGTGGACCAGGGAGGAAGGTAGATGGGTAGTTCACGGCATTTGGTTCTATAGAGAAGCAGTTTCAAATTTTTGTTGATCAAATGGGATAAAGGATTTATTTCATAAGATTTAAGGAGCAACGAATTATGTTGAATTCATACGGTTGTCGGCTAAGTAATGGAATTAAAATCAGATTCAGAATAGCTCGAAAAAAATCACAGTGAGTATATCTCACTCGTTAATTTATTTTTTGCATTTAAAATAAATTGTTGATTTGTTTGTATGCATAGAAATATTTTTGTGGCTATTTTAAAAATATATTAGTTATTTAGGATTGGTGTTTGTGGCTATTATATATATATTGGTGGTTGGATTCCTGCAGTATCATTAGCGGATGCCCGCGGTATCATTAGCGGATGATTTTCCTATGCGCCCCACAATATATATAGTGGATGACCTTCATACCGTGATATCTTGCCTCGAAGCAGGATGGGTATTATTTATGTTGGCTAACGTATGTGGAAGTAGGAAAACAGCTTGGAGGGATCCAACTGGATTCCTCAAAAATAATATTATTTGTTTGTTCAAATATATATTATCATATATGATGTGTTAGAAAATCCGTGGTTGATAATTGGTGTTTTTGATTGGTTAGAATATCACTGGGCCTGAAATGTTGATATATAAAAATATCAGGGAAAAAGATATTTTGAAATTTAAAAGGGGAAAATCTAATTATCTAAATTAGAATTGGAATTTCAATTGGGCTATAAATATATTAACTTGTTTTGAATATATAAAACAAATAGTGAATTTATAAATGTTGTTTATAAATTAATAATGCACGATTTGAAGTGAAATTATAAACATTGTTTATAAATTAAATAATGCAGAGAATTGAAATGAATTTATAAACAGTGTTTATAAATAAAGTGGAAAAATTATCATTGGATAATTTGAATATTTAAATTCAAACGTGAATTTATAAAAATAGAAATAGGGGAATCGTTTTAAGAAATAAACGAGGGAATTTATTTTGATGTTAAGAATATAAATTGAACTAAAATAAATCCGTAAGGATTTATGATTTTGAATTCGATTAATTCGAATTTATTTAAATAGAAGTTAATTTGAATATAGAAAATTCAAATAGAATTTGAATATATAGAAATTAAAATAGAATTTGAATATATAGAGATTAAAATAGAATTTGAATATAGAGAATTCAAATATAATTTGAATATATAGAAATTAAAATAGAATTTGAATATAGAGAATTCATATAGAATTTGAATATATAGAAATTAAAATAGAATTTGAATATAGAGAATTCAAATAGAATTGAATATAGAGAATTCAAATAAAATTTGAATATATAGAAATTCAAATAGAATTTGAATATAGAGAATTCAAATAGAATTTGAATATATAGAAATTAAAATAGAATTTGAATATAGAGAATTCAAATAGAATTTGAATATATAGAAATCAAAATAGAATTTGAATATAGAGAATTCAAATAGAATTTGAATATATAGAAATTAAAATAGAATTTGAATATAGAGAATTTAAATAGAATTTGAATATAGAAATTTCAAAGAGAATTGAAAATAGAATTTGAAAATAGAAAATTGAAATCATTTCGAAATGGGAACGACGAAATATATTTTAGAATGCGGATTTTTAAACAGAATAGAAAATAAATCCAAAGGATCTATAATTTGTAAAAGGGAATTGGAATTTAATATAGAAGATCGAAGTATAAATAAATATATTACCGAGTTAGGAAAAATCGACAATTTTAGAAAATCGGAAATATGATGTTGAATTGGGAAACTGATTTGATATATATTAAAAATATATCAGAATGGAGTTGAATTTATTATAAACAAAGTTTAAACATTTTTATATAAATATAATTAAAACAAACTCGCCGCAGCGCTGCAGTTTGTAAATTGCTGTTTCGAACTTCAATTGAGTATATAGAACTCAATTTAAGTCGGAATTCTTTGAAACAAGAACTGTCAGGACTGGTTGAATAATAGTTTTCTAATAGAAGAGAAAAATCTGGATTTCGGCTTATAGATTTTGAGTTATGTCAAAATCAAATTTTCAGAAAAACAGTGCCAGAACCATTATAAAACCATAACGGTTTATTTAAATAAATAAAAGGATTTTAAAGAAATAAAATCCGAATTTCCATTAGAAAAATCCAGACTGGAGATATAAAATTAATATGAACTCCAGTGAAGTAAGTGAAATGATTTTTGAAACAAAAATCAAATTTTTAGTTATTAAATAGATTTAACTAATTTGAAGAAAATAGTTAATCGAGATTTGAACCGAAATTGGACGTTGGATAAGTGAAAGGGATTTGAGAATTTATATTCGAAATCAAATATGTAACTCGAGTTGAAAATGGAATTAGATTGAGTTCTTGAGTAGATATAAATATATTTGAACGTGATATGTTCAATTAGAAAGCGAAATGGGCAAAAGAGATGATTAAAGAATAAATTAGTGAATTGAGTTAAAATGACCAGATTGAGTTGGAATAAAATATAAATGGACGCATATGTGTTAGATAGGTATGGAATAAAGTGCATGAAGATTATAATTCGTGTGCCCGACAAAAAGGTATGTTTAAATTCCATATGAGGTTTTATGCGCCGAATCGGCAAGCCGCTTGGCTTTTTAATTTTCTTTTTGAATGGAAAGGGCCTAGAGAGGCGAGTTGAGGTTTGAACTATTTGCCAGTACAAAGGAGGTTATGGCGAATTTTTCCGGAAATTTAAGGAGTTAGAATATTTTTAAGATAATTTGATAACTAGAATTCAATGTATCGATATATATAGAATTCGATAAGGAAATGAACTTAAAAATAGAATATTGTAAACAAAAAGGAAATCTATAAACTAGATTTGTTAAAAATAGAAAGAGAAGCGTATACGTGTTTTAAAAATGGAAAATTGGTTTAATATAGTGTGGATTATTCGAGTTAACAGTCTTGTCTGTTCTGAAGTTAATAATATTTTCAGTCAAGGTCTGAGAGGTAATTATACTACAAGTTGATTGATTTCATTATTAGCTGATAAATAGCAAGATTCAGTCTCGAAGAGAAATGTTTAAAGAGATTTAGTCGAATGCAGTATTTGGGGTTGTTGTGACGATATTTTACATAACATTCGTTTTAACCCAAGTAAGTAAATTTTGGAAATATAATAATAAATATTTCCTAAGTATAGAAATGAATGGTCCTGGGAGAGATAAGTAATTGGAATGTTTTCCAATTATAAATAGAATATATTTTCTAAGCATAGAATAATAACAGAAGGCGATATATGGAAATATTTTCCAAATAGCGTAAGAGGTCAAGATGATTATTGAAAATATCGTGTTAACGAATATGGATAAGGAAATGGAGAAGTGTTTTAATTAATGAAATATTAATTAAAGGGCTCAGTGATTTGGTTGATGCTTTGTTTGAATGATTGTTTTTCTTCGATGGTTAAATAACCGACTATCGAAGTGTTTGCCAATATCGTTGTCAATATGGAGAGACCGGTTGGATTATTATCCATGAACCACTCCGTATTGGCAGTAGCGTTGCGAATCAGATTATATGAAGATAATCAAAGACGGAGTAAAGTGCAAGGACTTTTTCTACTAATAGAAATGGTGCCTTTGGTTTCGTTCCGTCCCAGAACGAACGTATATAGACGAATGTCAGACAAAGTATTTCCAATGATCGAACATGTTGGTCTGTATAAATATATGTGGTGGCAACAGATTTATTCTCTTAGCATAATATCCAAAATATATTTGTGTAAATCAATTAGTGATTAACGGATCTGACAATGTGACATTCAAAGTGATTGTGTTATCAATGAATGATAAGTAAGCGTAGCCTCAGGCCCCAACAACCGGGAAATGACAAAAATCGGGCAGGCAGCATGGCTAAGTGGGTGACTCCCATTAGGGTGTATTATCACCTATCTAGAGAAATTCATTAAATTCCTTATTCTATTCGATGCGGTCCCATTCGGGAAACGGTTGTTGATCCCAACCGTTGGTGATATACATTCGATACACTCAAGCGAAATGAGTGGTCGGTCATGTGTGGTCGGGTTACAAGATGTTCTTGTTGAACCCAGTGTATTCTCCTCTAGAGGTACACTATCGGAAGGTGGTTCCATACCTTGTCATAGTTGGAAATTCATTACCCAATAATTGCTTGCGGTTTTGATTGTATATTATATATGTGGAATGTGAGATACAAACATTCCACTAGATTGTTATTTAATTGATTTAGACACTATCATAATATCAAAAGAGTTTTGATATAAAGATTATCGTTTCTTTCAAAAGGATTTTTAAAGTTAAATCAAGTGGTTTGGATTCTCATAAGGGAAAAACCCGTTCCGTGTTATACGGCGTGGTCTTATGAGATATCATTTAGTTTCTGAAACTGTTTTAAATTGTTTACTCATACCAGTCCCATGACTGACCCGAAGTTTATTTTGTTTTGTTTTACCTAAACTCTTGGGTGCCCAAATTTGTACGGGCAGTCAAGTTGTTCAGGATTTTACAAATTTACTTGGAGGAGCTGGAAGCAGGTGGCTTCAGCGTTATCTAGTTATTGTTATTTCCGCTGTGTTGTAAGTGTTGTACTCTGATAAGTGTATGTTATACAGTTAGAATTTTGTATTCAAAAGTTATGATATATTATATTTTTTTCCGCTGCGATGTGAGATTCTGTGTTGTTATTTCTGTTCTTCTAAAAAAAATGATCCGTATTTTCGTGATATTTGGGTTGGATGTATGATGTATGTAGTCAACTCAGATATTACAGATTTACGGGACATTACAAGTAATGTTTATATGGTTGTCGTCATCAAAAGCAATACCTAGGGTACCTAGGGTATTGACAATCTCCCCCTTTTTGATGATGACAACCATATGAATATTTGAGAGATAAAATATAATACTTTAATATTTGACTCCCCCTAACTTAGTGCACTCCCCATATCATTTTGTCTAGTATATTTACACATTTTCTCCCTTTTTGTTATCAACAAAAAAGGGTCAAAAGAATTATTTAGTTTACTGTTAGACAATATGTAGAGTTTGTATATGCATATAAATAAAAAACAAGATGGGAAATCAAAACATGAAATAAACTAAATAATCAGACGAGTTTTAAAGTTACCGACTTTGTTGATGCCAATAACAAATCCTTTTCATATTTATCCGAGGTTCAATAGATTTTTTGTCATATGCTTTGAGCATCGACTATTTGGTACTTAAAAAATTATAAACTGGTACCCTTTTTATTTCGGGGTCCATGGGGTTAAGTTTTGGGATGCCAAACCCATGAAGAGCTTGAATGCCCTTTCAAAATATAATCATTAAATAAATGAACCTTATTAATAAAATTATCAATATATTTTTCTTTTTTAGTATTATCCTACCATTTTGGAATCATAAGTTAATGAACCTATTTGGAGGATTTAACTTTAATTTTTTTAGTTTTGGTTTGAACTTGGTGGCTTTAACAAACTTAGTACATCAAGTACTATTTTTCTTTGATTTAGCCTTAAGGGTGTAGCCAAGTTCATGCTTATTCCTATTGTGTTTATGTGCAGATAATAATTTCTCAAGATTATTCTTCCCTTTGTTAAATTTTTCTATATCAGTTTTCATTTCATCAAAATCCTTACTACGATTAAGAATAACATTGTCTAGGGATGTTATTTTTTCATTTAGGTTAGTGTTATGTGACTTCATTGAAAGATTTTCTAATTTTAAGGGATTATTTAAACTTTTCAGCTTTTCAAAACTTACAAGTGTTAAATCCTTTCCATTTTTATGAGCATTAAATCTTTCATTTTCATCTTCTAGACATGGTTTTCCTTTACTTAATTTTTCATTAGATTTCTTAGTCTATCAATTTCTTCCAAACTATTATTGTGCTTTTTCCTAAGTATTTCATAATCCTGATGCATATCATTTAAAACTTTAGTAATTTCTTTATCAAAATTCTATACCTGGTCATCGATTGCCATGAACCATACAATGGCTTTTTCCGTTTTTGAATCACTATCACTTGATGATGTATCTGAATCATCCCATGTTGCATTAAATGCTTGTTTCCTCTCCTTATTGAAAGTGTTTGAAAAGTACTTTGGTTTTCTCAAGTTGGGACAGTCTCTTTTAAAATGACCTGGTTTATCACATTCAAAACATTTAATAAACATTTCCAATTTTAAAATTATTGTTGTTAGTTTTTCGAAGTTTCTTCGTTATCCAATACTTCAAGAATTTCTTGATCTTCATGGTAATAAACTCTAGATCATCATCATCTGATTCATCATTGTCAATCATAACATTAAGTGCTAGTGATTTCTTCTCATTTCCCTGGTTCTATTTTCTAACCTGCAACTTCACTTCATAGGACATTAGATTACCAATTAATTCTTTTATTGACATAGTACTAATATCATTAGCTTCTTCGATTGCCAGAGTCTTCTGATTCCATTCACTAGAAAGTGAATTCAAGATCTTTCTGACTTGGTCTTCTTCAATAATTTTCTTTTTTAATGATATTGAGGCATGTACAATATCTTGAAATCTAGAATACATATCAGAAATAGATTCATTTGTTTTCAATTGAAAAAGTTAAAACTGGTGAGTCAGCATAGATATCTTTGTCTGTTTTATTTTATTGGTGCCTTCATGTGTGACTTTCAGTATTCTCCAAATTTCATATGCAGAATTACATATAGAAACTTGATTAAATTCATTTCTATCTAAAGAGCAAAATAAAATGTCCATGGCCTTAGAATTATTAAGTGCTTGTGTCTTTTGGTCTAGTGTCCATTTTGAATATTCAGTTTGAGGCTCTATATATTCTTCTTGGGTAATGTTCAAAATATCTAAACCATTAGACTGCAAATAAAATTTCATCCTACAAGATCAATAAGCATAATTAATGCCATCAAATAGAGGAGGTCTAGTGGTAGATTTCCCTTCTATAAAAGAGTTAATAAATGTGTTACTAGTGTCACTAGCCATTGATTATTTTCAGAAAATCAGATTATGATAACTTTGAAAACCTTGCTCTGATACCAATTGTTAGGGAATTGGGTGTCTATAACCCAATGATAATGGATCCTAAGGCTATCCAGATAGAGATATAAAGTGCATTTAGTATATCTATTCAAATTCAAACAGATGAAATAAGTAATAAAATAAAATGAAGTAAAGAAAATAACACTAGGATTTTTATACTGGTTCGGATTAACTAATACTGCATCCAGTCTTGCACTTCACCGTGCAGAATTTCACTATAAACGCTTGCTTTCCACGGGTGTCAAGAACACTTTTACAATCTTTATTTCACAGGCTACAAGATACGCCTTCTCCTTATCAATGGCAACAAACAATGGCAAGTAGTCGTATCTTCAATACAGATTCTTGCAGATTTGATACAATGATCCTATAGACCTCCAATGGAAATATATCTTTGAATTATTTGAGGAAATAGGATAAAATCAGAGAGAGAATGATATGAATTCAAGTACAACTCTTTGATATTGTGTCTTGCAAATCAATGAAGAATAGGAGTGAAGGAGAGTGGATTTGCAAGGATAATAAGATAATATCCAATGGATTTTTGTAGAGAATAAATGGAGAAGGAGTAGAAGAAAATGTGAAAATATGGTGTGAAAAATTGTTTCCAGAAGCCTTTAAATAGTGTATGAAAGGATGTGTTTTTTGTGAAAGGGTGGAGGGAAATAACTTCTCAATTTGAATTTAAAAATCTAAAATAGTCGTTATATGTCGACATATGGAAAAATGTATGTCAACATATCTCTATATATGTTAACATACATAAAAATGTATGTCAGTGTACCTCTAGTATCAGTTTTCCTAAATGTTGATTTTGGTGGTACGGTTGAGGTGAATGATTGATGAGCTTCGAGTTAATTGTTATGGGATCTTTAACAGGATATTCTAAGGTTCAACCAACTCCTCATCACTTCAAACACCTCTATTCTTCATCATTCTTCTCTAATTGGTTTTGATCTTCAATTGCTTTGATTATCCTTCCACTTTTGTTCCTCTTTTGTATTCTTGTTTATCTTTATAAATATCCTCATAATATATCTTATGTAACTGCAAAACTCAAAGGTATTTCAGTAGTAATGTTTATAAGGTTGTTGTCATCAAAATCAATACCTAGGGTATTAACAATTTTGATATTCTTCATGATATTCGTCCGGTACAAGATCAGCAGCATCATCAAATGCCATAAAAATTAGGTCGTCGTTATTGTATTTTTTATAAAATTATGTATAGCCATTATAGCAACAACTTTAACTTGCGTTTCAAAATTGTACATTGGCATTCTCTTTAAAATAGGATTTTTTTTTTCTTTAGTTTTTGAAGGTTGTTTCAATATTTTTACATAGACTTGAATGTTAGAAATTGAAAAGAGTGCTAGAGTAGGATCGAGTAATATGGATGGATATGAATATGCAGAAACTTAGATTATGTGAAATAAAACATTTATGCAATAGTTATGCAAGTAGAAATTTAATAAACTAAATGTAATGGTATCACAGATAAACAATATGTAAATGTAGTAAAGTAAAGTAAATGACACTAGGAATTTTTATACTAGTTGGGAGCACCGTCCTACGTCCAGTCCCAGACTTCTTCCGACTTCTCACTAGCAACAACCTCACTTCATCCAAAGGAACAAGTTAACAACACACCCGCGCAACCACAACGAGATTTCACGCCTGAGCAACCGAACAGGACTTCAACACCACGCCTGAGCAACCAAACAAGACTTCAACAATACAACAAGAGTTTTGACTTCTGATTGTGTTCTGAGTAACGCTGATTAGCCAAGAATTTGAGTATACCCTTCCTATAATCTTATCCTCAAATATTGAATGTGTATGTGAAGATTGAAGGAAGTAGAATGCTTATTGAATCAAGAGATATGAAATAAATTCAATGATTTAAAAGCAATTTGAATATTTAGAATGCTTTTAGAATGCAAGAGTATTCCGAAATAAATATAAAAAAATAGAACAAGAATCGGTGATTTGAAAATGAAGTTTTTGATGTATATATAATAGTTGAAGAGTAGTAACCTTGCATGAAAAATCCTGATGAAAAGAAGCAGCCATTTCCATTCAGAAATGGATAGAAACCATTCATGAAAGAAGATGTCTGTTCATAAAAATGATCGTTATAGTTGGATCAGTCGACTGGTCAAAAATTCACCAGTCAACTGGTTGAAAATGAAAACGTATATATATTTGAATATACACAAAGTAGTCGTTACTGGGCCAGTTTTACCCTACTCGACTGATATGTTTCTAACCAGTCGACTAGTTAGTGGTAAACAACCCAATAATGGCTATTTTGTACCATTAATATATATATATATATATATATATATATATATATATATGCCTTTATATTCGTGTTTGTGTTATAATATATGAGGATAGATTTTGACAAATTTTAATACAGCTAACACACAAATAAATATTCCAACTAACTCTTCGATTGATCTTCATTTCTTCGTTGTCATGAATCAAAAATCTCATGAATCAACATTCTCCTCCTTTTTTTGATTAATGACAACCTTTTGCTATTTTTCTTGTAAAGAATTTATCTCCCCCAAAATGTATGTTGCATATGCATTCTCTTATCTCCTCATGAATATATGATTATATATTTCCTGCAGCAATTTGTTAGTGTACCTACCATTTTCTTCCCCTTTATCATCGCTTAAAAAGGACAAATAGTAAACAACATAATATCTATGACATAATAAAGTTCATACATAAGCACTAGATAAGTTCATAAGCAAATACCAGACAAAGTTTAAAAGCAAAAGATAATAGAGTTCAAATATGTTAGAGAGACTATTTAGTACAAGTCTCTTAAAAGTTCACTGAATTTCAAAACTTTCTTACTGCCATACCATCATTAAAAAGCATCGGAACTCGTGCTTTCAGAAGTAGTCCAGTTGAATGGTGACACGGGCCTTTTTCTTATTTCCAGCGCTTGGGTGGATGAAGAAGACGTGCACACCATAGTGTTCCACATATTACCTAGAAAGGTCTTAATCTTTTCAAACTTTTTATCCATCTTTCTATCCATACGCTTAAGGCGTGCTTCTAATAAAAGTTGATTCCGTGCCACAATGTCGATGACCTCACGAGTAGTTTGAGCTTGAGTGGTAAGTTTCACATCTTCCGGATTTGCATGAATGGGATATCGGATGATTGTCCTCTATCCCTTTGTTTCCACTCTTCTAAGCTCATAATGTTTATAGTTGGTGAAGGTATCTTCATCATTTTCAAATTCTTGTTATCCATAATTTTTACGTCTATTTTATCGAATATCAGTTCAGGAATTTCGGCATGAGCAAGAAGTCGCATGAGATATTCTCCATAGTAAAAATTGGTCAGGGTTCTGGTAGTGAATAATAGTAGATGATTCATGATTGTTTACGTCCAATTGACTTGTGTGTCACCGTAAACTGCATATAAGGCTCTGATACCAATTGAAAAGAGTGCTAGAGTAGGATCGAGTAATATGGATGGATATGAATACGTGGAAGCTTGGATTATGTGAAATATTAAACTTATGCAATAGTTATGCAAGTAAAAATTTAATAAACTAAATATAATGATATCACAGATAAGCAATATGTAAATGCAGTAAAGTAAAGTAAATGACACCAGAAATTTTTACACTGGTTCAGAGCAACGTCCTATGTCCAGTCCCAGATTTCTTCTGGCTTTTCAATAGCAATACCCTCACTTCATCCGGGGAACAGGTTAACAAACCACCCGCGCAAACACAACGGGATTTCATGCCTTAGCAAACCGAATATAACTTCCACACCACGCCTGAGCAACCGAAAAGGACTTCAACAATACAACAAGAGTTTGGACTTGTGATTGTGTTCTGAGTAACATTGATTAGCCAACAATTTAAGTATGCCCTTCCTATAATCTTATCCTCAAATATTGAATGTGTATGTGAAGACTGAAGGAAGTAGAATGCTTACTGAATCAAGAAATATGAAATAAATTCAATGATTCAAAAGCATTTGAATATTTAGAATGCTTTTAGAATGCAAAAGAGTATTCATGAATAAAGATCAGAAAATAGAAGAAGAATCGGTGATTTGGAAATGAAGTTTTTTATGTATATAAATTGTTGAAGAGTAGTAACCTTTCATGAAAAACCGTGATGAAAAGAAGCAGCCATTTCCATTCAGAAATGGATAGAATTTATTCATGAAAGAAGATGTCTGTTAATAAAAATGACCGTTATAGTCGGATCAGTTGACTGGTCAAAAATTCATCAGTCAGCTGGTTAATAATGCTACATATATATATACACACACACACACACACAAAGTAGCCATTACTGGGCCATTTTACCCTACCAGTCGACTGGTAAGTTTCTAACCAGTCGTCTGGTTTGTGGTAAACAGTCCAGTAATGGCTATTTTGTACCATTAATAGATATATATATATATATGTATGTATATGTGTATATATATATATATGCTTATATATTTGTGTTTTAATATTTGAGGATAGATTTTGATAAATTCTAACACAGCTAACACAAATAAATATATCAACTAACTCTTTGATTGATCTTCATTTCTTCGTTGTCGTTATTGGAATTTTGGTGATACAATATTTCCGAAATTAATTAGATTTTGAAGATATTCAAGGTAATTTGGTTACCCGTTTTGTGCAAGAAAGAAATGGAAAGGAATATTAAGGAGATAGGGATATTGGAGATATTCGCCTTTATTTTGTTGCCATATTTCATGAAAGAAGAAATGGAATGAAATTAAATTGGGAAAAGAATTGATTGATGGAGAAAAGAGAAAGTTATCAATCAATCATATGACAATAAAATTAATGGGAATATTAGTCTTCCATGAATTGATTTATTTACATAAATCAGTTATGTCATCCCCAAGTAATTTTTCCTCTATATAAAGAGAGGCATAGAGGATGTTATTTTTATGTGATCATCTGTATTTCTTCATTTCTTTGCTCTACTTTTAAAACTCTATAATCTCTTGAATATTAATAAAATATCTTCCCCATCGAAGTGGACGTACACTATCTCGCGATAGGGGAACACTACAAATATTGTGTGTTCTCTGTTGACTTTATTTTTTCTGTGACCTATGATTGATAATCATTTCAATCTGTTTGTTCTATCACATCATTGCAAGATCCTATTGAGGTTTTTCCGCTGAAAGGGACTTATCACCCCTTACAACTGGTATCAGAGCTAGATTCACAAAGAAGGTGTTTGGTAGAATGGCAGGGGAAGATGAAAATAGTACAAATAATACGTCAGTGTCAGTAGTTGCTCCATACGTCAAAGGCTCCTATGTGGCGTCATGACCACAGTTGACGATAGAGAAATGGAATGGTGAAGGAGATTTTGAAAAGTGGTAGTAGATGATGAAAGCAGTTTTGAGAAGAAATCGCATTCATCGAGTAGTATTTGATACAGAGTCATTGCCTACTGATATTTCATCAGTGGAATTAGAAGAGATGGAAGAATGGGCCTTTAATACTCTTCAACTTGCTATGGGAAGGAATGTAATTTCTGAAATCAGTCAGGAAACAACAACTAAAGACATTTGGAAGAAGTTGGAGGACCTCTACATGAAGAAATCCCTAACTAACCGTATGATCCTATTGAAGACCTTCTTCACTTATAAAATGGAAGGTTCTTCAACTAAGACACACCTAAGTGTGTTTGATGACCTGTTGATGAAGATGAAGTCTGTTGAGTTGAAAATTGATAAAGAACAGAAAGCAATGGTTCTGTTGTGTTCGCTCCCAGAGTGATACACTAGTTTCATTAACAGCCTTATTTATGGTAGAGATACATTGAAATTAGATGATGTGAAGACAGGTTTGCTCTATGAAGAGTTGAGAAATCAGATGAAAGAGTTTGGTGTTGGTGATAGTAGTGGAGGAAGTAGTAGTTCAGGTTTATTTGTTGTGAGAGGAAGAGCAAAGAAGAAAGTGAAAAATAATATTGGGCGTTCCAATTCTAGGAAGCCTCATTCGCAGAGTAAGTCTAAAGATGGAAAGTGCTATAATTGTAAGAAACCAGGTAATTGGAGAAGAGACTGTCCAGATTTGGTGAAGAAGACTGATGGTTCTTCATCTATTGCGATGGAGAAAAATGGTAGCGATTTATTGAGAGCGGTTGTATCAGATGTTGCAGACCACTGGATTTTAGATTCTGGAGCATCATTTCACATGACTCCTAATAAGAATTATTTTTCTTCCTTCGATGCCAAAGAAGGAAGTTCTATCCTTATGGGGAACGATGATACATGTAAGTTTACGGGAGTTGGTTCAGTTCACATTCGCATGTATGATGGGATTGTTCGCACACTTTCAAATTTTGCTATGTCCCAGGTCTTCGGAAGTCATTGATATTATTAGGCCAATTGGCATTATTGGGATGCAAGATAACCATTGTCAGAGATGGTTTGAGAGTTTCTAGAGAGACACTTGTATTGATGAAGGGTGTTATGGTGCGAAATCTGTATTTGCTAATGGGTACCATTGTCCATGGAGAATTATGTGTTGGAGTCGATAGTTCTAAAAGTTAGGATGCTACCAAGCTTTGGCATATGAGATTAGGTCATACTTCGGAGAAGAACTTAGAGTTGCTTCGTAAGAAGAAAAAGATCAAGGGAGAAATCTTCAACAAGTTGGACTTTTGCAAGGAGTGTGTATTGGCAAAGCAAATCAGAGTTTCTTTTGATGATGGCATGCATACTTCTAAGAGGGTACTTGATTATGTGCATTCAGATATTTGGGGTTCATACTCTACAACTTATATTGGTGGAGCTTATTATTTTGTTTCATTCATTGATGACTACTCGCGCAAGGTTTGTGTGCATGTAATGAAAGCTAAGTCAGAAGTATTTAAGAAGTTTAAGGTTTGGTTAAGTCTTGTTGAAAACCAAGCAAGAAAGAAATTGAAGATTCTTAGATCCGACAATGGTGGTGAATATATCTCCAAAGAGTTCCTCAACTACTGCAGAGAACATGGTATTAGAAGACATTTTACTACACTTGGTGATCTGCAATCCAATGGGGTTGTTGAGAGAATGAATAGGACTCTACTTGAAAAGGCCCGTTGCTTGATATTGAATGCGGGTATGTCTAAGGGTTTTTGGGCTGAAGCTATTTCGACTGCAGCACATATTATTAATAGGATTCTGTGCTCAGCCATTGATAGGAAGATTCCAGAGGAGTTATGGAGAGGTAAAAACACTTTATTAAGTTATTTTCGTATATTTGGATGTCCAGATTATGTTCACAATACAGGACATGATAAATTGGATCCTAGGGCCTCCAAATGTGTTTTTCTTGGTAATACAGATGGTATAAAAGGATATAGAATTTGGAATCCAATTACGAAGAAAGTTATACATTTCGGGCATGTGACTTTTGATGAGTCAGCAATATTTAAACCTTTGGAAGGTTTATTAGAGGGTTCAGATTTAGTTGATGAGAAGCCTGAAAAGACCGAGATTCCCAATTTTCAAACCCGAAGTAGAGCTATTACTATTGATAATAGTGACAGAGCAGTTGATGATACATTACATGATAGTCCACAGATTTCCTCTAGTAGTGATGGTGATGGTCATGAAGCTCGAGAGGATTCAGCTCAAGGTGGAGCTAAAGGAGAGTCGGGCGATATAGCCATTCGAGCTAGTCAGAGACCAAAGAGAGCTCCAATTAGATATGAAGATTGGCTGTATGCAAATTTGAGCCTTGATGATCAGTTTGAGTATGTTTTACATGTAACTCATGATGAACCATTGAGCCTTGAAGAAGCCATGAAGTCGGGTGATAACTTGAAGTGGAATTGCGTATGGAAGAGGAGATATAGTTTTTGCAAAAGAACAAGACTTGGGATTTGATGTCACTACCTCAAGGAAGTCGAGCCATAGGTTGCAAGTGAGTGTTCAAGGTAAAAGATGATGGTAGATACAAGGCAAGATTAGTAGCCAAAGGGTTTTCACAAAGAAAGGGGTTAGAGTATGATGAAATATTTGCTCCAGTTGTTAGACAAACTTCAGTTCGAATCCTACTTGCACTAGTTGCTGCTCAATATTTGAAGTTAGAACAACTTGATGTGAAGACCGCTTTCTTGCACGGTGATTTGGAGGAAACCATTAACATGAAGCAGCCAGAAGGATTTATTGTAGATGGAAAGTCGAATTGGGTTTGCAAGTTAAAGAATCTCTTTATGGTCTAAAACAGTCGCCTAGACGATGGTACAAAAGGTTTGATTCTTTTATGCTTTCACATGATTTTAATCGTAGTACTAAAGATGCATGTGTTTATTTCAAGCATTTAAAGAATAATAATTGGGTGTATTTGCTTTTGTATGTGGGTGATATGTTGATTGCTTCCAAGAATAAAGCTGAAATTGATGAGTTGAAGTTGAAGTTGAAATTAAAGCGGAATTCGATATGAAAAATCTTGGAGAAGCAAAGAAAATTTTGGAGATGGAAATCCAAAAAGATAGAAAGCTTGGACTTTTGAGACTTACTCAAAAGGAATATATTCAAAAGGTGCTTGCTCGGTTTAGCAAGGATGAAGTAAAGACTATCAATACACCCATGCCTTTGCATATACAGCTTTCTAACCAAGGCTCTCCGATCTCAGAAAAGGACAAGGCTTATATGAAAAAGGTGCCTTATGCGAGTGCAGTAGGTAGCTTGATGTATGCTATGGTGTGCACTAGACCTGACATTGCTCAAGATGTTTGATTAGTTAATAGATATACGGCAAATCCGGGAAAATCGCATTGGGAGGCAGTGAAGTATATTTTTAGATATCATAGAGGAACATCAGATTATGGGCTTGTTTTTTGTGGCAGAAATAAGGATTTCAACTTGGTCAGATTTTGTGATTCAGACTATGCCGGAGATAGAGATAGAAGGAAGTCAACCTCAGGGTATGTGTTCACTCTTGGAGGAATAACTATTAGTTGGAGAGCGAGGTTGCAGACTATAGTTGCTTTGTCTACTACAGAGGCAGAGTTGATAGTTGCAGTTAAGGCAGCTAAGAAGGCACTTTATTTGAAGAAGTTATTGTGTGATTTGGGCTTCATACAAGATGCTTGTTTGGTGAATTGTGACAGTCAAAGCGCAACGCATTTAACTGAAAATCTGGCTTTCAGTTCTAGAATGAAGCATATAGAGGTAAGAGAGTCTTTCCTTATCTCTATGAATGAGGAGAAGTTAGTTCGTCTTAAGAAGATTCACATAATTGGCAATTCAACGGACATGTTTACGAAAGCATTACCTGCTACTAAGTTCGAGCATTGCTCGAACTTGATTCACTTAATGAAGTGTTAGGTGCCACATGGTGGCACTATGGGGAAGAGAGTGACTTGGTTGAGAAGATGCGGTATTCTTCTAAAGAGATAGGAGTTGGTTGCACGATGTCTACCTTTTTGTTTTGAATGCTTCCTACATTTTGTTGGTGGGCGGTGGCCTTGTCGGAGTTCACTAACAAAGTGCAATGAGGGGTGACTTTTGCAGGAACTCGTTAGGAAGCATTCGCATTGGAGTCTCTTGGTTGTAAGAGATATTATATCAAGGTGGAGATTATTGAAATTTTGGTGATACAATATTTCCAAAATTAATTAGATTTTGGAGATATTCAGGGTAATTTGGTTACCCGTTTTGTGCAAGAAAGAAATGGAAAGGAATATTAAGGAGACAGGGATATTGGAGATATTCACATTTATTTGTTGCCATTTTTCATGAAAGAAGAAACGGAAAGAAATTAAATTGGGAAAAGAATTGATTGATGGAGAAAAGAGAAAGTTATCAATCAATCATATGACAATAAAATTAACAGGAATATTAGTCTTCCATGATTTAATTTATTTACATAAATCAATTATGTCATCCCCAAGTAATTTTTCCTCTATATAAAGAGTGGCATAGAGGATGTTATTTTTATGTGATCATCTGTATTTCTTTACTTCTTTGCTCTACTTTTAAAACTCTGTAATCTCTTGAATATCAATAAAATATCTTCCCCATTGAAGTGGACGTACAATATCTCGCGATAGTGAAACCACTATAAATATTGTGTGTTCTCTATTGTTTTTTTCTGTGATCCGTGATTGATAATCATTTCAATCTGTTTGTTCTATCACATCATTGCAAGATCCTATTGAGGTTTTCCTGCTGAAAGGGATTGATCACCCCCTACAGTCGTGAATCAAAAATCTCATGAATCAACATATATTAAAAACTTCATTACTTGGTTTTGGTCGATTCACTGTATCTTGGAAATGAGGAATATGGTACCTTACATTTTAATAACATGCTAAATAATTATTTAGAAGAGAATAACTTGAGTCAATTAAATAGTACCGCGCCCATGGTGGATGAGGAAAGTTCGAATTCATGTTATTTATTACTACGTTAAAAATTCTGGCATTGTGTGCGCATTTCCTTTCCATCTACTCATCACATAAGTAGATTGTAAACTGAATGAGCAAACTGCTAAGATATTTTGGATAACATATCATTTTCATCCAATGTAAGGCTCAACTTTGTCTATAGGTAAGTGCACCATTACATGAGTATCATCTATAGCGTCTATGCAATTCTAAAAATAAGGATAATATCGGTTTGAACTTGTAATTTATTTTTATATAGTGCTAAATGGAGCATCATCACGTTTTATAATATCTTTATCAAGTAACAACACTTTCTAAAACAGTATGAAAATATACTGGAATTGCGCTACATGACATCTGAAATCTTACACTTAGTTGCTTGTTTGATAGCGATGCGACAATTGTATATAGAAATATGACAACTGCTACTTTAATGTGAATCCACGGTGTTGTAAACAAATCATAATTATGCACCATATCACACAACAAGAGAAAACAAAGTTTTTCCATGTGAAAATTTCTTTGATATTGTTCAACATGCCCATTGAGTATTTCTTCTACCAACTCTACGCCAGTAAAGGTTGACGTATGTATTTGTCAGATTCATGTCATTCAACGGTTGTACTATCTCAAAATGATTAAATCTTCTAAATCTCCAAAACCAGAACCATGTTCGGAGTTGGACATTACATGCTTGTAGGTTGTTTTTTGTAGAATTGTATTGAATTTGCGTTGAGTTGGAGTTGGAGTGATGTTGAGGGGTTGTGTTGAGTTTGTGTGAAGTTGGAGCGGTGTTGAGTTTGTGTCGAGAGTGATGTTGAGGGGTTGTGCTGAGTTTTTGTGAAGTTGGAGTGTTGTTGAGTTTATGTGAAGTTATGTCGGGTTAAATAAGTTTTTATATAATGCACAATTTTCAATTATTTGGCTCAACGGTTGGAACGGTTGTTATCATCATTCAAATGTCCGACGAGTTGGCCGCGACCGCAACCTTCAACAACTCAAAATTGACTGCGAACTGTACCAATCTTTTAAATATATGTCCTTTATCTAAAGGACCAAGTGACATGTTACTTGATTTATGCTATGCACCGGTGTAACTAGTGGCAGATATTTTATTATGCAAAGTCCACTTTCTACGACTATAACAATAGTTATCTGCACATGTTGATAACTACTGATGATATAGACGATGACATACAAAGGTTGAATGAAAACAACTTTATGCATAAAAAAATAGTAATATCAATTTGAAAGCATGTAAGGTAAGCCTGTCTATTCTAGGTGCCCACTCAAATTTCATTCAATCATCAGCAATATAATACATCCAATGATAGCACAAAAAATTATATAACCAAGGATTAAAATGAATGTAGTAGGTGAATGCAGATGCAGTGGACAAACAACAACATTCCAGGCTTACCTTAATGCTTTCAAGCCGAAAAAAATAATAGCAATTTGTGGAAGTCAAAAGATGGCAGGTAAGGACAGCAGCAAAATATACAGAAAACCCCGAAGCCACCGTTGAACGTAACAAGGCTCACCAACCCACCCATGACAGTATATAAACAAGTTCAACCATATGTGCAAACATATCTCAATCTCATATCACTCTTCAATAGTAATAAAACATGGACTTGGTTCTACTGGAAAAAATACTAGTATCTATCTTCCTTACAATAGTGGTGGCGATTCTGGTCTCGAAGCTACGAGGCAAGAAACTGAAGCTCCCACCTGGGCCTGTTCCCATTCCTATATTTGGGAACTGGCTACAGGTAGGAGATGACCTGAACCACAGCAACCTTACGGCTTTAGCCAAGAAATTTGGCGACGTTTTGCTGTTGAAAATGGGACAGAGGAACCTAGTGGTTGTTTCTTCACCTGAACTTGCTCGTGATGTGCTGCAGACGCAAGGGGTGAGGTTCGCTTCTAGGACCCGTAATGTCGTGTTTGATATTTTTACCGGTAAGGGCCAGGATATGGTTTTCACTGTTTATGGTGATCACTGGAGGAAGATGAGGAGGATCATGACCGTTCCCTTTTTTACTGCTAAAGTTGTCAACCAGTACAGGTTTGTTAATTGTTATCATTTTTCTTTAGTTCCTGTTGAGGATATTTAGGATTTTCAATTTTGACTGTTTTGTTTTGTTTTGGTTATGGAAAGGTACAACAATTTTTTGCATGGAAAATCATATTTGAAGATATAGACACAAAATATGACTTTATATCTTGACTATTGGATTTTGTTTTCCCCTCCTGAATTGAAATCTTTCCAAAATAATAAATTAACTATTTAATAGACTTCTAATATTAGACATGTTTAAACTTTAAACAAGGCCCAGGTTCTCGATGCCTATTTTATCCAAGCATGTATTGGGTACTTTTGTTGAAATAAGGTTAAAGGAGAGTCAAAAGAAAAATATCTTACACCCACTCCATCACAGTTAATGAAAGCACATGGTATCATTACCTTGATGAATTTGCATATGGTATATCTTACCAGTTTTGATTCCGTATAAGCTTTTAAATCGTCTGTTTCAAACTTAATGAGCAAACTAGTTTCTCTCTTTTCCTCTGTTCGTTTTATTTCTACCTCCACCTCCTAAATTCACACCCTTCCAACCCCTACACCACATACACTACCTCCTCCCCCCCCCCCCCTTCCAAACCTCCCCTCCCCCCCCCCCCCCCCCCAAAAAAAAACCTTCTTCTGATGTCAGCTCTTTTTTACCTTTGCATATGTGAGTACAATGATCTTTCCATTGTAGACTTCTAAATACCTTCTTTTCCATTTCAGTCATATTTTGCAAATCAGTCGACCACTCATATTCACTTTCTCAACAATCTTGCACATTCCTTCAGATGTCAACTCTCTTTTTCCTTCTAGTGTTACACTTTTCATGATTATCATTTATCTTTGGTAAGGACAAAGGATGTTATAAACCAGAATTCATATTCTTTTCCTTATTGCTTTGCTCTGATATCAAAATTGTTGGGATCTTCAGATTGAAATTCTTTTAATAGGGTATAGAGAATCATAAAACGATAAGACTTTTTACAAAACAATTTTATCTAATGGACATGACCATTAGCATAACGAACTTCTAACTCCTCCACAGTAACACTGACTTTTCATTGCAAAAAATAATACATTAAAATATATAAATTAACAATCACACCAATATGATAATTGTGTTTAATGTTTAAAAGGATCTAGACTACTATTAACAATTTAAAACATGTGTTTATGTATGAATGTCTTTTTAGCAGATCCCTACAGCATAAATGCATGTATAATGCACACTCGGTTATTAACAGATCCCCACAGTATAAGTCTAGTCTTTTAGTTGCATGTTTGTGTTTGAGTGCGTTGCTCGTTTTTTAAAAGGATTTCTAGGGAACATAGAATGGTTTTTGAGTATTGGAATTATGTTAACACTTATACCATTTTTTGCTTCTGAAACTCTCTATGGTTGTAACGTTTTTCTTTCTTATCGCCCCTTTTTTAAAAGGATTGCTAGAGAACGTAAATGGTTGTTGAGTATCGGAATTGTGTAACACTCATACCATTTTTTCCTTCCAAAACTCTCTATGGTTGTAACGTTTTTCTTTCTTATTAGAATATATAAGAATATAATGTACCTTTTTCTCAAAAAGTAGTAGTAGTAATAATAATACAACCATACTTCGTTTCCAAGAATTATCCCCTAATTAACAAATAGTAGTCACCTTTAGGTGGACAAATTCCAGGTTTTGTAAATTGTGTACTCACTGTTGAAGATACATTTCCGTTCAGAAAATGAGAAAAATGCAAAGTTTGTATCATGCTAAAATAAAACATTGTTTTATGCTACTTTATCCGAATGAAAACCGGGTAAAATGCCAAAATTAGAGAGAAAGTAGGGGGTTCATTTCCGGATTTCAAGACACAATTCAGAGGAGGGCCTATTTTATTCTCTCACGTTCGGGTAAAACATGCGATTCACGTTCGGTTAAAATAACAATCTCAAAATAACCCAAATGTATGTGATGAATTCTCTGAGATATTTTTGAATGTTTCCGTTCCGGTTTTTGGTTTTGAGGTATTTTTTGTATTAGATTGCTCAAAGCCGGCTCCATTACTCTATTAGCTTTTCTCATTCCTCTGTACTTCTTGGTTTTTGACAATTCTAATCAAATCCCATAGGCTCCTGATATATTTCAAACTATAGTAATGAAAACAATTGTCTACATTTTAATATATAGGACAGCGTTTGAGGAAGAAGCACATCAGGCAGTAGAAGATATACGTAAAAATCCAAAGGCTGCGACAGAAGGGATAGTGCTGAGGAGAAGACTGCAATTGATGATGTACAACAATATGTTCAGAATTATGTTCGATAGGAGATTTGAGAGTGAGGAGGATCCTTTATATGTGAAACTGAAGGCTCTGAATGCAGAAAGGAGTAGGTTGTCACAAAGCTTTGAGTATAACTATGGTGATTTTATTCCAGTTTTGAGACCATTTTTAAGAGGTTATTTGAAGGTTTGCAAAGAGCTCAAACAAAAGAGGTTGCAGCTATTCAATGATTATTTCATCGAAGAGAGGAAGTAAGTATAAAAACAATATTGTTTGAATGTTATTACATTTTCGGTAGCATAGTAAATTCCTAAAAGAACATAGTAGATAATAAGTTCCTCCTAAGAATACTTTTGATGAAGTAAATACCATTACCATCAATGAGCAATAACATTGTTAAGATGGCTGAGTTGTGTAGTTGAAACTATAATGATTATTAAAAGACAAACCATATTGGAAAAGGGAATCGCGGCAGGCTAAGCGAATAATCTAAAAATTAAACAATGATAAGATGAAAACATAAGCTTGGTAATATACATACATACACACACTATTTGAACACAAAATTTAATACCTAAAGGTTGAAACATTGGTGTGTTTTTTTTTTTTTTAATTTATTTAATTCAAACTTTATAAATTACAAAACTTCAATATTTTTTAATTTTAGTTATTCATCATTTTCTGAAAACGAAAAAAAAAAAAAAAATACAGCTTATAAGGAAATTTTGTTTCTTCAATTTCAGTCTGGTTTTTCTTCGAAAACATTACTTTGATAGTTCCCCTTGTCCAAAAATACACACTTTAACAGTCACCAAAATTAAAAAAATTCCAAAGCAACACCTTTTATATTCAAATCAATAATGTGTTCAACGTCTACTTAACATCTTCTGAGCATTGTCAACGTATATTACAGGAAAATGTCAAGCACGAGAGTAAGCGAAAACGGTAGCTTGAAATGTGCAATGGATCACATATTGGACGCGGAGAAGAAAGGGGAAATAAATGAGGACAATGTCCTTTACATTGTAGAGAACATCAATGTTGCAGGTGCTCAAACTGTAAAAACTCTTTTAGTTTTCTTTTAATGAAACCAATCAAGAAGTGATAACTAATGTTTTTAAATCTGATGCAGCCATTGAAACTACTCTATGGTCAATAGAATGGGGAGTAGCGGAACTCGTAAATCATCCAGAAATCCAACAGAAACTCAGAAATGAAATAGACACTGTTTTGGGCACATCTCAAGTCACTGAACCCGACCTACAGAAACTGCCATTCCTCCAAGCTGTAGTAAAAGAAACTCTCCGCTTACGAATGGCGATACCACTATTAGTCCCACACATGAACTTAAATGAGGAGAAAATTAGAGATTATGACATACCGGCTGAGAGTAAAATTCTGATCAATGCGTGGTGGCTGGCGAACAATCCCGAAAGCTGGAAGAACGCAGATGAGTTCAGACCGGAGAGATTTCTTGAAGAAGAAGCTAACGTTGAGGCGAATGGGAACGATTTCAGATTTATTCCATTTGGAGTTGGAAGAAGAAGTTGTCCTGGCATCATATTGGCTTTGCCAATTCTTGGGATTACCATTGGCCGACTTGTGCAGAATTTTGAATTGCTGCCACCTCCTGGAGAAATGAAGATTGATACTAGTGAAAAAGCTGGCCAGTTTAGTCTCCAGATATTGAAACATTCTACTGTTGTTGCAATGCCGAGAGCTTTCTGATATGTTTGTTCTATTTTGTTTGTTCTCTTCTTGTGCACTGCTCTTTATTGTACTTTGATATAATGGTTTTTTTTTTTTTTTGCTGAAATGAATAATGATACACGGCTCAATATTACAGATTTTATATACATGCTTACATGGGCCGAAAGAAGAGACAGACGGGTAAAAGACTTGTAATCCATATAATAATGTACAAAAAGGTAAAGCGGTTTCGTTTATTCTCTTGACATGTCCCCTTAAACGAAACCTAGAGTTTCGTTTTCCTTCTGATAATGGTCGTCTCTCTTGAGAAATTGATATATCTTCCACAAGTTTGTTGGAAATAGCGAGAACCTGAGCATTGTCTCTAGAGATTGTTGTGAATTGAGAGTCTAACTATAGTTTTGATGAGATATGAGAGAGATTACTTCCAGTACTTCAACGTATCTCAAATCTGACGACTTCTTCTTCAATTTGTGTTGTTTTAGTAAGTTGCTTTCATTTCCATTGATAAAAATGGGAGCAATTTGCTGCAGTCTTTATATGTTTGTCAAATCTGATCGTTCGAGTTCGTCGAGGGAGAAAGCTTTGATCTTCTGGTGATTTTGAGATCTGGATTGTTTTTGTTTTTCAGTCTGAGGAGTTTGAGTCTGATGTGGCTTACCATCTCCAGGTACCTTGAGCTCATCCTTCAGTCTGGTAAAGTTGTTTCCAAACATAGTTTTGATAAGTATATCGGCTATTTGATAAGCTGCAAGTACGTGATTCACTTGTAGTTTTCCTTTAATTACTTGCTCACGTACAAAATACAAATCTATCTCCGTGTGTTTTGTTCTCGAGTGTAATATTGAGTTTGTTGTTAATGAAACTGCACTCAAGTTATTACACCATAGTGTCGGTCTTTTATCTGATACGATATGTAGTTCATTGAGCATAGATTATATCCATAAAATCCCTGCAGTGGCATGAGAAATGCTTCTATATTCATCCTCAGTGCTTGACCTTGAAATAGTCAGTTGGTTTTTTTAGCACCAGGAAACTGGATTATTCCTCAAGTAGATGTACTAACCTGACGCTGATCTTCTATCATCAGGATATGTTGTCCAGTCAGCATCATTGTAACCTGTTATGTTTAACTGCTTGCATGCTTTGAAGTTCAGTCCATGATTCGTAGTCCCCTTTAGAAATCTCGGTAATCTTTTAATTGCTTAATTTCCAATGTTCATCATTTGGTTCCTGCATAAATTGAAAGAGTTTGTTAGCACTATATGTGACTCCAAGCATAGTAATGGCTGCATGTTGCAATGCACCAACAAGGCTTATGTACTGCTTAACATTAAGTATGTTATATCCCTTGTATTTGGATAATTGATGATTTGTTATCATTGGATTGAGTAATGAGATAGCAGCATCCATTTCTGCCTTGATCGGTATTTTAGTGATGTACTTTTTTTTGACATAGGAGTATTTCTGATTCTGATAGTTTTTTGACTTCAATTCCCAAGAAATAGTTGATTTCTCCAAGGTCTTTCATCGAGAATTGTTTATCTACAAGTTGAGTGAGCCCTAACCTGATAAAACCCAAAAGTCAAATTATTACCACATCACTTAATGAAGGCAATAGAGCCGTTAACGTGTGAACACGTTTTATCATATTTAATGAAGACAATAGAGTCGTTAGCGTGTGAATACGTTTTTTCATATTTAATGAAGACAATAGAGCCGTTAGCGTGTGAACACGTTTTATCATATTTAATATGTTTTGTAATTATCTATTAGCCGTTACAATGCTTTTCTATATAATCATACCTTTGTTACATTACTCCTTGTACAAGAAATAATATTCATCAATAAATCTTCTGCTTCCTCAATATTCTTCTTATTTTCTTCAATCTTATTCTTCAATTTGGTATCAGAGCAAATTGCCGAAAGACTTTCTATCAACCAAGAATTGTTTTATTTTATTCTTTCTCCTCAGTTTTATTTTTTTTCTGATCTATTATGGCGAACAGTAATGAAGCCACGTCTACATCAACGGTCAACACTAGCACTAATCCACCACCAAACAGCCCTAATCTGAGAAAACCCAAAAGTCAAATTATTACCACATCACTTGATGAAGACAACTATATATTATGGAAATATCAAGTGGAAGTTGCCTTAAAAGGTTATGGACTGCTGGAATACATCAATGGAACCATAACTATACCACCAGTCATGACTTTGAGTCAAGATGGTAGTACTGTTTCAAATCCAGATTATGTTAGATATCAGAAGCAAGATAATCTATTATCATCATGGCTTATGTCTTCTATAAGTTCAAATTTGTTATCACAGATAGTAGGATGTAACAATTCTCATGAAATTTGGTCATCTATTGAGCAAATTTTTAGTTCTCAGTCTGCAGCTAGGATAATGCAGTATAGAAGGGATTTACAAAATTCCAGAAAAGAAGGCATGAGTATGAAAGAATATTTAGGCAAAACTAAAAATACTTGTGATAGACTAAATGTTGTTGGGCATAAGATAAGTGATAGTGAACAAATATTGTATATCACTGGTGGACTTGATGAAGAATATGATTCATTAATAACTGTTATTGCTACTCAGTAAACATTACCTAACTTGCAGTTTGTTCAATTCGCTCTACTTGCTCATGAAGGAATGATTGAACAAAGAAAAACCATACAAGATGATTTTTCTTTCAACTATGCAGCAGCTAAAAGTAATCAACAAAGAAACAACTAGAACAATGATTCAAACAGACAAGAAAGTTAGTATTCAAGAGGTTTCCAATCACAAAGAGGGGGTTTCCAGTCTCAGAGAGGTCGTGGAAGAGGTCGATGGAATAATAACAATCGTGTAAAATGTCAAATTTGTCAATAATTTGGTCATATGGCAAATAAATGTTACTTCAGGTACAATCCAGATAATAGTTCTCAAAGCAGTCAAGGCATTTTTTTCTCAAAAAGGAGCACATGCAAATTTTGCTACAATAAACTCAAGCATAGGCAACAATGACAGTCAAAGCAGCAATAATGCTGATAAGGGTGATGAAGGTAACTTTGAGGAATGCTATCCAGACTCAGGTGCAAACCATCATATTACAAATAATCTTCAGAATTTAAACACTGATAGCAAAGATTACTCAGGTATGAAATATTTATATATGGGCAATGGTGAGACTGCAAGTATAACACATACTGGCAAAGGAACTATTTTTGGTAAAAGACAATTTCAACTAAATAACATGCTAAAGGTTCCTATCATAAATAACAATCTTTTAAGTGTATCAAAATTTGCCAGTGATAATTGTGTATATTTTGAATTTCATCCAAAATTTTGCTTAGTCAAAGGTATTCTAAGTCATGAAATATTACTACAGGGTAGTCTACATAATGAACTTTACAGATTTAACAAATTGAAAACTGGAAATTCAAGTGGTGAATTCTGGTGCAACAATGTGGATGCTTGAAGTAATAATGATTGCAGTAGTAATAAGCATTGTAATATAAATAATGTTTTAGATAATATTACTTTATGGCATATGAAACATGGTCATCCAAATTTTGTAACTGTCAGAACTTTTTTATCTATTAATAATATTGCTTTAAAAATGCATCTTTTAAACACACATGTAGACATTATCAGCTTGGCAAGAGCAACAAGCTTCCTTTTAGTAATTCTGAAACCAGGTATAACAAGTCATTGGAGCTTGTAGCTGCAGATTTATGGGGGCCAACACCTCTAAATTCATATCAGGGGCACAGGTACTATCTTTCTTTTGTAGATGCCTATTCGAGATATACTTGGATATATATGCTAAAAAATAAATCTGAAACTTCTAACACAGTTATACAATTTATAACTCATGCTGAAAAGCAACTTAATTGTAATGTCAAAATTTTGCAAACAGATGGTGGGGCAAAATTCAAACCTTTGGTTGATTATTTTGCTAGAAGAGGAATTAAATACAGATTAACATGTCCTCACACAACTGAGCAGAATAGTTTGGTTGAAAGAAAACACAGACACGTTGTAGAGACTGTTCTAACATTGTTATCACAAAGCTCATTACCCATGAAGTATTGGAATAAAGCCTTTTTACTTCAGTTTTTCTTATTAACATGTTACCCACTAAGATCCTAGATAATAAAGCTCCACATGAGATGATATACAATGTTACACCAAACTATAAGTTTCTAAAAATATATGGTTGTCTGTGTTTTCCATGTCTGAGAGATTATAATAAACATAAATTAAGTATGAGGTTAAGTCCATGCACATTTATTGGCTATGCTCAAAATCAAAAAGGTTATAAATGTCTTGATAAGAAAGGTAGAATTTATGTCTCAAGACATGTGATATTTGATGAAAGTAAATTTCCTTATGCAGATAGACATAATTCAAAAGAAGATAATAGAGTGGAATCTATCAAGACTGTGGAGTTTAGACCAGTTACTCTTGAAACAATTAAAGACAATGAACATTCAAGCACACAAGCTGGGGATATAAGAGAAACAAGTATGCACATCAATGGATCAGAAGAAAGAAATTCAGATGACACAGAAATAAGTCAAGATGATAATAACATGCACAACACTAATGATGATGGTAGCAGGCAAAGCAACAACAGTACAAGGATATCACAACAGGAACAACAATCACAATAGGCACAACAACATCAAACCAGGCATCACATATGACTACTAGATCAAAAAGCGGTATTTTTAAAACAAAAGTCTATAATGTGGCCATCACAAAAACTGAACTACTTAATTTCACTCAAGCACTAAAGTCAAGAAATTGGAAAAAGACCATGGATACAGAATATGAAGCTCTTATAAAAAACAAAACTTGGGAACTTGTTGTACCACCAGCACACAAGAATGTAATTGGTTGTTGTTCGACGATGAATATTCTATGAATTAGAAAATCGTCGTGAATATTGAAATAAACCGTAAGCGCACGGCGTACAATTGTTAGCACGTTAGCGAATACGAGTCGATCCTCAGGGAAGGAATTTTAAATTCTATTCAATCAAATTAAACCAAATTGTGAAATTGTTGACTATAATTAAAAGAAAACTAACAATGTTAAAATGAATACAAATATGAGACTAAGAGACAATTTAGGAGTAGATTCACTATCAACATCAATCTAATTAACATAAAAAATGACTTTAACTCTCTTTAATAACTAGCACATTAAGTGTTGTATTCATAGAAGCATGATTTATATGCTAGAAAATTCAAGCTACATAAATCACCAATTTTCATTATAAACTTAAAGCCATAATTATCACATAGAAAATAATAGTTCTAATAAAAATGAAATATTATGAGTATGTTCTATATGTTAATACTCACTAACTACATAGAACATCAAGGATGGTTTCACTTTTAATGTCACTACTTTTTCTAAAATGAATTAGATTGTGATAAATTATGATTATATTAATGATATGAGTATAACACATTTGGGAATAATCAACCAACATGTGCTATCAATTTTCACCATATAAAATCTTTACTTTATCTATATCCAATTTTAGATTAAGCTCAAATAAGAGAGTTAGACATATGAAATTCTTATTTTCATTATTCATGAATCATGAGAGCTTCACTACCCCTAAATTGAAGGGGTTTAGGTACTCATAATGGATTCAATGATAACATAAAGATATTTCATTATAAAAGAGAACAAAATAAAGAGCAACTAAAGATAAAAATCTATTCTACTTGCAAAAGAGAAAATAACATGAAAATGAAAAACAACAAATTAATATTGCATTAAAGCGACAGATTACAAAAAAGAAATGGCTAAGAAGCCATGGCAGAAAAATAGAGGTTTTGTTTTCAGCCTCTCTCTAAACTAAAAATCCCAGATCTTCCTTACATTATCATACATGGGTTATTTATACATGAGGGAAAACCCTAAATTAACTTTTTGCGTGCTACCCAGAATGCCCCCGCTTTAAGCTGCATTTTGTCTTTTAGCAATAGTGGTTAATGAAGCCAAAATTTTGTGTCTCCACTAAAGAAGGAAGGAGAGTGAATAGGGTCCTCCATTAATTCTCTATTTGAATTGATTTTCTCTACATTGATTGATTTCCCTTTCATCATTTTTTTGGCAAGGCATTGATTTCCTCCTTTTGAATTGATTCCCACTCCATTGATTTCTTTTCCTTTTTTTTCTTTGTATGCATATATATCTTTGGGAAGTCCTGTTCTGCATGCATCCAATTTCTGTAAAAATATGAAAAATGTCCAAGTAAACATTCTCAAAATAATATAAGCACAAAAATGATCATTTTCCCCCTATATGATGATAAATGCATGATGTTTTGAAATCAATTCAATTATTATTTAAACGTGGTAAAATACCCATATATGACATTTATTAGTACTAAACGAGAATAAATATGTGAATATAAATGTGCATTTTTACGTGCACATCAAATACCCCCACACTTATCTTTTTATTCGTCCTCGAATAAAGTAAAGACTAAGCTAAACCCATTTTCGTAGGGAGCATGATTGCATTCAGCGTATGCAACAAGCCGTTAAACCTCTAGGTGTCCCCAGTAGGACGAGTGTTGTCTCGTTAGGGTTTTCAGTGGATACTACCCACAAAATCCAAAAGTTAAATGCAAAAAATATTTACAAAATGCAAGATTCGAAAATATTTACAATATGAATGCAAGCTTTTAAAGGAATATTTACAAATGGATAATTTACTTTTAAATATTATACGAATGAGTTAACACAAATTAGGGTCGTCACTATGAAATTTGAGTCCGTTACTAATCAAAACTTCAAACAAAAGTCATGTTATCGTTACAAACTCCTCCTGCTTGGCCAGTTGTTTTGGTAGAAACATAGTGCAGATATGAAATGAATTCTATAATCGATATCAACAATCGTAAAACAGCGTCTCAACTTCCTTTTTGTTAACAAGTTAGGTCGAATAAGTGAAGAGTGTGCTTGGATTTTAAGTGCTAACTCTCTCTTTATTTTGAAAATTATTTACATTATTATTATTATTATTTATAAACACCTAACTGAAAAGACCAAGGTATGCCACCCATGCACTGCCTCGCGGACTGACGTGAGAGTTTGAGACAGAGCTTGGCGGATTGTGCAGACCAACGCTGACTTTGTCAACAAGATGTTGGTAATCCTTAGGTGTCCAACTCATAAAATGAGATCAAGATATACCAACGCTGACTCTGTCAACAAGGTGTCGGAAAAAGCTTGGCGGGTTGCACACCAACGCCAAATGTACCAGCAATGTTGGATACCCTTGGATAATTAAAAATATATATACTTTTTTTCCTTCTTCTTCTTTTTTTTTACATAAGAGAGAGAATTAAGCGAGAATATCTTAGCACAACTTCACTTAAACGATCTAAAATGTTATCGCAAGTAGTCTAAATCAACCATTCATTTAATCGAATTACAATTCAGAAAACATTTCATACTCATCACCTACGAATTTCCCAATATATCAGTTACACCAAATTTGCTTATAATTCAAACTTTACTTTCGTTATCCGCTAAGAGAAGTAAATTTCCAAATATTTTAATCAAACGACCCAAAACCGTATATTTAATTCATTGTGCCCTTTTAAAAGTAAATTAAAATGCCTTTTTTTTAGAAAAGAAACTATGCAAATTTTTTTTTTGAAAAAGAAAAGAAACTATGAAAACCAAAATAAATGAGAAAAGAAACTATGCAAAATCAAAATAAATGAGAAACTCCCCCCACACTTGATTTTGACTGTGTCCCCACAGTCAACCCAAATGGAAAGAAAATGAAAATTTTGAAAATATGCCTTATATTTACAAAAAAAGGAAAAAAAAATATTTACAAAATATCAGAAAATATATTGACAAGAAGTAAATGGAACGATCTTCTAAAGACCTATTCACTTGTCTCTTTAAGTATGAGAGACACAGCTTAAGCACAGAAAACCAAATCATAAAAAAAAAATCATGTTTCAGATTTGGAAAAACAAATTTTGTTTTTTCAAAAGTTTGAGTTGCTGACTTTAAAATTTTGAGCTTACAATTGATCCTAAAATCAAATTAATTTTTGTAGCAACAAAAGAGAGGTCAGTCGGTCAGGGTTCAGTAAAAGTTTCAAAAACAAAGTTTGGTTTATTCAGATGATGTATAAATTGAGAGATGTGTGCATCGCTCTCACCCCTACACTTGTTTTGAAAAATATTGTTCAGTTTTGCTTTGATGTTTGAAATTTTGTTGACTAAAGGTTCATTCGTAAACCTAAAGTTAAAACCAAACAAATGAATTTTCAGTAAATTTTGAAATTGTGTTTTCTCAAAAATTGTGTCATTCCAAAAAGAATTTATATACTGCAGAGATTTATCGTTGAAAAACAAGTGATCACAGTGAGGTTCAGTTGAAACGATCAAGTTGCAAGGAGTTTCAACAGTTTCAAAAAAATTGTTATTGTGTGTAAGATCACATTCAGCAGTTTCATTGTTTTCAACCTCAAGAATTTCAAAGTTTTCAAATATTTCATTTTCAGTTTCAGATCCAACAACATCATCGTCAATCAGTATAAGAAGTTTTCGCTCATCAAAGTCGTCCTCACTTAAACAGTTGTTAACAACTTCATCATTTTTGTTAGGTTGACAATATAAGTTGCTAAATTTTCAAAATTTTCAGAATCTGAGAGAGGAAGATCAAATTGAAGATTGACATCTTTGTTTTCAAGAGAATTTAAATTCAAATCAAGCACAGGGTTTTCAGCAACTTCATTAAGATTTTCGTCAACTTCGAAAGTTATTGGTTGAAGATCGTTGATCGTGGTAAAAGACGGATTAATATTCGAATCGTCACAAGTTTGGATTCGACTTTGTTTCTCACGAAATTTCAAGTAATCGTCAAGTATGTTCGTTTGCTCAACAAAATCAAATTTATAATTATTTACATGAGAATTTTCAGTTTGAAATTGTTGAGAACAAAAATTTTCGGGTTCACCACATTTGGAATTATTCCCATTGCCAAAATCATTTGAAAAATTGTTCACATTTTCATTTTGAATTTGAAATTCATTTTGGATTTCGAAATTGATTTGGCAAGGGTTATAATCAAAATCATTTGAATTTGGAAGTGAATTCAAATTTTGATTATTTTGAAAACTTTGACTTGAATTGTTGCACATTAAATCAATTAATCTTTGACTTGATTCATTAAATCTTTGACTTTCTTCACGTAGAGCTTGAATACTTATTTCAAGACTTGAGGGTTGATCATCATTTTGAAAATTTGGTGGTGTACAATCAGGATTATTTTGAAAATTTTGAAAAGTTGGTGGCGTAAAATCCAAATTATTTTTACAATAGTTGTTATTAAAATATCCATATGAATTTGGTGTACAATTATATGGATTATATTGATTTTCACAACTATCGTAAAATCCGTAGGAATAAGGGAATTGAGACATTTTCAATTTTTTATTTTATTTTTTATATATGCATGAACCTAATGCAACTATATGAATGCAAATTACGTATTTACAGTTCTTCTAAAATTATATAATGACGGTTAGATTAATTTCAACAAAAGATTTCTCAGTCAGTTAACGGACAGGAGTTATCGGTGCACCAGGAATCACCCTAGCAATGCAGCCGAAGGTTTAAGTACCTTCAGAGGAACAACAGCTATAATATTTACGAATCACCGTAATATTTATAAACGATTATTGCTTTGTCGTAGTCTAGACACCGAGAAATAATTCGTTAGAAATAAACCAATTTGTCAAAATATAACAGTGTCCTTAGAAGAAAAAAAAAGATGAATGCAAAACAGAAATTAAACGTGAATTAACGATGCAACTACGAGTGAAATTTTATTTTGTTTTTGAATTATTGATGCAAATGCAAGCAAACAACAATGCGAATAAAATAAATACAAGGAAAGAAAACATATACCAGTGCGTGCAGAATTTTTAGTAATTTTATTTAGCGGCGCTTTTTTTTTAGCAAAGCAAAGCAACTTTTAGCAAGCAATCCTTGTTTCTTCTGCAGCCGAAAAAGATTTGAAGACAATATATACAGTAGAAGAAAATGAACTCCCTCTTCTTTCTTTCTTTTTTTTTTTTTTTTTTTGGAGAAGAATAGAGCAAATAAAACAAACTAGACTCAACAAAATAAATAAATAAAACGAGAAAAACTGACAACTAGACTCAACAAAATCAAGAACAAACTAGATATTGGCTTCATGCACTCACACCTTGAAACAAGGGAAACAAATTGTTCATGATAATCTTTCTCTTAAACAACTCCTTGTGACCCAAAATAAATTCGAGAAAAGCCATGCAAAGACTCAATGACAAAATATCCCAAAACTCAAAGCCATAACAATCTCAATAAAACCCACAAGCTCTAACAAAAAACGATCACAACTATCTCAAAACACAAAGGGAAAAAAAATACTCGAACCAAATAAAAATCTCACGCCCCTTCTTTCTCTTGCTGAAATCAATCCAAAAACGATTTCAATTCAGTCTATGTTCATATTTTTTTTCAATGGTTCGAACTCGGTTTCAAGTGAAGCTTCAGGTCTTTGAAATCAGGTTTCGAATTCAGATTTTGCGATTTGGGTTTTTGAGGTTTGGTGTTTTTGGTGGTTGCGGTAGTGGTATTGTGATGATCGGCTAGTGTGTAGTGATGATTGCGAGGTGGGAAAGTTCGGCACTAGGTGGTTGTATGGAGTTTTGCACGCTGTTGTATGTGGTAGTGAAAACAAATGCTAGGTATTGGAGATGTTGATCAATTGGTAGGTGTGAGGTAGAACAGAGAAGAGAGAAGTCTGGTGGTTTGATTGAATTGAGGAGGAGGGTGAGGAGGTTGGAAAGTCGAAATTGGAAGAGGGATATGAAGATGGAGGTCCTGTTTAATTGTGAACAGAAGACAATCAGAAAATATAAGACAGAGAAGGAAAGAAAATGATAGAGGAAGGGCAAGAAAAAGAAAAGCAAAAAATTAGGTTTTATTATTTCTTTTTTTTTAAATTATTTGGAAAAAAAGGAGAGAAAAGTGGAGAAGATTTGGAAAGAAATAAAAGAGAGAAAGAAAGGAAAGAAATAAAGACGAGAAAGAGAAAGGGAAAGAAATAAAAGAAATTGAAAACACAAAAATGGGAAAGAGAGTGAAAACAAAAGGCAATGGTATATTTTTATTTTATTTAAATGCAAGACACAAATATGGTAATGCAAACAAGGATGGGAAAACAGAGAACATAAATTCAAATTGAAAGTGAAATTATCAGTGCAAAATTAATAGTGGGGATGATGAAGTATACAAGATGCAACTTTTTTTAAAGATACAACAAACAAAAATGGACGAACAAAACACAGAAATGCAATTGAAACAAGATCAAATAAAACAAACACATAAATGCACAAATTATCAATCAATCAGAGGGAGGAAAAGGAATTTATTTTTTATTTGTAAGAAAAGTGGAGAAGATTTGGGAAAAAAAATGGAAAGAGTTTTTTTTTTTAATTTGTAAGAATAGAAAATGAGATGAAGGTGGAAGGAAATTAATGAAATGAATCAGGGAAGAATTTGAAAACACAAGGCAAGTGTTAAATTTTTTTTTTAAAAAGAAGAACTAAATATGATGAAAACAACCACAAACACAAACACACAAAAAATAAAAAACGAACAAAATGAACAAAGCAAACACACATTTTTGGTTTTTTTTTAATACAACAACAAAATTAATCCGAAGAATAAAATCAAAATCAAATTCTTTCCCCGGCAACGGCGCCAAAAACTTGTTTGACAACGAATATTCTATGAATTAGAAAATCGTCGCGAATATTGAAATAAACCGCAAGCGCACGGCATACAATTGTTAGTATGTTAGCGAATACGAGTCGATCCTCAAGGAAAGAATAATTTTAAATTCTATTCAATCAAATTAAACCAAACTGTGAAATTGTTGACTATAAATTAAAAGAAAAGTAACAATGTTAAAATGAATACAAATATGAGACTAAGAGACAATTTAGGAGTAGATTCTCTATCAACATCAATCTAATTAACATAAAAAATGACTCTAACTCTCTTTAATAACTAGCACATTAAGTGTTGTATTCATAGAAGCATGATTTATATGCTATAAAATTCAAGCTACATAAATCACCAATTTTCATTACAAACTTAAAGCCCTAATTATCACATAGAAAATAATAGTTCTAATAAAATTGAAATATTATGAGTATGTTCTATATGTTAATACTCGCTAACTACATAGAACATCAAGGATGGTTTCACTTTTAATGTCACTACTTTTTCTAAAATGAATTAGATTGTAATAAAGTATGATTCTATTAATGATATGAGTATAACACATTTGGGAATAATCAACCAACATGTGCTATCAATTTTCACCATATAAAATTTTTACTTTATTTATATCTAATTTTAGATTAAGCTCAAATAAGAGAGTTAGAAATATGAAATTCTTATGTTAATTATTCACGAATCATGAGAGCTTCACTACCCCTAAATTGAAGGGGTTTAGGTACTCATAATGGATTCAATGATAACATAAAGATATTTCATTATAAAAGAGAACAAAATAAAGAGCAACTAAAGATAAAAGTCTATTCTACTTGCAAAAGAGAAAATAACATGAAAATGAAAAACAACAAATTAATATTGCATTAAAGCGACAGATTACAAAAAAGAAATGGCTAAGAAGCCATGGCAAAAATATAGAGGTTTTGTTTTCAGCCTCTCTCTAAACTAAAAATCCCAGATCCTCTGTGACGATCGAGAATTTCGCTCGGTCCGAACCAGTCGCTAAACCGATCTAGACCGTTCGAAACGCCCTATCGTTTGAGAACAAGCCACAAAACAGAACGCAGACAGAAGAACATTTCATTGTATATTACAACAATGCATCAGATTACAAGAATATACAGAGTATAAATGAATATTACACAGAAATATCAGAGATTTAAATTACATTTAAATACATCGCAGCGGAAAATAATACAATACACAACTAGAAGAGATATACGGATACAAAGCTTTCCGGATATCGTTCCAGCTGTAAACCAGGATCCTGTGAATATAAATCTGCAAAAACAAAACTACTAGCTGCCCGTGTCAAAATAAGGGCACCCGGAGTTTAGGTTAAAAACAATAAACTCCAGGTCAGTCATGTGACTGGTGTGAGAACTAAAACAGTTATTAATCTTTATTTTTAAAGTTAGGCAAATCAAGGGACCACGCCGTATAACACGGAATGGGTTTCCTCCCAAGAATACCAGTGCATAAAACAAACAGCGCAATGCTAAATAAAGAAAAATGAAGCTGTTATAAGACCCAGGTCCTATCACACAATGCAACGCAAGCCGGGGGATAGGGTTTTCCCTTATAACAGCCAAATAATGCTTGATACGTTTTAAAACAAATCATTTGATACTATTATAGTGCGTAGTGTATAAAACAACTTCAAATCATAAGTATCAATCATAGGCGGCATAGGTACCATATATCATGTCGCCATACTAGTTCTACAATTAAAACCGCAAATGTCGTATTGGAAGTTGGGTTATCATTTATGGTATGAACCGAGGCTAGGGGCAAGATCCTCTACCGATTTGTGACTCTCTAGCCCGAGCCACAGGCAAGTACTCTGTCAAGCCTTTGGATCGTCAGGGCCGGTCCACCGATGTGGATTAAAATGCCTGAACACTGCGTTTCCCCGCCCTTTGGGGCGTAAGCCTGGCCCGTCAGCCGACCAGAAGCATCGGCCGAAACCGATATCACGAGGCGCCTCGCTTTTCAGCAAGTAATAATAAGCAACATCCACATGAGTCAAACTCGTCAGCCAGTTCAAGCACTGACGTCACTCCTAACTAGAAAGAAACGCATGCCCTCCCTGAGGTCCGTCTCCCGTTTTTTGTTCATACCGGGGGTGAAACTCGCGAAGTAAACGTTACACAAAGCTACGCCACAAAGGCCGTGCTTCGATCATCAACCACAAGACTTTGCTTTTCAACAGAAGCCTTGATCATTTGCCACCTAGGCATGCCACCTAGGCAATTCACTCCATGCGATTGATATCCATCAATATATAACCCCTGAGCTCGTACGTCTCAGAGAAGGGCGTTAAGCAAGAGAATAAATTCTCCGCCGCCAAACAGCTATATATTTAATAGAGATCAATCACACGGACTAAAATCCAATGTCAGACACACAGTCCATTTACAAGTCCGTTCTGGGGCTGAACGAAACCGGAGGCACCTAGTACCCCGCATATCCATCGATCTCCAAGTACGTCTAGACGATCACCAACTGTTTCCATCTTCTTGGGTGTACAGCCCAATCATGATCATCAGTAATCACCCAAACGACGTGAAGACTTCCGGTCTTCGACCACCGTCTTCATCTTTGACTTATCATCGTATCAGTCATTCAGAATGGGATAAACCCGGTCTTTCCGAATAACTCGCGTATATTTTAAATAAGTGTTACACAAACACAACATACGCCTCATTCCAATTCATCAGTCACTAACCGTAAATTAATCAAGAGAATAATTCCCCAAATATTAACCTCGAAGGCCGAAACCAACATCAGATCAATATCCAGAAAACCATTCTGCTTAGCTAACCGACAGTTAGTTTCTAAATTTCACATTCATAGGGAAAGGTTCCCATTAATTTTATCCAAGATAAATTTCTTGAATTTATTCTTTAATCTATTTTTGAATATCAATTCAAACTAGTCGGGATTAGCGAACCTTACCGAAGTAATCATTTGTTTTAATTTCTCAATCCCAACCTATTCATCCCATGAAGTAAAACTGGTTATACTTCATATCTAACACCACGGTGTTATCGGTAAATTCAATTACCATTTCACGTTCAAATCTAATTAAAGATTTAACTATCGCCTGGAGCAAAACTGGTGGTACTCCATTTTCGATCTTTTCAATCTAATTAAAGATTCATTAAAACTCCACTTAGTTTTAATCTTTAACTGGGTTAAAGAATCAGTGTCATTTAATACACAGTTCACGATAAACCCAAAATCACATTCATTAATTATCGGGTTAAAGAACGAGTGTTATTTAAAACACTGTCCACGATAAACCCAAAAATTAATATCAATTCAATTAAATATTATTTAATTGGTACACTTCATTAAATCTAAATAAAAAGATTTAATCTTTTCTCAACTGGGTTCAAGAACAGTGTTAGTGAAGACACCATTCACGACAAACCCAAATCACATTTGATATTCAATACAAGGCTCTGAATAGAAAATATATCGGCTTATATTCAATATCAAATTCTACGACTAACAAATGTCGTATTGGAAATAACGATATAAATGTATATCTTTCAAATTTCCATAACAACATCTGTATAATCACGAATTCCAACATCGAAATATTCCGAAGACAATTTCGATTCAAATCCACTCTAACGCAATCATTGGAAATTCTGGTTATTTTTAAAACCCTTTTCAAATTCAATTTATTTATTTAAAAATAAATAGAATTATAATTCTAGTTCAAAACTAGTTTACTTTGATAAAAATCTACTTTTATCTTTTCAAATACGGAGTTTTTCATCCCAATTCTTCACATATCACTTTCGATGATTTTACACAAATTATTAATATTTTTAATAATTTTATCAAGGCCCGTACAGTCGATTTCCATCAACGGTCATCGAACTGCACTTACAGCGACCTTTTTCAAATTTGATTTGGGCATAATTCCAAATCCAACAGTTAGATTTCAAATTTCTAATATTCGTTAGAAAGCTCTTTTCGATACGAACCCAACGGTTCCGGTTTTATGAGAATCCGACGGTCGGATCTCCCACAAAATCCGTTCGAAGTCAATGGTCGAAATTCGCGAACGGCCGCGGCGCGGCGCGTTCTATTCAGGCCATTATATTATATATATAATATATACTTCATCGATTTCAATTCAAAACGTGCTTTATAAATCGTTTTTAAATTCATTTTCAAAACGGTTTCAACTTCATATTCAATTTCAAATCAAAATTGAATATTCCAATTTAAATTCATTTTAAATTCATTTCAAATTGATTTCAACTCAAATTGATTTCTAATTCAATTTCAGTTCGATTTCAATTCAATTCAATTTCAATTCGAATTCATTTCTATTCCATTTCAATTCGAATTTATTTATATTCAATTTCAATTCGAATTCTTTTATATTCCATTTCAAATCATTTCAGTGTATTTCGAATTTCAAATCAATTCAGTTTAATTCGAATTTCAATTCACTTTAAATATAATTCGAATTTCAATTCATTTCAATATAGTTCGAATTTCAAATCTATTCAATATTCATTGAAGAATGAATAAAATCGATATAAATATCGTTCACGTCAAAATGGCGTCAATCTAATCAATACGACTTCATATATTCCTATTTTCAAATATTCTATTTCAAATATTTCTATTTCAAATATAATTCGTTCAACACATGACTAATCTCAACGAATGAGTACTGTCAACACATGAACCTTTATTTTATATTGATAAAGATGCAAATTTTATTATTAAAATATTTCGTTCAACACATGACTAACCTCAACGGGTAAGTACTGTCAACACATGAACCTTTATTTTATATTATTCTTTATTTTTCAAATTGGAATGAGGCCCAATCAATTACCATATAAAGTTAATTATATGGATTCCATACAACACATGTATATAATAGCATTGAAAAATAATCAACCATCAACCAAAGTGCACTACACTGTATAAGCATCAAATATAGATATCTAACGCTTATAACAGCCTGTTAATCAATCGATCGACATATTTAATCAATCAGGATGAGTGAACTTCAAATTTCATCCCAACACCCGTGTGGGGTTTCAAATCAACAAACACAGATTTTATTTGTGCAGTTGGGCGATGTGTAAAATTTATCGACCCAATCAATGTCATTCAAATTAGTGTATATAAACAAATCGGCCGATTTGTTTATAAATATTCATGTATTCATATTCACGTTAAAAATTATATTTTTAACGATAAAACATTTTATTCCAACACATGAATTTCTATTATTCATTTACACAATAAAATGATATTTTTATTTTTCTAACTCATTTTAGAAAATTTCGGCGGCATAACGGCACGATACTAGAAACGGGACAAGGCCTAGCCTTATCCCCGGTCTAGTGAAGGCCCACGCCATTCACACATCAATCAAATCAATTTCATTTCACCAAACAATTCAATTCAAACCAAATCATCAAATTAATTTATGCAACCAAACAAACAAGTCCATGGTCTGTGGACGATTGTGTCGGGTGCTACTAAGCACCGTCTGCATCCTAGTATATATTTTTAACTAGAAAAGAAATTGAAGAGTGAGAAGTTCTCACCGATAGCTATCCAATCATCTTGACTCTTCTTTGATAGAAATCTTCAACTTTTCGTCTTTTGTCACTTTCGTTGCCCGCACTCACTACATATATAAAAATCACATTTTTATATTCTCTAGTGTATAAAAATCATATTTTTAATTCGTTACATATATAAAGATCACATTTTTATACTCTCTCTACTTCACGATAAAATAAAGTTCAGATTTTTCTTTCACTTCATATATTTACAACGCTTCTTCCTATATAAAAATTATATTTTTATATTTCTACTTCTTATATAAAGATTGAATTTTTATCATCATAACTATATAAAAATCATATTTTTAATAGGCCACTAGTATAAAAATTATATTTTTAACCTTTTTATATTATAAAAAAATATATTTTTATTTCGCTACTTCTATAAAAATTGTATTTTTAATATCTGCATCATATAAAAATTTGATTTTGATATCGTTACTTAAGTAAAAATTCTATTTTGATATCGCTACTATATAAAAGATTATATTTTGAACTTCTATATTATACAAAAATTATTGCCATTTCATAGAAAAATCTATTTTCTTTTTATACTTCTAAAAATTGATTTTTTACTACTTCGCCACATCTATAAAGATCTCATCTTTAACTTCCTATATAATAAATAAAAAAAAATCATGTCTTTTTAGTATATATAAAAAAAACTAATCTAAGCTTTCTACTATAGAAATTTAACCTTTACCTATTTAAAATATAACCTTTTCTTCATAAAATAAATATAACTTTTCATTATTTAAAAACATAATCTTTAGCATAAAAAAAAATCAATTTTTAAAACTATATTTTTCTCTAAAAGAAATGAAATAAAATAAAACAATAAAACAACAAAAAAAAACCTACAGCGTCTTCAGGGGGGGGGGGTCTCTCTGAGTTCGCCGGAGGTGGCTAGGGGGGAGGTCGGCGGACATCACTGTAGGGGGGGGGGCTCTGGCGTTCGCGTCTTTGATTCGAAGGGAGGGACGGGTTCGAGCGGAGAGGACAAGGAGGGAGGAAGGAGAAGGATCGGAGGAGGAAAGGGGGGGTACGGCGGTCTCTGGCGCGGCGGTGAAAAGGGGGGAGGAGGAGCGTGGAATCGCCTGGGGGGGGCTCGACTTTTTTTTTTTTATTATTCATCTCGATTTTGATTTGGTCAACGAGGGGGAGGCTGAGTGTATAGGAAGAGAGAGAGATATTTTATTTTTAATTTATTTAATTATTTAATTTCAAAAAGCAACTTTTATTTTCGAACTCGAAATCGAACCCACCGCCTGTCGTCTATAGCGTTTTACCCCCATTCCGAACACAATGGGATATGTATCGCAGGCTGATTCGACTGTTTCGATCAGTTTCCGTCAAAATCAACATATAACTCTATATATTGAATTTGAACGCGCATTTCAATTTACTGGGGTCACATACGAACTTTAAAAATTCTAGAAAAATATTTTCTAGCTTCGTATTGACGATACGGTCCTAACAAAACTATTTTCGCCGAATTCTGAGACCGTTTGAAAAATGGCCAATTTCCAGTCGATTAAAATCAACTGAAACTGGTCAAACGCGTTTTCCTATGCCACGCTCACATATTGATTCGAAAAATTACGAAATTTGAAACCTAGCAATAACTTTACATCTCGGATCCAACAAAACTGGTTTCGTCGAAATCCGAGGCCGTTTGCAAAATGGCTATTTTTAAGGGCCTGAATTCCATAGCGACTATTCAGTATTTTCAACTGGACATATCTTTTGATTCCCGCTATGAAATTTTGATTTGTCGGATTTGTTGGAAAGATATTATCAATTAGATTCTAATGTTTTCAGTTTCACTAAAATCCGGATTGTTTTGTACCCGGTACATTCAATTGAAGTTTGAAATCGAATTATCGAACTACCGCGCCATTTTCAATTCTATTTATAATTATATATAATTATTTATATTCTAACGACGGCGTATATAATATAAACGTTCAAATTATATTCAAAATAAATTTCTCGTCGATATTATTTAAAATAATCTATTTTAAATATTCAAAATTCGCTAAAATTGCCAAAATAAAAATTTTAAACTGGCCCAGATTTTCGGGTTGTTACAATCTCCCCCACTTAAAACTTTTCGTCCCCGAAAAGGAACAAATTCGAAAGTGGTTTGATCATTCAACTCTACGTTCGATCTGGCTTCCATTCTCCAACTTTTCAGTTTCTGAGAATTTTCAAAATTTCAAAAATTTGGCTAACACCCGGAATTTTCGAAAAATTTCGCCATAACCTCCCCTGCACCGGGAGCCACGGGAAAATCCCGAAATTGCCATATAGGCCTTCTGATCTCAAAAAGAAAAAGAAAAATCCAAGCGGCTAGCCAATAGGCTCATAAAATCATCATCACCCAAACAAAACAGTAAATTATGTAGTAAACATGTACCTATTTGTCGGGCAAACAAATTTTATTCTCTGCTCTAGCCTCCTTGCTATGACCTGTTCAATGTAAGTATATGTATATGCAAGCAAATGCGACCAATTTTCAATACAATTCAATATTTGGTTCAATTAGGCTAAATGGTTCAAAATTATCAAACAAATAAACAAACAACTCAAACATCAATCAATTAGTGGATTAGAGTTTTCAAATTCATAATTTTGATATATATACAAAAATCATGTTTTTGATGCCAATTCACAACAATGTGTTCTAGCTATATTGGTTTTGGTTCTCACACCAGTCTAATGGAAATATATAGATATCACACCTTCGAAACACGAATACCAATTCTGATGATGTTCGAACTATCATCAAAATCATCTCCGGGCGACTAGAGTGTGATTCTATATCTATCCAGTATATTAAAACTTCAAATACACGTTTGCAAGGCGTATATGCGAAATATTTATATACTGGACTGTCCTAATCAATATGAAATAAATAATCAAATACGAATAGTTGACTTAGATTTTCAAAACAAAAATTGTTTTCATTTTAAAAAATATACTCTTCACACTCGTCTTAGGACACTACTGATCCCATCTCTAACGAGTCATTCTAATTGGATATTACTAATCCAATATCTGATGAATTCTTTCGTACGGTTCTAATGTGTCTTGTTCTCTGCTTTGTAAACCAAAGCTCTGATACCACGTGTGACGATCGAGAATTTCGCTCGGTCCGAACCAGTCGCTAAACCGATCTAGACCGTTCGAAACGCCCTATCGTTTGAGAACAAGCCACAAAACAGAACGCAGACGGAAGAACATTTCATTGTATATTACAACAATGCATCAGATTACAAGAATATACAGAGTATAAATGAATATTACACAGAAATATCAGAGATTTAAATTACATTTAAATACATCGCAGCGGAAAATAATACAATACACAACTAGAAGAGATATACGGATACAAAGCTTTCCGGATATCGTTCCAGCTGTAAACCAGGATCCTGTGAATATAAATCTGCAAAACCAAAACTACTAGCTGCCCGTGTCAAAATAAGGGCACCCGGAGTTTAGGTTAAAAACAATAAACTCCAGGTCAGTCATGTGACTGGTGTGAGAACTAAAACAGTTATTAATCTTTATTTTTAAAGTTAGGCAAATCAAGGGACCACGCCGTATAGCACGGAACGGGTTTCCTCCCAAGAATACCAGTGCATAAAACAAACAGCGCAATGCTAAATAAAGAAAAATGAAGCTGTTATAAGACCCAGGTCCTATCACACAATGCAACGCAAGCCGGGGGATAGGGTTTTCCCTTATAACAGCCAAAGAATGCTTGATACGTTTTAAAACAAATCATTTGATACTATTATAGTGCGTAGTGTATAAAACAACTTCAAATCATAAGTATCAATCATAGGCGGCATGGGTACCATATATCATGTCGCCATACTAGTTCTACAATTAAAACCGCAAATGTCGTATTGGAAGTTGGGTTATCATTTATGGTATGAACCGAGGCTAGGGGCAAGATCCTCTACCGATTTGTGACTCTCTAGCCCGAGCCACAGGCAAGTACTCTGTCAAGCCTTTGGATCGTCAGGGCCGGTCCACCGATGTGGATTAAAATGCCTGAACACTGCGTTTCCCCGCCCTTTGGGGCGTAAGCCTGGCCCGTCAGCCGACCAGAAGCATCGGCCGAAACCGATATCACGAGGCGCCTCGCTATTCAGCAAGTAATAATAAGCAACATCCACATGAGTCAAACTCGTCAGCCAGTTCAAGCACTGACGCCACTCCTATCTAGAAAGAAACGCATGCCCTCCCTGAGGTCCGTCTCCCGTTTTTGGTTCATACCGGGGGTGAAACTCGCGAAGTAAACGTTACACAAAGCTACGCCACAAAGGCCGTGCTTCGATCATCAACCACAAGACTTTGCTTTTCAACAAAAGCCTTGATCATTTGCCACCTAGGCATGCCACACAGGCAATTCACTCCATGCGATTGATATCCATCAATATATAACCCCTGAGCTCGTACGTCTCAGAGAAGGGCGTTAAGCAAGAGAATAAATTCTCCGCCGCCAAACAGATATATATTTAATAGAGATCAATCACACGGACTAAAATCCAATGTCAGACACACAGTCCATTTACAAGTCCGTTCTGGGGATGAACGAAACCGGAGGCACCTAGTACCCCGCATATCCATCGATCTCCAAGTACGTCTGGACGATCACCAACTGTTTCCATCTTCTTGGGTGTACAGCCCAATCAAGATCATCAGTAATCACCCAAACGACGTGAAGACTTCCGGTCTTCGACCACCGTCTTCATCTTTGACTTATCGTCGTATCAGTCATTCAGAATGGGATAAACCCGGTCTTTCCGAATAACTCGCGTATATTTTAAATAAGTGTTACACAAACACAACATACGCCTCATTCCAATTCATCAGTCACTAACCGTAAATTAATCAAGAGAATAATTCCCCAAATATTAACCCCGAAGGCCGAAACCAACATCAGATCAATATCCAGAAAACCATTCTGCTTAGCTAACCGATAGTTAGTTTCTAAATTTCACATTCATAGGGAAAGGTTCCCATTAATTTTATCCAAGATAAATTTCTTGAATTTATTCTTTAATCTATTTTTGAATATCAATTCAAACTAGTCGGGATTAGCGAACCTTACCGAAGTTATCATTTGTTTTAATTTCCCAATCCCAACCTATTCATCCCATGAAGTAAAACTGGTTATACTTCATATCTAACACCACGGTGTTATCGGTAAATTCAATTACCATTTCACGTTCAAATCTAATTAAAGATTTAACTATCGCCTGGAGCAAAACTGGTGGTACTCCATTTTCGATCTTTTCAATCTAATTAAAGATTCATTAAAACTCCACTTAGTTTTAATCTTTAACTGGGTTAAAGAATCAGTGTCATTTAAAACACAGTTCACGATAAACCCAAAATCACATTCATTAATTATCGGGTTAAAGAACGAGTGTTATTTAAAACACTGTCCACGATAAACCCAAAAATCAATATCAATTCAATTAAATATTATTTAATTGGTACACTTCATTAAATCTAAATAAAAAGATTTAATCTTTTCTCAACTGGGTTCAAGAACAGTGTTAGTGAAGACACCATTCACGACAAACCCAAATCACATTTGATATTCAATACAAGGCTCTGAATAGAAAATATATCGGCTTATATTCAATATCAAATTCTACGACTAACAAATGTCGTATTGGAAATAACGATATAAATGTATATCTTTCAAATTTCCATAACAATATCTGTATAATCACGAATTCCAACATCGAAATATTCCGAAGACAATTTCGATTCAAATCCACTCTAACGCAATCATTGGAAATTCTGGTTATTTTTAAAACCCTTTTCAAATTCAATTTATTTATTTAAAAATAAATAGAATTATAATTCTAGTTCAAAACTAGTTTACTTTGATAAAAATCTACTTTTATCTTTTCAAATACGGAGTTTTTCATCCCAATTCTTCACATATCACTTTCGATGATTTTACACAAATTATTAATATTTTTAATAATTTTATCAAGGCCCGTACAGTCGATTTCCATCAACGGTCATCGAACTGCACTTACAGCGACCTTTTTCAAATTTGATTTGGGCATAATTCCAAATCCAACCATTAGATTTAAAATTTCTAATATTCGTTAGAAAGCTCTTTTCGATACGAACCCAACGGTTCCGGTTTTAGGAGAATCCGACGGTCGGATCTCCCGCAAAATCCGTTCGAAGTCAATGGTCGAAATTCGCGAACGGCCGCGGCGCGGCGCGTTCTATTCAGGCCATTATATTATATATATAATATATATAATATATACTTCATCGATTTCAATTCAAAACGTGCTTTATAAATCGTTTTTAAATTCATTTTCAAAACGGTTTCAACTTCATATTCAATTTCAAATCAAAATTGAATATTCCAATTTAAATTCATTTTAAATTCATTTCAAATTGATTTCAATTCAAATTGATTTCTAATTCAATTTCAGTTCGATTTCAATTCAATTTCAATTCGAATTCATTTCTATTCCATTTCAATTCGAATTTATTTATATTCAATTTCAATTCGAATTCTTTTATATTCCATTTCAAATCATTTCAGTGTATTTCGAATTTCAAATCAATTCAGTTTAATTCGAATTTCAATTCACTTTAAATATAATTCGAATTTCAATTCATTTCAATATAGTTCGAATTTCAAATCTATTCAATATTCATTGAAGAATGAATAAAATCGATATAAATATCGTTCACGTCAAAATGGCGTCAATCTAATCAATACGGCTTCATATATTCCTATTTTCAAATATTCTATTTCAAATATTTCTATTTCAAATATAATTCGTTCAACACATGACTAATCTCAACGAATGAGTACTGTCAACACATGAACCTTTATTTTATATTGATAAAGATGCAAATTTTATTATTAAAATATTTCGTTCAACACATGACTAACCTCAACGGGTGAGTACTGTCAACACATGAACCTTTATTTTATATTATTCTTTATTTTTCAAATTGGAATGAGGCCCAATCAATTACCATATAAAGTTAATTATATGGATTCCATACAACACATGTATATAATAGCATTGAAAAATAATCAACCATCAACCAAAGTGCACTACACTGTATAAGCATCAAATATAGATATCTAACGCTTATAACAGCCTGTCAATCAATCGATCGACATATTTAATCAATCAGGATGAGTGAACTTCAAATTTCATCCCAACACCCGTGTGGGGTTTCAAATCAACAAACACAGATTTTATTTGTGCAGTTGGGCGATGTGTAAAATTTATCGACCCAATCAATGTCATTCAAATTAGTGTATATAAACAAATCGGCCGATTTGTTTATAAATATTCATGTATTCATATTCACGTTAAAAATTATATTTTTAACGATAAAACATTTTATTCCAACACATGAATTTCTATTATTCATTTACACAATAAAATGATATTTTTATTTTTCTAACTCATTTTAGAAAATTTCGGCGGCATAACGGCACGATACTAGAAACGGGACAAGGCCTAGCCTTATCCCCGGTCTAGTGAAGGCCCACGCCATTCACACATCAATCAAATCAATTTCATTTCACCAAACAATTCAATTCAAACCAAATCATCAAATTAATTTATGCAACCAAACAAACAAGTCCATGGTCTGTGGACGATTGTGTCGGGTGCTACTAAGCACCGTCTGCATCCTAGTATATATTTTTAACTAGAAAAGAAATTGAAGAGTGAGAAGTTCTCACCGATAGCTATCCAATCATCTTGACTCTTCTTTGATAGAAATCTTCAACTTTTCGTCTTTTGTCACTTTCGTTGCCCGCACTCACTACATATATAAAAATCACATTTTTATATTCTCTAATGTATAAAAATCATGTTTTTAATTTGTTACATATATAAAGATCACATTTTTATACTCTCTCTACTTCACGATAAAATAAAGTTCAGATTTTTCTTTCACTTCATATATTTACAACGCTTCTTCCTATATAAAAATTATATTTTTATATTTCTACTTCTTATATAAAGATTGAATTTTTATCATCATAACTATATAAAAATCATATTTTTAATAGGCCACTAGTATAAAAATTATATTTTTAACCTTTTTATATTATAAAAAATTATATTTTTATTTCGCTACTTCTATAAAAATTGTATTTTTAATATCTGCATCATATAAAAATTTGATTTTGATATCGTTACTTAAGTAAAAATTCTATTTTGATATCGCTACTATATAAAAGATTATATTTTGAACTTCTATATTATACAAAAATTATTGCCATTTCATAGAAAAATCTATTTTCTTTTTATACTTCTAAAAATTGATTTTTTTACTACTTCGCCACATCTATAAAGATCTCATCTTTAACTTCCTATATAATAAATAAAAAAAAATCATGTCTTTTTAGTATATATAAAAAAAAACTAATCTAAGCTTTCTACTATAGAAATTTAACCTTAACCTATTTAAAATATAACCTTTTCTTCATAAAATAAATATAACTTTTCATTATTTAAAAACATAATCTTTAGCATAAAAAAAAATCAATTTTTAAAACTATATTTTTCTCTAAAAGAAATGAAATAAAATAAAACAATAAAACAACAAAAAAAAACTTACAGCGTCTTCAGGGGGGGGTCTCTCTGAGTTCGCCGGAGGTGGCTAGGGGGGAGGTCGGCGGACATCACTGTGGGGTGGGGGGGCTCTGGCGTTCGCGTCTTTGATTCGAAGGGAGGGACGGGTTTGAGCGGAGAGGACAAGGAGGGAGGAAGGAGAAGGAGAAGGATCGGAGGAGGAAAGGGGGGGTACGGCGGTCTCTGGCGCGGCGGTGAAAAGGGGGGAGGAGGAGCGTGGAATCGCCTGGGGGGGCTCGATTTTTATTTTATTTTATTATTATTCATCTCGATTTTGATTTGGTCAACGAGGGGGAGGCTGAGTGTATAGGAAGAGAGAGAGATATTTTATTTTTAATTTATTTAATTATTTAATTTCAAAAAGCAACTTTTATTTTCGAACTCGAAATCGAACCCACCGCCTGTCGTCTATAGCGTTTTACCCCCATTCCGAACACAATGGGATATGTATCGCAGGCTGATTCGACTGTTTCGATCAGTTTCCGTCAAAATCAACATATAACTCTATATATTGAATTTGAACGCGCATTTCAATTTACTGGGGTCACATACGAACTTTAAAAATTCTAGAAAAATATTTTCTAGCTTCGTATTGACGATACGGTCCTAACAAAACTATTTTCGCCGAATTCTGAGACCGTTTGAAAAATGGCCAATTTCCAGTCGATTAAAATCAACTGAAACTGGTCAAACGCGTTTTCCTATGCCACGCTCACATGTTGATTCGAAAAATTACGAAATTTGAAACCTAGCAATAACTTTACATCCCGGATCCAACAAAACTGGTTTCGTCGAAATCCGAGGCCGTTTGCAAAATGGCTATTTTTAAGGGCCTGAATTCCATAGCGACTATTCAGTATTTTCAACTGGACATATCTTTTGATTCCCGCTATGAAATTTTGATTTGTCGGATTCGTTGGAAAGATATTATCAATTAGATTCTAATGTTTTCAGTTTCACTAAAATCCGGATTGTTTTGTACCCGGTACATTCAATTGAAGTTTGAAATCGAATTATCGAACTACCGCGCCATTTTCAATTCTATTTATAATTATATATAATTATTTATATTCTAACGACGGTGTATATAATATAAACGTTCAAATTATATTCAAAATAAATTTCTCGTCGATATTATTTAAAATAATCTATTTTAAATATTCAAAATTCGCTAAAATTGCCAAAATAAAAATTTTAAACTGGCCCAGATTTTCGGGTTGTTACATCCTCCTTACATTATCATACATGGGTTATTTATACATGAGGGAAAACCCTAAATTAACTTTTTGCGTGCTACCCAGAATGCCTCCGCTTTAAGCTGCATTTTGTCTTTTAGCAATAGTGGTTCATGAAGCCAAAATTTTGTGTCTCCACTAAAGAAGGAAGGAGAGTGAATAGGGTCCTCCATTAATTCTCTATTTGAATTGATTTTCTCTACATTGATTTATTTCCCTTTCATCATTTTTTCTGGCAAGGCATTGATTTCCTCCTTTTGAATTGATTCCCACTCCATTGATTTCTTTCCCTTTTTTTTTCTTTGTATGCATATATATCTTTATGAAGTCATTTTCTACATGCATCCAATTTCTGTAAAAATATGTAAAATGTCCAAGTAAACATTCTCAAAATAATATAAGCACAAAAATGATCATTTTCCCCCTATATGATGATAAATGCATGATGTTTTGAAATCAATTCAATTATTATTTAAACGTGATAAAATACCCATATATGACATTTATTAGTACTAAACGAGAATAAATATGTGAATATAAATGTGCATTTTTACGTGCACATCAGTTATGGGTATATAAGATAAAAAGAAAGGCAGATGGATCTATTGACAAATATAAAGCCAGACTGGTAGCTAAAGGTTATGAACAACAATTTGGTTTTGATTTCAATGAAACCTTTTCTCCGGTTATAAAACCCACTGCTATTAGGATAATTTTAACTGTTGCCTTAAGTAAGGGGTTGAATATAAACAACTTGATGTGAGCAATGCTTTTTTGAATGGAGAATTAACTGAAGAAGTCTACATGCAACAACCTAAAGGATACAATTCTAATGATAAAAGGGTTTGCAGGCTTTATAAAGCAATCTATGGACTCAAGCAAGCTTCAAGTGCTTGGTATGAGAAACTCAAGATGACATTATTTAATTTAGGGTTTGTTCAAGTCAAGTCCGACAACTCATTATACATGAAAAAGAGTAGGCAAGGAACTATCTTTATTTTAGTATATGTGGATGATATGTTAATCACAGGAGATAATGATCAAGAGATAAGCAAAGTCATACAATTATTGGGTCAACATTTTTCTATTAAAGATTTATGAGATTTAAAATATTTTCTTGGGATTCAAATTATCAAACACGGTGAAAGAAAGTTGATTTTATCCCAGGAAAATTAAATTTCTGAAATTTTGCACAGGGCCAATATGCAATATGACAAACATCTACCAACACCAATGATAAGTAATCTACGCTTATCTAAACATAAAGGGAAAAACGTGTTTTCCTTTGCCACGCTCACATATTGATTCGAAAAATTATGAAATTTGGAATCTAGTAATAACTTGACATCACGGATCCAACAAAAGTGGTTTCGTCGAAAACCGAGGTCGTTTGCAGAATTTCCATTTTTAAGGGCCAGAATTCCATAGCGACTATTCTGAATTTTCAACTGGACGTAACTTCTTATCCCCGCTATGAATTTCAATTTTTCGGATTCGTTGGAAAGATATTCTCGAATAGATTCGAATATTTTTGGTTTCACTAAAATTCGGTTTATTTTGCACCCGGTACATTCATTTGAATTTTGAAATCGAACTACCTCGCCATTTTTAATTCCTTTTATAATTTAAAATAAATATTTATATTCTAACGATGATCTATATAAATATATACGTTTGAATTCTATTCAAAATAAATTTCTCGTCATTTTTATTTAAAATATTCATTTAAAATATTCAAAATTCAATAAAATTGCCAAAATAAAAATTTTAAATTGGCTCGGATTTCCGGGTTATTACACCATCACAAATGCAAAACTGTAACAACCCGAAAATCTGGGCCAGTTTAAAATTTTTATTTTGGCAAATTTAGCGAATTTTGAATATTTAAAATGAATTATTTTAAATAATAACGATGAGAAATTTATTTTTAATAGAATTAGAACGTATATATTATATACGTCGTCGTTAGAACATAAATAATTATATATAATTATAAATAGAATTGAAAATGGCGCGGTAGTTCGATAATTCGATTTCAAACTTCAATTGAATGTACCGGGTGCAAAACAATCCGGATTTTAGTGAAACAAAAAACAATAGGATCTATTTGATAATATCTTTCCAACGAATCCGACAAATCAAGATTTCATAGCGGGAATCAAAAGATATGTCCAGTTGAAAATTCTGAATAGTCGCTATGGTATTCAGGCCCTTAAAAATAGCCATTTTGCAAACGACCTCGGATTTCGACGAAACCACTTTTGTTGGATCCGTGATGTCAAGTTATTGCTAGGTTTCAAATTTCATAATCTTTCAAATCAATATGTGAGCGTGGCAAAGGAAAACGCGTTTGACCAGTTTCAGTTGATTTTAATCGATTGGAAAATGGCCATTTTTCAAACGGTCTCAGAATTTGACGAAACTAGTTTTGTTAGGACCGTATCGTCGATACGAAACTAGAAAATATTTTTTTGGAATTTTTCGAGTTCGTATGTGGCCCCGGTAATTTAAAATGTGCGTTCAAATTCGATATATAGAGTTATATGTCGATTTTGACGAAAACTGATAGAAACAGTCGAATGGGCTTACGTAACATATCCCATTGTGTTCGGAATGGGGGTATTTAGCTAGGGGCGATAGTCGCTGGGTTTGATTTGGTGTTCGTAATGATAAACAAGTCATTTACAAACTAAAAAAAAATAAAAAAATAATAAAAGAATATATATATGTCATCTTTTGCCAACCCATACCCTAAGTTCTCAAATAGGCAGCCGCCGCATTGCTCTCAACCAAGGGCGGATAACGTCCCAAATTCGCAATCCATTTTCTTCAAATTTAACAAGTAATTTCGAAATTTTACAACTGGAAAAATCAAAGAACGTGCTGAGCTTTACAAATCCATATGGTAGTGATCGGTTCTAGGGTTTCGAAGAGGCCGATTTGGTACCCCAAAGGGCTGGCGGTCGCGATCTATTTTCACGGTGCAAGGATCACCGGATGGCGAACGATTTCAGGTGATGGCTGAGGGCGTTGGGGGCTACGAGGTGATGTGGTCGGATCGGTAGCTGGAGCCATCGTACAGCGTGCGATTTTGAAGAAGGGCGGAGCAGTTTTATTCTGGACCTGGTAGAAGCATGGACGAGAGATCGGCAACGAAGAAGAAGGGTTAGTAAACCCTAATGACCATTCAAATTAATTAATCCCAGTGATTAGTGTAAATATAAATAATAATTTAATCCCATTGTTTATGTAACCGTGAATGGCGATAACTTGTCCATATTAATTCAGAATCGAGCGAAACTGAAAGCGTTGGAATCGTCTCAATGAGCACTACACGATGGAACAACTAGAACTGAATCAGAACATGTTGGAAATTCAGATAAATTTCAAACCAAGCTGTTCAGAACCGAACACGGTGAGAATTTCTCACTCTTCAATTTCTTTTTCTAGTTATATATATATACTAGGATGTAGACGGTGTTTAGTAGCACCCGACACCCGTCATCCACAGACCATGGATGGCTTGTTTGTTTGATTGATGTGTTGTGAAAATATCGTATATAGTGAAAGTGAAAATATCGAATATATTGAAAGTGAAAATATCGAATATATTCAAAGTGAAAATATCGAATATATTGAAAGTGAAAATATATATATATTGAAAGTGAAAATATCGAATATATTGAAAGTGAAAATATCGTATATATTGAAAGTGAAAATATCGAATATATTGAAAGAGAAAATATCGAATATATTCAAAGTGAAAATATCGAATATATTGAAAGTGAAAATATCGAATATATTGAAAGTGAAAATATCGAATATATTGAAAGTGAAAATATCGAATATATTGAAAGTGAAAATATCGAATATATTGAAAGTGAAAATATCGAATATATTGAAAGTGAAAATATATATATATTGAAAGTGAAAATATCGAATATATTGAAAGTGAAAATATCGAATATATTGAAAGTGAAAATATCGAATATATTGAAAGTGAAAATATCGAATATATTGAAAGTGAAAATATCGAATATATTGAAAGTGAAAATATCGTATATATTGAAAGTGAAAATATCGAATATATTGAAAGTGAAAATATCGAATATATTGAAAGTGAATATATATATATATTGAAAAGTGAAAATATCGTATATATTGAAAAGTGAAAATATCGAATATATTGAAAGTGAAAATATCGTATATATTGAAAGTGAAAATATCGTATATATTGAAAAGTGAAAATATCGTATATATTGAAAAGTGAAAATATCGTATATATTGAAAAGTGAAAATATCGTATATATTGAAAAGTGAAAATATCGTATATATTGAAAAGTGAAAATTACGTATATATTGAAAAGTGAAAATATCGAATATATTGAAAGTGAAAATATATATATATATTGAAAGTGAAAATATCGTATATATTGAAAAGTGAAAATATCGTATATATTGAAAAGTGAAAATATCGTATATATTGAAAAGTGAAAATATCGTATATATATTGAAAAGTGAAAATATCGTATATATTGAAAAGTGAAAATATCGTATATATTGAAAAGTGAAAATATCGTATATATTGAAAAGTGAATATATCGTATTTATATTGAAAAGTGAAAATACCGCATATATATGAAATGAAAACGATATATATATGAAATATGAAAACGATATATATATGAAATATGAAAACGTATATATATGAAATATGAAAACGTACATATATGAAATATGAAAACGTATAAATATGAAATGTGAAAACGATGTGAATAGAATAGAAAATGAATTCGAATTGAATAGAATAGAATAGAAAATGAATTCGAATTGAATAGAATAGAAAATGAATTCGAATTGAACTGAATAGAAAATGAATTCGAATTGAACTGAATAGAAAATGAATTTGAATTGAACTGAATAGAAAATGAATTCGAATTGAACTGAAATAGAAAATGAATTCGAATTGAACTGAATAGAAAATGAATTCGAATTGAACTGAATAGAAAATGAATTCGAATTTAATAGAATAGAAAATGAATTCGAATTGAACTGAATAGAAAATGAATTCGAATTGAACTGAATAGAAAATGAATTCGAATTGAATAGAAAATGAATTCGAATTGAACTGAATAGAAAATGAATTCGAATTGAACTGAATAGAAAATGAATTCGAATTGAATAGAATTGAAAATGAATTCGAATTGAATAGAATAGAAAATGAATTCGAATTGAACTGAATAGAAAATGAATTCGAATTGAACTGAATAGAAAATGAATTCAAATTGAACTGAATAGAAAATGAATTCGAATTGAATAGAATAGAAAATGAATTCGAATTGAATAGAATAGAAAATGAATTCGAATTGAATAGAATAGAAAATGAATTCGAATTGAATAGAATAGAAAATGAATTCGAATTGAACTGAATAGAAAATGAATTCGAATTGAACTGAATAGAAAATGAATTCGAATTGAACTGAATAGAAAATGAATTCGAATTGAACTGAATAGAAAATGAATTCGAATTGAACTGAATAGAAAATGAATTCGAATTGAATAGAATAGAAAATGAATTCGAATTGAATAGAATAGAAAATGAATTCGAATTGAACTGAATAGAAAATGAATTCGAATTGAACTGAATAGAAAATGAATTCGAATTGAACTGAATAGAAAATGAATTCGAATTGAATAGAATAGAAAATGAATTCGAATTGAATAGAATAGAAAATGAATTCGAATTGAACTGAATAGAAAATGAATTCGAATTGAACTGAATAGAAAATGAATTCGAATTGAACTGAATAGAAAATGAATTCGAATTGAACTGAATAGAAAATGAATTCGAATTGAACTGAATAGAAAATGAATTCGAATTGAACTGAATAGAAAATGAATTGAACTGAATAGAAAATGAATTCGAATTGAACTGAATAGAAAATGAATTCGAATTGAACTGAATAGAAAATGAATTCGAATTGAACTGAATAGAAAATGAATTCGAATTGAACTGAATAGAAAATGAATTCGAATTGAACTGAATAGAAAATGAATTCGAATTGAACTGAATAGAAAATGAATTCGAATTGAACTGAATAGAAAATGAATTCGAATTGAACTGAATAGAAAATGAATTCGAATTGAACTGAATAGAAAATGAATTCGAATTGAATAGAATAGAAAATGAATTCGAATTGAATAGAATAGAAAATGAATTCGAATTGAACTGAATAGAAAATGAATTCAAATTGAACTGAATAGAAAATGAATTCGAATTGAACTGAATAGAAAATGAATTCGAATTGAATAGAATAGAAAATGAATTCGAATTGAACTGAATAGAAAATGAATTCGAATTGAACTGAATAGAAAATGAATTCGAATTGAACTGAATAGAAAATGAATTCGAATTGAATAGAATAGAAAATGAATTCGAATTGAACTGAATAGAAAATGAATTCGAATTGAACTGAATAGAAAATGAATTCGAATTGAATAGAATAGAAAATGAATTCGAATTGAACTGAATAGAAAATGAATTCGAATTGAACTGAATAGAAAATGAATTCGAATTGAACTGAATAGAAAATGAATTCGAATTGAACTGAATAGAAAATGAATTCGAATTGAACTGAATAGAAAATGAATTCGAATTGAACTGAATAGAAAATGAATTCGAATTGAACTGAATAGAAAATGAATTCGAATTGAACTGAATAGAAAATGAATTCGAATTGAACTGAATAGAAAATGAATTCGAATTGAACTGAATAGAAAATGAATTCGAATTGAACTGAATAGAAAATGAATTCGAATCGAAAAGAATAGAAAATGAATTCGAATTGAACTGAATAGAAAATGAATTCGAATCGAACTGAATAGAAAATGAATTCGAATTGAACTGAATAGAAAATGAATTCGAATTGAACTGAATAGAAAATGAATTCGAATTGTACTGAATAGAAAATGAATTCGAATTGAACTGAATAGAAAATGAATTCGAATTGAACTGAATAGAAAATGAATTCAAATTGAATTGAATTTGAAATTTGAATTGAATTGAAATGAATTTAAAACGAATTTATAAGGAAAAATTCAATTTGGTTTTGAATTTGAATATGAAGTTGAAATCGTTTTGAAAACGAATTTAAAACGATTTATAAAATACGTTTTAAAAGGAAATCGACGAAATATATATTATATATATAATATAATGGCCTGAATAGAACGCGCCGCGCTGCGGCAGTTCGCGAATTTCGGCCATTGACTTCGAATAGACATTACGGGAGATCCGACCGTCGGATTCTCCTGAAATCAGAACCGTTGGGTTCGTATCGAAAGAAGCTTTCTAATGAATATGAGAAATTTGAAATCTAACGGTTGGATTTGGAATTATGTCCAAATCAAATTTGGAAAAGGTCGTTGTAAGTGCAGTTCGATGACCGTTGATGGAAATCGACTGTATGGGCCTTGATAAAATTATTAAAAATATCGATAATTTGTGTAAAATCATAAGAAATGATTTGTGAAGAATTGGGATGAAAAATTCCACATTTGAAAAGATAAAAATATATTTTTATCGAAACGAACTAGTTATTAACTAGAAAAATAATCCAATGGTTATAAATAAATAAATTGGATTGGATTTGAATTGAAATTATCTTTGGATATTTTCGATATTGGATTCCGTGATTATATAGATATTGTGATGGGAATTTGGAAGATATCGATATCGTTATTCCCGATATGATATCTATTGGTTTCAGTATTTGATGTTGAATATAAGTCGATACTATCTTTATTCAAACCCTTCTATTTAATGTCAAATTGGATTGATTGATTGTTTGGATTGTGCTCGACCAGTTTATGAGCAGAATATGCTTTTACATTTAGCATTGGGTTGGATTGAAAATATCTGTGTGCTAACGCCTTGTGAAACACTTCACGATTTGACGATAAGGCGTTTAGCGATGTTGTGTTCATTTCAAATTTAATGAATGATTTGGAAATGATATTTTTCTTAAGTGAAGAAATATATTCCCGATTTTTGACAGGGAATGTTTTATAAAAATGTTTTACAAAACAGAAAAGATTTCGAGGCCCAAAACCCGATGATTTCTAAAATGATTTAGAAATGTATTATATGTTACATTGTGGTTCATCGCATATTCGATTAGTTTCTATTGATGATGTATCTGTTTGGTGGCGGAGAATTTATTCTCTTGCTTAACACCCTTCTTTGAGACGTACGAGCTCAAAGGTTATGTGATTAATAGTGACTAATCATATGTGTGAATTACTGATGTGAAGTACTATATTTTGAAAGTACTTGTGATTATTATGTTGTGAAATGATTTTCCCTACTTTGGGATATGAAATGATTTAGTATGTGGCTAAAGATTCGGGTAACCCTGAGACTAAAAGTATGGGTGAGAGGGTGGTGTATGCTCTCCATGTGTGGGAGGTGCATCGTCGGTGTAGCCTACTCCTATGTGGGGTAGGTGCACATTTATATATCGAGTTGCGAGGTGCGTACCCTTTGCCTTGTCGATGGGGAGCACGATATTTGGTTGCATACTTGTTTGTATGCATTGTTATGTTTTGGAATTCACATTTCCAAATGATTTGATTTGAGATCCCGAAGTGAAATCTACTTTGATATAGAAAGTTAGATAGGTATTTCAAATGATTTGAAATAAGAAATCGGGAATAAAATCCAAAGGAATAATTTCTGTAAATTGAATTGGATTTGGAAAATCTAAGTGTAATGATTAATCTAAGTGGGTAGATTGGGATATTGCATGTTGATTGATGCATAGTAGATCCATATATCTATATTGATTGTTATTTATACACTAGCATTCATGGGGGTAAACCCGTTCCGCGTTAGCGGCGTGGTCCCGTGATATACCATATTATCAAATAAGTTAATTATAACTGTTAGAGTTTCTCACACCAGTCCCATGACTGACCTGTAGTTTGCTTTTCCCTTGCGAACTCGGGTGTCCCTATTTTCCACACGGGCAGTCGAGTAGTTTTATTTTGCAGATGTATTGAGCAGGATTCTGGATTGAAGCTTTAAGCTGTGTCCAGACATTTACAGTCTTCCGCTGTGTAGTTTATATTTCCGTTGTGCATTGTATTACATTTATGTAAATTTATTTCCGCTGTGTATTATTTTTGATATACTCTGATATTCTGTACTCTGATGTAACATTATTATGATGTTTATTGAAGTCTTCTGTTATTTATTCTGATGTGTTGTATACCCAAAGTTAGCATATGTGGGATTCGAACGGTCTTGGTCGGTTTAGCGATCGATTAGGTCCGGGCGAAATCCGTTGTCGTTACATATGGTATCAGAGCTTTGGTTAACTCAAATCATTGGGGTACAACTCGTTAGAACTGAACAAAAGACTCATCAGAGGTAGGATTAGTAATGTCCTATAAAAGAATCCTTATTAGAGATAGAATCAGTAGCATTCTAGAATGAGTGACTCGTTAGAGATGGGGTTAGAAATGCCCTAGAATGAGTCGAGAGTTATTTGTTTATAAATAACGTATTTTTGATTATATATATAATCTGGTTTTAGAAAATATGATTTTAAATATATAAAATTATATATTTGAAAATATAATCAATTAATTGATTGTTGGATGTGTTGTGTGATTATTAGTTCAACTAATCAGAATATTGAATTGATAATGCCAATAAGAGAATGTAAGGTGAATTAGCCAATTTGAATCAAATATCGAACTGAATTGAAAATTTGTTTGAATTGCATGCATATATATGTACTTACATTGAACAGGTCATAGCAAGGAGGCTAGAGCAGAGAATAAAATTTGTTTGCCCGACAAATAGGTACATGTTTACTACATAATTTACTATTTTGTTTGGGTGATGATGATTTTATGAGCCTATTGGCTAGCCGCTTGGCTTTTTCTTTTTCTTTTTGAGATCAGAAGGCCTATATGGCAATTTCGGGATTTTCCCGTGGCTCCCGGTGCAGGGGAGGTTATGGCGATTTTTTTTCGAAAATTTAGGGTGTTAGCCAAATTTTTGAAGAATTTGAAAATTCTCAGAAACTGAAAAGTTGGAGAATGGAAGCCAGATCGAACGTAGAGTTGATTAATCAAACCACTTTCGACTTTGTTCCTTTTCGGGGATGAAAAGTTTTAAGTGGGGGAGATTGTAACAACCCGAAAATCTGGGCCAGTTTAAAATTTTTATTTTGGCAAATTTAGCGAATTTTGAATATTTAAAATGAATTATTTTAAATAATAATGATGAGAAATTTATTTTTAATAGAATTAGAACGTATATATTATATACATCGTCGTTAGAACATAAATAATTATATATAATTATAAATAGAATTGAAAATGGCGCGGTAGTTCGATAATTCGATTTCAAACTTCAATTGAATGTACCGGGTGCAAAACAATTCTGATTTTAGTGAAACCAAAAACAATAGGATCTATTTGATAATATCTTTCCAACGAATCCGACAAATCAAGATTTCATAGCGGGAATCAAAAGATATGTCCAGCTGAAAATTCTGAATAGTCGCTATGGAATTCAGGCCCTTAAAAATAGCCATTTTGCAAACGACCTCGGATTTCGACGAAACCACTTTTGTTGGATCCGTGATGTCAAGTTATTGCTAGGTTTCAAATTTCATAATCTTTCAAATCAATATGTGAGTGTGGCAAAGGAAAACACGTTTGACCAGTTTCAGTTGATTTTAATCGACTGGAAAATGGCCATTTTTCAAACGGTCTCAGAATTTGACGAAACTAGTTTTGTTAGGACCGTATCGTCAATACGAAACTAGAAAATATTTTTTTGGAATTTTTCGAGTTCGTATGTGGCCCTGGTAATTTAAAATGTGCGTTCAAATTCGATATATAGAGTTATATGTCGATTTTGACGAAAACTGATAGAAACAGTCGAATGGGCTTACGTAACATATCCCATTGTGTTCGGAATGGGGGTATTTAGCTAGGGGCGACAGTCGCTGGGTTTGATTTGGTGTTCGTAATGATAAACAAGTCATTTACAAACTAAAAAAAATAAAAAAATAATAAAAGAATATATAGATGTCATCTTTTGCCAACCCATACCCTAAGTTCTCAAATAGGCTGCCGCCGCATTGCTCTCAACCAAGGGCGGATAACGTCCCAAATTCGCAATCCATTTTCTTCAAATTTAACAAGTAATTTCGAAATTTTACAACTGGAAAAATCAAAGAACGTGCTGAGCTTTACAAATCCATATGGTAGTGATCGGTTCTAGGGTTTCGAAGAGGCCGATTTGGTGCCCCAAAGGGCTGGCGGTCGCGATCTATTTTCACGGTGCAAGGATCACCGGATGGCGAACGATTGCAGGTGATGGCTGAGGGCGTTGGGGGCTACGAGGTGATGTGGTCGGATCGGTAGCTGGAGCCATCGTACATCGTGCGATTTTGAAGAAGGGCGGAGCAGTTTTATTCTGGACCTGGTAGAAGCATGGACGAGAGATCGGCAATGAAGAAGAAGGGTTAGTAAACCCTAATGACCATTCAAATTAATTAATCCCAGTGATTAGTGTAAATATAAATAATAATTTAATCCCATTGTTTATGTAACCGTGAATGGCGATAACTTGTCCATATTAATTCAGAATCGAGCGAAACTGAAAGCGTTGGAATCGTCTCAATGAGCACTACACGATGGAACAACTAGAACTGAATCAGAACATGTTGGAAATTCAGATAAATTTCAAACCAAGCTGTTCAGAACCGAACACGGTGAGAATTTCTCACTCTTCAATTTCTTTTTCTAGTTATATATATATACTAGGATGTAAACGGTGTTTAGTAGCACCCGACACCCGTCATCCACAGACCATGGATGGCTTGTTTGTTTGATTGATGTGTTGTGAAAATATCGTATATAGTGAAAGTGAAAATATCGAATATATTGAAAGTGAAAATATCGAATATATTGAAAGTGAAAATATCGAATATATTGAAAGTGAAAATATATATATATTGAAAGTGAAAATATCGAATATATTGAAAGTGAAAATATCGTATATATTGAAAGTGAAAATATCGAATATATTGAAAGTGAAAATATCGAATATATTGAAAGTGAAAATATCGAATATATTGAAAGTGAAAATATATATATATTGAAAGTGAAAATATCGAATATATTGAAAGTGAAAATATCGAATATATTGAAAGTGAAAATATCGAATATATTGAAAGTGAAAATATCGAATATATTGAAAGTGAAAATATCGAATATATTGAAAGTGAAAATATCGAATATATTGAAAGTGAAAATATATATATATATTGAAAGTGAAAATATCGAATATATTGTAAGTGAAAATATCGAATATATTGAAAGTGAAAATATCGAATATATTGAAAGTGAAAATATCGTATATATTGAAAGTGAAAATATCGAATATATTGAATGTGAAAATATCGAATATATTGAAAGTGAATATATATATATTGAAAAGTGAAAATATCGTATATATTGAAAAGTGAAAATATCGAATATATTGAAAGTGAAAATATCGTATATATTGAAAGTGAAAATATCGTATATATTGAAAAGTGAAAATATCGTATATATTGAAAAGTGAAAATATCGTATATATTGAAAAGTGAAAATATCGAATATATTGAAAGTGAAAATATATATATATTGAAAGTGAAAATATCGTATATATTGAAAAGTGAAAATATCGTATATATTGAAAAGTGAAAATATCGTATATATTGAAAAGTGAAAATATCGTATATATATTGAAAAGTGAAAATATCGTATATATTGAAAAGTGAAAATATCGTATATATTGAAAAGTGAAAATATCGTATATATTGAAAAGTGAAAATATCGTATATATTGAAAAGTGAAAATATCGTATATATATTGAAAAGTGAAAATATCGCATTTATATGAAATGAAAACGATATATATATGAAATATGAAAACGATATATATATGAAATATGAAAACGTATATATATGAAATATGAAAACGTACATATATGAAATATGAAAACGTATAAATATGAAATGTGAAAACGATGTGAATAGAATAGAAAATGAATTCGAATTGAATAGAATAGAAAATGAATTCGAATTGAATAGAATAGAAAACGAATTCGAATTGAACTGAATAGAAAATGAATTCGAATTGAACTGAATAGAAAATGAATTCGAATTGAACTGAAATAGAAAATGAATTCGAATTGAACTGAATAGAAAATGAATTCGAATTGAACTGAATAGAAAATGAATTCGAATTTAATAGAATAGAAAATGAATTCGAATTGAACTGAATAGAAAATGAATTCGAATTGAACTGAATAGAAAATGAATTCGAATTGAACTGAATAGAAAATGAATTCGAATTGAACTGAATAGAAAATGAATTCGAATTCAACTGAATAGAAAATGAATTCGAATTGAATAGAATAGAAAATGAATTCGAATTGAATAGAATAGAAAATGAATTCGAATTGAACTGAATAGAAAATGAATTCGAATTGAACTGAATAGAAAATGAATTCGAATTGAACTGAATAGAAAATGAATTCGAATTGAACTGAATAGAAAATGAATTTGAATTGAATAGAATAGAAAATGAATTCGAATAGAATAGAATAGAAAATGAATTCGAATTGAATAGAATAGAAAATGAATTCGAATTGAATTGAATAGAAAATGAATTCGAATTGAACTGAATAGAAAATGAATTCGAATTGAACTGAATAGAAAATGAATTCGAATTGAACTGAATAGAAAATGAATTCGAATTGAACTGAATAGAAAATGAATTCGAATTGAACTGAATAGAAAATGAATTCGAATTGAATAGAATAGAAAATGAATTCGAATTGAATAGAATAGAAAATGAATTCGAATTGAACTGAATAGAAAATGAATTCGAATTGAACTGAATAGAAAATGAATTCGAATTGAACTGAATAGAAAATGAATTCGAATTGAATAGAATAGAAAATGAATTCGAATTGAATAGAATAGAAAATGAATTCGAATTGAACTGAATAGAAAATGAATTCGAATTGAACTGAATAGAAAATGAATTCGAATTGAACTGAATAGAAAATGAATTCGAATTGAATAGAATAGAAAATGAATTCGAATTGAACTGAATAGAAAATGAATTCGAATTGAACTGAATAGAAAATGAATTCGAATTGAACTGAATAGAAAATGAATTCGAATTGAACTGAATAGAAAATGAATTCGAATTGAACTGAATAGAAAATGAATTCGAATTGAACTGAATAGAAAATGAATTCGAATTGAACTGAATAGAAAATGAATTCGAATTGAACTGAATAGAAAATGAATTCGAATCGAATAGAATAGAAAATGAATTCGAATTGAACTGAATAGAAAATGAATTTGAATTGAACTGAATAGAAAATGAATTCGAATTGAACTGAATAGAAAATGAATTCGAATTTAATAGAATAGAAAATGAATTCGAATTGAACTGAATAGAAAATGAATTCGAATTGAACTGAATAGAAAATGAATTCGAATTGAACTGAATAGAAAATGAATTCGAATTGAACTGAATAGAAAATGAATTCGAATTGAACTGAATAGAAAATGAATTCGAATTGAACTGAATAGAAAATGAATTCGAATTGAACTGAATAGAAAATGAATTCGAATTGAACTGAATAGAAAATGAATTCGAATTGAATAGAATAGAAAATGAATTCGAATTGAACTGAATAGAAAATGAATTCGAATTGAACTGAATAGAAAATGAATTCGAATTGAACTGAATAGAAAATGAATTCGAATTGAACTGAATAGAAAATGAATTCGAATTGAATAGAATAGAAAATGAATTCGAATTGAACTGAATGGAAAATGAATTCGAATTGAACTGAATAGAAAATGAATTCGAATTGAACTGAATAGAAAATGAATTCGAATTGAACTGAATAGAAAATGAATTCGAATTGAACTGAATAGAAAATGAATTCGAATTTAATAGAATAGAAAATGAATTCGAATTGAACTGAATAGAAAATGAATTCGAATTGAACTGAATAGAAAATGAATTCGAATTGAACTGAATAGAAAATGAATTCGAATTGAACTGAATAGAAAATGAATTCGAATTGAACTGAATAGAAAATGAATTCGAATTGAACTGAATAGAAAATGAATTCGAATTGTACTGAATAGAAAATGAATTCGAATTGAACTGAATTGAAAATGAATTCGAATTGAACTGAATAGAAAATGAATTCAAATTGAATTGAATTTGAAATTTGAATTGAAATGAATTTAAAACGAATTTATAAGGAAAAATTCAATTTGGTTTTGAATTTGAATATGAAGTTGAAATCGTTTTGAAAACGAATTTAAAATGATTTATAAAATACGTTTTAAAAGGAAATCGACGAAATATATATTATATATATAATATAATGGCCTGAATAGAACGCGCCGCGCTGCGGCAGTTCGCGAATTTCGACCATTGACTTCGAATGGACATTACGGGAGATCCGACCGTCGAATTCTCCTGAAATCAGAACCGTTGGGTTCGTATCGAAAGAAGCTTTCTAATGAATATGAGAAATTTGAAATCTAACGGTTGGATTTGGAATTATGTCCAAATCAAATTTGGAAAAGGTCGCTGTAAGTGCAGTTCGATGACCTTTGATGGAAATCGACTGTATGGGCCTTAATAAAATTATTAAAAATATCGATAATTTGTGTAAAATCATAAGAAATGATTTGTGAAGAATTGGGATGAAAAATTCCACATTTGAAAAGATAAAAATATATTTTTATCGAAACGAACTAGTTATTAACTAGAAAAATAATCCAATGGTTATAAATAAATAAATTGGATTGGATTTGAATTGAAATTATCTTTGGATATTTTCGATATTGGATTCCATGATTATATATATATTGTGATGGGAATTTGGAAGATATCGATATCGTTATTCCCGATATGATATCTATTGGTTTCAGTATTTGATGTTGAATATAAGTCGATACTATCTTTATTCAAACCCTTCTATTTAATGTCAAATTGGATTGATTGATTGTTTGGATTGTGCTCGACCAGTTTATGAGCAGAATATGCTTTTACATTTAGCATTGGGTTGGATTGAAAATATCTGTGTGCTAACGCCTTGTGAAACACTTCACGATTTGACGATAAGGCGTTTAGCGATGTTGTGTTCATTTCAAATTTAATGAATGATTTGGAAATGATATTTTTCTTAAGTGAAGAAATATATTCCCGATTTTTGACAGGGAATGTTTTATAAAAATGTTTTACAAAACATAAAAGATTTCGAGGCCCAAAACCCGATGATTTCTAAAATGATTTAGAAATGTATTATATGTTACATTGTGGTTCATCGCATATTCGATTAGTTGCTATTGATGATGTATCTGTTTGGTGGCGGAGAATTTATTCTCTTGCTTAACACCCTTCTTTGAGACGTACGAGCTCAAAGGTTATGTGATTAATAGTGACTAATCATATGTGTGAATTACTGATGTGAAGTACTATATTTTGAAAGTACTTGTGATTATTATGTTGTGAAATGATTTTCCCTACTTCGGGATATGAAATGATTTAGTATGTGGCTAAAGATTCGGGTAACCCTGAGACTAAAAGTATGGGTGAGAGGGCGGTGTATGCTCTCCATGTGTGGGAGGTGCATCGTCGGTGTAGCCTACTCCTATGTGGGGTAGGTGCACATTTATATATCGAGTTGCGAGGTGCGTACCCTTTGCCTTGTCGATGGGGAGCACGATATTTGGTTGCATACTTGTTTGTATGCATTGTTATGTTTTGGAATTCACATTTCCAAATGATTTGATTTGAGATCCCGAAGTGAAATCTACTTTGATATAGAAAGTTAGATAGGTATTTCAAATGATTTGAAATAAGAAATCGGGAATAAAATCCAAAGGAATAATTTCTGTAAATTGAATTGGATTTGGAAAATCTAAGTGTAATGATTAATCTAAGTGGGTAGATTGGGATATTGCTTGTTGATTGATGCATAGTAGATCCATATATCTATATTGATTGTTACTTATACACTAGCATTCATGGGGGTAAACCCGTTCCGCGTTAGCGGCTTGGTCCCGTGATATACCATATTATCAAATAAGTTAATTATAACTGTTAGAGTTTCTCACACCAGTCCCATGACTGACCTGTAGTTTTCTTTTCCCTTGCGAACTCGGGTGCCCCTATTTTCCACACGGGCAGTCGAGTAGTTTTATTTTGCAGATGTATTGAGCAGGATTCTGGATTGAAGCTTTAAGCTGTGTCCAGACATTTACAGTCTTCCGCTGTGTAGTTTATATTTCCATTGTGCATTGTATTACATTTATGTAAATTTATTTCCGCTGTGTATTATTTTCGATATACTCTGATATTCTGTACTCTGATGTAACATTATTATGATGTTTATTGAAGTCTTCTGTTATTTATTCTGATGTGTTGTATATAGAAAGTTAGCATATGCGGGATTCGAACGGTCTTGATCGGTTTAGCGATCGATTAGGTCCGGGCGAAATCCATTGTCGTTACAAAAACAGTACAGAAGTTTAATAGGAGCACTGCAATATGCAAGAATCACTCGCCCAGATATTTGTTATAGTGTTAACAAGCTTAGCCAGTTTATGCAAAATCCGTTGTCAGAACATTGGATTGCTTTAAAAAGGGTTCTAAAATATTTGCAAGACACAAAGCATTTAGGAATAATCATAAAACCAGAGAAACATTTTTCCTTACAGTTCTTTAGCGATGCTGATTGGGCAAATGATGTTGATGATAGTCGAACTGTATCAGGATACTGCGTTCACCTTGGAGACAACATAATTTCCTAGTGCACTAAGAAGCAACAGACTACATCCAGATCTAGTACAGAAGCCGAATATAGGGCTCTCGCAAGTGCAACTGCAGAAGTATCTTGGATTGAAACGATGACGGAGGAATTAGGACTGAGTTTAACACAAAAATCTGTCATCTGGTGCGAGAACAAGAGTACGGTTTCTCTTTCCCTCAATCCAATTCAACATTCAAGGTCAAAGCATTTTGAAATCGATCTTCATTTCGTCAGAGAAAGAACGCAGAATGGAAAGCTTGTCATCTGTCACATTCCTGCTTATTATCGGCGAGCCGACGTTCTTACAAAAGCATAATCAACCAAAAATTTTGTGAGTTTGAGAGAGGAGCTGAAGGTAGTTGTAACAACCCGAAAATCTGGGCCAGTTTAAAATTTTTATTTTGGCAATTTTAGCGAATTTTGATTATTTAAAATGAATTATTTTAAATAATATCGACGAGAAAATTTATTTTGAATATAATTCGAACGTATATATTATATACGCCGTCGTTAGAATATAAATATTTATATATAATTATAAATAGAATTGAAAATGGCGCGGTAGTTCGATAATTCGATTTCAAACTTCAATTGAATGTACCGGGTGCAAAACAATCCGGATTTTAGTGAAACCAAAACCATTAGGATTTAATTGATGATATCTTTCCAACGAATCCGAAAAAATTGAGATTTCATAGCGGGAATCAAAAGATATGTCCAGTTGAAAATTCTGAATAGTCGCTATGGAATTCAGGCCCTTAAAAATGGAAATTTTGCAAACGACCTCGGATTTCGACGAAACCACTTTTGTTGGGTCCGCAGTGTCAAGTTATTGCTAGGTTTCAAATTTCATAATTTTTCGAATCGATATGTGAGCGTGGCAAAGGAAAACGCGTTTGACCAGTTTCAGTTGATTTTAATCGACTGGAAAATGGCCATTTTTCCAACGGTCTCAGAATTCGACGAAACTAGTTTTGTTAGGACCGTATCGTCAATACGAAGCTAGAAAATATTTTTCTGGAATTTTTCTAGTTAGTATGTGACCCCGGTAATTTAAAATGTACGTTTAAAATTCAATATAGCGATTTAAATGTAAATTCAACGGAAACTGATCGAGACGAACGAATCAGCCTATGATACATATCCCATTGTGTTCGGAATGGGGGTAAAACGCTATGGACGACAGGCGGTGGGCCTCGTTTCGAGGTCGTATGTAAAAGCAAACCTATTGGGATTAAATAAATAATAATAAAAAAATATCTTCCCCTATACCTTGCCCCCCCTCTTTTCTTTCAGAACAGAAAACGAAATAAAAAAAAAAGAAAAAAACCTAAATCCCTAATCGGAAAACCTCTCGTTGTCGCTCCATCACCGCTAACCATCGCCGGTCCCCCTTCGCGTCTCCTCCAACGTAAGGCCTCCTTCGTTGTCAAGCCTCGGCAGCTCGGGGAAAAAACTCGATCGTCGGATGATGGTTGAGGCGGCTCAAGAAGGGCGAGTTCACCAGGGTTTGACGCGAAGGTGAGGGGTAAGGCGGCGATCACTCTGGCAGCTTCCCGTGGGGCCCAGGTCAGCCCTAGGCGGTGCTCAGGCAGAGTTCGGCGTGAACTTTCCTGCTGTGAACTCCTGGTGAGAAATCCATGAATTTATTCTTTAATTTCTTTTCTGTTTTTTCCTTCTTTCTATTATTGTTAAAACAGTTTTTTTTATATAAGTACATAGTGTTAAAACAGTTTTTTTTTATATATATATATAAAAATGTAGGGTAAAATCATATTTTGCTTCTATAAAAATCATGGTAGAATAAAAATCATTGAGATGTAGAAAATAGAATTTTCATTGCTTGGTAAAATAGAAAATTATCATTGGCTTTAAAATAAAATTTGCTTTGTTTTGAACACTAAAATTCTCTTTGTTTTGAAATATAAAACTTACTTTGATTTTTAAATATTGAACATCGAAGTAAAAATGTGATTTTTAAATATTGAACATCGAAGTAAAAATGTGATTTTTAAATATTGAACATCGAAGTAAAAATGTGATTTTTAAATATTGAACATCGAAGTAAAAATGTGATTTTTAAATATTGAATAGCGAAGTAAAAATGTGATTTTTAAATATTGAATAGCGAAGTAAAAATGTGATTTTTAAATATTGAATAGCGAAGTAAAAATGTGATTTTTATATATTGAGCATCGAAGTAAAAATGTGATTTTTATATATTGAATAGCGAAGTAAAAATGTGATTTTTATATATGGAACATCGAAGTAAAAATGTGATTTTTATATATTGAATAGCGAAGTAAAAATTCGATTTTTATATATGTAGTGGCTACGGGAAAAGAAAGTGATGAAAGATGAAACGACGAAGATTTCTGCATAAGAAGAGTCGTGATATTGGATTAGCAATTCTGTGAGAATTTCTCACTCTTCAATTTCTTTTCTAGTTATATATATATATATACTAGGATGCAGACGGTGCTTAGTAGCACCCGACACAATCGTCCACAGACCATGGACTTGTTTGTTTGGTTGCATAGATTAGTTATATGATTTGATTTGAATTTGGTTGTTTGGTGATTTTGATTGATGTGTGAATGGCGTGGGCCTTCACTAGACCGGGGATAAGGCTTCGTCCCGTTTCTAGTATCGTGCCGTTATGCCGCCGAAATTTTCTAAAATATGTTAGAAAATAAAAATATCATTTTATTGTGTAAATGAATAATAGAATATTCATGGGTTGAATAAATTTTTTATCGTTAAAAATATAATTTTTAACGTGAGTGAATAAATAGATATTTATAGACAAATCGGCCGATTTGTTTATATGCACTGATTTGACTGATATTGATTGGGTCGATAAATTTTACACATCGCCCAACTACACGAATAAAATATGTGTTTGATTGTTTGAAACCCCACACGGGTGTTGGGATGAAATTTGAAGTTCACTCATCCTGATTGATTAAATATGTCGATTGATTGATTGACAGACTGTTATAAGGGTTAGATATGTATATTTGATGCTTATACAGTGTAGTGCACTTTGGTTGATGGTTGATTATTTTTGAATGCTATCATATGCGTGTGATGTATGAAAATCCATATAATTAATTTTATATGGTGATTGATTGGGCCTCATTCCAATTTAGAAAATAAAGAATATTATAAAATAAAGGTTCATGTGTTGACTGTACTCATCCGTTGAGATTAGTCATGTGTTGAACGAGATATTTTAACAAAAATAGTCACACGTGGACGGTACTCATTCGTTGAGATTAGTCGTGTGTTGACAAAAAGAAATATTTGAAATAGAAATTTATGAAGCCGTGTTGATTAGATTGACGCCATTTTGACGTAAACGATATTTATATCAATCTTATTCATTTCGAAATGAATTGAATTGAAAACGATTTCGAAATGAATTGAATTGAAAACGATTTCGAAATGAATTGAATTGAAAACGATTTCGAAATGAATTGAAAGCGAATTGAAATGAATTCAAATTGAATTGAAATTCGAATTGAATAGAAATGAATTTTAAAACGAATTTATAAAGAAGAATTCAATTTTGATTTGAATTGAAATGGAAGTTGAAATTGCTTTTGAAACGAATTTTAAAACTATTTATATAATTCGTTTTGAATAGAAATCGACGAAATATATATTATATATATATTATATATATAATATAATGGCCTGAATAGAACGCGCCGCGCCGCGGCAGTTCGTGAATTTCGACCATTTATTTCAAACGGACATTGCGGGAGATCCGACCGTCGGATTCTCCTGAAACCGGAACCGTTGGGTTCGTATCGAAAAGAGCTTTCTAACGAATATTAGAAATTAGAAATCTAACGGTTGGATTTGGAATTATGTCCAAATCAAATTTGAAAAAGGTCGCTGTAAGTGCAGTTCGATGGCCGTAGATGGAAATCGACTGTACGGGCCTTGATAAAATTATTAAAAATAGTAATAATTTGTGTAAAATCATAAGAAATGATTTAGAAAGAATTGGGATGAAAAACTCCCTATTTGAAAAAAATAAAAATAGATTTTTATCGAAATGAACTAGTTTTGAACTAGAATTATAATTCTATTTATTTTTAAATAAATAAATTGGATTTGAAATGGTTTTGAAAATAACAAGAATTTCCAATGATTGCATTGGAATGGATTTGAATCGAAATTGTCTTCGGAATATTTCGATGTTGGATTTCGTGACTATACAGATGTTGTTATGGAAATTTGAAAGATAGATATATATATCGTTATTTCCAATACGATATTTGTTGGTCGTAGAATTTGATGTTGAATATAAGCCGGGATATTTTCTATTCAGAGCCTTGTATTGAATATCGAATGTGATTTGGGTTTGTCGTGAATGGTGTCTTCACTAACACTGTTCTTGAACCCAGTTGAGAAAAGATTAAATCTTTTATTTAGATTTAATGAGGTGTACCAATTAAATAATATTTAATTGGAGTTGAATTGATATTGATTTTTGGGTTTATCGTGGACAGTGTTTTAAATAACACTCGTTCTTTAACCCGATAATTAATGAATGTGATTTTGGGTTTATCGTGAACTGTGTTTTTAAATGACACTGATTCTTTAACCCAATTAAAGATTAAAACTAAGTGGAGTTTTAATGAATCTTTAATTAGATTGAAAAGATCGAAAATGGAGTACCACCAGTTTTGCTCCAGGCGATAGTTAAATCTTTAATTAAATTTGAACGTGAAATGGTAATTGAATTTACCGATAACACTGTGGTGTTAGATATGAAGTATTACCAGTTTTACTTCATGGGATAAATAGGTTGGGATTGGGAAATTAAAACAAATGATTACTTCGGTAAGTTTCGTTAATCCCGACTAGTTTGAATTGAGATTCAAAAATAGAATAAAGAATAAATTCAAGGAATTTATCTTGGATAAAATTAATGGGAACCTTTTCCTATGAATGTGAAATTTAGAAACTAACTGTCGGTTAGCCAAGCAGAATGGTTTTCTGGATATTGATCTGATGTTGGTTTCGGCCTTCGGGGTTAACATTTGGGAAATTATTCTCTTGATTAATTTACGGTTAGTGACTGATGAATTGGAATGAGGCGTATGTTGTGTTTGTGTAACACTTATTTAAAATATACGCGAGTTATTCGGAAAGACCGGGTTTATCCCATTCTGGATAACTGATACGACGATAAGTCGAAGATGAAGACGATGGTCGAAGACCGGAGGTCTTCACGTCGTTTGGGTGATTACTGATGATCTTGATTGGGCTGTACACCCAAGAAGATGGAAACAGTTGGTGATCGTCCAGACGTACTTGGAGATCGATGGATATGCGGGGTACTAGGTGCCTCCGGTTTCGTTCAGACCCAGAACGGACTTGTAAATGGACTGTGTGTCTGACATTGGATTTTAGTCCGTGTGATTGATCTCTATTAAAAATATATCTGTTTGGCGGCGGAGAATTTATTCTCTTGCTTAACGCCCTTCTCTGAGACGTACGAGCTCAGGGGTTATATATTGATGGATATCAAACGCACGGAGTGAATTGCCTGTGTGGCATGCCTAAGTGACAATTGATCGAGGCTTCTGTTGAAAAGCAAAGTCTTGTGGTTGATGATCGAAGCACGGCCTTCGTGGCGTAGCTTTGTGTAACGTTTGCTTCGCGAGTTTCGCACCCCAGTTGTGAACCAAAAACGGGAGAGGACCTCAGGGAGGGCATGCGTTTCTTTCTAGTTAGAAGTGGCGTCAGTGGTTTTACACGCCCTGACGAGTTTGACTTATGTGGTTGTTGCTGTTGCGAGGCGCCTCGGATTGATCGGTCGTTCTCGAACCGATGGAGTCATTTAGTTGGCTCATTTACGCCCCAAAGGGCGGGGAAACGTATTGTTCAGGCACTATAATCCACATCGGTGGACCGGCCCTGACGCTCCATGGGGCAGTTGCGGCTGTTCCTGTGGCTCGGGCTAGAGAGTCACGAATCGGTAGAGGACGATCCCTGGCCTCGGTTCACAGAAGGAAATCCAATTTCCAAATACGTGACATTTGCGGTTTTATTTGTAAACCTATATATGGCGACATGATATATGGTACCCATGCCGCCTATGATTGATACTTATGATTTAAAGTTGTTTTATACACTATGCACTTATAATAGTATCAAATGATTTGTTTTAAACGTATCAAGCATTCTTTGGCTGTTATAAGGGAAAACCCTATCCTCGGCTGCGTTGCATTGTGTGATGGGACCTGGGTCTTATAACAGCTTCATTTTTCTTTATTTAGCATTGCGCTGTTTGTTTTATGCACTGGTATCCTTGGGAGGAAGCCCGTTCCGTGTTATACGGCGTGGTCCCTTGATTTACCTAACTTTAAAATAAAGATAAACTGTTTTAGTTCTCACACCAGTCACATGACTGACCTGGAGTTTATTGTTTTAACCTAAACTCTGGGTGCCCCTATTTTGACACGGGCAGCTAGTAGTTTCGGTTTTGCAGATTTATATTCACAGGATCCTGGTTTACAGCTGGAACGATATCCGGAAAGCTTTGTATCCGTATATCCCATTCTAGTTGTGTATTGTATTATTTTCCGCTGCTATGTATTTAAATGTAATTTAAATCTCTGATATTTCTGTGTAATATTCATTTATACTCTGTATATTCTTGTATTCTGGTGCATTGTTGTAATATACAATGAAATGTCCTTTTGTATGTGTTCTGTTGTGGCTTGTTCTCGAACTATCCGCCGCTTTCCTTTACGGGGAAGTTACGGGTTCTTACAGTAGTTGGTGGAGGCGGAAATGAAAAAGGAAACCCTAGTTCGAACTGAGGGGGCATAATGAAGACAGTAGAGTCGTTAGCGTGTGAACACGTTTTTATCATATTTAATGAAGACAATAGAGCCGTTAGCGTGTGAACATTTTTTATCGTATTTAGTATGTTTTGTAATTATCTATTAGCCATTACAATGCTTCTCTATATAAGCATACCTTTTTTACATTACTCCTTGTACAAGAAATAATATTCATCAATAAAATCTTCTGCTTCCTCAATATTCTTCTTATTTTCTTCAATCTTATTCTACAATTAATTCCCAAGAAATAGTTGATTTCTCCAAGGTCTTTGATCGAGAATGGTTTATCTACAATTTGAGTGAGCCTTTTCATTTTAGTTTCATTGTTTTCTGTTATGATAAGATCATCAAATATATTAGAACATATATAATTACACTATTTGTTATTTTAACAAATAATAAATATCTAATTTGGTAGACTGAAATTTTAGACTTGTTAGAATTAATTTCGGTTTATCAAACCAAACTCTTGCGGCTTGTTTGAGTTCATAAATTGCTTTGTTTAGTCTGCACAAAAGTTCTTTTCCATTTTTATATCCTTGTTGGTAACTCATGTGCACCTCCTTCTTTAGGTCATCATTTAAGAAAGCATTGTTTACATCCAATTGTCTTATTTTCCATTTGTTGTGCAATGTTATAGTGAGAACAATTCTGATAGTTGTTGGTTTGACCACTGGTAGGAATGTTCCTTAAAAATCGAATCCATATTACTAAATGTACCATTTTGCAACAAGTCTAGCTTTATGTTTTACTATTGATCAATCAACATTTTCTTATATCTAAATGTCCATTTACAGTTAACAATGTTCTTGTCTTTTGGTGGTTGAACTAGTGTCCATGTTTTATTATTAATGAGCACTTGATATTCTTCGCTCTTAGCTCTTTTTCAGTTTTCATTATTTGCTGCTGGTTCATAACTATTTTGCTCTTCAAAACTGCAAGTTGCGGTGTAAACTTTGGGCTTAAATATATCACTCTTGGCTCTTGTGACCATTGAATGTCTGGTTTGAGTTGGCTGCTTATTTTGATCTTGGTTCCTTGCGCCAACTTATTTAATTCTGGGCTGGACATTTTCATTATTCTTGACTCACACTTTGTGTTTGACTTTCAGTGAATGACTGAGTGGGTTGATAGGATGGTTCAGCTTGTCCATGACCTAGCTCAACAGGCACTTTGAGTTGTGGATCTGATCTGCCATCAGCCCGCTCATCGCTCTAGTCACTTATGTAAACAAGTATGGGTGGTATTGGATTCTTTGCATTGCAATTTTTTTGTGTTATGGGGATTTCTGCACTAGAAAATGGAAACACGCTTTCATTAAACATAACATGTCTGCTCACAAATATTTTACCATTTATGTTCAATTACTTGTACTCCTTCTTCGTCACTAGCATACCTAATGAATGTGCATGATGCAGTATTGAAGGCTCAATACTGCATCATAATTTGTGTGTGTTGTAAGGCCTTAGAAATGGATAGCATAGATAGTCAAAGGCTCAATCTTTGATAATATGGTTTTACATTGTGTAGCACTTCTATTGGGCTTTTGTCTTTTAGTACTTTAGTAGGTAGTCTATTTATTAGATATACTGCAGTATTGAAGACATCTGGCCACAATTTCATTAGAAGTGAACTTTGTGCCAACAGTGTAAAACCACATTAAACAATATGTCTATGCTTTCTTTCCACCAATCCATTCTACTCAGAAATGTAAGGATAGCTTAACCTATGTGTGATTCCTTTCTTTTAAAAGAAATCACTTAGTGTTTTAAATTCAATACCATCATCTGTTTGTTGAATTTTTAATTGCTTCCCAGTTTGTCTTTCTGCCTTATTAATAAAGTATACAATAGCCCTACTTGTCTTTGATTTAGTTTTCATAAAGTACACCCATGTGAATCTAGTGTAAGAGTCAGCAAAAGATATATAATAAAAAACCATAATTATAGTTTACTAGTGTTGGTCCCCACAAATCAATAACAACTAATTCAAATGATCTATTATAAGATGTTTGATAATAAAAAATGACAATTTATGGCTTTTGCCCATTTGGCAATGAGTACACACATATGCAACGTTACATTTTCAGAAGAATTATTATTGTCTAGTAAAACTTGTTTGACAACATTTACATTAGGATGTCCTAGCTTGACATGCCATGAATTACTTACTCTTGTCTTTTTATGAATTTCAGACAAGTAGAAGCTACTATTGATTTTATTGGACTTTCTAGAATTAACAATATTATTTCCAGGGTTAACAACATTGAATTTGCACAATCCACTATCAGACTTGCCCTGCAAAAGATATCATTCGAAAGTCTTTGACTAAGCAATGACTAGGATGAAATTCAAAATAGACATTATTATCTTTAGCAAACTGAGATACACTTAGCAGTTTCTTTTTAATTTATAGCGCCCTTAATAAATTGTTGAGATACAATTGTTTTTTATCTCTAATGCTGCCAAAGCTAATGTATGTAATATTACTCACCACTGCTCATATGAGTAGATTAATTACCTCTGTATTCCTTCTGATCAAGATTTAGATTGTTAAAACTATTAGTAATTTGATTTATTGCTCCATAGTCAAGGTAACAATTGTCATCACATATGTCTTCAGATTTGTCTTTACTGTTTCTTGAGTTATCAATTTGTGTGTTTGCTTCAATTTGAGCAATATTTGCACTTACGTTTGATTTTCTATGGTTGTTTTGATTTTGACCTGTCATGTGGTTTAAGCTGAATCTAAAGTAGCACTTTGCTGATGTATGTCCAACTTTTTCACATATTTAACACTGTTGTTATTCCATCTTCCTCTTACTTTAGATCTATTAGAGTACTCACCCCTTTGCACTGGTTGATAAGTTTTGTTTTCATAATTTTTGTTTTTATTGCGGTCTGCATAATTGACAGATAGATCTGAAACTTGCGAATTTTGTGTTTTAATTCTTGCCTCATGTACATGTAGAATTGCATGCAGATCTTCCATTGAGCACACAACATTTTGATATGAAATTACAACAACCACAACCTCATACTCATCATTGAGTCCATTTAAAATTGTTATTTATTCCGATTTGGTAATTTTCTGACCTGCTACCTCTAGACGATCAAATGTATTTTTTATTTTTTTAGTTTGACAGATTGTCTTTTCTTGAACCTTGTAGTTTCCTCCTGTAATACATTATCTTAGCAGCAGATTGAGTAGGAAAATATCTTTCAGTGGTTGATCAAATCTCGTTTGCATTTTTGCATCCTATTACTTGAAAAATTAGGTTAGCACTTATAGAAGAGAGTAACCATGAACTGATTTATCTGTCTTGTCTATGATATTTGACATGCTCATCATTGCTAATCACTCTGTTTTCTGTGTCAATGATGAATTTTGGAGTAATTGGTAGGGTTACATGACTTTAGCCTTCTAGCCATATCCTTGAATGGAAGTTTGGATTTGGAGTTTTCAAAGAAGTTATTCTCGTTAAGATGGACTGTAATTCGTTGAGTTTGTGGGTGGATTATAGTTTTTTTTAAGTTTTTAGCAGTGGCATTGGTTTCAACTTGGGTTCCATTCATGTTTTCAGAGGTCATAGAGTTAGTTTCATCAATCATTGGTGAATCAACAATGATGTGATATCCACGGTGAGGTAAGTAATCTGAACTTCAGTGCTTTGAATTGAGATTTCAAGAACTTGTGTCACAGTTAGGTTTGATGCAATCTTGATTAACTTTAGATGATGATTTCTATTTTCTTTGTATCTGTCTTCTGATGTGCTTTCCTGAGTGGCATTTTATTTGATTGTGATGATTTCTTTATCAGTTCTTATTTTTGAAATTACCTTCTTCATATTCAATTGCAAAATTTCTAATGCAGTCACAAGTTTTTTGGCGGCACATAAGTTTTGCGTTGAGTCTAAACTCCTAAATGAAGGAATTCACTAATCTCTAATAGGAAGAATCCAAATGATGAAAACATTCTGATGGATCCACAATCACCTACAAAAAGCGGGAGTTTTGCATGATTGATATATGTTGTTAGGCAAATTTAAGCTTCGATACCATGTTAAGATTTTGATGATGTTGGCGATGAATGAGTTTGAATAAATATAATGTTTTGATGTTATTGCTGAAATGAATAATGATACATGACTAAGTATTACAAATTTTGTATACATGCTTATATGAGCCGAAGATAGAGGGAAACGGTAAAAGACTTACAACCGTATTAAAATGTTCAAAGGGTAGAGCAGTTTAATTTATTCTCTTAACACAACATAGGATAATTGTACATCATAAAAATAAATTCAAACAAGTGAAAAATTCACATGAATTCTGAAGAAAATGAAAATGTTATGTAAAAGAAAATAAAAATAATATGAGGGTGAGTCTTCATACTGATGGAATCATGGCACACGATGCAACATAGAAATTGTGCCTTTTGAATATATGGCGCAACACACATGAGATGGTGCACCAAATAATCCGCATAACGCACAGTGAAAAATATGTCTGCCATTTTGCATCGTCTTTTACTTTAGTTTTCTTTTATTATTTTTCACAACTAAAAATGCATAAATTTTGTTTGTCGAATTATTTCGCTTAAAGGCAAAATTTTGTCATTATTTATATGAAAAAACTAACATTTATCTATATAATATTCTCAAAGCAAGTCTATGCATTTATTGTTTCATCATATTATATAACATATAACATTGATTATGTTCGAATAAACTTATATTGATGTTTAAATACATCCACACATATGCATATATGTATACATATAAATATAATATGATAAAACTCTTTTATTTAGATGTCTCTAAACAAACTGATATGAAACTTAAATAACAGACTTTATGGTTCAATATGATTAAAATATACAAAATGTTGCACCCCATAAAATAAACCTAAAATAGACATAGGGTAATTTAGTTAAAAATAAATAATAATAAGTTAATGGGCTGAAAATGGAATTTTAATTAATTAGGAAGTGGGCAACGAAAGTACTGTAGTTGCATGCGTTGCGAGGTTCTGAACCGTTTTCATATTTTATTTATTGAAAACGGAGTTCGTATGCAAAAGATATTATTAATCAAGTTGTGCGTATATATTAACGTATAAAGTTTGAATTTCAAATAAATAAATTTACAAACCTGGAATATGTTAATTGGATTAGCATGAGAAAGAATATTCCTTTTAAATTCAAATGTGTGTGTATATATTTATATACAATGGGGATAAGAATAATCAATATAAGGAAAGTAATCAATCAAATCAATTCATAGATTAATTAAAAAGTAACGTACATGAGACGTAATCTCCTAGGCTCGACCCTAAAAGGGGGTCGACCGCCCCTCTAGGAGGTGTGTCGACCGCCCTCTTATAGGGTGCTCAGTGAAGGTTTTTATGAAGGAGGACTTATTTATATTTTTCATCAAACGGACTACTTAAACTAAATCTATTGAATCTAACGGTCTATATGCACGATGTCAAATTTAAATAAGACCCTAAACCCTCACTCAAAACCCTACATATATTCTTCTTCACGCCTCCACGATGTTGTTCTGCCATTTCTAATTTTGGAAAAGAAAAGGGTTTAGGTTCTTCTACTATCTTCCTAAGCTATTCTATCTCTTATATTCTATTCTAATATATATTTAGATTTATTATGGAATTAAGATTTATGTACTATAAGATTATAATATGTGATTCTTATATATATATATATATATATATATGTGTGTGTGTGTGTGTGTGTGTGTGTATTTGAAAGGTCGGACCACGATTGTTTGCGAAGGCCCAATCCAAAATTTATCTGTTGTTGCTCATTCTTACAACACTATGAGTGGAATTCAATTAAGATACTATTTTCTATGATTTGTTAGTTTAAAGTTGGATTATTCTACCTAGGAAGATTTGAGTTGTTCTGAAAAGAAAACAATACCAAATCCCTCAAATCTTCCATTTTTTATGTTTGTACGAAGGAAATGTCAATCTATTTGCATATGTGGTTTTGAATTAGTAAAATAATAAAAGTGAAGCATGCTTATTATTATATAATTCTCTATATTGGTCAAATTCATCTTATTTTATTTTGAGTGAATTCATGTGTATGGTTTTGTGCAAAAGTTTAAGATTTGGATGGAATTTTAAATTTGAATAAGTTTAAATCTCTATTTCCTAAATAGAGTATTTGAATGTATTGTTTACAGGATGTCCAAATATTAAGGTTTTGTGTGTAAACGTACATAAAAGTGAATTCATTTAAAATAAGAATTATATATATATATATATATATATTGGATATATGTCACTTTGTTTATCTTTTATTGTTGGTATAATCAAGCCAAACTAGGTTGCAAGTTCTGTGTTGCTATTATTGTTTTCCCATTTTGATTATTACATGTCAATATGTATATTTATGCCTTTATTTAAGGGAATATAGGAAATAACTTGTGACCTTGAATTTGAAATAGAGATTGACATTTCAAACACGGTTAAGATGTTAATTTCATTCGCTTAATTCACGCTTATATATATAGCATAAACAACGTAATATTAATATGTACTAAGTGCGTAATAAATATGGTTAAATTAAGAATTTGAATTTGGATGTCTCCATAGGAATTTCTATGTTTGTGTGTGTTAATGGCTTTAGATATATTAATGACAGTTAGACACGAGGATAACCATTACTTGTAGTAGAAGCTTGCCTGAAATGACCAGCATCTACAAGTAAGCCTGGTTAATGTGAGGGGCCAAAATGCCTTGGGCCATTATCTGTAGTACACTATGATACGACGTCAGGCCCAATTTGTAGTAGAAGCCTGCCCGGAACCCCCGACAAATCCAGCATCCATAATTGGTTAGTCTAATGTAAGATGTCCAATGTGTGTGTGTGTATATATATATATATATATATTTGTGTGTGAATAGGCATGTCTTGGAAAAAATGTATTAAGTGGTTGACGTACCTTGATTTGGGTACTAAGTAGTTAAGACTAGGTTCATTCCTAAGGTTCACTCCTTGGTTTAGGACCCAAGTCATGGGACTTGACCTTACAAACGTCTTATATGGTCTTTGGGTCTTCCTTCCTCTTATAAGGTATTAAATGGTCTTATCAGACGATAACGTGTGTAGGGTAGTTCTCCAAGTAACGTCTGCTTCTTATCTAGAGGCTAGTGGGGGCTGACCTAGAGATGGATTATATATATATATATATATATGGGTTAAAAGAACCGCCATCTAAAGGAAGTATTGAGTGGCTAGAAGTTCACCTGTAGGGACAGCTAGATAGTAACAAGGGGGTCCGCCGGGAGGGTTCTCCTAAAAAGAAGTTGAGTTTGTGACCCAAACCTAGTAGTAAGTAGCCATTACTATTTCTCGGCCTACAAGAGAAATTATTTATAACTTTGACGCTACGAACGAGATCTTAAGTGGCTGGGGTCCGCCATAGGGTATTTAGTGACTGTAGGGATGTCCACCTTTAATAAATTAGGAAATGGCCTTAAGTGACTAGGAATAGCCCGCCTCGTGGGGTATTAAGTGACCGTAAGAATGTTCGCCCTTAAAATTACCTTATGGTGTATTAAGGGACTGTAAGGATGTCCTCCCTTAGATTACATATAGGCCTTAAGTGACTGTTAGGTTGTATGCCTCATATGTTTAATTTTGTGTATGTTTCTTGCGTAGACATAACATGAAGAGTTTATATTGCCAAATATAGGAAATAGTTATTCCTAATCTTATATGTATTTCATTCAGCAGAACTTTATGTTCTGACCTCCTTCCTCTTGACAATAAAAGGTTAGTAGTTTAGACTATTGATTCGGGATGAGGAACAATTGCTTGGAGGAGGAGCCGACTTTGTTATTATGGTAGTAGCCTTATTATTGTTGTTGTTATGTAACTGGGATAATGAATGATGTGCCTGTTATCATCTGTGAGACTTATTGTATCAAAATTTCTGGTTTTTGAAGAATGGTACATCTATTTTATTCTATTATATTTTATCTCTTCCGCTGTATGAGATTTTGATTTTTCGTTTAGACTGCTTTGTATATCTGTTTAGCAATTCCTTATAAGAACCAATGATATGTTTAGAGTGGCTCTAAGTTTCGATGGGTCATTTCTGGGTCGGAATTTAGGCCCATTCTAGGCGGATTGTTACATTTGTATCAGAGCATAGTTTACCCGATTACGGGAAAATATATACGTATTAGAGGCATATTTGTTATTTTGAAAAAGTATTTTCTTACTATTTTATTTAAATTGCGCATACCTTTAAAAAGTATCATCTATAGATCCTTCTAGGGAAGGATTAACCTTAATTTCTAAAAAAATCCTTAGAAGCCATGTAGTGATTCTCTTCCTTATCGATTTGGAAGCCTATAAAAACCTAAGAATGTGAGAAACTAAAAGTTGGAGAAGTGGAAAGGAATGAAACTCCCCAATTTAATAGGCAGTTAATGGAAATAAACAGGTGATTTAATTATCATTCATTGAGAAGATAAGGGAGGAATAAGTAGTAAGAATTTGGAATATGACAAATTAATGTCCATAGCATAAGGATATGTAAAGGTTTCCAGAAAAGCGGAAGAATAACTTTTTATTAAATAGGATAAAACTTCTGTATTAGTAAATATGGAATTTTGAATTTTAAAGAGCACTAAATGGTCAATAAGAGAATGGATATTGAAAATGGAAAGTGTTAAGGAAGTAATTAAATCCATTTATGCCAAAGTATGAATATCTGATTTTGAATTAAATGTCCACAAGAATAAGCGTTATTAAATGGATAAAATGGACATAAAGGACTTTTATAATGGTAGCAATTAAGAATGTCAAGAATTGAAATAAATAAGAACACGGATGAAAGGATTTAATAAAAGAGATAGAGTTCCATAGAATAACTTATGAGAAAGTTTAGACGAAAGGTCAAAAATGTTAAGGAACCTATAAAATGATTTTCGACATACTAATTAATTTTTTTTGAAAATAGGAATTTTTACATTTCATTTATAGGTTCAAGTTGCATAATAATTCCATTAAGGAAAGAAAATTTGAAATATGATTTTTGAGAAAATAAATGCTTTTGGAGAAATTGAAAAGTTTATTGTTTCTTCTATTGGACAAATTATAAATTTAAGCTTTAAGGAAAACAGAGATGGATTCCTTAATTAAGGGATAATAGTAAACTTTTTCTTTTATGAAATTTAAAAAGATAAGAACTGTAAGTATCGAGCTGTGATTAATTATGATGGAAAATATAAAATTGTCATTGCCTTAATATAACAACCTTTTATTATTATAGTGAATTCGAAAAGATTCTTTTCTTAAAATCTTATATAAGTATAACAATAAAGTTGACGTTCAGTCAGAAATAAAAGAAAACATATATAAGTTTGGTAGGATAAACGTCATAAATATACTCACTTGAGAAAAATGGATAGTAAATTTATTTACTAAAATCGGGGTAGAATTTGAAATAAAAAAGTTACATATAATAATGAGTGTATGAGGGAGTAATAATACTAGGAGTAGAATAGATGGTAAATGACTAATCCACTAAAATAATTTAGAAACTTATTATTTGTTTATAACTATTAAATTAAATATTTGAAAAGCACCCTCATTGTGCAAGCAAAGTGTAATGAGTAGTTAAGGATTTCCTAAATTAAAACATACCATTAATGTGAAAATTTGGTAAGAATATATGTGAAGAGAAGTAATGGTTTTAAACTGTATTGCTAAAATGAACACAGTCTCGAATTAATATTTTAAAAACATATTTTGGCTATAACAACATAAATCGTGAATATAGAAATGAATGTGTTAGGAGACTTAATTGCTAATTAATTTAGAAGTTGAAATATTAAAGTCTTGTTTTCAAATAAAAACAAGCATTTACCCCAAAACATTTGTCGTTTTGAGGGACATTAAAGACTGAATTCAGAATACAAATAAAAGACAAGTTAAAAATTAAGAGAGGTTATTTTGCTATTAATTTAAGAACTTATGAATATTTGATAAATGTTATAATTTTAAAAATGGGGCATTTTTATTCAAAACATTTGGTAAAGAAGTTTATTAAGCTTTATTGTTAAAAGGGTACACAAACCTTGAGTAATGCTTCAAAGTGTTATTGTTTGAAGTAATAATGTATTCTAAAAAAATTAGTGATACATGTCATTAGACATTTTTGGAAACTTAATTACGGCATAATTCAATCTTGGATATTAATTAAGAATCTATTTTCTAAAATAAAATGAGCAATTGTTTTATTAGCTGTTAAAATTTTTTACTCATCGTTTTCAAAGTGTGAATGGATGACATTAAAATAGTAGATAAAGCTAAGAAAAGTATTTCTACTCTTATCATAAACATTTAGGTTAACATTTGAAAAGAAGCATCCTCATTGTAATGTTTTGGAATAAATTTTGAATAATGAATGTTTTGTTAAAACAAAACATGTATAGACATTGAGTAAAGTAAGTATTAAAGTCTTCACAGAATTTTAACATATCAGGTTTTAATAAGACATTAAATACCTATTTTCGAATTTGTGCAAGTTTTAAGAATAATAAGAATATAACAATATTCAAAAGAATATATCTTATGTAACCACTAAAAATTCACCTTATAAAAGGGATAACTCTAGAGTAATAAAGGTAGATTAGGTAAGTTATAATTAGGTTCTAGGACTAAGTAAGGATAAATCGCACAACGTAATCTTGAAATTTTAGTGTCAGTCCTAGAAGTTTCTATTTGAAAAGATGGTGAGGTATATTATTTCCATAATCAAGGGTTGGTTGTGAATTAGATTGCCCTAAATAGTTTATTCTAGGAATTAGTACGTTTATAACCATATTTAGCGCTTAGTAAAATATATATATATATGTATATATATAAATAAGTGAAAGTAACTTAATCGTGATTTCAGAGAGATATTCATGGATATTAATTGCAAATTTAGAGGGTAATAAATTTGTAATCAACAAGATCAAAAGAGGATTTTAGGGACTAATTTAGAAAAATAAATTTATTCAGAGAAAATAGATATATTTTCAAGCTTAAAAGAGCTTCAAAGAGTTAAGTAAGTATTCATGGAATGGTTCGGTTTTGAGAATGGGATGGACCACAATTATGAGAAAGACAAAGGTGAAAATTTAAAGGAATGGATTGGCATCCTAAGCAACTGAAATGAAAGTATTAAGACCTCAGCACCATTTGAACCACGTAATTGTAGGATAAAACTTTCAAAAGAAACTTTTTAGGATTGTGATCACTAACGGTCCTCCGTATTGATTGGATAAGTAATATAAGTAATGAATCCTTATTTATGCCTGAGATGTTGGGATTTGAAATCCTTATTAATTTTTTATTTAAATGAGTAAGAGAGGATTTCATGGAGATATTTATCTTAGTTATCTACAATTTATGGGATTTGGAAGTTAATAACGGAATTAGATTTGTAGCTAAACGGAAGAAGTGCATTGGTCTCAAAGTTTTTGGAATATTTGGCGAAGAAGAAGATTAGCCTTAGAGAATATCTTCCGCAAGAATAAGAACTTAAAGCATGGGAATAAGGGATAGGCTTAAACATTGGTTTTGTATTAGCCATTTTAGTTTGGATATGACCGTGTTTTGGTTTGCTTAAGGATATTTGTTTAACTTTTATAAATTATCCCTTTTGTTGTTTTTCACAAAAAGGACTATATTTGGAATTAAAAGGAATATACATAAAAATGAAAAGGGTATAATGTGTGATTTTGCGTATTAACACGTAAATACACTATCCATTCGAAATAAGACAATACCCATTCCCTGTAACTTTAAATATGCCAATATTATTATTTGGGAAATTTTATTGAAATTATAATAAAGAATCTTTTATTGGAATACAAGTTCTAGCAAACTACCGGATGTGCAGTGCCACGCTGCAAATCCATTTCATCTAAAAAAAGTTCTAGCAAACTGGAGTGTAGGAAATATTTTCTAGTTACTAGTATAGGTTAGAACATTAATTTTATAGAATTTGATTTAAGAAATTTTTAGTTTTTGAGTTACATCTCATTCGAAGACTGAAGGACAAACTGATGACAATCAGAGCTTTGGGAATAAGAGGAAGAGTTGCGTCTTGGATCTCTTAAACAATAGGAATAATATTTATCTTTTTAGGAGTAGCGTAGCTATCTTTTTGGTAACTAGTGGGCTCTCTTGAAGGATTTCAATGAGGCCATATAAAATACTAAAGTATTGATGAATAACCATTGACAAATTTTTACTTGAACCAAATTTGTCAATAAACTTTGGAAAAAGTCTAATTTGATTAGGCAGCTTGTGAAGGGTAGATGGTCGGTATTATATTTTGGGCTCTTCCAAAGTTAGGGAAATATATGATGTTATTAATTATAGAAGCCCATAACAATTTTATGTTTGATAACATACCTCCATAGTACATCAAATTTTGGTAGGGCCTAATTTAGAAACGGGGACAAAGACGAAATCTTGGAGTCTTGTGCCACCATAGATACTTTGGAGCACGGGATTTCGAGACTCTGCAATATTTAGTTAGATTAGTTCGAGTACATAAGGAAGGAAATTCGAGGGAAGGCGTGAAAATTTTAGATTTTGTAGCCTTTCCTGAAAATTTAGGATTCTATGGTTGCATTTCAGTTGCTAGATTGGATGGTAGGAGATGGTTGCAACACAAATGCACCATGAACTCATATAGACATTATATGCATGGTAGGAAGTTTTGCGTATATACATCATCACTTATTACACATACACGCTAGGACAGAGCTCATTATTAGCAAGTCTGCAGCTCATAATCACTATGAGTTATGGATGTTTATAAAAAAATGAGTGTACAACATGGTTGCGAGCTGTATCCTCAGCCCCTTCAAAAGATTTTGAGACGAAATCTCTTATAAGGGGGGAGAATGTAACACCCCGTAAAATAAACCTAAAATATACATAGGGTAATTTAATATAAAATAAATAATAATATTCAATAATAAGTTAATGGGCTGAAAATGAAATTTTGAGTAATTAGGAATTGGGCCATGAGTATTGTAGTTGCGTCCGTGATGAGATTCTGATTCATTTTCATATTTTGTTTACTGAAAACGGAGTCCGTACGTAAAGGATATTATTAAATCAAGTTGTGCATATATATGTTATTGTATAAAGTTTTGAATTTCAAATAAATAAATATTCAAACCTGGAATATATTAATTGAATTGATATGAAAAAGAATATTTCTTTTGAATTCAAATGTGTGCTATATATTTATATACAATGGGGACAAGAATAATCAATAGAAGGTAAGCAATCAATCAAATCAAATCAATTCAGAAATTAAATAAAAAGTAATGTAAAGGAGACATAAGGCTCGACCCTAGAAGGGGGGTAGACCGCCCTCCTATAGGGTGCCCAGTGAAGGTGTTTTTTAAAGGATGACTTATTTAGATTTCTCATCAAACGGACTGCTTAGATTAAATCTATTGAATCTAAAGGTCTATATACGCGATGTCAACAATAAATAAGACCCCAAACCCTCACTCAAAACCCTACATCTATTCTTCTTCATGCCTCCATGATGCCTTTCTGCCATTGTTAATTCCGGAAAAGAAGGGTTTAGGTTTTTCTTCTATCTTCCTAACCTATTCTATCTCTTATATTCTATTATAATATAGATTTCAATTTATTATGAAATTAAGATTTATATATATATATATATATATATAATATTATAATATGTGACTCTTATATATATATATATGTGTGTGTGTGTTAGCCTACTTTGTGAACTAGGCTACACAAAGATAGAAGAACAAATAATGAAGAGCACTCAGCCAAACATCCGGGTCGGATCGGATTTCTTTGGGGCAGAGACAAAGTAACACAAAGCAATAAAGTCAGGATGCAGACCGGACCGGATCGGAAATGGCAAGGCCGATCCGACCCCCAGCTATTAGTCTATCCGATCCGAGCCCAGACTGCCAGCAGCTTCACTCACACGTTCTCCTTAAGAATCGGGGCGGTTACACAAACGTTCTACCCACGATCGCCACTAACCAGATGCGCTGTCCTCACCAGAATCCATACGAACCCGAAAGTGATGGGATGGAGGCCACGTGGATCCGAACCGAATCGGTTCCAGGAGGATTTTTCACCAATAAATACCACACCAAGAGGCATTTGAAAGGATCTTTTGGCATTTTCAGAACCAAAGCTCCTTTGCAATCCGAATTCCATCATCCTTTTCAGACCACAATCACTCTTCAAACAATATTTTAGAGAATTTTGAGTGAATCAATGTATGATATAACTGAAATAGAGTGAAGATCATCATTGTACTTACATTTTGATTATCAATTTAAAGAGTAGTACGTGGACGTAGGCTACTTAACGCCGAACCACTATAAATTGTGTGTTTTCTTCGTTTTAGTTTTCATTTCATCAGAATCATCACTAGTTTGGGTGTTAGAACCATTTTTGGATCTAACATTTTGGTGCTTTCACTGAGAAATCTTTGAATTCTCAATTTTTTGGGATTATCATTCTACTATTTGAACCCTCAAGTTCAAAGAAGTTAATTCTCTGTTTTCTGACATCTTTAAGTACTTATTGGCTTATCGTTGAAGAATCGAATATCATGGCCAAAGCAAAAGGAAAAGAAGTGCAAGGCGCTAGGGGAAACGATGCTAGAGAAGATCAACAAGCAATCATGTTGATGAGGTCACGTGCTCAAGACTCTGGAGCAGGCCGCTCTGACCAGGGAGATCCGAACCGGGTGGAGGAGTCTGATCCAAGCCGATCCAATGAAGCCGATCCAAACCGGTCCAGCCCAGCTAATGCGCTCTGATCTGATCCGGCTCAGAATGAGGCTGGAACTTCAACTCGAGCTCCCACCAATGCTCCAATTCCAGCCATGACGTCTAATGTCCAGCCTGATCCATCTGCACCCGTCACACAAGGAGATTTTTCACGTTTTCTTGACATGCTTCAGAGTACTAAGGAGGCTTTAGAAACTCACCAGCGTAACAGTCTCATCATGCAGGAAAATATGAAGACTATGAGTAGGGAAATCAGTGAGCTTCGTAAACAAAAAAGCCATCCCTAACACGTCGCCTTGCAGCAGATTATTCATCTTCTTCAGAGGTAGATCGCCCTCGAGAAAGAAGGCCGCTTGAACGACCTCAAAATCTTGATCAATTAACTTTTGGATCTTTAGGATCCCGAGAAGACGCTGCTTGTGTGTTAGGACCTGATGATCCAAGCCTCCAACAGCCTATGTTGCTACCCATGCGTGGATGCCACATTATTTCCAGGGATCCTAATATAACCAACCCTACACAACAGCAACTTCTTCAGCCTCTTCCTCCCGAGATCGACCGGGAACATAGAGAGCAGTGTAGAGCAGCCGCAGCTAGAAACAGAAGACTGTCCCCTAATCAGGAATCTAGGGGTAATCCGAATATCAGACCTAGAGAACCCGTGCAAACATTAACAAATGCCGATGTATGGGCGATGGTGCGCCAGATTATGTCCGAAAGTTGACGATACATGAATAAAGATTGGGGAATTGAGCGAAGTCATACCCCCTTCACAGATGATATATTGGATTTCCAGTTCCGTCGGCGATTCAACTTACCTCAAACGGACCGATATTCAGGGAGAACAGACCCAGGACAACACCTGATGAGGTATGTATGGTTCATGAATGCTGCATCAGCTCCTGATGCTGTAAAATGTAAAGCCTTTCCAATATATCTGGAAGACGTGGCGCTAATGTGGTTTACCCGACTCCCTCCACGGTCGATATCGAATTTCACAGAATTGAGCGAGCGCTTTATGAACCAATTCCGACTTCACGCCCGAAAGTCCAAGAGCGTCATAGAGCTGTCAAGGATCAAACAGGCTCCAGGTGAGTCTTTGAAATCGTATTTAGATCGCTTCAACCTAGCTGTCACCGAAGTTAGTGACCCTCATGAACCTACTATTATGTTGGCTCTAATAGAAGGAGTTGACCCAGATACAGAATTTGGGGATTACTTATCTGGAAAACCACCCCCACTAGGGAGTTGTTTTACGAAAAGGCTAATATTCGCTTAAGGTGAGAGGAAGTTAAAGCAAACAGGAAGAGGAAGTCTGAAGGAGCCTCAAGGGAAGGCGTCCAAAGTAATGTTGCCGTAAAGCAATTCGGCGACAGTTCAGGGAAGGTTGAGGTGAACGTCGGTAACCAGAATGGAGGAAGTAACAACCAAGATGGCAACGGCAATAGAAGGAACAGAAATCGAGGGAGTAATTTCAGTAAAAGGCCTCGATTCCAAACTTTTGAAAACTATACGCTGTTGAGTGATACGTTGGAAAATATGTACTTGGATACGTACAACATATTGCAATACAAAAAGCCACCGCCTAAAGACTCCACTGAGAAGGAGGTCGCAACAGGGAAGTTTTGTATGTTCCATGGAACCCACGGCCATTCCACTAATGAATGCCGTCATTTGAGAGATGTAGTTGAGAAATTGCTGCGGGAAGGGAAGCTGGATGAATACAAGGTTGCCCCGAGGGACCAGAGGCAAGGAGGACCAGTTCCGAATCAAGCCCAGCCTGCTTCCAAGCCCACAGCCCAGTAGAAAGGTAAGGGGATTGTTATTAATACCATTATAGGCGGACCCCATCTAGTTGGTCGTAGTTTTAAAGCGATGGATCAATACGTGAATGCCGCCAAGCATTTCTAGGTAGGAGAAAGTAGTAACCTCGAAGACATCACTCTAGTAAAACAACAAAAGACGATGTCGGACGACGTCATATTCCGTAGCAGAGATGATACCGGAATCCAATCACCAACTGAAGATCCACTAGTAATTACCACGACCATCGGCCCTGCCTTGGTCCATAAGGTGTTGGTAGATAACGAAAGCTTGGTCAACATCCTCTTCAAGAAAGCTTTTGAACAAATGAGACTCGAAGCAAAAGATCTGAAGCCCTGTGAAATATGGATACGGGGCTTCAATGGGGCATCAACAGTGCCAATGGGATACATAGAATTACCAGTGACGCTAGGACAAGGAGATCGCCAGAGAGTGAGGATCTTGCCATTTGTAGTTTTGGATGTAGAGTCACCCAGCAACGCTTTCCTAGGCCGACCGTCCCTCGTCGAGTTTAGGACGTGTATTGCACCTTGGTGCCTGTTGCTTAAATTCCCGACTGACGCAGGGATTGGGGTGATGAGAGATTACCAAGCTACAGGACGAGCTTGTTGTATGACGGAGTTGAAGATGCTAATGAAGGGGTTGAATATAGAATCCAAAGACAATTCTCCCCCTTTGAAGGAAAATTCAGCATAGCAATTAAGGGGACCAACCCCAAAAGAGTCACCTTTAGATGTGCTCGAGGATATAGATCCCAGAGAGGCTAGAGAACCCGAGGACAAAAAGGCAACTCCCAACGAGACGATAATAGATATATCTATTGACGAGACAGATTTGACAAAAGTACTGAAGATTGGATCGCAACTGGATCCAATTCGAGCAAAAGAGCTGGCTGATTTCTTAAGAGCAAATTTAGATGTATTTTCCTGGGCTCACGCTGACATGTGTGGGATTTCGCCTGCTATCATGAGCCATTCTTTAAGCATTAATCCAAAGCACCCGCCAGTCAAACAGAAGAGACGGATGTTAGGCCCAGAGCGATCAGCAGCTTTGAAGGAAGAAGTAGAGAAATTGAAGGAGAATGGATTCATTAAGGATTCAAAATATCCCGACTGGATATCGAATCCTGTACTGGTCAAAAAATCTAACGGGAAGTGGCGTACATGTATTGACTTCTCTGACTTGAACAAGGCATGTCCGAAAGATAGCTTTCCTCTCCCCAGGATTGATCAACTAGTAGACTCGACGGCTGGACATGAGCTTTTATCCTTTATGGATGACTATTCTAGATACAATCAAATTCCCATGCACGTACCATATCAAGAACACACAAGTTTCATCACAGACTTAGGATTGTATTGCTATGTGGTAATGCCATTTGGATTAAAGAATGCAGGAGCCACGTATCAGCGTTTGGTCAACCGCATGTTCTACAATCAAATCGGAAAAACCATGGAGGTTTATGTGGATGACATGCTTGTGAAGTCTAGACAATCTTCTGACCATACAAAAGATTAGCCGAAATGTTTGGCATCCTTAGACGGTATGGGATGAAGTTAAACCCCTTAAAATGCTCGTTTGGGGTCGCATCTGGAAAGTTCCTTGGGTTTATCGTGAGTTCCCGAGGGATTGAGATAAATCCTACTCAAATAGCAGCAATAAAGAATATTCAAGAGCCGCGAAAGATTAAAGATGTTCAGATCCTGGCAGGGAAGGTTGCCGCTTTAAGCAGATTTATCTCTAAAGCTACGGACAAATGTGTCCCCTTCTTCGATTTGATAAAACGAGGGAAACATAATTTTGAATGGACTCCCGATTGTCTGGAAGCTTTCCAGAATCTACTGGACATATTAGAGAAACCTCTGATACTATCAAAGCCTGTGGATCATGAGGATTTGTACGTCTATCTGGCAGTGTCATCTTATGCAGTCAGCATGGAATTGGTACGTGAGGAAGACAAGGTCCAGAAGCCTGTATATTATGTAAGAAAGAAGCTAGCCGCTGCGGAATGAAACTATCCAAAGATTGAAAAGCTTACTTACAGTCTTCTGATTGCCTCCCGAAAACTCTGTCATTACTTCCAGGTTCACCCGATAGTGGTATACACCGATCAACCTTTGAGACAAGTGTTGCAAAAACCTGAAGCATCAGGGCGGTTGCTTAAATGGAATATCGAGTTGAGTCAATTCGATTTGAACTTTCAACCATGGAGATCTATAAGGGGGCAAGCCTTAGCTGACTTCATTGCGGAATTCATGATCCCTGATGAGGAAGAAGTGGAGAACAAGGTTGTCACTTCAGAGCAAGAGTTGGAGCTTAGCCCATGGAAGTTATACACGGACGGGGCGAAGAACGATCGAAGGTCCGACGCCGGAGTTGTTTTGAACACTCCTGAAGGACGATCTATCTACTATGCGTTACAATTAGAATTTGCTGCTACCAATAACGATTTCGAATATGAAGCCCTGATTGCCGGGTTGAAGCTCGCCAAAGAACTAGGAGTGAAGACATTGGACATATATTGCGATTCTAAAATAGTTGTGTGCCAGGTATGCGAGGAGTTTGTTACTAAAGGACCTCAGCTTGTCGCTTATCTCGAAAGAGTAAGGAAGTTGTTTGATGATTTGGAGCATTATAACATAACGCATATCCCAAGAACAGAAAACCAGAAAGCATATCGGTTAGCAAAACTAGCAAGTTCGGATAACCTTGAAGAAACTGAAATGGTTCCGATGGAGGTTTTGGAATCACCGAGTTTCGACCTGATGGAGGTAGAACTAGCCTTAGAAGTTGATCCAGAGAGAGAATCATGGATGACACTGATCAAGAATTTTCTCAAGAGTGGGATCCTTCTAGTGAAGAAAAGCGAGAGACGAGCTGTAAGACGTAAGGCTGCCAGATACGTGTTACAGGACGACGTCCTTTATCGCCAAGGGTTTTCAATGCCCTTACTACGGTGTATTGCACACGACGACATCAAACGTGTACTGCAAGAAGTACACGAAGGTGAGTGTGGGGACCACACCGGGCGCCAAACACTAGCAAAGAAAGTGTTGCAGTATGGATATTTTTGGCCTACCGTAAATAAAGACGCGGCTGATTATTCACGACGCTGCGACAGATGTCAAAGATTTGATAAAATTCCTAGAGCACCTCCGACTCAGCTCAAGTCGATGGTAAGCCCATGGCCGTTTTCCATGTGAGGAATTGATATTATCGGAGTGTTACCTATTGCCAAAGGGGGAGCAAAGTACGCGATCGTCGCCGTGGACTATTTCACGAAATAGGTGGAAGCTGAACCTTAAACAACGATCACGGCAAGAAAGGTGATTAGTTTTGTGGTAAGAAACATTATTTGTCGATTTGGGATACCGAAGACCATCATAACTGATAATGGGACGCAATTCGACAGTATCAAATTCAGAAACTTCTGCCAAAGGTACAAGATTGACAAACGATACACTTCTGTAGCTCATCCGCAGTCAAATGGCCAAGTCTAAGCAATAAACAAGGTCATTAAATCTATTTTGAAGAAGCGGTTGGAGCGGGCCAAAGCCAAGTGGGTAGATGAGCTACCACTGACTTTGTGGGCCTACAGGACAACATTCAAGACGACCACTGGACATACCCCTTTTTTGCTCGCCTTCGGGTCAGAGGCAGTAGCATACTATGATCCGATGACAAATAGAACACTCCTTTTAGAGTCTCTTGATATGGTTGAAGAAAAAAGAGACGAGGCATACTTGTGCGCCGCAAGACATCGACATCAAGTAGCACGTTACTATGACCGGAAAGTCCACTTCAAAACCTTCAAACCAGGAGACTTGGTATTAAAACGAGTTTTCCCACCTTCAACCCAGTTGGATCCAAAGTGGGAAGGACCATACGCCATCCAACGGAAGCATGATACAGGAGCCTTCAAGCTAACGACCGTGGACGGTGAAGAGATTCCCAGAGCTTGGAATGCTCCGCACCTGCGACCATACCTGAGCTAAATGTGAAATGTCTTCTTTTTTTTGTTTTTATAAGCTATATAAAAAGGCGCGACTTGCCTTAAAAAGTCTATTTATATGAACAAAGGATTATGAAGTGGATGTAGGCTACGACTTAGCTGAACCACTATAAAAATATCGTGAGTCATTTACTTTCCTGCATTATTTATATCTTCAGCAATAATTCTATCATGATCATGAAACACGAAATATTAAATTAAATTTGAAAAGTTGGAGATGACTTATGTGCAGGAGTGGACAAAATGACCATTTGTACAATAAAACACAAAAGAATGGGAAAATGACATTCTTAACTCTAACTCTCAAGAATCGAGAGAAAGTATAAAGGACGGGAAGACGACGTCCCTTGAGGCGTGAAGGTGCACCCCGATGAGAGACCACCTCAGTAATACTCTAACCTGGTTATGAGACAGGAGAGTATAAAGATGCTAAAAGGAACGAGCATCAATAACGAAAGGAATATGTCCCCGCTAGAGAATCGAGGGCAGTTAGATGTTGAATTTAATCAACCTTGAATAAGCCTTGGTCAGTTATCCAAGATTGATTGGGGGCATATATGTGTACACATGTTCCCCTTTAATAACGACTCTATTATATAACTGTAATATGACATGATGAACTTACAACTATCAGACATTGCAGGAAATGAACTATTTTATTTACAAATACATGAGTTTGTACAGGGAACTCAAGCAAAAGATGCAAGGGCCGCGCTCGCTGCAACAATAGCAGACCAATAGAATATCAAAGTAACAAACAAAGCGCATTATCACTTAGGGTTCGGAGTGGACTTGGATTTCTTGGCAGCCTTAAGAGCTTTTTTGGCTTCCTTCTCAGCATCAGGTATGAGACACTTTGGTTTCTTCTTCTCTGTGATTGAGGTTCCGGAGTCAGTAGATTTCTTCCCAGAAGTCTGAGCACTGGGATCAAGAGAAGATTTTTTAGCAAGCTCTTCTGTAATTGACCTAGTTGAAAGCTTAACAACTAACCTCGACCCGGCATCCACTACTGCAAGGGGCTTAACACTTTCGGGATCTATCTCTTTGATTTTTAGTTGCATACGCTTGTCTTGTTTGGCCTTCATTTCAGCCAGAGTCTCGTCATCAGGATTCCTCGAGTCCCCAATTATAGAAACATCAGGTTCTCTTTCATGCCCGTTGTTACCATCATCATCTTTCAGAGCGTCTATCATTTCATCATCATGAGAAGCGTCGACGTTAGGTGGCATGGGAGTCTTATTGGTAGCATCCTCCCTTTTACCTTCAGCTCCTCCTTCTAATTCAATAATGGTAGCCTTATCCTGTTCTCCTTGAGCCTTTTCCACAGATTTTTCCCCAGTGGTGGTTCCCTGATGTACGTCAATCTTCTCGGTCGGTTCAACACCTACAGAATGAGAAGCAACAGTTATCAACTGAGGAGGAAACAAAGAATCCTCGATGGAGTGCCCAATGATATGACGAAAGGTGGAGACTGCCTTGACAAACTGAGGCGAAAAGGTGGAAATACCTTCTGATGATTTCTCAATTGGGGTGGCTACTATTTCAGATGCTGATTCAGGTATAGGGGATAGAAGAGGCGCTTTAGGAATCCCCGGGTTCTCGGGATCATATCCCTCTACTCTAGTAGCTTCGACAAAAACAGAAGAGGAACCAACTTCAGGGACATTTTTTCCTTTGACTCGGCGTCTCTCCTCCTCCATGGCGGCAACAATAAGGCGACGCCCCTCGGCCAGGCGTGCTGGTTCATCATCCTTCAGATATTTCTCCATGAGCTTATCTTCATCAACAAAGTCTACCTTAAGTTCATCTTTTTCCCATTCAATGATTTGATTCCATACATGAACTAAGGTAGTCGGATAGTCTTCGACCTAGGAGATGTTTTGGCGACGGATTATATGTGCAAAGAATTCTATCATCAGTTCGCCAAAGCCATGTAATTCTTTTTGAGCTTCTGATAGCTGCATATGAGTCTCTTCGGCGGACTTGATAGCGCTATCTAGATTCCCCTCGGCTAAGGCAGCTCTAGTCTCAGCCTCCATTAATTTGGATTCCAACTCAGCGTTCTTCCTCGCTAACTCGGCCTTTTCTTGCTCAAGAGTACTATACGCTGATTGCACTTTGACACTTTCTGAATTAGCGTCCTCAACTTGTTTCTTCAACTCTAAACGCTCTTGACTATGAGATTCCAATAAGTCATGATAACGCTTTTGCAATTCTTCGAATTGTTTTTTGAAATTGTTGGCATCTCGTTGAGCAATGGCAAGTTGACTTTGTGTATCTTCCAAGTCTTTCTCAAGATTTTTTAAAGCGTTTTCATCAGAATATGCAACTTTCTTCATTGCATCGATGTTTGTAATCAATTCTGAATGATTCTGGAAAGATTGCGTGAATACTTATACATCTCTGAGTACTGTTTTTCCACAGCGTCAATCTTTGCCTTAGCTTCATCTGCCCACTTTGAAGAAATAGGCTCGAGCGCGGGTAAGAAAGTTAGATTTTCGAAGTAATGATCCGGGAACTGCTTCTCCAGATAAGCTAGTTTTGTTTTGGAATCAGCATCCAGTGGTGGAGGTCTGCAATATGATAATTCGAAGTGTTTCCGCTTAGCAGGGACGATGGCTGCATCACCTTTTTCAGATCGTTTCTCAGAAGTTTTATGCTTGTCTCGCGAATCGGTGTGCTTCGGTGGACTCTTTTCTCGATTATATTTATCTTAGGGAGAAATTTGATCTTTGGATTGTGATGTGTCCCCTCCACGACGACTCTGATAGTTCTTATACCTATCCGGATCCGACCGAACAGGAGAACGAGAGCGTGAAGCATGAGGTCGATGAGAGTCATGATCCCTTTTGTCATCTCTTCCTCGGTTCTCCCGGCGATCATGATCAGTGTCAGGAGGAGGTCTGGTCATGCTACGGCCAATCTTCCCGACATCATAATAAGGACGTGACATTGTACATGCGCAACAATACAAGTGAAGTTCAGAATCGACATTTGCATAGGACATAAGTGTTGTGGCGTGCGGTGCTAATGTGTTAAGTGCATCCTAAGTGGTGTTCCCCCCAACAAACCCGAGCTTGAAGTCAGACTAGCACAAGTAGGCTCTTTGGTCTTTACGGGAGTAGTCACTTCTGAAGAAGTGAAAGTTAAAGGATTCGTTCTGAAGTCCTCTGAAGTATAAATCGTTTCGGGCAAGGGAAGGTTCCCTAAACCTTTGAATGTAGAATCGTCAGTAGTAGGAACATCTCCTTGAGAAGCGTCTAGTGGCAGCTCTCTCGGGGATGTTGGCCTTTCAGGAGAGATGGCTTCATTAGGAACAGTATACCCTTCTCTATACTTCTCAGCTATGTTGGCTAGTTCATCGTCTTGAGTTGAAGATGGAGAAGGAGGAGTCCTGAGAGGCATTGTTGGACCTTTAGAACCCTCACCTGTATCGGGGATAACGTCAACTGGGGGAATGTACACATACGGACCTATCCCATGACCTATGCTACGGGTAATAGATAGTAACCCGTAACGATGAAGATACTCATCCTTAAGAACACTGTCGATGGTTAAGAACTTTTGGTCACCATTGAGCAACTGGTGCAAACGATCAGAGTATAACTGACCTGATATTTGCTTTGGGTTGTCAACTGCGAATAAAAATGAAAGCAAGTTAGTATGCCAACATGAACACTTAAAGTTGGAATCTAGAAAATAGATGTTTTACTTGATTTGGTCCATCTCCTGGCGCACCCCGGTTGTTGTCTGATATAAAACCATTCAGGTTTTGGATCGCCAGCCTTGCTGCTGAATGGAACGGTGATAATTTTTCTTTTAGGGACTGATTCAAAGTATGAGAAGGAGGGAGTCTCTTGAGTCCGATGTTTGAAATTATAAAAGAAGTGGATGTCATCGAAGGTAGGTTCTATGCCTAGAATCTCTTTGTATTCTATGTACAAGGTGTATACATAAGCATAAGAGTTGGGATGCAACTGCATGGGGGCAATCCGCATTTGTCTCAGAAAATCAATGACAAAAGGTGGAAATGGAGGTATCGTCCCCAACTAGACACATTAATCGAGTGATAGCCATAAATCCTTCCGGTGGGTTGTGGGGGCGATCTGTTTTCGAAGGCAACTTAGTATCTCTTCTTAGTATCCCATGCTTTAGACATATTCTGGCAAGTCTATCATCATCGATCGTAGACTCAACAGAATCTTTGACTGGCTCCAATATAGTAGCAGATACAAACTCATCGGGAGCGCGATCATCTCCAACCTCTCCCTCCTCTTCCTCACCCAGAGACACATCACCTCCAGAAGATACTTCACTATTATGTGCTTCCATTTCGTAATCTGATCCCTCGTCATCCCATTCTGGGTTTGAGGAAGAGGATATGTCATCGAGAGCGAGTTTTTTAGATGTTCTCATGATTTCTTCCTTTTCCATTAATCTAGATGAGCGTATCTCTGCCATGGTCGCTAAACTATCGAAGAAGCAATAGTACAAGTTAGAGTAAAATAGCCCGAATCCCCTCGTGCAAGTGTGTGAACTAAAATGTGTACGGTGTGTGCAGGAGATGTAAGGTAAACACATGAGAACGTAACGCAAAGGTTCGATGAAGCAGTAATGTTCGAAATAGTTCTTGATATTCGTTTATGTTCGTAAGGCGCTATCCTAACTGTTCATCAAGTTGAAGGTTATGCCAAGTATTGATTAAGCTAGTTGGATAAATTCTCGTGCATTTAGTTGGACTGTTTCGGTTCGGTTCGGGTGTGTGTATTGGGATCGGATGGGGGGGGCAAAGTCATGTTTCGGTCTGAAGCAGACATTCACACCCAGTAAGTAAAACCGGATCAGTTCGAAGGTAGGCTTTCGGAGCGGTTTGGATTGACTTGGGTAATCATGCCTCTTTTCCTCCTTGTCTCTTACTCCAACCCGACCCGGTCTTGTAAACATCTTTCCCTTCCCTTCACTCCAACGTTTCTCCACCCGAACCGATCCCAATTCCTCTCCTCTTCTTCATCTTCTCCATTTTCCATCTCGCTCAACCAACACCGAACACAACTCCATGTCAAAAACCCCAATTAAGACCAAGCACTTACGTGCTCAAATATCCAACAAGATCCTAATCCCATCTCCCAACGCCTCGAGGTGGTGGCAGAACCACCGACGACGATGGCGAGGAGAGAGGAGGCCAAGGTGTCGAAGCCTGGCAAAGGCCATGACCAAATCGCTCGAAATTGACTACAAATTTTAACTCAAATCAGTTATTACAAGGATAATCAAAGTTTTTAACCTACTTACGAGTTTGGTTTGAAGACTAATGAGAAGGATTTTGGAGTTTTTTGAAAGATAGGGTTTCGGTGTGAAATATGATAAACAGGAGCAGTAAAAAGAAGGGGAAAGTGGTAGGCAATGGATTTATATAGGCTTATTGTGACCCAACGTATTCCCAGCCTTTTTACCCCGTTCAGACCGGGATACAAGCCCACAAATGCACTCTGGCCTGTTAATCCAGTGTTAAACAAGACAAGAGGGAAAGCCGTTCGGGTCGGGGTCCGAACCGAATGGGATTATACACATTGACTTGGCATATAAATTGAATTGAACTCAAGGAAAAATAAAGAAAAAGCTTACCTAGAGGAATTGCTGGACATCAAGAAGAGTTCTTAGAATTAATTAAAAATGAAGAAAGTAATCTATGCGTTTCGTGATATATATATAGACAACAAGAGATGCGGGTTTATGAAGCAACACATCCCTATAAACGAATGGAAATGACTATTTAACAATTCGAGTTCAGAAACTAATGGACAGATAGTGTCAAAGCACGCTTCGTCTTCAACTGAAACGTCCTTTGAGGGGGCAAAATGTTATCCTACTCTGTGAACTAGGCTACACAAAGATAGAAGAACAAATAACGAAGAGCACTCAGCCAAACATCCGAGTCGGATCGGATTTCATTGGGGCAGAGACAAAGTAACACAAAGCAATAAAGTCAGGATGCAAACTGGACTGGATCGGAAATGGCAAGGCCGATCCGACCCCCAGTTGTTAGTCAATCCGATCCGAGCCCAAACTGCCAGCAGCTTCACTCGCACGTTCTCCTTAAGAATCGGGGCGGTTACACACACATTCTACCCACGATCGCCACTAACCAGATGCGTTGTCCTCACCAGAATCCATCCGAACCCGAAAGTGATGGGATGGAGGCCACGTGGATACGAACCGATCCGGTTCCAGGAGGATTTTTCACCTATAAATACCACACCAAGAGGCATTTGGAAGGATCTTTTGGCATTTTCAGAACCAAAGCTCCTTAGCAATCTGAATTCCATCATCCTTTTCAGACCACAATCACTTTTCAAACAATATTTTAGAGAATTTTGAGTGAATCAATGTATGATATAAGTGAAAGAGAGTGAAGATCATCATTGTACTTACATTTCGATTATCAATTTAAAGAGTAGTAAGTGGACGTAGTCTACTTAATGCCGAACCACTATAAATTGTGTGTTTTCTTCGCTTTAGTTTTCATTTCATCAGAATCATCACTAGTTTGGGTGTTAGAACCATTTTTGGGTCTAACAATATGTATATATACTTGAAAGGTTAGAGCACGATTGTTTGCGAAGGCCCAAATCACAAACTTATTCTACTCAATTCTGTTGTTGCGCTCATTCTTACAACACTGTGAGTGGAATTCATTTAAGATACTATTTTCTATGATTTGCTAATTTAAAGTTGGATTATTGTTGTAACAACCCGAAAAATCGGAACCAATTTAAAGTTTTTTGGTTCTGATTTTCTGGGTTGTTACAATTGTGCCTAGGAAGATTTGAGTTGTTACGAAAAGAAAACAATATCAAACCCCTCAAGTCTTCCATTTGTTTTATGTTTGTACGAAGGAATTCTCAATTTACTTGTATATGTGGTTTTGACTTAATGAAATAATAAAAAGAAGCATGATTAGTGTTATAATTCTCTATATTGGTCGGCTTCATCTTATTTTATTTTGCATGAATTGATATGTATGGTTTTGTGCAAAAGGTTAAGATTTGGATGTAATTGTAAATTTGAATAGATTTAAATCTCTATTTCCTAAATAGTATTTGAATGTATTGTTTACAAGATGTCCAAATAGTAAGGTTTTGGGTGTAAACAAAAATAAAAGTGAATCCGTTTAAAATATGAATTATATATATATATATATTGGATATATGGCACTTTGTTTATCTTTTATTATTGATATAATCAAGTCAAAACTAGGTTGCAAGTTCTATGTTGCTATTATTGTTTTCCCATTTTGATTATTACATATTAATATGTATATTTATGCCATGATGAAGGAAATATGGGAAATAACTTGCACACCTTAAATTTGAAATAGGGATTGACATTTCAAACGTGGTTAGGACGTTAATTTCGTTCGCTTAAATGCGTAATAAATACAGTTAAATTAGGAATTTCAATTGAATGTCCTCACAGGAATTTGTATGTTTGTGTGTGTTAATACTTACGATATATCAATGATACTTAGACACGAGGTTAACTATTACGTGTAGTAGAATCCTTCCCAGAACCGACTAGCATATCGAGCATCTACAAGTAAGCCAGGTTAATGTGAGGGGTCTAAGTGTCATGGGCCATTATCAGTAGTACACTATGATACGAGGTTAGGCCCAACTTGTAGTAGAAACTTGCCGGAACCGCTTAGCAAATCCAACATCTACAAGTGGTTGATCTAATGTGAGATGTTTAGTGTGTGTATATATATTTGTGTGTGAAGTAGGTCTGTCTTGGAGAAAAGATATTACGTGGCTGACCAACCTTGATTTGGGTATTCAGTAGTTAGGAATAAGTCTATTCCTAAGGTTCACTCCTTGGTTTAGAACCCAAGTCATAGGACTAGCCCTTCAAAGGTCTTAAATGGTCATTTGGTCTGCCTTCCTCCTATAAGGTATTAAATGGTCTTAATATACGATAACGTGAGTATGATAGTTCTCCAAGTAATGTATGTTTCTTATCTTATGGCTAGTAAAGGCTGACCTAGGGACACATTATATGTATAGCCTAAAGGAACCACTGTCTAAGGAAAGTATTAAGTGGCTAGGAGTTCACCCATAGGGACAGCTAGATAGTAACAAGAGGATCTGCCGGGAGAGTTCTCCTAAAATGAAGTTGAGTTCCTAACACAAACCTGGTAGTAAGTGGCCCTTACTATTTCTCGATCTACAAGAGAAATTATTTATGACGTCTATGTTAGAGACGAGGTCTTAATTGGAAGTGGTCCGCCGTAGATTATTAAGTGACTACAGGGATATCCACCTTTAATAAATTAGGAAATGGTCTTAAGTGACTAGGAATATCCCGTCTCGTAGGGTATTAAGTGACTGTAAGAATGTCCTCCCTTAAAGTAACCTTGTGGGGGGTATTAAGTGACTGTAAGCACGTCCGCACTTAGATTGCATATAGGCCTTAAGTGACTATTAGAATGTCTGCCTTATATGTTTAATTTTGTGTATGTTTGTTGCGTAGACATAACATGAGGTGTTTATACTGCCAAATATAGGAAATAGTTATTCCTAATCTTGTCTGTATTTCATTCACTAGAACTTTATGTTCTAACCTCTCTTCTCTTTACATTAACAGGTTAGTAGGTGAGACTATTGATTTAGGAAGAGGAACCATCGCTTGGAGGAGGAGCCTCTCGAAGACTTAGTTATTGTGGCATTAGCTTTATTGTTGTTGTTATGTAATTGGGATAATGACTGGTGTTGTAACAGCCTACATTTTACGTATCAGAAGATCGTAAAATATTTTTGTTTTATTTTCTAAGGGTTGGGTCATTCTCATATTTTAATATGTTGCTTATGGGGATGTGAGACATGTCCATAATTCTTACCAATTTTATTTGTGACCATTTTGCCCCTGTCGGTCTTGTACAGGGTATAACTTTTGACTCAGGTTGAATCAAAGGGTGAGACCTGTGTCATTGGAAAGAAATTGATGATTGTCTTTCCGTAGAGTGGTTACATTAAAGATTTGGCTCAGCGGTTTGGGAGGAATCGCTGTTTTAAGGTTTTTCAGGATTTTGAGCCACATTAGGTTGATTTGAGAAGGCCCAAGTAGTGGGCTGGTGGAAACTATAAATAGAGGGTGAGAGGTATGGGAAATAGTTTACTTCCTCATTCCCTCATTAGGTGTCATTGAGCTCCTTCTTCCTCTAACACCTTTCCACCATTAAAAATCAAAATTTAAGAAGGGAAATCGAAGATCTACACCATTGGAGGCAAGATCTACATCAATTGAAGTGAGAATTGATCGAATCAAGGGGTTTGGTTTGAATTGCTTGCTGTTTGGAATCTTATTACATTGATTTTAGCTTGTTTTGGAAAATCGGTGAGTGATTTGCATCTCTTACATGGATTCAATGAAGTATATGAATGTCTGATCATGTTTTTCATCAAATTCAAGTGTTTTATCATAGGTCTATACCATGACAAGTCCAATTTCATATGAATCACCCTTTGATCTAATTTAGCATGTTTAAACCGGTAATTCCTATGCCATTTCATATGTTTATGCAAGTTAGATCTGCAATTTAGTCCATATCTTCGTTTATCATGATTTTGGAGTGATTTGCATAATTTTAGTGATAATCGTCATTTTCATGTTGCTAATGAATTCATATCATGTTTGTGGTCATATTTGATGAGTTAGACAAGTTGGTTTCGTCAAATATATCGTTTGGCGAAGTTTTGGTCGAAATGGGAGTTGCATTGGAGAAGTGCAGGTTTTGGGTCATTCATGGCGGGTCGGTCATCCATGGTGTGGTTTTCTTAGAGGAGAAGAAATGGGGTGGGTCGCACGTAGAGCTGGGTCGGTCACAGGGTCGGTCGAGCTGTTCGAGCGGGGTTGGTCAAGCTGTTCGAGCAGGGTCGGTCACAGGGTCGGTCGAGCTGGGTCGGTCACAAGGTCGGTCGAGCTGTTCGAGCATGGTTGGTAAAGCTATTCGACCAGGGTCGGTCGAGCTGGGTCAGTCACAGGGTCGGTCGGTCCAGTGGTGGAGTCATAGGGTCGGTCGCTCTAGGAGGGGTCGGTCGCACCACGGTTATTTCTGAAAATTTTATTTTTTGGGTACGACTCAGATTTGAGCAAAAAGGGCTTTCAAAAAAAATTAGGAGAAACCCCCCGAACCCTAGCCGCAGCGCAGTGATGTGTGACTTCGAAGTAGTGGGAATATTCGAAGTGCTGGATGTATTCATTGATCGGTATAAATCAACGAATGGGTAAACGTCTCAAGGGTATTTTGAGTTCGTGGATAATGGATACTCAAAGGGGACTTGAGTTAATGAATACTCATCGGAGTTGATGACTAAAGATGCAAAGGCCGAGAGATTATCGTTATCGTAAGTTCTAGCAGACTCAAAGCAGGGGTACTTTGGGCAGTCATGAAGGGTCTCATTCCTTGGGCAGTCGTGAAGGGCTTAGCTGTCGAGATTTGAGAAGACAAACATAGGAGTCATGATGGCGTATGGAGTTGTGCTAGAACTAGGGTTACCATTAGCCCTTGACATATGGCAGTCATGATGGGTCGTCATAAGATTAACGATGGTTTCAAAGCAAGGTTGGTGGTGATTGCCAGAGTCAGTCATGGATGTTTGTTTGCTCTGTTTGTACTGACTCATGTAGATTTTCCAACGTCAAAGGAGTTGTTCCTTGGTTGCTTGTCTGATATTGATTTAGGCCTCTGGGCTTGTGCTTGAGGGATGTTGAATTCGATTAGGATGGTTTACATGAGATATATAATCTAGATGAGATGAGTGCTTTACCATGATTGAATGGGTGTTCTGGGTTCCATAGATGTATGGTTGAATTTTTTAATGTAAAGGCTATCACTGTCAGATGTGGGGAAGATAAGTGTGAGTTCTTCTCTGGTATTAGGTAGTGGTTGGTTAATCTGCCTATCCTCATATACTTTATTGATGAAGTTTGTTAGCTGCCTTATCGCTCACTAAGACTGTTATCTAACTCAAGGTTTTATGTTTCCCTCTTATTACCTTGGGTTGTTCATCCGTATTTGGATGGGAAAACTAGGTGGCAGGTGACAGATCATTGCTTAGTGAGGGCGAGGTTGCAGTTCGGTGGTGAGTAGGAGGCTGGCGTACTATTTTACTACTATCTAGTACCTTTGTTTTTCCGCTGTTTGCTATTTCTCTGAGTATTATAGTGAGGAAAATTGTACAAACACTATTTTTGTTATCCTCGTGTATGGGAATTACTTTCTAGTTGTCATGAAAGTTTTAATTTTTTCTGCTTCACTATTACTACCTGTTGTATATGTTCTATTATATTTTATCCTTGCGCTGTGAGTTTACGACAGGTTCTGCTTGTATTATCATACCTTGATGATCATCCACAGCTGCTTGGCACACCTTTCAACGCACTTTTCCTCTAGTTTAGTGCAGGGGTTGTGGGCGATCGTCACATTTGGTATTAGAGCTCTGGTTAACGATTTTAGCCAAAGTTCTATGACGTAATCACGTATGAGAGACGTACTTGTAGATTTCAATTGGATGCTTACTATATATATTAGCATATATTGTAGTAGCGGTTGTTTTCCTTTAGCAGTTTTTCTTGAAAGTGGCTAATTATTCTAAATTGTAGATTTAGAATGAGTAGAAGAACAACAAGGCACGCTGCTAGGGGATCTAATATTGGAGGGGGAAATGGCGTTGAACCAAACTACCCTACCATGTTTGAAGCCATGATGGAGGCATTCATGTGTAGGGCGCCCGCTCCAGTGGTAGCAACGGTAGATGTGGGAGTTGTAATGACCCGCATTGGCAGAGGTATTAGAATTAATTTATTTAATTATTTAAAAGGTAATTAAAAGAATTTATTGGTCGTGGAATTTAATAATGGTAAATATTTAATTAAAATGATAAATTAAATAATATATTTAATTCAGTAATAATCAAAAATAGTGAAATTCACAGTATGGTGTAATTTGGGTTATCTAAAATATATATATCAGTTAGGAGTTGAATTATATTGACGAATATATTCAATCGACGTCAGTTTGAACGTATAATTATAATATAATTAAAATAGAGCTTGAAATGGCGCTGCAGTTCGCTATTTGGCGATTCGAACTTCAACTGAATGTACAGGATTCGTTTTAAGCTGGATTTCTGTGAAACAAGAAACGTGTGGAGCTGGTGGAGTTTATCTTTCTAGTGGAAGAGAAAAATCGGGATTTCGTCATGCAGATTTTGATTTATGTCCAAATAAAATTCTAGAAAAGTCGCTGTGGAATTCCTTTATAATTTATAAAGGAATTATTTATATTTTAAAAAGGAATTTCAATATAAATCGAATATCGGGTTGACCCAGAAGTGAATATCGAGTAGAAATTCATATAGGAATATTCTAGAGCTGTATGGTATTCCACTGTGAATATAGACGATAATATTTAATTTTTAAATATTTAATTTAATTATATTTAAATATATTTATATATTTAAATGGGTCATTTAGAGTTGTAAAAATAAGCCACTTTTGCAAACGAAGTCGGAATTCGACGAAACTAGTTTTGTTGGATCCGCAATGTCAAATAGTTGTTAGATTTCCAGTTTCGTGATTTTTAGAGTCACTGTGTGGCCGTACAGATTTTTAGAGTGTAAAATAGTCAGTATGTCGACAGTTAAAAATACGCTGTGTGAGCATACGGAGTCGGAATTCGACAAAACCAGTTTCGTTGGGACCGTAATGGCGAACTCTAGCTACATGTCCAGTTTGGTGATTTTTAGGTATCGTATGTAATCACTGGGATTTTTAGAAGGTAGGTACAAGGAGGAAATCGATAAAATAAAATACGAAAAATCAAACTGAAAATATCCCTCCCATTTTCTGAGGTTCCGCACAGACCACATGGCCTTCGATCTCCACCACAAACCTTACCTAACCCATTCAAGCCTATATAAGGCGTATAAACCATCACAGCAAGAAGTTTTCAAAGAAAAGAAAATCAAAATAAAACCAAAACAAATTCCTAAAATCACACAATATATGTATATGGATTCACACCATCATCAGCTTCAACCTGGTGGCGGTTTCGAAGGGTGCGGCGCCTCGTTTTTGGATGCTCGAAACACACAGTAAATTAGGGTTCTTCGATTCGGTTTTACAGAGACATTTATCTGAGTTTTTATGTCGATTTTGGGAATGGCGAGGTGGAATAACATGGGTTGGCAACATTTGGTGGCTTCCGGTGGGTTTTTTCCGTCGGAGCACTGTAGCGACGAGGTTCCCATCTGGACGTCGAGCTGTATAAATGGAGGAGGGGGTGATGGAGTTTTGGACGCCGAATCCTCTGGTATGAGCGGCGGTGGAGTTAGATGACCAGAGGAGGAGCATGGGGTGGTCAACGGTGGGTCAACGGGGAAGTGGAGTAGCGGTTCAGAAGGTCTTAACGTGGAAGAAGGGTGAGTGAGCGGGTTTAAATGGTTACGGGCCGGTTTGGTTGAAAAGGTCAAAGCCCAATGGATTTTTAAATTCAAATTCTATTTCTATTTAAAATGTAATAACTTGTGACCCTTATATCTTGGTCATACATGGTCGGAATTCAGCGAAACAAGATCCGTTGGGATCGTATGGACGACGACTACCAAATGAGACTGACTGGGAGTGAATCCGAGCTCGTTACTATTTATGGCAAAATAAATTGTCCGACTGAATCAAATAACGCAAACCGTTATTTCACGGCTAACGCGCAAATGTGAGTAAATCTCACTAACTCTGAACAGTTTATAATTTCATGTTGTATTTTTAGAACTGTTAGATATTGGATGATTGACTGTGTGTTGACGATTTGATTGAACTGCTAGTCAGTTAGTTGAATTTCTATATTGATTCTGTTTAACAGAATGTATCATATAAAATTGAAAGTGATGTTATCTATATTGTTTAACATCTGTGATGCAGGGAAACAGGTTGGAGGAATCCGACCGGATTCCTCAACATTTATTTTACTATTTTTCATATATTGTGATATATGATGTGTTATATAATCTGTTATGGATTATGTGTGTTGGAATGATGTTGATCATTGTTATTCAATATTTTAAATATCATAAAAGACCCTGGGATGTAAAAAGAATTATTTCAATGTATATTGAAATAAAGGGATTTTATAAAATCAACAGATTTTATTAAAGGAAATATTTCGAAAGTAAATAAAAGGGAAAAATGTTTTTAAAATGAATAGAGTTTTATAAAAGGAAAATCATTTGTAAAGTGAAGAACTGTTACTAAAAGTAAATCTTTATAAATGAATAGTTTATTCGAAAAGGAGTTAATCGATGTTAGTTAATCGATTAGGGAATAAAGTTAAAAGGAGTTAATCGATGTTAGTTAATCGATTAGGGAATAAAGTTAAAAGGAGTTAATCGATGTTAGTTAATCGATTAGAGAATAAAGTTAAAAGGAGTTAATCGATGTTAGTAAATCGATTAGGGAATAAAGTTAAAAGGAGTTAATCGATGTTAGTTAATCTATTAGGGAATAAAGTTAAAAGGAGTTAATCGATGTTAGTTAATCGATTAGAGAATAAAGTTAAAAGAAGTTAATCGATGTTAGTTAATCGATTAGAGAATAAAGTTAAAAGGAGTTAATCGATGTTAGTTAATCGATTAGAGAATAAAGTTAAAAGGAGTTAATCGATGTTAGTTAATCGATTAGAGAATAAAGTTAAAAGGTGTTAATCGATGTTAGTTAATCGATTAGAGAATAAAGTTAAAAGGAGTTAATCGATGTTAGTTAATCGATTAGAGAATAAAGTAAAAGGAGTTAATCGATGTTAGTTAATCGATTAGAGAATAAAGTTAAAAGGAGTTAATCGATGTTAGTTAATCGATTAGAGAATAAAGTTAAAAGGAGTTAATCGATGTTAGTTAATCGATTAGAGAATAAAGTTAAAAGGAGTTAATCGATGTTAGTTAATCGATTAGAGAATAAAGTTAAAAGGAGTTAATCGATGTTAGTTAATCGATTAGAGAATAAAGTAAAAGGAGTTAATCGATGTTAGTTAATCGATTAGAGAATAAAGTTAAAAGGAGTTAATCGATGTTAGTTAATCGATTAGAGAGTAAAGTTAAAAGGATTTAATCGATGTTAGTTAATCGATTAGAGAATAAAGTTAAAAGGAGTTAATCGATGTTAGTTAATCGATTAGAGAATAAAAAAAAGGAGTTAATCGATGTTAGTTAATCGAATAGAGATTTATTCGAAGGAGGGTTAAGTAAGGGAGTTAGTAAAGGGATATAAAGTGAACTTTGCCTATTTCAAGGTTAGAATGTTGTTCAGTTAAGGTCTGAGAGGTAGTTCTACCCCAACTTCATTGGCTTCGTTTTTAACTAAGGAATAGTTAAGGTTCGGCAGTAAAGGAAATGGTTTGAGTTGGCATCGCGATGGTTTGTTTAAACATCTGTCTAAGTCCAATGAAGAAGCTTTGGAAATGTTTTCCAAATAAGAAACCAGAAATGTTTTTCTAATAAAGAAAACAGGAAATGGAAATGTTTTCCACTGTTAATAACGTATATTTTCCAAATTTAGAAAATAAGAAATATTGAATATAGGGAAACAGGAGATAAGTAAATTTATGAAATAAAGAGATAAATGTTGAATGGTGATTGATCGATATAATTTCCATTTGGAAATAATATCGTTGTTTGCACACCTGTTTTTCTTCGATAGTTAAATCACAGACTATCGAAGTTTTGACCATTTTAACGTTGTTAATATGGAGAGACCGGTTGGATTATTATCCAAAGAACCACTCTGTATTGGCATAAGCGTTGCGAATCATATATGCCAAAGGAAATTGAAAACGGAGTTATGCAAGGACTATCCTGTTACAGAATAGTGCCTTCGGTTCATCCTGTTCCTGGATGACTTGTATGGACGGATGTCTGACAGAGTATTTCCATGCGATCACGTATATTGATTTCTCCAACCGTACCAAGAGTGGAAGCGAGGAAGGAAACTTCTTTTAGCTAACACATAATGTATTGTTGAGGACGTCAATCGGTGATTTGATGGATTTGATGATGTGGCATTCAAAGTGAATCTGGTGTGATGATAAAGCGTAGCTTCTAGCCTCATCAACCGGTAAATGACAGAAATCGGGCAGGCAGCATGGCTAAGTCGGTTGCACCGAAGTAGGGTGTATAATCACCTGATCTAGAGTTTCATTTACTTCTAAAAATCTATTGTTGATGCTTTCCCATTCGGGAAACGGTTGCTGATCCCAACCGTTGGTGATATACATTCGATACACTCAAGCGAAATGAGTGGTCGGTCATGTGTGGCCGGGTTGCAAGATGTTCTTATTGAACCCAGTGTATTCCTTTCTAGAGGTACACTAGCGAAAGGTGGTTCCATACCTTGTCATAGTTGGAAATCCATTACCCAATACGTGCTTGCGGTTTTGATTGTATACTATATATGTAGGACGTGAGATGAAAGCGTTTCTGCTAGATGCTTATATATACTGTGATTGATAGGCATTATTATAATATCAAAAGGTTTTTGATATAAAGTTATTTTGGATTCTCATAAGGGAAAACCCGTTCTGTTATGCGGCGTGGTCTTATGAGATATCGTTTACTTGTTCGAACTGTTTTTAAACTGTTTTACTCATACCAGTCCCATGACTGACCCGGAGTTTATTTTGTTGTTTTCCCTAAACTCTTGGGTGCCTAAATTTGTATGGGCAGTCAAGTAGTTGGTATTTTACAGATATAGTTGAAGAGCTGGAGCAGGAGGCTTCAGGATCATATAGCTATAGTTATTTCCACTGTGTTGTAAGTGCTGTACTTTGATAATGATGTATATTCAAATACAGATGTATATTTCAAAGTTATGTTACATGTATTATATGTTATTCTTTCCGCTGTGAGGTTCGTGTTACTCTGATGTTGTGTTCTTCTTCTTCTTCTATTCTAATTTTCTATCTTATCTTTCCTCACCCTCTAATTTCTTTCACTAATTACCAGGATTTTTCGGTGTTTTGGTTATCGACATCGAGTTTATGCCGATAACCAAAGTCGCTCAAAATCCGGGTCATTACAGTTGGTATCAGAGCTTAAGTTAAGAATAACTTGGCTCTGTGGCGTGAATCGGTAGAGATAGGGTTAGTAATACCCTAGACTGAGATTGAGTGTAAATATACGAGTGAACGTATTTTTAGATGACATAAAAAAATAATTTTATATTGTGGAGATTTATTGGTTGAGTAGTTTATGAGTTCTGGTCGATCAGTTTGATCCACTGTATCGGTAGGGATTTTGTAAACACTCGAATACGATGAACCGTCATGGTATGTTTTGAAAAAAGGGTAAATGAAAATAAGTTTACCCAAAGTATATTTTGATATATATTGGATATATTGGTTGTTATTATAATCGAGTAAGATTATAAATTAAATGGTTATGTAAATTAACCAATTAGAATTCATATAAGTGAAATACGTGAAATCAGATGAGTTGAATCTGGAATTATAAACCAGAAATTGAATTAAAATTCTGGAGAATTGGATAAGTGTTTGTAAATGGATTGGGATTAAAAGTAAGGAAAATTTAAGATCCTGCGAGATTTTAAATTGTTTTACAAGCAGTGTGAATTATATTTTGAAATGAATTTCAAAGTGGAAATGTTTAGAAATGGTTTTATAGTATTGAACTCACTTCGATCGCTGGAAAATAGATTCTGATGATGATAGCTGCATCATCAGTATTCATTTTCGAGTTGTAAGTGACGAGTTACTACCAGAGATACTGTATTGAATTTGTTTTGGGAAAGACAAGTTGTGTTGAATTTCAAAATGAGATTTATAATATAGAATTTGAAATATTAACTTGTTTTAAAAGAAATAAAACGAGAAGTTCCTTTATAAACGAAGTTTATAAATAGTTCTTTTATAAATGAAGATTATAAATGAAGTGAAGAGAATTATCATTGGATAATTCAGAAATAAAAATACAAGTGTGAGATTGAAAGGGAAATCTATTTTCCTAAGGTAGAAATATCGATTTCAAAAGGAATTAAAATCGAGACTTATGTAAAGAATGAATAAAGAAAGTTTGAAAAGGAATTTGAATAAAGGAAGTTCAAACATAGGATTTGAATATAGAAATTCAAATGAGATTTGAATAAGGAAGATTTAAATAATGGAAAATTGAATATAGAATTCATATAGAGTAATAATGGAATTTGAATATAGAAATTCAAAGGGAGTTTGAATATATGAAAATCAATGAAATTGAAATAGAGTTTGAATATAGAAATTCAAATGGAATTCAAATATAGAATTTGAATAAGGAAATTGAAACGAAATTTAAATATAAAATTTGAATAAGAGAATTGAAATGAAATTCAAATATAGAATTTGAATAAGAGAATTGAAATGGGATTTGAATATATAGGATTTGAATAATAGAAGTGATATAAAATTTGAACAGAAATTGAATAGAATTAACTAAGTCGAAGAGGAATTAGTTAATCGAGTTTTGAATTTGAAGTTAAACTTTGAAAGGTGAATTGGATTTGTAAATGGATATTCGAAATCAAATATAGAACTTAAATTTGAAATTTGGATTCAAATTAGTTAATAAGCAAGTTAAAATATATTTGAACATGTCATGTTCAAATATAAAAGTGAAATAGACTAAAGAGTTAATTAACAAATTAATTAACGAATTGAGTTAAACGATCGGGTATAGTTGAATTAAATTGGACAGGGTTAGATATACAGGAGATAGGTATGGATAAGGTATGAAGGTATATAGATAGAATGCTCGACGAAAAGGTATGTATTTAATTCATATATGAGATTTTATGCGCCGTATCGGCAAGCCGCTTGGCTTTTTCTTTTTCTTTTGGATTGGTGAGGTCCATGGGAGGCTATTTGAAATATCCCGGTGCTCCTAGTACAAAGGAGGTTATGGCAAATTTTTCCGGGAATTTAAGGAGTTAGAATATTTTTAAGATAATTTGATAGTTAGAAATCAACGTATCGATATATATATAGAAGTCGATAAGGAAACGAACTTAGAAATAGAATAGTATAATCAAAAAGGAAGACTAAGAATAAAATCTAGTAAGAATAGAAAGAGAAAGTGTATACGTGTTTAAAAGTGAATAAGTAGTTGTATGGTATTGATTATTCGAGTAAGTAGTCATATCTGTTTTGACGTTATAAATGTTATTCAGTCAAGGTCTGAGAGGTAGGTATACCCCAACTTGATTGATTTCATTATTAACAAATAAATAGTAAGATTTCAGGCTCAAAGATCAATGTTGAATAAGAGTTAGTTGAATATAGTATTTGGGTTGTCGTAGCGATGTTTTACACAACATCCGTTTTAACCCAAATTAGTGTAAACTTGGAAATAGAATAAAGAATATTTCCTAAGTATAGAAATAAACGAGATCAGAAAAGAGATAAGTAATTGGAATACTTTTCAATTATAAATAGCATATATTTTCTAAAGTTTAGAAAATAAAGGAAGACGATATTCGGAAATGTTTTCCAAATAACGTAAAAGGCCAATATGGTTATTGAAAATATTTGGTTAACAAATATTGATAAAGAAATAGAGAAGTGATTTAACTGATGGAATATTAATTAAGGGCTCAGTGACATGTTCAAAAAGGAAAACTTGATTTTTGAAAGGAGTAAACTGTTTAAAAACTCCCAGGGAAAGATTGTTTGAATTAAAAACAAATTTAACAGAAATTTGTGAAAGCAAAATTGAATTAAAGTAAAGCCAGTAAAGTGGTAACTGAGGTTGAATTAGAATGATATCAAGACAAATTGGATTATGAGATTCAAATTTGAAGTGTAATGTGACAATCAAGTTAAGAGTTGGGAATCGAGAAGAAACTCGAGTTGAAATGATATTTGACTCGGATATAAGCAAATGGTTGTGTTGTGGATAAAAGCAGATTGGAATTTGATTGGGATGACCCTTGTATCCGCTGAATTGATAATAGGTGGAAAGGACATAATGATATGCCGACAAAAAGGTACAAGTTTATATATCTATTGGATATAAGATTTATGAGCCAAATTGGCAAGCCGCTTGGCTGTTTGATTTTCTTTTGGGATGGAGATGGCCTAGAGAGGCGAGTTGGAGTTTGACCTATTGAACAGTACAAAGGAGGTGCCGGCGAAATTTTTCGAAGAGTTAAGGCGTTAGAAAATTTTCAGGATTTTTGAAAATTTTCGTTGATAAGAATTAATTAATATTTAATTGAAATTAAATTGGTTCAGTTGAAACTGAAGTTAAGAAGTGAACAAATATGTTCTAACCCATCGATAGGGTCGTCCTCTACTTTTTAGCAATTTCGAGGACGAAATTATTTTAAGTGGGAAAGATTGTAATGACCCGCATTGGCGGAGGTATTAGAATTAATTTATTTAATTATTTAAAAGGTAATTAAAAGAATTTATTGGTCGTGGAATTTAATAATGGTAAATATTTAATTAAAATAATAAATTAAATAATATATTTAATTCAGTAATAATCAAAAATAGTGAAATTCACAGTATGGTGTAATTTGGGTTATCTAAAATATATATATCAGTTAGGAGTTGAATTATATTGACGAATATATTCAATCGACGTCAGTTTGAACGTATAATTATAATATAATTAAAATAGAGCTTGAAATGGCGCTGCAGTTCGCTATTTGGCGATTCGAACTTCAACTGAATGTACAGGATTCGTTTTAAGCTGGATTTCTGTGAAACAAGAAACGTGTGGAGCTGGTGGAGTTTATCTTTCTAGTGGAAGAGAAAAATCGGGATTTCGTCATGCAGATTTTGATTTATGTCCAAATAAAATTCTAGAAAAGTCGCTGTGGAATTCCTTTATAATTTATAAAGGAATTATTTATATTTTAAAAGGGAATTTCAATATAAATCGAATATCGGGTTGACCCAGAAGTGAATATCGAGTAGAAATTCATATAGGAATATTCTAGAGCTGTATGGTATTCCACTGTGAATATAGACGATAATATTTAATTTTTAAATATTTAATTTAATTATATTTAAATATATTTATATATTTAAATGGGTCATTTAGAGTTGTAAAAATAAGCCACTTTTGCAAACGAAGTCGGATTCGACGAAACTAGTTTTGTTGGATCCGCAATGTCAAATAGTTGTTAGATTTCCAGTTTCGTGATTTTTAGAGTCACTGTGTGGCCGTACAGATTTTTAGATTGTAAAATAGTCAGTATGTCGACAGTTAAAAATACGCTGTGTGAGCATACGGAGTCGGAATTCGACGAAACCAGTTTCGTTGGGACCGTAATGGCGAACTCTAGCTACATGTCCAGTTTGGTGTTTTTAGGTATCGTATGTAATCACTGGGATTTTTAGAAGGCAGGTACAAGGAGGAAATCGATAAAATAAAATACAAAAAATCAAATTGAAAATATCCCTCCTATTTTCTGAGGTTCCGCACAGACCACATGGCCTTCGATCTCCACCACAAACCTTACCTAACCCATTCAAGCCTATATAAGGCGTATAAACCATCACAGCAAGAAGTTTTCAAAGAAAAGAAAATCAAAATAAAACCAAAACAAATTCCTAAAATCACACAATATATGTATATGGATTCACGCCATCATCAGCTTCAACCTGGTGGCGGTTTCGAAGGGTGCGGCGCCTCGTTTTTGAATGCTCGAAACACACAGTAAATTAGGGTTCTTCGATTCGGTTTTACAGAGACATTTATCTGAATTTTTATGTCGATTTTGGGAATGGCGAGGTGGAATAACATGGGTTGGCAACATTTGGTGGCTTCCGGTGGGTTTTTTCCGTTGGAGCACTGTAGCGACGAGGTTCCCATCTGGACGTCGAGCTGTATAAATGGAGGAGGGGGTGATGGAGTTTTGGACGCCGAATCCTCTGGTATGAGCGGCGGTGGAGTTAGATGACCAGAGGAGGAGCATGGGGTGGTCAACGGTGGGTCAACGGGGAAGTGGAGTAGCGGTTCAGAAGGTCTTAACGTGGAAGAAGGGTGAGTGAGCGGGTTTAAATGGTTACGGGCCGGTTTGGTTGAAAAGGTCAAAGCCCAATGGATTTTTAAATTCAAATTCTATTTCTATTTAAAATGTAATAACTTGTGACCCTTATATCTTGGTCATACATGGTCGGAATTCAGCGAAACAAGATCCGTTGGGATCGTATGGACGACGACTACCAAATGAGACTGACTGGGAGTGAATCCGAGCTCGTTACAATTTATGGCAAAATAAATTGTCCGACTGAATCAAATAACGCAAACCGTTATTTCACGGCTAACGCGCAAATGTGAGTAAATCTCACTAACTCTGAACAGTTTATAATTTCATGTTGTATTTTTAGAACTGTTAGATATTGGATGATTGACTGTGTGTTGACGGTTTGATTGAACTGCTAGTCAGTTAGTTGAATTTCTATATTGATTCTGTTTAACAGAATGTATCATATAAAACTGAAAGTAATGTTATCTATATTGTTTAACATCTGTGATGCAGGGAAACAGGTTGGAGGAATCCGACCGGATTCCTCAACATTTATTTTACTATTTTTCATATATTGTGATATATGATGTGTTATATAATCTGTTATGGATTATGTGTGTTGGAATGATGTTGATCATTGTTATTCGATAATTTAAATATCATAAAAGACCCTGGGATGTAAAAAGAATTATTTCAATGTATATTGAAATAAAGGGATTTTATAAAATCAACAGATTTTATTAAAGGAAATATTTCGAAAGTAAATAAAAGGGAAAAATGTTTTTAAAACGAATAGAGTTTTATAAAAGGAAAATCATTTGTAAAGTGAAGAACTGTTACTAAAAGTATATCTTTATAAATGAATAGTTTATTCGAAAAGGAGTTAATCGATGTTAGTTAATCGATTAGGGAATAAAGTTAAAAGGAGTTAATCGATGTTAGTTAATCGATTAGGGAATAAAGTTAAAAGGAGTTAATCGATGTTAGTTAATCGATTAGAGAATAAAGTTAAAAGGAGTTAATCGATGTTAGTTAATCGATTAGGGAATAAAGTTAAAAGGAGTTAATCGATGTTAGTTAATCGATTAGAGAATAAAGTTAAAAGGAGTTAATCGATGTTAGTTAATCGATTAGAGAATAAAGTTAAAAGGAGTTAATCGATGTTAGTTAATCGATTAGAGAATAAAGTTTAAAGGAGTTAATCGATGTTAGTTAATCGATTAGAGAATAAAGTTAAAAGGAGTTAATCGATGTTAGTTAATCGATTAGAGAATAAAGTTAAAAGGAGTTAATCGATGTTAGTTAATCGATTAGAGAATAAAGTAAAAGGAGTTAATCGATGTTAGTTAATCGATTAGAGAATAAAGTTAAAAGGAGTTAATCGATGTTAGTTAATCGATTAGAGAACAAAGTTAAAAGGAGTTAATCGATGTTAGTTAATCGATTAGAGAATAAAGTTAAAAGGAGTTAAGGAGTTAATCGATGTTAGTTAATCGATTAGAGAATAAAGTAAAAGGAGTTAATCGATGTTAGTTAATCGATTAGAGAATAAAGTTAAAAGGAGTTAATCGATGTTAGTTAATCGATTAGAGAATAAAGTTAAAAGGATTTAATCGATGTTAGTTAATCGATTAGAGAATAAAGTTAAAAGGAGTTAATCGATGTTAGTTAATCGATTAGAGAATAAAGAAAAGGAGTTAATCGATGTTAGTTAATCGAATAGAGATTAATTCGAAGGAGGGTTAAGTAAGGGAGTTAGTAAAGGGATATAAAGTGAACTTTGCCTATTTCAAGGTTAGAATGTTGTTCAGTTAAGGTCTGAGAGGTAGTTCTACCCCAACTTGATTGGCTTCGTTTTTAACTAAGGAATAGTTAAGGTTCGGCAGTAAAGGAAATGGTTTGAGTTGGCATCGCGATGGTTTGTTTAAACATCTGTCTAAGTCCAATGAAGAAGCTTTGGAAATGTTTTCCAAATAAGAAACCAGAAATGTTTTTCTAATAAAGAAAACAGGAAATGGAAATGTTTTCCACTGTTAATAACATATATTTTCCAAATTTAGAAAATAAGAAATATTGAATATAGGGAAACAGGAGATAAGTAAATTTATGAAATAAAGAGATAAATGTTGAATGGTGATTGATCGATATAATTTCCATTTGGAAATAATATCGTTGTTTGCACACCTGTCTTTCTTCGATAGTTAAATCACAGACTATCGAAGTTTTGACCATTTTAACGTTGTTAATATGGAGAGACCGGTTGGATTATTATCCAAAGAACCACTCTGTATTGGCATAAGCGTTGCGAATCATATATGCCAAAGGAAATTGAAAACGGAGTTATGCAAGGACTATCCTGTTACAGAATAGTGCCTTCGGTTCATCCTGTTCCTGGATGACTTGTATGGACGGATGTCTGACAGAGTATTTCCAGACGATCACGTATATTGATTTCTCCAACCGTACCAAGAGTGGAAGCGAGGAAGGAAACTTCTTTTAGCTAACACATAATGTATTGTTGAGGACGTCAATCGGTGATTTGATGGATTTGATGATGTGGCATTCAAAGTGAATCTGGTGTGATGATAAAGCGTAGCTTCTAGCCTCATCAACCGGTAAATGACAGAAATCGGGCAGGCAGCATGGCTAAGTCGGTCGCACCGAAGTAGGGTGTATAATCACCTGATCTAGAGTTTCATTTACTTCTAAAAATCTATTGTTGATGCTTTCCCATTCGGGAAACGGTTGCTGATCCCAACCGTTGGTGATATACATTCGATACACTCAAGCGAAATGAGTGGTCGGTCATGTGTGGCCGGGTTGCAAGATGTTCTTGTTGAACCCAGTGTATTCCTTTCTAGAGGTACACTAGCGAAAGGTGGTTCCATACCTTGTCATAGTTGGAAATCCATTACCCAATACGTGCTTGCGGTTTTGATTGTATACTATATATGTAGGACGTGAGATGAAAGCGTTTCTGCTAGATGATTATATATACTGTGATTGATAGGCATTATTATAATATCAAAAGGTTTTTGATATAAAGTTATTTTGGATTCTCATAAGGGAAAACTCGTTCCGTTATGCGGCGTGGTCTTATGAAATATCGTTTACTTGTTCGAACTGTTTTTAAACTGTTTTACTCATACCAGTCCCATGACTGACCCGGAGTTTATTTTGTTGTTTTCCCTAAACTCTTGGGTGCCTAAATTTGTATGGGCAGTCAAGTAGTCGGGATTTTACAGATATAGTTGAAGAGCTGGAGCAGGAGGCTTCAGGATCATATAGCTATAGTTATTTCCACTGTGTTGTAAGTGCTGTACTTTGATAATGATGTATATTCAAATACAGATGTATATTTCAAAGTTATGTTACATATATTATATGTTATTCGTTCCGCTGTGAGGTTCATGTTACTCTGATGTTGTGTTCTTCTTCTTCTATTCTAATTTTCTATCTTATCTTTCCTCACCCTCTAATTTCTTTCACTAATTACCAGGATTTTTCGGTGTTTTGGTTATCGACATCGAGTTTATGCCGATAACTAAAGTCGCTCAAAATCCGGGTCATTACAGGAGTTCTATTGCCTAGGGTTGTGGATTTTGCGAAGTTATGCAAAGATTATACATCTCTAGGAGGAAAGTCATTCAAAGGAACTGAACCACTTGAAGAGGTTCAGAGGTAAATGGATTCTTGCATTTGTATCTTTGGAGACTTGGGGTTGGATGGTGCAACAAGAAGGAAGCTTGCATCAAGGCAATTGCAAGGCAGGGCCATGGTATGGTGGAATTCTATTACACTTGAGACTCCAGAGGAAGAGATTTCATGGGAACAATTCCAGGCTAAGTTTGAAGCAAAGTTTATCTCCACAGCTCAGAAATCTACTCCATTCAAGAAATTTGTGGAATTAAGGCAGAATGGTCTACCTGTGCTTGACTATATTTTTGACTCTAAAGCCTTGTCCAGATATGCTTGTTCCTACATTGATACATACATAGGAAGGCCATTGGTGGATCACCTTGATGATTCATTTAAGAAGCTTATGGAAAAAGCTGTTTGTCATGAGAGTTTGTTTTCTAAAGAAGCAAATGCTGTCGCTGCAACCAAGGGAGCTCAAAAACCACAGCAGGGTGGTAATAATAAGAAGAGGAAGCAGCAATAGCAGAAAGGAAAGGATGACTAGAAGAATCCTAAGAGTGAGGTGGTTTGCTTTAACTGCCATCAGAAAGGCCATTTTGCCAATGAGTGCAAGAATCTGAAGGTTGAGAGGAAATGTCACAATTGTGGCAAAATTGGGCATCTCAAGACGGACTGTCCAGATCTAGCTAAAGGGAAGCAGATTGTGAAGGCATATGCTTTGGAAGCCGTGCCATCTTCTTCGAGAGCTCCTACTGCAGAGGATAAGGGAAATGGTGTCGTCGTTCAAGGTACTCTTTCTGTCCGAGGTGTTTCAGTTCGGGTTTTGTTCGATACTGGAGCATCACATTCTTTCATTTGTAATGAGCTTGTGTGTCGCTTGGGTTTGGAACCTGAGATTTGTGATAGACCATTGATCGTAACTATTCCAGTTGGGGGTTTGTCCAATTTGTGCATGTTGTGTCGTGGTCTAGTGTTGTCGATTCATGGTTGCTCTTTTGTGTGTGATTGATTTGTTCTTAACTTCGCTGGGTTTGGGATCAACTTGGGCATGGATTTGCTCAAGAGGTATGCGGCAAGAGTGAATTGCAAGAAGCTAGAGGTGAGGGTCGGGAATGTGGAAGGGCGAATGGTGTTGATTAGATGTAAGTGCGATGACGGGGTCTTCGTAAGTTATCTATATTCACTTGGGATTCCACAGGAAGACTTGTCATCTGTGCTGATCGCTAATGAGTATATGGATGTCTTTGACGAGGTCAAAGGGTTGCCGCCGCATCGTGAGATCGAGTATAGGATCGATTTGGTCCAGGGTGCTAGACCAATCATTATGCCTCTTAGGCGAATGGCGCCTAAGAAAAAATGAGAGTTGGAGGTGCAAGTTCGAGACCTTCTAGGAAAGGGATTTATTGGGAGAAGTATTTCCGAATGGGGTGCACCTGTCGTGTTTGCAACCAAGGAAGATGGCTCATTGAGGTTGTGTGTGGACTATCGTGAGCTGAACAAGGTGACTAAGAAGAACAAGTATCCATTTCCAAGGATTGATTACTTGTTTGATCAGCTTCACGAAGCCAAAGTGTTTTCTCAGATGGATTTGGCAACTGGATTTCACCAATTGAGAGTGGCGAAGGATAGTGTGCCAAAGACTGCTTTTAGGACACCATCCAGGTTCTTCGAATGGTTGGTGATGCCATTTGGGTTGACTAACGCGCCAGCGTATTTCGTAGATCTTATGAATATAGTTTTCAGAGATCTATTGAACAAGTTCGTGCTTGTGTTCGTGGATGATATTCTGGTTTACTTCCGAAATGAGGAAGAACACAAGACGCACTTAAGAGTTGTGTTGGAAATCTTGCGAAAGCATCAGCTGAGAGCTAAGTTTTCAAAGTGTCACTTCTGGAAGAGTGAAGTGAGGTTCTTAGGCCATGTTGTTTCTGGAAGTGGGATAGTGGTTGACCCCGCTAAAGTGGCAGCAATCCAAGACTGGGATAGACCTAAGAATGTGACGGATGTGAGAAGTTTCCTTGGGTTGGCTGGTTATACCGACGGTATATCAAGGATTTCTCTAAGATAGCTGCACCGTTGACAGGATTGACGAAGAAGAACTAAGTGTTTACATGGGATGCAAAGTATGAACAAGCGTTCAAGATCCTGAAAGAGAGACTCACAAGTGCTCCTGTTTTGACCATTCCAAGTGGGAATAAAGAAATGATTGTGTATACCGATGCATGTGGTACTGTACTTGGAGCAGTGCTGATGCAGAAGGATAAGGTTGTGGCCTACGCATGTCGACAGCTGAAGCCGCGTGAAAGGAATTATCCAACTCATGATTTGGAGTTGGCGGCGATTGTGTTTGCTCTGAAGATGTGGATATATTACCTATTGGGAGTTCGATTCGAGTTATTCACAGATCACAAGTCGTTAAATTATTTTTTCTCCTAAAAGGATTTGAATCTTCGGCAGCAACAATGGTTAGAGTTCTGGCATCATATGATTTCGGTATAGCCTATACTCCTGGTAAAGGCAACGCAGTGCCAGATGCGTTGAGCCGAAGGCACGCAAGTTTGGTAGCAATGTTTTCAGAATGGAAGAGCCTCGAGTACTTGGCAGGGTTTGATTTCAGGCCAAGGTGTGAATTGGAACCTGAAATGTTGGCAAGCTTATCAATAAGAAATACTTTCATCGAAAGGATTGGCGAGAGCCAAACGCAAGATGCAAAGCTTGTCGAGTTTATCCCGAAACTGGAACCAGAAGATAAAGATTTTGAAGTCGATCGAGAAGGTTGGCTTCAAAAGCGAGGGCGATTAGTTGTTCCTGATGTCAACGGATTGAAAGATGAGGTTCTGAGAGAATGTCATTACTTGAAGTTGACGATTCATTCCGGTGGTAATAAGATGTATCAGGACATGAAGCGAGTATACTACTGGGAAGGGATGAAGCGAGATATTGGAAGGTTCATTTCCAAATGCATGAACTGTCAAGCCAAGTGGTTTGCATTAGCCATTGGAAGTTCCTACATGGAAGTGGGAGCAAGTATTGATGGATTTTATCGGTGGACTACCTAGACCAGGGCAGGAAATGAAGGAATTTGGGTCATTGTGGATTGCTTGACCAAAAGTGCAAGGTTCATTCCTGTCAAGTCGACTAGGACGACATCGAAATTGGCTGAACTTTACGTGAACTGGATAGTTCGATTCCATGGTATCCCAAAGATCATAGTTAGTGACCGAGATCCATTATTTACGAGTGGATTCTGGAAGAGTTTGCAAGAAGCTTTGGGAATCGAGTTGTGTTTAAGTATGGCTTACCATCCCCAAACTGATGGTCAAACCAAGAGGGTCAACCGGGTTTTGGAAGATCTCCTAAGAGCTTGTGTGTTGGATTTTGAGGGATCATGGGAAGACCATCTGCATCTAGTTGAGTTTGCATATATAATTGCTACCAGTCTAGCATTAGGATGGCACCATACGAGGCATTGTATGGGAGACCGTGCAACTCTCCAGCATGTTGGTTAGAAACTGGAGATAAGTTGGTACTTGGGCCAGAGATGATTAGAGAGACCTCAGATTGTATCACGATCGTTCGACAACGAATGAAGGCAGCCCAAGATCGTTAGAAAAATTATGCTGATAAACGTCGAAAAGATTTGGAATTCGATGTTGGCGATATGGTTTTTGTGAAGATTTCGCCATTAAAGCATGTGGCTCGATTCGGAAGTTAAGGAAAGTTAACTCCAAGGTTCGTTGGACCATTTCCGATAGTCGAGCAAATTGGAAAGCTCGCATATAGATCGGAGTTACCCGAGAAGATGTCGAGTGTGCAAAATGTTTTCTGTAACACCCCACCTCCATTAAGTTCACTCACAAAGGGAATGCCTTAACTTCAGTGGAGTGTTTTAGGTAAACAAACATAGAATATCACAAGACAGATATAAAATTTTTGCAGCGGAAATAAATAACTTTATTAAATCACCATAATACTTTGTTACATAATACCATGAGTCGTAAAACTCTTACAACAAAACACTTCTGTCTTACATTATCAGAGTACATATGTATTTTAAAAGAAAAACATCATTCCCCAAATTAAAGAGCAAGCCATATAAGAGACAGAGACTCGAGCCATACTTCAGAAGTAGCTCCTAGAAGATGATATCCAAATCCTGACTAAACCTGGGTGTTTCCTCCCTGAGAACCTTGGGGGGGGGACGGAAGAAAAGAGGCGAAACAAACTAGGTCAGACATACGTCTGGTGAGTCCAGTAACTTTTAGCCAGTAAATAAATAAAGGTAAACATGGGAGGCATACAAAGTGGATAAGAGGATTCACGGTACAGATGGTAGGTATGACAGGACAAATAAGGTAAGGTGTAACGACCCAGAATTTTGGGGCAAATTTAAATTTTTATTTTAGTTAATTTATTGGATTTTGAATATATAAAATAATTTATTTTAAGTAATAACGACTAAAAATTTATTTAAGTCGAAGTTAAAACGAATAAATTTAATTTAATTATAAAAGGAGTTAGAAATAGCGCTGTAGTTTGAAAATTTGAGTTTGAACTTTAACTGAACGTACAGGATTGAAAATAAATCAGAATTGGACGAAACAAGAAATATTTGAATCTGTTTAAAAATATCTTTCTAACGAATCTGAAAAATTTAAATTTCATATTAGAAATCAAAAGTTATGTCCAGTTAAAAATTTAGAAAAGTCGCTGTAGAATTTATATATATTTTAATATAATATATAGGCCTTAAAAATAGCCATTTTACAAACGACATCGATTTTCGATGAAACCACTTTTGTTGGAACTAGAATGTCAAATTATTGCTAGATTTCAATTTTCATAATTTTTCGAATTAATATGTGAGTGTGGCGAAAGAAAACGTGTTCTGTCAGTTTTAGTCAAATTTAATCGACTTGAAAATGACCATTTTTCAAACGGTCTCAGAATTCGATGAAATTAGTCTTGTTAGGACCGTATCGTCAAACCATAACTAGAAATGATTTTTCTGTAATTTTTAGAGTTCATATGTAGCCCCGATAATTTAAAATGTACGTTTAAATTTAATATATATTGATTTATATTTTAATTTAAAGAAAAACGTATCTTAACAGTCGAACTGGCTTACGAAACATATTCCATTGTGTCCGAGATGGGGGTTATTAGCTAGGGGCGACACTCATTGGGCCTCGTCTGGTGTTCGGATGGTTTAACAAGCCATTTTTAAATTAAAAAATTAAAAAAATAAATAAATAATATATATTATACTATATATATGGGCCCCTATATGCTAAACCCTAGAAGCCAAATACGCAGCCGCCGCCAAGTAGAAATCCATGGCCGATAGTGTTCTATTTTGCTTCCTCAACCATTTCAAATCCGCGCTATAATTTCAGAAATCACAAAAAGGAAATCGAAGAGATTTCTGTGCTCTATCTATCCATAAGGCGATGATCATTTTTAGTAAAATAATTTGGGAGATTTCTTCCCTCAAACATGTCGGCGTCGAAGTCGAACCAGGGGAGAAGAAGCCGCTGGGTTGGCCAGAAAAAAGGGAGGAGGGGCGTCGCGCGTAGAGGAGTTGGGTGGCGGGTCCGATCAACTTCAGATGTACCGACGGAGGTGCGGTGGCGTGCCCTACTAGTTGAAGGTGGGGCGGTGTTACACAGTGAAGAGAACGACGGTTTCCTGTAACTATCAAACAAAGAAAGGAAAGGGCAGCGCATACAACAACGTTCTAAACGTTATAAAATAAAAAAGAAGGTTATTTTTTTCTTGTTAATCACATTAGTTTATTTTATCTTGTATATTAAGCCGTAATCAATCATGTTGAGCAGTGATAATTACATACTATTATTTTGTGCAAATTTTCAATAGATTAACATTGATTTTTTTTTCCAAACAAGATTCACATTGTTTTACAAATAAGAAGAATAGATTTGTTTGAAAATAATGTAGAATTGTTTTTTAAAAAAAAATAAAAAAAATAAAATAGAAAATAAACATTGTCTTAAAAACTAAATTCTTATTGTCTTGAAATAAAATTCATATTGTTTTGAGATGAAAATCATATTATTTTGAAATAAAAATCGCATTTGCTTTGTAATGAAGATCGCATTTTTGTAAAAATAAAATGGCAAATTATTTTGAAAAGAAAATAGCTAATTGTCTTGAAAAGAAAATAGCAAATTGTCTTGAAAAGAAAATAGCAAATTGTCTTGAAAAGAAAGTAGCAAATTGTTTGAAAAGAAAATAGAAAATTGTTTTGTAAAATAAAAATTACATGTTTTGTAAATTAAAAAGAAAATGTTTTGTAAATTAAAATAGAATATCGCTTTGTGAATAGAATGAACAACGTTTTGCAAATAGAAATATACATCGTTTTGCAATTAAAATTAACATCAATTTGTAAGCAAAATAAACATTATTTGGCAAATGAAAATCATATTGTTCTGTAAACAAAAATCACTTTATTTTGTAAATAAACAAATTATTGTTTTGAAATAAACATACCATTGCTTTGTGAATGAAAAGTACCATTATTTTGTAAATTAAAAGATACAATGTTTTGAAATATAAAATATACATGGTATGGTAAATATAAAAAGCATTGCTTTGAAAAGAAAATCTACAATGTTTTGAAGTAGGAAATTTGCATTGTTTTGAAATGGAAAATTAATGTTTTTTTTATAGGAATAACAATATAAAAATATGGTTTTTAATACGAACTGGGTAACACAGGCTGCGATGAAACGGACTGGAAGCTAAACGGAGTCAAAATCGTCCGCTAAAGAATGTCGGAGTGGCGACAAAGGTGAGATCTCCTCACTAAAATTTCTACACAGACAGAAAAATATATAAAATTGCCAGTGTAGATTTTTATTGGTTAAATCACTATAAATTGTACACGGTACTTGTTAGATCACCTTTCTCGTCCACAAACCATGGACGATTTAAATTGGCTGTATTGGATGTTGCTTGTGATGTTGTGATGACTAACGTATTAAAAATAAGGTTAATATATGGATGTTGCTCGTGATGTTGTGATGACTAACGTATTAAAAATAAGGTTAATATATGGATGTTGCTTGTGATGTTGTGATGACTAACATATTAAAAATAAGGTTAATATATTTATGATAGTTTAAATATGACTACACTTCCATTTACAAGTTAACCTGACTTGTTTATGTTGATTGAGACGAAAATTTCCACACATCGTCCAAGTGCACAAATAATAATATATTATTTGATTATGTGTTGGATGAAACCCCACACGGGTCTTGGGTTGATATTTGACTACACATCACCCTTGTGTTTAGTTGTAAATTTGCACTTTGGCTGTTATTTGGTTGTTTTGTCATTATCATGGAATTGATGCAATGTTTTGAAATCCATGTAATTAAATTATATGGTAATGGATTGGGTCTCATTCCAATTTTGAATTAAAGGAATATTTTAATTTAATATTCAGTTAATGGAATTAATTAACGTATGAATTAGAACGATTATATCTTTATTGTTTAAAAGTTATGATAAAAAGAATTCAATAAAAAAAAGAGATTGATTCCAGAATTGAACATTTTGTAAAGACTCTTGTTTTTATATTATAATAATATGGAAAGTTCAATTTTTATTAAAAATTGAAAGGTAAGTTAGAATATTTGAAAACAAAGATTTTATAAAAGAGATGACAATGTAAAATAGAGATAATTTCTAACATAGAAAAATATTTTAATATAAAGTATATTTTAAAATAAAGGGGATTTTAAAATTAAGATATTTAAGATAAGAAATATTTTAAAATAAAATTTTTAGTAAATTAATTATAATTAGAAATTATAATTGTACTTGGACACGACGTTAGGTTACATTTGTGGTGGAAGTCTGCCCGGACCCGCCTGGCATATCCAGCAGCCACAAATGTTGAACCTAATGTGAGAGGTCCAAGTGTGCAAGTACGAATTGGGCCATGACACGAGGTTAAGCCCAACTTGTAGGATAAGTCTGCCCGGAACCAACCGGCATATCTAGTATCCACAGGTGGCAGGTTTAATGAGGGAGGTCTGGCTTAGTATAAAATATATTTTTTTGAAAGCAAAATGTGTGATCTTCTAATAAGAAGAGAGCACACATATATTTATATATGAAAAAGTGATTACAAGTACAGACCGCCAGCTAAAAAACAAAAACTGAAAAGAAAAAAAAACTACACATGCTACGACTAGTCCCTCCAAACAACAGACAACAAGAAAACTAGAAAAAAGACTACCTCATCACAAACGCTCCAACACGGTAACATAAAAAACACCAGTGTAAAGACCATCCCCCATCCAAGACAACATGTTGTAATCTCCACAACATGACTACTTCTTGAGTCCTGAATCCAAGTCAGAAAACGAAACACAGCTATCAGAATCTGGTATAAGATCTAATACGCGCACTACGACGAACTAATCCCGATCTGGGGTATACTCTCCTCCTCTTGCCCCTCCTGGACAAAGGTATAGACAAATCAGAATCACTATCATGAGATCTCTCACCATTATCCTCTTGAATTCCTACCAAAACAGAATCACCAATCTGACTATGAGCTACCAACCACGACTTAAATTGATCACAATTCACACAAATCCCCTTATTCATAACCAACCAGAGATCAAACTTCATAACGGCAGAGGTTCTTCTCCTCTTATTCGTGCGGCCAGCAGCTAAACGCTTTGAGAACGGAAAAGCCCCTTTTGACATCCCCAAGATCCCCTGACTTGAGCAGATTTCCTCACATTTCAAACCCAATATATCAATTTTACTAACTGGATGAGTGACAGTCAATTGATTACTGCCAGATCCTGCATTTTTTGATAACGCCATGAAATGTCCATCCAATTCCACCTTGGCCGTACACTCCCCTTCTTTGTCAAGATCAAACAAAACCTCATAACTATTACACAGCCTCAAATCCTTAACAATTTTCCTCTCAGCACCAAGGCCTTCTATATCAGAATTAACTGAATAGCCTACCAAAGAAATGGCAGAGGTCTTGTTACCCTGCAGCACTGAAGAATTTAGCACCTTCCCATCCAAATCAAACTTGGCAATGCATTCCTCTTCTTCATCGAGATCTAACATAACTCCAGAGCTATTAAACAGCCTTATATCGTTATCAACCAACCTCACAGTATCAATCACTTCAATAGATTTGGTTATAACAGGATAAGCATCACTATCCACATTACTACCTGAAAGTTTCATCTTCAAACCACTGACAATATTATAATCATCCATACACTCCTTAACACAAGGATCCAAGAACATAGAATCAAACTGTCGAAAATCAAAACATCTCACAGAAAGACCCACCAAATCATTTTCCATAAGAAACCACTCTTCAGCCACCTCTGTAACCTTAACATCCCCTGTGACAGGATCTACCACAGACTGCTGATCAACACCCACCAGTTTCTTATTGTCAGTGCCATCAGAGAACATAGATCCGGTATCGCCACTACCCCCAATCAACACAGAGTTAATTGCATCAAAATATAACAATATCTCGTCCATCATCATCATACTCCTCCTCCTGAACCTCACTGAAGAATCAGCAAATAGTCTCCTCAGTTTCAAGAAATTATGACAAAACCAAAAGGCATGGTCTTTCCTCCCGAGCGGCCGTGGTAATGGCGGAAACACCTCAGATTTTTCATCCCTTCTCTTTCGCCACAATATACCATCAACCAGACCCTCTAAATGCCAAGTCAACGTAAGTAACAAATAATCACCATCATTATCCCGCAAAGGATAAGCCAATTCGTAAAGATCAGCGAGAGAAATGATCTTGTGACATAACATCGAACAGTTAAAAAGCAATAAATCGAATACTGTTACGCCTTTGAACAACTTAGGACAATTGAACTTCTTATGCCCCAATCCACCGCATTTAAAGCAACGAAACAGATTCCTGCATTCCCTTACAATATGGCCAGCATTCCCACATCTAAAGCAGCACCGATCTCTTGATGATTTCCGAGACCAAGAACCCAAATTCGTCTTCGGCTTAGTATCAGAAACAGGCTTTGAACAAAAATGACGAGCCACATCAGCATATGAGCGAGGAAATTCTGCTCTCAGATCGATTAAAGAAGAAGAAAGAAAATTGAAAGATTTCGAGTTTGGATCTTGACCCAATAAAGAAGAAAGAGACGCCATTCCCAAGTCACTAAGGATAAATTTATAAACGATGGCTTAGTATAAAATATAAATGAATAAGATAATGAATTGAGCTATTTAATCTGTTTTAAATAGCAACACCATTTTAACCCGAACGTGTTTTTCGATTTATTTTATAATTTTATAATGCATGTTAAAAGAGCTAATTTCAAAATTAATATTTTGGAAATAATATTATTTTAATATGATAATAGATAGAATATTCAATTTGGATTTAAAATTGGAAATAAAGATTGAAATGAAAATATTACATTTTTCAATGTAATAAAGAATGAAATGAAAATATTACATTTTTCAATGTAATAAAGGTTGAACTAAAAAGATTTCATTTTTATTTAAGGTTGATTACATTAGGAAGAATACATTTTTATAGTTAATTTGTTTCATTAGAAAGATTAGAAAATAAGAATGACATTCTCACTATAATATGTTTTTCAAGTAAAAGGTTAGAAAATAAAGATTATATTTTTATTATGGTCTTGGTTCCAGTTATAATGAATCATGTTTTTAAGAAAAGATTTGACTATGAAGATTATATGTTCATTGAATGTGTTGCATTAAAAAGAATTTGATGTTAAAGTATGATTTGTGATTTAGAAATCTTTTAATTAAAGTTTAATAGAAGTTTCTAAAGAGGAGTTTTCCAATTCAATATATATCAAATAGGAACTGAAAGAGAAAGAGAAAAAAAATAGATTTCGGGTTTGTCGTGAGTCATGTCTTAAATAACACTGTTCTTAAGCCCCGTGTAAATATAATAAATCTTTTATTAAGATTTAAATGAAAAGTTTTCTGAATAAAAGAATTCCATTTAAATAGAATAAATTGGGATTAAATGAAATTCGATTGGTTAGAAATCGAAATGAACTCCTGTGGATGAAGACTGCTACTATATTTGGAATTTAAAAGGCCTCGCCGTTATTCCATTTATATTATTAGTCTGATACAGAAATTTATATCGATTATATGTTGATCTAATTTCAGTAAAGATTCTATATTTTATGGAAGATGATTTTGTGTTTATCGTGAACTGTGTTTTAAATGTCCTAGTTCTTTAACCCAGTTAAAAATAAGAATTATTTCTTAAAATTGGTTATCATTAAATAATGATTTTTGATATTAAAACCGAATTGGAGTTTTAATAAATTCTTAATTGGATCGAATAGAATAAATTCAAAGGATTTTATCTTTGATAAAATTAATGGGAATCTTTTCCTAAAAATAAGAATATTTTAATAAAAGAATATTCTTGATTGGAATGAGGCGTTGGTTGTGTTTCTATATAGCACATGATTTTAAAATACGCGAATTATTCAGAAAGACCGGGTTCAACCCATTATGAATAATCCACACGACGCTTGAAGATCGACGATGAAGACGGCGATTGAAGACTGGGAAATGTCTAAGGCGTATGGATGATTATTGATATCTTGATTGGGCCGTACACCCAAAACGATGGAATAATTGGTGATCATCCAAACACACTTGGAGATCTACCGGATATGGTTTCGTTCAGACCCAGAACGGACTTGTAAATGGATTGTGTGTCTGACATTGTATTCCTTTATATTGTATTTGTTAATCTCTGTTTAACATATAGCTGTTTGGTGGTGGAGAATTTATTCTTCGCTTAACACTCGGTTATATATTGGTAGATGATCAATGATATGGTATGGTCTGACAATGTGGCATGCTAAGATGCATACGATCAAGGCTTTTGTTGAAAAGCATAGCCTTGAGGATGAAGATCAAAGCACGACGTCAATTAGCATAGCTTTGAGTATATCGTTACTTCGCGAGCCTCACACCCCGGTATGATGGTGAATGGTTTGTTTGATTAGTAGGTTGACCAATATACTTTATATATACATGGATTGGGTCAACTGAGCATTGCTGGGTGTGGTCGCTCCACATTCGGAGATTGGGCAATTGTTCCAGCCGAAGCCCATGGGGATAGAGCACTAGATTGTTCTTCCAAAGTGCGTATTGTATGTATTACGGTGTTTTTTCTTGCCGGGACGTAAGCCGTGTAGATACATTCGCGATATGTCTTTCGAATCAGGAGCCATCATGATGGAAACCCAACTTTCCAATACGAGCTTTTCGGTTTCTAGTTGTATACTTATATGGTGACATAATATATTATGTCTCTTACATAACATATTATGCCACCTAGTTTTGATACTTTTATATTCGAAATTGTTTTCTACACTGTGCACTCATAGTATAAAAGATGAATTTCGCGTATTAAGCATTTTTGACCGTTATAAGGAAAAACTCTATCCTTCGGCGTACGTGTAAGGGATTGAGTCTTATAACGGTTTCATTTTTCTAAAAAGCATTTCGTTGTTTTATGCACTGGTATTCTTGGGAGGAAACCCGTTCCGCGAAAGTGGCGTGGTCCCTTGATTTACCCAACTTTAAAAATTAAAGTTAATAACTGTTTTGAGTTCTCACACCAGTCCTAGAACGAGCGTGAAGAGTATTAATTTTTAAATAAAAACAAATCTAGTTTTGAAAATTTTATCTTAATATACGTATTTGAGATATTATTATATTTTAATTTGGACAATCGAGTATTTTAAGATTTTGAATAGACGAGTAATTAACGGATATTCGAAGTTTTAATATACTGGAAAGATATAGAATCACACTTTAGTCACCCGGAGATGATTCTGATGATCGGTGCACCATCATCAGAATTTATGTTCGAGTAACGAAGGTGGAATATCTATATATTTCCATTGACTGGTGTGAGAACCAAAACTAGATAGCGTTATTTGTTGTGTTTTGCACTGAAATATGATTTTTTATTATATATAAAAATTATATATGTTTGAAAGTTAATCACCTAATTGATTGCTGGTTGTGAGGTTTGATTATTAGTTTAACTAATAAAAATATTGGAATGATAATTAATTTAACCAATATGAGGGAGGATGATAAATTTAACAAGATTAAATTTAATATTGAACTGAATTGAAAATTGATTAGAAAGGAAAGTTGAGTTGGTTAATTAAACAAGTTTCAGCTTCGTTCCTTTTCAAGGACGAAAAGATTTTAAGTGAGGGAGATTGTAACGATCCGGAATTTTGGGGAAAATTTAAAATTTTATTTTAGTTAATTTATTGGATTTTGAATATATAAAATAATTTATTTTAAGTAATAACGACTAAAAATTTATTTAAGTCGAAGTTAAAATGAATAAATTTAATTTAATTATAAAAGGAGTTAGAAATAGCGCTGCAGTTTGAAAATTTGAATTTGAACTTTAACTGAACGTACAGGATTCAAATAAATCAGAATTGGACGAAACAAGAAATATTTGAATCTTTTTAAAAATATCTTTCTAACGAATCTGAAAATTTTAAATTTCATATTAGAAATCAAAAGTTATGCACAGTTAAAAATTTAGAAAAGTCGCTGTAGAATTTATATATATTTTAATATAATATATAGGCCTTAAAAATAGCCATTTTACTAACGACCTCGGTTTTCGATGAAACCACTTTTGTTGGAACCGGAATGTCAAATTATTGCTAGATTTCAATTTTCATAATTTTTCGAATTAATATGTGAGTGTGGCGAAAGAAAACGTGTTTTGTCAGTTTCAGTCAAATTTAATCGACTTGAAAATGGCCATTTTTCAAACGGTCTCAGAATTCGATGAAATTAGTCTTGTTAGGACCGTATCGTCAAACCATAACTAGAAATGATTTTTCTGTAATTTTTAGAGTTCATATGTGGCCCTGGTAATTTAAAATGTACGTTTAAATTTAATATATATTGATTTATACTTTAATTTAAAGAAAAACGTATCTTAACAGCCGAACTGGCTTACGAAACATATTCCATTGTGTTCGGGATGGGGGTTATTAGCTAGGGGCGACACTCGTTGGGCCTCGTTCGGTGTTCGGATGGTTTAACAAGCCATTTTTGAATTAAGTAATTAAAAAAAATTAAATAATATATATTATTCTATATATATACGGGCTCCTATACGCTAAACCCTAGAAGCCAAATACGCAGCCGCTGCCAAGTAGAAATCCATGGCCGATAGTGTTCTATTTTGCTTCCTCAACAATTTCAAATCCGCGCTATTATTTCAGAAATCACAAAAAGGAAATCGAAGAGATTTCTGTGCTCTATCTATCCATAAGGCGATGATCATTTTTAGTAAAATAATTTGGGAGATTTCTTCCCTCAAACACATCGGTGTCGCAGTCGAACCAGGGGCGGAAGAAGCCGTCGGGGTGGCCAGAAAGGAGGGAGGAGGGGCGTCGCGTGTAGAGGAGTTGGGTGGTGGGGTCCGATCAACTTCAGATGTACCGACGGAGGTGCGGTGGCGTGCCCTACTAGTTGAAGGTGGGGCGGTGTTACACAGTGAAGAGAACGACGGTTTCCTGTAACTATCAAACAAAGAAAGGAAAGGGCAGCGCATACAACAACGTTATAAAATAAAAAAGAAGGTTATTTTTTTCTTGTTAATCACATTAGTTTATTTAATCTTATATATTATGCCGTAATTAATCATGTTGAGCAGTGCTAATTACATACTATTATTTTGTGCAAATTTTCAACAGATTAACATTGTTTTTTTTTCTTCAAACAAGATTCACATTGTTTTACAAAGAAGAAGAATAGATTTGTTTGAAAATAAAGTAGATTTGTTTTAATAATAATAATAATAATAATAAATAAAATAGAAAATAAACATTGTCTTGAAAACTAAATTCATATTGTCTTGAAATAAAATTCATATTGTTTTGAGATGAAAATCATATTATTTTGAAATAAAAATCGCATTTGTTTTGTAATGAAGATCGCATTTTTGTAAAAATAAAATGGCAAATTATTTTGAAAAGAAAATAGCAAATTGTCTTGAAAAGAAAATAGCAAATTGTCTTAAAAAGAAAGTAGCAAATTGTTTGAAAAGAAAATAGCAAATTGTTTTGTAAAATTAAAATTACATGTTTTGTAAATTAAAAAGAAAATGTTTTGTAAATTAAAATAGAATATCGCTTTGTGAATAGAATGAACAATGTTTTGCAAATAGAAATATACATCGTTTTGCAAATAAAATTAACATCAATTTGTAAGCAAAATAAACATTATTTGGCAAATGAAAATCATATTGTTCTGTAAACAAAAATCACTTTATTTTGTAAATAAACAAATTATTGTTTTGAAATAAACATACCATTGCTTTGTGAATGAAAAGTACCATTATTTTGTAAATTAAAAGATACAATGTTTTGAAATATAAAATATACATGGTATGGTAAATATAAAAAGCATTGCTTTGAAAAGAAAATCTACATTGTTTTGAAGTAGGAAATTTGCATTGTTTTGAAATGGAAAATTAATGTTTTTTTTAATAGGAATAACAATATAAAAATATGGTTTTTAATACGAACTGGGTAACACAGGCTGCGATGAAACGGACTGGAAGCTAAACGGAGTCAAAATCGTCCGCTAAAGAATGTTGGAGTGGCGACGAAGGTGAGAACTCCTCACTAAAATTTATACACAGAAAGAAAAATATATAAAATTGCCAGTGTAGATTTTTATCGGTTAAATCACTATAAATTATACACGGTACTTGTTAGATCACCTTTCTCATCCACAAACCATGGACGATTTAAATTGGCTGTATTGGATGTTGCTTGTGATGTTGTGATGACTAACGTATTAAAAATAAGGTTAATATATGGATGTTGCTTGTGATGTTGTGATGACTAACGTATTAAAAATAAGGTTAATATATGGATGTTGCTTGTGATGTTGTGATGACTAACGTATTAAAAATAAGGTTAATATATTTATGATAGTTTAAATATGACTACACTTCCATTTACAAGTTAACCTGACTTGTTTATGTTGATTGAGACGAAAATTTTCACACATCGTCCAAGTGCACAAATAATAATATATTATTTGATTATGTGTTGGATGAAACCCCACACGGGTCTTGGGTTGATATTTGACTACACATCACCCTTGTGTTTAGTTGTAAATTTGCACTTTGCTGTTATTTGGTTGTTTTGTCATTATCATGGAATTGATGCAATGTTTTGAAATCCATGTAATTAAATTATATGGTAATGGATTGGGTCTCATTCCAATTTTGAATTAAAGGAATATTTTAATTTAATATTCAGTTAATGGAATTAATTAACGTATGAATTAGAACGATTATATCTTTATTGTTTAAAAGTTATGATAAAAAGAATTCAATAAATAAAAAAGAGATTGATTTCAGAATTGAACATTTTGAAAAGATTCTTGTTTTTATATTACAATAATATGGAAAGTTCAATTTTTATTAAAAATTGAAAGGTAAGTTAGAATATTTGAAAACAAAGATTTTATAAAAGAGATGACAATGTAAAATAGAGATCATTTCTAACATAGAAAAATACTTTAATATAAAGTATATTTTAAAATAAAGGGGATTTCAAAATTAAGATATTTTAAGATAAGAAATATTTTAAAATAATATTTTCAGTAAATTAATTATAATTAGAAATTATAATTGTACTTGGACATGACGTTAGGTTACATTTGTGGTGGAAGTCTGCCCGGACCCGCCCGGCATATCCAGCAGCCACAAATGTTAAACCTAATGTGAGAGGTCCAAGTGCGCAAGTACGAATTGGGCCATGACACGAGGTTAAGCCCAACTTGTGGGATAAGTCTGCCCGGAACCAACCGGCATATCCAGCATCCATAGGTCGCAGGTTTAACGTGGGAGGTCTAGCATAGTATAAAATATAAATGAATAAGATAATGGATTGAGCTATTTAATCTGTTTTAAATAGCAACGCCATTTTAACCCGAACGTGTTTATCGATTTATTTTATACATTTTATAATGCATGTTAAAAGAGCTAATTTCAAAATTAATATTTTGGAAATAATATTATTTTAATATGATAATAGATAGAATATTCAATTTGGATTTAAAATTGGAAATAAAGATTGAAATGAAAATATTACATTTTTCAATGTAATAAAGATTGAAATGAAAATATTACATTTTTCAATGTAATAAAGGTTGAACTAAAAAGATTTCATTTTTATTTAAGATTGATTACATTAGGAAGAATACATTTTTATAGTTAATTTGTTTCATTAGAAAGATTAGAAAATAAGAATGACATTCTCACTATAATATGTTTTTCAAGTAAAAGGTTAGAAAATAAAGATTATATTTTTAGTATGGCCTTGTTTCCAGTTATAATGAATCATGTTTTTGAGAAAAGATTTGACTACGAAGATTATATGTTCATTGAATGTGTTGCAACAAAAAGAATTTGATGTTAAAGTATGATTTGTGATTTAGAAATCTTTTAATTAAAGTTTAATAGAAATTTCTAAAGAGGAGTTTTTCAATTCAATATATATTAAATTGGAATTGAAAGAGAAAGAGAAAAAAAAATTAGATTTTGGGTTTGTCGTGAATCGTGTCTTAAATAACACTGTTCTTAAGCCCCGAGTAAATAGAATAAATCTTTTATTAAGATTTAAATGAAAAGTTTCCTGAATAAAAAAATTCCAATTAAATAGAATAAATTGGGATTAAATGAAATTCGATTGGTTAGAAATCGAAATGAACTCCTGTGGATGAAGACTGCTACTATATATGGAATTTAAAAGGCCTCGCCGTTATTCCATTTATATTATTAGTCTGATACAGAAATTTATATCGATTATATGTTGATCTAATTTCAGTAAAGATTCCATATTTTATGGAAGATTATTTTGTGTTTATCGTGAACTGTGTTTTAAATGACACTAGTTCTTTAACCCAGTTAAAAATAAGAATTATTTCTTAAAATTGGTTATCATTAAATAATGATTTTTGATATTAAAACCGAATTGGAGTTTTAATAAATTCTTAATTGGATCGAATAGAATAAATTCAAAGGATTTTATCTTTGATAAAATTAATGGGAATCTTTTCCTAAAAATAAGAATATTTTAATAAAAGAATATTCTTGATTGGAATGAGGCGTTGGTTGTGTTTCTATATAGCACATGATTTTAAAATACGCGAATTATTCAGAAAGACCGGGTTCAACCCATTTTGAATAATCCACACGACGCTTGAAGATCGACGATGAAGACGGCGATTGAAGACTGGGAAATGTCTAAGGCGTATGGATGATTATTGATATCTTGATTGGGCCGTACACCCAAAACGATGGAATAATTGGTGATCATCCAAACACACTTGGAGATCTACCGGATATGGTTTCGTTCAGACCCAGAACGGACTTGTAAATGGATTGTGTGTCTGACATTGTATTCCTTTATATTGTATTCGTTGATCTCTGTTTAACGTATAGCTGTTTGGTGGTGGAGAATTTATTCTTCGCTTAACACCCGGTTATATATTGGTAGATGATCAATGATATGGTTTGGTCTGACAATGTGGCATGCTAAGATGCATATGATCAAGGCTTTTATTGAAAAGCATAGCCTTGAGGATGAAGATCAAAGCACGACGTCAATTAGCATAGCTTTGAGTATATCGTTACTTCGCGAACCTCACACCCCGGTATGATGGTGAATGGTTTGTTTGATTAGTAGGTTGACAAATATACTTTATATATACATGGATTGGGTCAACTGAGCGTTGCTGGGTGTGGTCGCTCCACATCCTGAGATTGGGCAATTGTTCCAGCCGAAGCCCATGGGGATAGAACACTAGATTGTTCTTCCAAAGTGCGTATTATATGTATTACGGTGTTTTCTCTTGCCGGGACGTAAGCCGTGGAGATACATTCACGATATGTCTTTCGAATCAGGAGCCATCATGATGGAAACCCAACTTTCCAATACGAGCTTTGCGGTTTCTAGTTGTATACTTATATGGTGACATAATATATTATTGTAACGACCCAGAAAATCTGAACCAATTTAAAAATTTTAAATTGGCTAAAATAATGGATTTTAAATATTTAAAATAAATATTTTAAATAATGGCGATGAAAACTGAGTTTGAATCGACAATTGAAAACGAATATAATTAATTATAATTATAAATAAGGCCTGAAAGGGTGCTGTAGTTTCAAAAATTGAATTCAAACTTTGTCGGACTGTACCGGGTGCAAAAAAATCCGGATTTTAGTGAAACCAAAAACATTAGGATCTAATTGATGATATCTTTCCAATGAATCTGACGAATCGAAATTTGATAGCGGGAATCAAAAGCTATGCCCAGTTGAAAATTCTGAATAGTCGCTATGGAATTCAGGCCCTTAAAAATGGACATTTTGCAAATGACCTCGGATTTCGACGAAACCACTTTTGATGGGTCCGGGATGTGAAGTTATTGCTAGGTTTCAAATTTCATAATTTTTCGAATCAATATGTGAGCGTGGCAAAGGAAAACGCGTTTGACCAGTTTCAGTTGATTTTAATCGACTGGAAATTGGCCATTTTTCAAACGGTCTCAGAATTCGACGAAACTAGTTTTGTTAGGACCGTATCGTCAATACGAAGCTAGAAAATATTTTTCTGGAATTTTTCTAGTTAGTATGTGACCCCGGTAATTTGAAATGTACGTTTAAAATTCAATATAGTGATTTAAATGTAAATTCAACGGGAACTGATTGTAACGATCAAATCAGCTTGCGATACATATCCCATTGTGTCCGGAATGGGGGTAAAACGCTATGGACGACAGTCGGTGGGTCCCATTTCGACTTCGAATAAAAAGTCAACTTTTAAATAGAAAATTAATAATAATAATAATTTATATAAACCCTTTTCTCTCTCTCTCTCCTCACTTTCTTTCTACCGTTCGAAAAAAAAAAAAGAGAATCGTAGTCGTCGCCCCATCGGAATCCCGTCGCCGAACCTCGCCGCCTACCGCCAGGCCATCGCCCGCCTCCCCAACCCTCTGATGATCCCCCTCCGCCTCTCCTTTATCTCCTCCATCCAACAAACCCCAATCCCGACCCCAATTTCAAAACCCTAGCCTCCCACCGACGATTGCACCACCACTCCGCCGCCTCAGCCCAATTCGCGAGCCCCCCTGAAGCATCCCGACGCGTGACCCCCCCCCCCCTTTTCTTCGCAGATCAATGTAAGTTATTTTATTTTATTTTATTTTTATTTTTAATTCTGTAAAACTGATTTTTTAAAAGGATTCAAAACTGATTTTTAAAAGGATTTAAAACTGATTTTTAAAAGGATTCAAAACTGATTTTTAAAAGGATTTAAAACTGATTTTTAAAAGGATTTAAAACTGATTTTTAAAAGGATTCAAAACTGATTTTTAAAAGGATTTAAAACTGATTTTTAAAAGGATTTAAAACTGATTTTTAAAAGGATTCAAAACTGATTTTTAAAAGATTTGAGATTTAAAAAGAAAAAGATTTGAACTTTAAAAAGAAAAAGATTTGAACTTTAAAAAGAAAAAGATTTGAACTTTAAAAAGAAAAAGATTTGAACTTTAAAAAGGAAAAGATTTGAACATCGAAGCATAATAAAAATATGATTTTTTTTTTATGGAATAACGAAGTAAAAATTCGATTTTTATATATTGAATAGCATAGTAAAAATTCGATTTTTACATATGTAGAGAATACGGGCAACGAAAGCGACAAAAGGCGAGATTGGCGAAGATTTCTCTAAGCGAAGTGTCGTGAAGTTGGATAGCTATTGGTGAGAATTTCTCACTCTTCAATTGATTTTTCTATATATATATATGTGTTGAAATAAAAGTGAATTGCTATATATAAATATATATATATATATATATATATACGCCCCTCGTCCACAAACCATGGACGATATTTATTGATTGAAATTGTTGTGAAAATTGATTGATAGCGAATGATTGTTTGTGGTTGATATTGATTTGATTGTGGTTGAAAAATACCCGTTTGTGGTTGGAAAATATTTGGTTGAAACCACATAGGATTAGTTTGTGGAAATGAAATAAATATATACATGCCGCCTGCGTGCGAACTAGATGCATGATCCCCATTATCAAAAAACCGCGAGGTTTTAAGGTAGAGCGAGGAGCCGTACTAGGGACGGTCCCGGTTTTAACTACCCTGCCGTTATGCTGCCGAAATTTTGAATAATATTCGTGTGTTTGAATTATTTTCATATGCTTAAACTATATTTATTCATTGAATAGAAAACCTTCATGTGTTGAATTGATATTCATTCGTTGATTAGAAATTCATGTGTTGAATGGTATTCATATTTTGAAATAAATTGTTTGATAATAAAAATCACATTTTTATCTATATATAGAAACTATAGAAAACATTCATGTGTTGAATTGATATTCATTCGTTGATTAGAAATTCATGTGTTGAATGGTATTCATATTTTGAAATAAATTGTTTGATAATAAAAAATCACATTTTTATCTATATATAGAAACTATAGAAAACATTCATGTGTTGAATTGATATTCATTCGTTGATTAGAAATTCATGTGTTGAATGGTATTCATATTTTGAAATAAATTGTTTGATGATAAAAATCACCTTTTATCTATATATAAAATCCTATTTTTGTCACCTATATGATCTATATAGAAAAATAGTGTTTTGAAATGAATTGTTTTACAATAAAAATCACATTTTTATTGTATGCATAAATCGTTGAAATGTGAAGTGTTAAAAATAGCCACTTGTTCAAAATAAACATATATGAGTTGAAATATTCATTAATTAGCTAATGAAATGATTTGCACCTATTTATGTAACATTAGAATGAATGGTGTTTTTAAACCAAATAGAAATCAAATATGAAGTTGAATAGAAAATGATAAATGATAAGAACTGTATATATATGTACATGCATATTCATTGAACAGGTTATAGCAAAGGGGCTAGAGAAGAGGAATAAAATTTTGTGCTCGACAAATAGGTACACATTTACTGTTTTGTTTGGGTGATGATTTTATGAGCCTTTTGGCTAGCCGCTTGGCTTTTTCTTTTTCTTTTTGAGATTAGAAGGACCGGGAAAGCTATTTGCGATTTCCCGATGCTCCCGGTGCAGGGGAGGTTATGGCGAAATTTTCCAAAATTTTAAGGCGTTAGTGAAATATTTGAAGTGAAAACGATATTGAAATTGTTGAATGAACTATATTTATATAATTATATAAATATAAATAAAATTAAAACGAAACGTGGCCGTGCAGTTCGTATTTTGAAACCGTGATTTCAAACCACTAGTGCGGGGAATCCGACCGTTGGATTTTCCCGAAATCTCAACCGTCGGGTTCGCCTTGGAAATATCTTCCCAACGGCACCAACCTTGCAAAAATCCAACGGTTGGATTGTCTGGAATGTTTAATTCAAATCTGAAGAAAAACAGCGCCAGAAGCGATTATATTTATATATATATAAATATAATTATATATTTAATCGAATAACGACGCTGTAGTTCGTATTTTGAAAACGAAAATTCAAACGATTGTACCGGGAGATCCGACCGTCGGATTTTCCCGAAACTGGAACCGTTGGATTCGTTTTGAAAAGACCTTTCTAATGATGTAAATTTTGTGAAGATCCAACGGTTAGATTTTCAGATATGTGTAAATCAATTCTGAAGAAAAACAGCGCCACGGCCGCGTTATGGCCCGAAGCGTCGTTTTGAATAAATGGGCTATTTTAAAATAAATAAAAATAGCGATAAATCATTATAAAGTACCATAAACAATATGGAGTGGAAATAAACTGAATTTGCTCGATTTATGTTGTATTTGATGGTTGAATGTGTTTAGTGTGAAAATTACATTAAAGAACAATATTGGTGTTGTCGAATAATTTAACCATTGAAATAAATTGATTTGAAATTCTAAATATACGTGAATTATTTGAAAAGGCCGAGTTAATTCTCATTTCAAATAATTGACCGACGATTGAAAGTCGAAGATGAAGACGGTGGTCGAAGACCGGAGATCTTCATCTCGTTTGGATGGTAACCGAGGTCCTGATTGGGAGGCATCCCGAAATATGGATAATGAGTGGTGATCGTCCAGACGTACGTGGTGATCGATGGGTTTGCGAGGTATTTAGTGCCTCCGGTTTCGTTCAGACCCAGAACGGACTTGTAAATGGACTGAGTGTCTGACATTGGAGTTTATTCTGTGTTGATTGATTTTTGTTAAATATACATCTGTTTGGCGGCGGAGAATTTATTCTCTTGCTTAACGCCCTTCTCTGAAACGCACGAGCTCAGAGGTTGTATATCGATGGACATCAGTCGCATGGCATGAATTGCCTGTGTGGCATGCTAAGATGCAGTGATCAGGGCTTCTGTTGAAAAGAAAAGTCTTGTGGTGATGATCAAAGCATCGCCTGTGTGGCGTAGCTTTGTGTATAACGTGAATTCGCGAGCCTCACACCCAGGTATGAACCAGAAACGGGAGGAAGGACCTCAGGGAGGGCATGCGTTTCTTTCTAGCTAGGGTGGTGTCAGTGACCTACCAGCCCTGACATTTATATACTTTTCACCTATGTGGTTGTTGCTGTTGCGAGGCGCCTCGGTTTGATCGGACGATCCGGGTCCGATGGAGTCATTCGTTGGCTCGTTTGCGCCCCCAAAGGGCGGGGAAACGTATTGCTCAGGCATTTTAATCCACATCGGTGGACCGGCCCTGTCGCTCCTAGGGTCACTCGAGCTCTGATCCTGAGACATGGTAGGCTAGATTGTCTCGAATTCGGTAAGGACTATCTTTTGCCTTGGTTCATGACGGAAATCCAATTTCCAAATACGACATCGTGCGGTTTTGATTGTATACCTATATATGGCGACATAGTGGTATGGGGCATTAATGCCGTCTATGATTGATAGTTATGATTTGAAATAGTTTTCAAAACATATAAACACTAGCAATAATATCAAATGCCTTTGTTTTATTCGTATCAAGCATATTTGGCCGTTATAAGGTAAAAACTCTATCCTCCGGTTTGCGTTGCATTGTGTGATGGGAACTGAGTCTTATAGCGGCTTCATTTTTATAAAAAGCATAGCGATGTTTAAAAGAAAGATTTGTTTTAAAGCACTGGCAATCCAATGGAGTAAACCCGTTCCACGAAGGTGGCGTGGTCCTGTGATTAGCCAAATTATATATATATGTGTTGAGTAGATTTCTCATACCAGTCCCATGACTGACTCGTAGTTTGTTTCACTTTCAAACTCGGGTGCCCCTTTTTCTACACGGGCAGCCTTGTATTCAGGTTTAGCTGGTTCTTTCTGGATAGCTGGAGCTGAAGATGGATTCTATCATTTATCTCTTTTTATGCTGTTCAGCTCCTATTGTACATATTTTGTTTATTTCCGCTGTAGACATTTATGTATAGCTGAACTGTATTTGTACTAAGTAAGATCCTGTATACTGTGTAACTCTGATGATTACTTTTATCCAGTATATTCTATTGTTCATTATCTGGTGTATTTATTTAATTTTGTTCTGCTATTATCTGTTTCTGTGTTATATTCCAAAGATAACCCTTGTTTCCGTCTGAACGGGATTTTGGGTCGTCTCAACGTGGTATCAGAGCTTTGGTTAAGCTTAGTTCTGGAATATAACATTTGAACGAACTCGTCAGAAATAGAACCAGTAGTGTTCTAGGACGGGTAACTCTATACAGATAGGATCAGTAATATCCTAGTATGAGTAGCAGAATGAAATTACACCTTGATAGACACATTTACGTTTGAAGTATGTGTTTCTATATTTTAAAATACCTTTTCTGTGACCTGACACTTGATCTGCTAATTGCAGAAGTACTAGAAAAATGAGTACCAGAAATAGAAGGAATACAGAACCCGATCTAGAGGCTCTATTTAAGAGATATCGAAATCTGGGTGGAGCACAATTCTCGGGCAATGAATCTATTATTCAAACTCAAGCTTGGATGAGTTCTGTCGAAAGAATCTTTGAGCATATCCAGCTGAGGGATGACCAGAAACGGTTAGTAGCATCTTGGGCGCTCAAAGAAGAAGCTTTAATCTGGTGGGAAACAATCATCAAAGATAATCCAGAAGGTGATATCACCTGGGACAGATTTAAAGTGATTTTCCTAGAAAGATTTACTCCTCCCGAAGCAACCGAGAGATTATGTGATGAATTTTCTTATCTAATACAAGGAGATATGACCATCCCAGAATATCATAAGAAATTCAACGAACTTGCTCACTTTGCTCCTCATCTAATTCAAGACCCAAAGAGGAAAAATCTGAGATTTATTCATGGCCTTCAAAGGAAATACCAGAATAAAGTATTGGGGCATGTGAAGCTTCCTTTCTCAGAAATGATATACATGGCTTATCAGTACGAAAATCTCGACAGGAAAGGCATGTTGCGAGACGAAGCAGAAATCAGTTCTAGCAGCAAAAGAAAATTTGAAGCTGATAGCCCAGAGGCAAATATGCAGCCTGAGGTCAGCACGAAGGCTGAAGTCATGAAGAGGCCAAAGATCAATCAGAAAAAGGTAAAGCCAATCGTATGCCTTAAGTGTGATCAGCAAGGGCATTCGATGAGAAACTGCAGATCTTCGAACAGACGAAAGGATGGTGGGTCTAAATCCGGGATGAATTTCCTAGAGAATAGGAAGTGCAGTCAATGCCATCAGTCCGATCATCTTTCAAAGGCCTTCCCGCTATTCCGAAAACCTGAAGCAGTACATGTAAATGAAGTGGCAGAAGTGCCTACATCTTCGTCTGCTCAGGAAAGGTCTGATGTTTTGGAAGGCACGCTCAATGTCAAAAACATTCCAGTTAAAGTACTGTTTGACACAGGCGCGTCACGAAGCTTTATTGCAAAGAGTGCAGTCAAGAAGTTGGATTTGAGATTGAAAAAGCTCAAAGAACCAATGACAGTCCAAAATCCAGTTGGGGGTTCCATTGATCTTAGTTGGATTTGTGCAGTACCTGTCTCTTTTTCTTGCTATAAATTCCCTATTATCTCTATCGTCATGAATTTTAATGAATTCGATCTTATTCTGGGATTGGATTGGCTAACCAAATATGAAGCGGAGGTTAGATGCGCCGAGAGAGTTGTAAAGGCAAAAGCACAATTGGGAAATTATATAACCATACCATGCGAAGGCCCGACTTCAAATAGAAAAGATTTCTGGTCAGCTCTCGATGTTTCTCCAGCTCAAATAGAAAATGTCCCTGAGGTCACAGAGAATATTCCTGACCTCATCAAAGACATTCCTGTCGTCAAAAACTATGCGGATGTGTTCGAAGAAGTTGTTCGCTTACCTCCGTAGAGAGAAATAGATTTCAAAATTGCTTTAATTCCGAATGCAAGGCCGGTAGTTCACGCTATTCGAAGAATGTCCTTGAAAGAGAAGGAGGAATTAGACAATCAAACACGACAGCTAGTATGGAAAGGTCTGATAAGGCCTAGTTTCTCTGATTAGGGTGCAGCAGTGGTATTTGTCCCAAAATCTGACGTTACTCTACGGCTATGCATGGACTATCGTGATCTGAACAAGCAGACAATAAAGAACAAATATCCATTGCCGCGGATTGATGATTTGTTGGATCGACTAAATGGAGCACAAGTATTCTCACGAATGGACCTAGCTACAGGCTTCCATCAACTTCGAATTGCCGAAGAGTGTGTTCCAATGACAGCGTTCAGAGGTCCCGACCTATTCTACGAGTGGTTAGTAATGCCATTCGGCTTATGTAACGCTCCCGCTTACTTCGTCGATCTGATGAACAGAGTATTCAGAGGAGTATTGAATAAATTTGTTCTGTTTTTTATTGACGATATTCTAATCTTCTCTAAATATAAGGCCGAACATGAAAAGCATCTGGAACAGGTTCTAGAAATTCTGAGACGGAATGTATTAAAGGCCAAATTTTCCAAATGTATCTTCTGGCAAGATGAAGTAAAATTTCTAGGCCACGTTGTATCTAAAGAAGGAATTGCTGTGGATCCAAGCAAAATCACAGCCATTCAAAATTGGAAACAGCCCAGTACCCCCACTGAAGTCCGCAGCTTTCTCGGATTGGCTAGCTATTATCGGAAGTTCGTTAAAGACTTTTCGAAGATATCTGGTCACTTAACAAAGCTTACAAAGAAGCATTCTAAGTTCAAATGGACTTCAGAAAGTGAGGAGGATTTCGAAGAGCTGAAGTTGAGATTAACGACCGCTCCAGTGTTAACCATCATCGATGGCAACCAGGATTTAAAAGTATGGACTGATGCTTCTAGAGAAGGCCTTGGCGCAGTGTTAATGCAAAGAGGTCAAGTGATTGCTTATGCTAGCCGTCAACTGAAGCCGCACGAGAAAAACTACGTAACTCATGATCTTGAGTTATTGGCTATTGTGTTCGCTTTGAAAATCTGGAGACATTATCTTCTGGGTGAGAGGTTTGAACTGTTTACAGATCACCAGTCGTTAAAGTATCTATTCACTCAGAAAGACCTGAACTTGAGGCAGCAACGTTGGCTGGAGTTTCTTGCAGCATATGACTTTGAAATTATATACACTCCAGGAAAAGCCAATGTCGTGGCTGATGCGTTAAGCAGAAAGAACGTAATGATCGCCAGCTTTATTATCACAACATCCTTGATTGACAAAATATCTATTCTTCAGAAGGAGGATAACTTTATTAAAGATATGATCAAAAGGATTCAGAAAGGTGAACCCTCGTGTTTTCAAATAGATAACGACGAGACCTTGAGGTTAAAAGGAAGGATTTGTGTTCCTGACGTTCCTGAGCTAAAAAGGGAAGTGTTAGACGAGTGTCACAAGTCCAAGCTGAGTATCCATCCTGGCGTGGCCAAAATGTATAACGATCTCAAAAGAACATTCTGGTGGAAGGCTATGAAGAGAGACGTTTCAATATATGTTAGTCGCTGCCCTACTTGCCAGCTAGTCAAGAGTGACCAACAGAAATTGGCTGGATTATTACAACCGCTAGAAGTTCCTGGTTGGAAGTGGGAGCATATCTCCATGGATTTCATTGATGGTTTGCCCAGAACCAGGAAAGGAAATGACAGTATTTAGGTGATCGTAGATCGCTTCACGAAGACCACCCATTTTATACCTGTCAGATCAAACAGAACTGCTCAGAGTCTGGCGCAGATATATTTCAGGGAAATAGTTAGATTACATGGAGTGCCGCTCAGCATAGTCAGTGATAGAGATACAATATTCACTAGCAAATTCTGGGAAGCATTTCAAGTCGAGCTGGGAACAAAGTTAAACTTGAGCACCGCTTATCATCCTCAGACAGACGGTCAGACTGAGAGGGTGAATTGCATTCTAGAAGATCTATTGCGGGCTTGTGTTCTAGATTTCGGTGGATCATGGGAAGACCATCTACATTTGGCTGAATTCTCATATAACAACAGCTACCAGGCGAGTCTGACAATGTCGCCATTCGAAGCATTATATGGTAGACCTTGCCGATCTCCTGCTTGTTGGGTCGAGCCTGGAAATAGACTTGTGTTGGGTCCCGATATGATTCGAGAAGCTGCCGACAAGGTCGATTTTATTAAGAAGCGATTACTCGCCGCTCAAAGCCGACAAAAGAGCTATGCCGATAGAAGAAGAAGAGATATATCCTTTGAAGTTGGCGACTATGTATATTTGAAAGTATCGCCGATGAGAGGAGTTATCCGGTTCGGAAAAACTGGAAAGTTGGCACCCAAATTCATTGGTCCGTTTCCTATTCTGGAACGGATCGGAACTCTCGCTTATAGGGTCAAACTGCCTAATTGGTTGCCCGAAATTCATGATGTATTTCACATATCTCAACTTCGAAAGCACGTTCATGATCCAGACTTGATCGTGGAAGAAGCAGCTCAACATGACATTGAAATTACCCCAGAATTAGCTGTGAGAAGAGAGCCACTAAAGATAATAGGCAAAGAAACCAAAGAGCTGAGGAACAAGAAGGTTCGCTTAGTCAAAGTGCAATGGAGTGGAGATCCGCGAGATTGTACTTGGGAAACTGAGGAGAGCATTCAGAAAGCTTATCCCAGATGCCGAGTAGATATCTCTGATTGACTCCGGTGCAAGGTACATTTAACCTACTTTGCATTACCATTCAATTCTCTACTCTATTGTTATTTTCTTTTCATAGATATACACTTTTAATTATATGGTCTGAATGATTTTTAAAAGAATATAGGATTTGATTAGTATATTTTTGAAGGTTAAAAACAATTGGATTGGTTGTTGTGTTGTGTGATTGTAGATTTATCAAACCACTTTCGACTTTGTTCCTTTTCGGGGACGAAAAGTTTTAAGTGGGGGAGATTGTAACGACCCAGAAAATCTGAACCAATTTAAATTTTTTAAATTGGCTAAAATAATGGATTTTAAATATTTAAAATAAATATTTTAAATAATGGCGATGAAAACTGAGTTTGAATCGACAATTGAAAACGAATATAATTAATTATAATTATAAATAAGGCCTGAAAGGGCGCTGTAGTTTCAAAAATTGAATTCAAACTTTGTCGGACTGTACCGGGTGCAAAACAATCCGGATTTTAGTGAAACCAAAAACATTAGGATCTAATTGATGATATCTTTCCAACGAATCTGACGAATCGAAATTTGATAGCGGGATTCAAAAGCTATGCCCAGTTGAAAATTCTGAATAGTCGCTATGGAATTCAGGCCCTTAAAAATGGACATTTTGCAAACGACCTCGAATTTCGACGAAACCACTTTTGTTGGGTCCAGGATGTGAAGTTATTGCTAGGTTTCAAATTTCATAATTTTTCGAATCAATATGTGAGCGTGGCAAAGGAAAACGCGTTTGACCAGTTTCAGTTGATTTTAATCGACTGGAAATTGGCCATTTTTCAAACGGTCTCAGAATTCGACGAAACTAGTTTTGTTAGGACCGTATCGTCAATACGAAGCTAGAAAATATTTTTCTGGAATTTTTCTAGTTAGTATGTGACCCTGGTAATTTGAAATGTACGTTTAAAATTCAATATAGTGATTTAAATGTAAATTCAACGGGAACTGATTGTAACGATCAAATCAGCTTGCGATACATATCCCATTGTGTCCGGAATGGGGGTAAAACGCTATGGACGACAGTCGGTGGGTCCCATTTCGACTTCGAATAAAAAGTCAACTTTTAAATAGAAAATTAATAATAATAATAATTTATATAAACCCTTTTCTCTCTCTCTCTCCTCACTTTCTTTCTACCGTTCGAAAAAAAAAAAAAGAGAATCGTAGTCGTCGCCCCATCGGAATCCCGTCACCGAACCTCGCCGCCTACCGCCAGGCCATCGCCCGCCTCCCCAACCCTCTGATGATCCCCCTCCGCCTCTCCTTTATCTCCTCCATCCAACAAACCCCAATCCCGACCCCAATTTCAAAACCCTAGCCTCCCACCGACGACTGCACCACCACTCCGCCGCCTCAGCCCAATTCGCGAGCCCCCCTGAAGCATCCCGACGCGTGACCCCCCCCCCCCTTTTCTTCGCAGATCAATGTAAGTTATTTTATTTTATTTTTATTTTTAATTCTGTAAAACTGGTTTTTTAAAAGGATTCAAAACTGATTTTTAAAAGGATTTAAAACTGATTTTTAAAAGGATTCAAAACTGATTTTTAAAAGGATTTAAAACTGATTTTTAAAAGGATTCAAAACTGATTTTTAAAAGGATTTAAAACTGATTTTTAAAAGGATTCAAAACTGATTTTTAAAAAGGATTTAAAACTGATTTTTAAAAAGATTTGAGATTTAAAAAGAAAAAGATTTGAACTTTAAAAAGAAAAAGATTTGAACTTTAAAAAGAAAAAGATTTGAACTTTAAAAAGAAAAAGATTTGAACTTTAAAAAGGAAAAGATTTGAACATCGAAGCATAATAAAAATATGATTTTTTTTTATGGAATAACGAAGTTAAAATTCGATTTTTATATATTGAATAGCATAGTAAAAATTCGAGTTTTACATATGTAGAGAATACGGGCAACGAAAGCGACAAAAGGCGAGATTGGCGAAGATTTCTCTAAGCGAAGTGTCGTGAAGTTGGATAGCTATTGGTGAGAATTTCTCACTCTTCAATTGATTTTTCTATATATATATGTGTTGAAATAAAAGTGAATTGCTATATATATATATATATATATATATAAATACGCCCCTCGTCCACAAACCATGGACGATATTTATTGATTGAAATTGTTGTGAAAATTGATTGATAGCGAATGATTGTTTGTGGTTGATATTGATTTGATTGTGGTTGAAAAATACCCGTTTGTGGTTGGAAAATATTTGGTTGAAACCACATAGGATTAGTTTGTGGAAATGAAATAAATATATACATGCCGCCTGCGTGCGAACTAGATGCATGATCCCCATTGTCAAAAAACCACGAGGTTTTAAGGTAGAGCGAGGAGCCGTACTAGGGACGGTCCCGGTTTTAACTACCCTGCCGTTATGCTGCCGAAATTTTGAATAATATTCGTGTGTTTGAATTATTTTCATATGCTTAAACTATATTTATTCATTGAATAGAAAACCTTCATGTGTTGAATTGATATTCATTCGTTGATTAGAAATTCATGTGTTGAATGGTATTCATATTTTGAAATAAATTGTTTGATAATAAAAATCACATTTTTATCTATATATAGAAACTATAGAAAACATTCATGTGTTGAATTGATATTCATTCGTTGATTAGAAATTCATGTGTTGAATGGTATTCATATTTTGAAATAAATTGTTTGATAATAAAAAATCACATTTTTATCTATATATAGAAACTATAAAAAACATTCATGTGTTGAATTGATATTCATTCGTTGATTAGAAATTCATGTGTTGAATGGTATTCATATTTTGAAATAAATTGTTTGATGATAAAAATCACCTTTTATCTATATATAAAATCCTATTTTTGTCACCTATATGATCTATATAGAAAAATAGTGTTTTGAAATGAATTGTTTTACAATAAAAATCACATTTTTATTGTATGCATAAATCGTTGAAATGTGAAGTGTTAAAAATAGCCACTTGTTCAAAATAAACATATATGAGTTGAAATATTCATTAATTAGCTAATGAAATGATTTGCACCTATTTATGTAACATTAGAATGAATGGTGTTTTTAAACCAAATAGAAATCAAATATGAAGTTGAATAGAAAATGATAAATGATAAGAACTATATATATATGTACATGCATATTCATTGAACAGGTTATAGCAAAGGGGCTAGAGAAGAGGAATAAAATTTTGTGCCCGACAAATAGGTACACATTTACTGTTTTGTTTGGGTGATGATTTTATGAGCCTGTTGGCTAGCCGTTGGCTTTTTCTTTTTCTTTTTGAGATTAGAAGGACCGGGAAAGCTATTTGCGATTTCCCGATGCTCCCGGTGCAGGGGAGGTTATGGCGAAATTTTCCAAAATTTTAAGGCGTTAGTGAAATATTTGAAGTGAAAACGATATTGAAATTGTTGAATGAACTATATTTATATAATTATATAAATATAAATAAAATTAAAACGAAACGTGGCCGTGCAGTTCGTATTTTGAAACCGTGATTTCAAACCACTAGTGCGGGGAATCCGACCGTTGGATTTTCCCGAAATCTCAACCGTCGGGTTCGCCTTGGAAATATCTTCCCAACGGCACCAACCTTGCAAAAATCCAACGGTTGGATTGTCTGGAATGTTTAATTCAAATCTGAAGAAAAACAGCGCCAGAAGCGATTATATTTATATATATATATATAAATATAATTATATATTTAATCGAATAACGACGCTGTAGTTCGTATTTTGAAAACGAAAATTCAAACGATTGTACCGGGAGATCCGACCGTCGGATTTTCCCGAAACTGGAACCGTTGGATTCGTTTTGAAAAGACCTTTCTAATGATGTAAATTTTGTGAAGATCCAACGGTTAGATTTTCAGATATGTGTAAATCAATTCTGAAGAAAAACAGCGCCACGGCCACGTTATGGCCCGAAGCGTCGTTTTGAATAAATGGGCTATTTTAAAATAAATAAAAATAGCGATAAATCATTATAAAGTACCATAAACAATATGGAGTGGAAATAAACTGAATTTGCTCGATTTATGTTGTATTTGATGGTTGAATGTGTTTGGTGTGAAAATTACATTAAAGAACAATATTGGTGTTGTCGAATAATTTAACCATTGAAATAAATTGATTTGAAATTCTAAATATACGTGAATTATTTGAAAAGGCCGAGTTAATTCTCATTTCAAATAATTGACCGACGATTGAAAGTCGAAGATGAAGACGGTGGTCGAAGACCGGAGATCTTCACCTCGTTTGGATGGTAACCGAGGTCCTGATTGGGAGGCATCCCGAAATATGGATAATGAGTGGTGATCGTCCAGACGTACGTGGTGATCGATGGGTTTGCGAGGTATTTAGTGCCTCCGGTTTCGTTCAGACCCAGAACGGACTTGTAAATGGACTGAGTGTCTGACATTGGAGTTTATTCTGTGTTGATTGATTTTTGTTAAATATACATCTGTTTGGCGGCGGAGAATTTATTCTCTTGCTTAACGCCCTTCTCTGAAACGCACGAGCTCAGAGGTTGTATATCGATGGACATCAGTCGCATGGCATGAATTGCCTGTGTGGCATGCTAAGATGCAGTGATCAGGGCTTCTGTTGAAAAGCAAAGTCTTGTGGTGATGAACCAAGCACCGCCTGTGTGGCGTAGCTTTGTGTATAACGTGAATTCGCGAGCCTCACACCCAGGTATGAACTAGAAACGGGAGGAAGGACCTCAGGGAGGGCATGCGTTTCTTTCTAGCTAGGGTGGTGTCAGTGACCTACCAGCCCTGACATTTATATACTTTTCACCTATGTGGTTGTTGCTGTTGCGAGGCGCCTCGGTTTGATCGGACGATCCGGGTCCGATGGAGTCATTCGTTGGCTCGTTTGCGCCCCAAAGGGCGGGGAAACGTATTGCTCAGGCATTTTAATCCACATCGGTGGACCGACCCTGTCGCTCCTAGGGTCACTCGAGCTCTGATCCTGAGACATGGTAGGCTAGATTGTCTCGAATTCGGTAAGGACTATCTTTTGCCTTGGTTCATGACGAAAATCCAATTTCCAAATACGACATCGTGCGGTTTTGATTGTATACCTATATATGGCGACATAGTGGTATGGGGCATTAATGCCGTCTATGATTGATAGTTATGATTTGAAATAGTTTTCAAAACATATAAACACTAGCAATAATATCAAATGCCTTTGTTTTATTCGTATCAAGCATATTTGGCCGTTATAAGGTAAAAACTCTATCCTCCGGTTTGCGTTGCATTGTGTGATGGGAACTGAGTCTTATAGCGGCTTCATTTTTATAAAAAGCATAGCGATGTTTAAAAGAAAGATTTGTTTTAAAGCACTGGCAATCCAATGGAGTAAACCCGTTCCACGAAGGTGGCGTGGTCCTGTGATTAGCCAAATTATATATATATGTGTTGAGTAGATTTCTCATACCAGTCCCATGACTGACTCGTAGTTTGTTTCACTTTCAAACTCGGGTGCCCCTTTTTCTACACGGGTAGCCTTGTATTCAGGTTTAGCTGGTTCTTTCTGGATAGCTGGAGCTGAAGATGGATTCTATCATTTATCTCTTTTTATGCTGTTCAGCTCCTATTGTACATATTTTGTTTATTTCCGCTGTAGACATTTATGTATAGCTGAACTGTATTTGTACTAAGTAAGATCCTGTATACTGTGCAACTCTGATGATTACTTTTATCCAGTATATTCTATTGTTCATTATCTGGCGTATTTATTTAATTTTGTTCTGCTATTATCTGTTTCTGTGTTATATTCCAAAGATAACCCTTGTTTCCGTCTGAACGGGATTTTGGGTCGTCTCAATTATGCCGCTTACATAACATATTATGCCACCTAGTTTTGATACTTTTATATTCGAAATTGTTTTCTACACTGTGCACTCATAGTATAAAAGATGAATTTCGCGTATTAAGCATTTTTGACCATTATAAGGAAAAACTCTATCCTTCGGCATACGTGCAAGGGATTGAGTCTTATAACGGTTTCATTTATCTAAAAAGCATTTCTTTGTTTTATGCACTGGTATTCTTGGGAGGAAACCCGTTCCACGAAAGTGGCATGGTCCCTTGATTTACCCAACTTTAAAAATTAAATTTAATAACTGTTTTGAGTTCTCACACCAGTCCCATGACTGACCTGGAGTTTATTGTTTTTACCTAAACTTTGGGTGCCCATATTTTCCACACGGGCAGCTAATAATTTTGGTTTGCAGATATTATATTCACAGGATCCTGGTCTACAGCTGAAGCGATATTTGGAAGGCTCTATATCCGTGTATTTCCTTCAGTTGTGTTTTATACTATTTTTCAGCTGCTATTTAAATGTAATTTAAACTCTGATATTGTATTTCCAATGTATATTTATTCATACTCTATAATATTATTGTACTCTGATGTAATTGTTGTAACAGCAATAAAATGTTCTTCTGTTTGTGTCCTGATGTGTGTTGTTCTCAAAGCAATCCGGGCTTTCCTTCACGGGGAAGTTTGGGTCGTCACATAAGGTGTATGCATGCTTCACTACAAACTACTCTGCACTATTACTAGTAAAATCAAGATGGGATGATCCCTTCCGCTAATGATAACGATGGTGGTAGTTTCGTGTATTCCTAGCTGCTGTCATAGGTGTCATGAAACACCCCACCTTCGTTAAGGTCACTCACAAAGGGCATGCCTTAACTTCGGTGGAGCGCTTTAGGTAAAAGGTGCAGATAAATTACAAGACAGACAAATTTAAACAGCGGAAAATAAAACTTTTCTTCATTTATAAAACAGTTTGTACAACAATTGTTTTCCAATACCAGGGTATCTGTCTTACATAATAAAATAAAGAAGCATAAAATAACATTTATATTCCCTAATGTAGCATGAGCCAGCCATAGCAATGGAAAAGGGAATCCAAGAAAAACTTCGACTAATCTTCAAGCTTGGAAGGAGATATGGTCCAAACTAAGTTGACTTATTCCCTCACTGACTACCTGGGGGGAACGGAAGAAAAGAGGACGAAAGAAAGTGGGTCAGATAATAAGTCTGGTAAGTCTAGTTATTACTAGCATTTAAACAGGGAGCAAAGATCATGACATGAATAATCGAAAGTAGGACAATGCTATAGTGTCAAGATATCAAAAGACAGGCCAAGGCAAGATATACAACAACACTCATTTCTATTTCTCTGCTTCGCTACTATCCTGTTATTCTGATTTCCACGTCCTTGCACCGGCTAACTAGTGTCCTAACTAGTAATCCGTATACAACGATAATAATTACAACGTGATCCCAATCCCCGTAATGGTGGTTACCTTCAGGTGTACATCTATTATGGAAATTCCATTTATTACCTATATCTAATCTAGGGTTTTCTATCGAGCGCTTCCAAGATTCAACTAGGGTTTACGCGACCTAGGTCCAACTAGGGTTTACGCTACCTGTTGAATACTTCTCAGGTTCAAAGTTTATGCGACCTAGGTCCAACTAGGGATTATGCTACCTGCGTGTGTCATACGACCCCCACTAGATTGTAGATACTTGTGCTGACCCCACCATAGGGTGTATCAAGTCCTATGGTGGCGACCCGTCACGATTCCAGAGTGCACGGTGTATACTACTGATGCCCAGTGCCTACTTTTTCTGCTCCGGAGTGCGTGCACGCCCACACTCCGTTAGAACCTACACTGCTGCACCAACCGCCGTCGTTTTGACCGCTTATAATTAGCCCAGTAATCGTGCCCCACCCTGCCTAGTTTCAGGGTACCATGATACACCTATGTGGGTTACTGCTGAAATGGGTCCCCGTTACTAGGGTTTCCTTATGGTTAAGTTTGTGGGCCTATATTTGCTGATATTACCCACCAACCCTGACGTGTACTTAACCCTCCTACCGATTCAAGCATGTGTGTTTAATGGTTAAGTTTTGTGGGCCTATATTTACTAATATTACCCACCAACCCGACGTGTACTTAACCTTCCCATGGATTCAAGCATGCGTATTAATGGTTAAGTGTGTTGGCCTATATTTACTGATATTACCCACCAACCCGATATGTACTTAACCCTCCTACTTATCATGTCATGTTGGTTAAGTGTTTCTTACTAACATAACCTTTCTCACTTATCATGTTGGATTGGTTAAGTGTGATTTATTAACTTAACCCTGTTCATTCACCATGTTATGTTGGTTAAGTGTTAACCCCACTCGTTTACCATGTTATATTGGTTAAGTGTCATCAATCAATTCAAGTTAACTTAACCCATCTACTTGTCATGCTATCATGGTTAAGTGTTGTCCTCTTGTATTAACTTAACCCTACCACACGTCATGTGATATGTATATATATATTGGTTAAGTGATACCTTGGTTAACTTTAACCCTACCATCTGTTCAGTTAACATGTTATAACGGTTAAGCGTTCTAAATTTACTTAACCTTACCCACTTGTCTAATTTACATGTTAAATTAGTTAAGTGTTCTAAAGTTACTTAACCTTACCCACTTGTCTAATTAACATGTTAAATTGGTTAAGTGTTCTAAAGTTTACTTAACCCTACCATCCTGACTTGTCTGTCCTTAGCTTTAATTAGTTAAAGCACCAACCACTCACATTAGACAGGTATTGTTACGGTTACTGGATGTGCCGGTTGGTTCCGGGCAGGTTTACACCGTAACTCAGTCTAACCTCGGGTCCTTATTGGGCTCAATGCCTTAACCTCCCACATTAGATAGGTATTGTTGTGATTACTGGACAGCCGGGCGGGTCCGGGCGGGTTTACATCACAACTCAATCTAACCTCGGGTTAAGCATATTCGTATTTTCTAAATTTACATTTTTATTTATGTATATTATCCAGAATTCATGTCATTGCCCATATTTGTTTCTAGTCAAGTTCATTAATTTAGTTATATAATTTATACCGTTTCATGCCATAAATTACCTATGTGATTTTTCACCAATTTATGTCAAGTTTCCTATAATTACCAATTTTTTCCAACGTTACCCCGTCTAAATATTAGGCTAACAATCTTAGCCTAATTTTTCGTTCGCATGATTTTTGACATATAATATTAGGCTAAAAACTTAGCCTAATTTAGCGTACAAAAAATTGGCATAAAGAAATTCATTAACATAAACATGACATAGGTTTAAACTTGGCATTTTCGGCATAGTCAATATGAACACCATAGGTGTGAACTTGCAAAATAGTCAACATGAATATCATAGGTGTGAACTTGCAACGTAGACTAAATCAACATACATATATGTGAATTTGCAACATAGACTAAATCAACTTACATATATGTGAATTTGCAACATAGACTAAATCAACTTACATATATGTGAATTTGCAACATAGAGTAAATCAACTTACATATATGTGAACTTGCAAATCAACCACAAACATATGGATAAGTGTGAACTTGAAATATGACATAGGTTTAACATATACACATAAACATGAAGATCTAACATTTGGTCACATATGTGGTATGATTTTACAACATAAAACTTGCATAACATGATAAACTACACAACTTGTCATAACAGGTTATACTCCAAGTTCATATACATATGAATAGACTTATCCATTAATTCCCAATTCAACATGGTAATAAAATAGAACCACAGACATAGATCAATATCATTCAATTCCACATATAACATAATAAACATTGTTCTATTATCAATTTATTTCCAAGGCATGACATTAATTTTGATTCGCATCCTAAAACATAACTTATGTGTGTTACAACATAAGAGAACTACTACCAACATGTTTAAATCACAACTTAGCATGATAACTTATGTGTTAAAACATAAGAGGATTAGCATAAACATGTTTAAATCACACTTAGCATGATAACTTGTGTTAAAACATAAGAGGATTACAACAATCTTGCAACCTAAATAGATTCAACTTGACATAGTTCTAAATATTCATGAATGTTGATCTAACATGTAAGCATGTGATTTAGATCATAAACTTGCAAATAACCACTAAATTACAACATGACATGTTTCACCATTTTATTGGCATAATAAGTTCTTTACCCAATCGCAGTAGATTCCAATAACATACAATATGGTATGTTTATCACCACAAACATATAGGCATGATCAATCGCAACAGTATTAGAATCAAACTTCATTGTCTCATACATAAGCATCATTCCATATTCGAGTTACATCATGCCATGATTTCATTTAAAAAGAACATTTAAATCTGCGTAATAACCAACTTACAAACTAAAAAGGAATTCTTGAATTCTGAATTCTGAAATTGGAGATGCACGCCTTTGATGAAGATCGTTGAATTTGACTACTTTTAATTTGATTTTGATATAGGCTTTTATCTCATTTCTGAATTGAAAGCGGTGACGGCTATTCCAAGTTCTCTATTGACGGCATGATAGTTCTAGAATTATTTTTGTGTGATTTTCAGGTTTGAGCATTGGGTTGTTTATATAGAATTTCAATTTAATTTGAGCCGTCAGATGATTCTAGGGTTGACCATAAACATTCAATCAGGATAGGGTGACACCTCAGCCCTAATGACTCAGCAAGGAGTCAGAAAGGACTCAGCAAATGTATTAAATATTCATATTATTTTTTTACATAAATGACACATTGGTTTCCTAACATATCATAACAAAAGGACATTTTTATTTAAAACAAAACATTATCTAAATAAACATTTCTAGCTAAAATGCCAATTTAAATCTAATAAAACATTCCATAATGAAATGGTATTTTCATTCTAATGTTACATTTTAACTAATATGACATATTTATTCTAATGAAGCACTTCTAACTTAAAAATGACATTTTAATCTAAATATACATTTCTTAACAAAATGTTATCCTAATGTTAACATAACAAAAGTGATATTCTAATGTATGAGAATTTTTCAAACAATGAATATTTCATTTACATATATACAATAGAAATATGGATTTCATTGTATGCACAAATTTGACAAACATGAATGTACACAATTCAGTTCAGTTATTCAACGTAGTCACAAACAATCAATTAAGATTCCATACAACATCAACATGAAACTTATATGGTATAAATATAAATTTCACACCGCGATTAATAATTAATTTTAATTTAGAATAGGGATCTAACTTTACTGTATACATTTATTTCCCATATACAAATATCTATTTATACATGCATAAATCTTTCTTTTTATCTATTTTCCCAATTACCCATTTTCACACTAAACCACTTTTTTGAACTGCGTTCACACTAAGCCATTTTTAAGCCATTCCCCTAAAACAAAAATATGGCGCTGGCGGGGATCAAACTCTGTACCCCTTGTATGCAAGTCACATGTTCCAACCAAATGAGCTACTAAGTCTTTTGCTTACAACCCTTAGAAAAATGCTAAACCTTATTCTTTTCTCATTCCTCTTTTTTTTCATGTTTTGCTGCAATATTTAATTTAAGGATATCTTTTTCATATGGAGTCCAATTTATGCAAATTCAGACTCTATCTCAAGCAGAATTCCGAGACGAACACAATGGCACAACCCGTTTCACCTAATTCTTCTTTTTCTAAAAATTAATTATACTTTGATTTGTGAAACTTAATGTTACAGAATTACGGGGTGTTACATTCTCCCCCTTAAAGGATTTCGTCCCCGAAATCTTCAAGTTAGGAAGAAAGTGTCCTACCATCCAATCATCCATCTACTCAACCATTCAATCACAGGCATTCATTGTCCTTAAAAATATTTCTAATACTTTCATGTTCATATGCATAGTGTGTGTATATGTCCTTATCTAATGCAAAATCAGGCGGTATACTGATTCAGTTGACCCCCTTAATGAGAATTATGTCAGTGCCATGCGTCCAATATGTATGCAATCCTAATGATACATATCATTTCTATATGAGTGCACAACCATTCACTCAAATGCAACGTCCATATGATGACACATCAAGTTCAATCCATAAACAAATACATATATGCAAATGCAATATGAAAGTGACTGAGCCGATCTAGTGCCTAATGTGTGTATATGCGTCCACGAGCAACCACTTGCAACCATCAATCATAACATGTTTCAAATACATGTTTACATCCATTGGCTTCTACTAAGGATCGAAGATATGACCTAGAGGATATACCTAAAAAAATGGAAACAAGTATGCATAAAGTTCCTAGAAAAAGAGATCAAGGATATACCCTCAAGTAAAAAGGTATGATGCGCGTGTCTTATCTTCAGTCTCCCACGTCGCGTCTCCTTGAGCTTCACTCCACTGTACCTTAACTAATTAATCTTCACTATTGCGAAGCTTCTTGACCTCCATTTCCAAAACCCACTAGTAAAGATAGGACTTCGATCACTTACTATGCTAGAGGGTATCCAATGTAGTCGAACTATCTTTCCAAGATAAACAGATGTTAACATTGATACGAAGTGTATATACTAAGATGATTAGAGGTCTCTCCTCTACTTAGCTTATCCATCATGTTACAATTCTGAGGGTCTAAAGCTAAAGGTTGCTGTGTACTTTTTACCTCTCTTAAGGTCAGTCTTTTTCCTACCTAGGGCACCTACCACAACTATTCATCTCTCACCTTTACCATCCTTGTGTAACATGTTGACAGGTCTCTCGAAAGCTACCTCCATTGCACGAAGAACCCTACAAAGCTTGGAAGAAAATTAGCCGTAGGTGAAACTACTATGGCTATAGATGGAGGTTGGGCACTTCTTCGCCCTTTGACCGGTGTCGTAGTCTCTTCAAGCCTACGAAACCTTGCTGCGATGAGGTTACCTCGCAGAAAGCCAGGAGCCCCGAAGACTCAGGAAAGAAGAAAAAAGGATTCAAATAGAGGATCAAAAGATAGTGCGTATGGCTTTGGGGAATATGCCTTTAAAACAAAACTTTTCTTTTGAAAATGCTTCTTTTAAAATCGTTTTGAAAATAATTTTTAAATATTTTATCTGATCCGGTAACCTTCAGCTCTGATACCAAGTGAAACACCCCACCTTCGTTAAGGTCACTCACAAAGGTAATGCCTTAACTTCGGTGGAGTGCTTTAGGTAAACGGTGCGGATAAATTACAAGACAAACAAATTTAAACAGTGGAAAATAAAACTTTTCTTCATTTATAAAACAGTTTGTACAACAATTGTTTTCCAATACCAGAGTATCTGTCTTACATAACAAAATAAGAAGCATAAAATAACATTTATATTCCCCAATGTAGCATGAGCCAGCCATAGCAATGGAAAAGGGAATCCAAGAAAAACTTCGACTAATCTTCAAGCTTGGAAGGAGATATGGTCCAAACTAAGCTGAGTTATTCCCTCACTGACTACCTGGGGGGGGGGGGGGCGAAAGAAAAGAGGACGAAAGAAAGTGGGCCAGACAATAAGTCTGGTAAGTCTAGTTATTACTAGCATTTAAACAGGGAGCAAAGATCATGACATGAATAATCGAAAGTAGGACAATGCTATAGTGTCAAGATATCAAAAGACAGGCCAAGGCAAGATATACAACAACACTCATTTCTATTTCTCTGCTTCGCTACTACCCTGTTATTCTGATCTCCACGTCCCTGCATCGGCTAACTAGTGTCCCAACTAGTAATCCGTATACAACGATAATAATTACAACGTGATCCCAATCCCCGTAATGGTGGTTACCTTCAGGTGTACATCTATTATGAAAATTCCATTTATTACCTATATCTAATCTAGGGTTTTCTATCGAGCGCTTCCAAGATTCAACTAGGGTTTACGCGACCTAGGTCCAACTAGGGTTTATGCTACATGTTGAATACTTCTCAGGTTCAAAGTTTATGTGACCTAGGTCCAACTAGGGATTATGCTACCTGCGTGTGTCATACGACCCCCGCTAGATTGTAGATACCTGTGCTGACCCCACCATAGGGTGTATCAAGTCCTATGGTGGCGACCCGTCACGATTCCAGAGTGCACGGTGTATACTACTTGTAATGACCCGAAAATCTGAACCAGTTTGAAAATTTTATTCTAAGAAGTTTTGTTGAATTTTGAGTCCAAATTTAAAATTTCTAATTTTAAATAACTCTGAAAACAGTTAAAAACTGGCCATTTTGCAAACGACCTCGGAATTCGACGAAACCACTTTCATTGGATCCGGAATGTCATAATATGGCTAAGTTTCAATTTTTAGAATTTTTCGATTTAATATGTGAGCGTGGCGAAAGAAACTGTGTTTAGTCAAAAACAGTTGAATTTGAGCAGCTTGAAATAGCCATTTTTCGAACAGTCTCAGAATTCGATGAAATTGGCTTTGTTAGAACCGTATCGTCATCACGATGCCAAAAATAATTTTTCTGGATTTTTCCGAGTCAGTATGTGGCCTCAGGAAATTAATATGTATGTTCGAATTTAAATTAAACAATTTAATTTGAAAATAAAAGGAAACCAGACTGTAACTTCAGAATTGGACCATGCGGATAGCGCCATCGTGTTCAGAAGGCGTGAAAACATTAAGATCGACAGTCGTTGAGCGCGAATCGGAGATCGTTTGAGTTAACACTATTTTCGCGAATTAATTAAATAAAAATAATCATTAGAAAACCCTAAATACCTATATAAATACGTTCGTATACGGGGTATACGTCTTCTTCTTCGTTCCAGTATTATGGCCGCCGAAACCCAATAACCATCAAAACTTTGACCTTCGATTTCTCCTCAAATACTCAACGATATTTATCGTACCATATACCGATTCGAAGCAATTTCCGAGCCCTTCAAGTTGATACCAATTCTGGACCCTGTCGTCGCCTGCGCCGCCGCCAATATCCCCTCGAACCGCCGCCGTCGCGAGCTCCGCCGGGCCCGCCTGGGTTGACCGAAATCGCCGCCTCCGACCGACGAACGTCCGCCCCTCCACCCCCTTCGACCCCCAGCAATCGGTTCCGAGAACCATCAACTACAACACCTGCAAATTCGAATCAAAGTTTTGAACGAAATCTGGAAATTTTAAGGTAAATATTTAGTCAGAAATTATAATGCTTATAAGCGTCGCAGAATCAGTTGTTAAAAACCAGTTTAATTAAAACATTGATAACTTATTCATATGAACTCGGATTCTGAAAATTCCAGATCCGACGGATTCGTAATTCAGAGGGCTGCGTTTCAGGACTGATTCGGGGGATTTCTGAAGTGGTTTAGATTTTTGGATTTGCTTTGTTTGAGGTGAGAATCCACTGAACTTGATTTTTATTTAAATAAATAAACCGTATGAATCTGTTATGACATGAACACCGTATGTGTGTGCTATGACCTTAATCTGTACATGTATGATAGGACAAAACCCACTGTATGTTGATTTGTTAGAGTATGAAATATTAAAATTATCCATGTATGTTGTGTTGACATTTTGATATGTTAAAATTGAATATATTAAAATTGTCCATTGTATGTTTATTGATATCTTGACATGTTAGAATAGAAAATGTTAAAATTGTCCATTGTATGTTTATTGATATCTTGACATGTTAGAATAGAAAATGTTAAAATTGTTCATTGTATGTTGTATTAACATTTTAATAAATTAAAATAAGAAATTGTTCATGTATGTTGTGAATGGACATTTTTGGTCAAAAATTAAAATAAGAAATTGTTCATGTATGTTGTGAATGGACATTTTTGGTCAAAAATTAAAATAAGAAATTGTTCATGTATGTTGTGAATGGACATTTTTGTCAAAAATTAAAGTAAGAAAATGAACATGTATGTAAAGTGACATTTTTGTCAATAATGAAATAAGAAAATAAACACCGTATGTAATTGACATTTTGTCAATATCAAAATAAGAAAATGAACACCGTATGTGAAGTAACATTTTTATAAATGTTAGAAATAGGATTTTCATTGTATGAAACTATTATTTTGTTATGATAGAAAAATAGAGAAATGCATTGTATGAATATATTATTTTGTCATGTTAGAAAAATAGAAATTGGCATTGCATAAAATACTATTTTGTCATGTTAGAAAAATAGAAATTGGCGTTGCATAAAATACTATTTTGTCATGTTAGAGAAATAGAAATGCATTGTATGAATATATTATTTTGTTATGATAGAAAAATAGAGAAATGCATTGTATGAATATATTATTTTGTCATGTTAGTAAAATAGAAATTGGCATTGCATAAAATACTATTTTGTCATGTTAGAAAAATAGAAATTGGCATTGCATAAAATACTATTTTGTCATGTTAGAAAAATAGAAATTGGCGTTGCATAAAATACTATTTTGTCATGTTAGAGAAATAGAAATGCATTGTATGAAACTATTATTTTGTTATGATAGAAAAATAGAGAAATGCATTGTATGAATATATTATTTTGTCATGTTAGAAAAATAGAAATTTGCATTGCATAAAAATATTATTTTGTTACGTTAGAAAAATAATAAATGCATTGTAGGTAAAAGAATATTTTTGTTATGTTAAAATAAGACATGCATTGTATGGAAAATAATATTTTGTGATGTCAACAATATAGAAAATGCATGTCATGTAAATATACATTATTTATAATGTTAATTAAAAAGAAACTGTACGTAAGAATTAACATTATTTTTAATGTTAAATAAAAAGAATGAAACTGTACATAAGAATTAACATTATTTTTAATGTTAAATAAAAAGAATGAAACTGTACATAAGAATTAACATTATTTTTAATGTTAAATAAAAAGAATGAAACTGTACGTAAGAATTAACCTTATTTTTAATGTTAAATAAAAAGAATGAAACTGTACGTAAGAATTAACCTTATTTTTAATGTTAAATAAAAAGAATGAAACTGTATGTAAGAATTAACATTATTTATAATGTTAAATAAAAGAAATGAAACCGTAGGAAGAATATATTTTATTTATAATGATTAATAAAAAGAAATGAGACGTATGTAGGATTAACATTATTTATAATGTTAATAAAAAGGGAATTTACACCGTAGGAAAATGTTCATTGTTTATAATGTAATTGGAAAAGAAATAAATGAAATGGTATGTTATAATTTACATTTTCAAATGTAAATTATAAAATATAAAAATAAATAATAATACTAGTAGATTAAAAGAAAAGGATCATCGTCTAATCCTAAAATAAATTGTCATGTAAGTAGAAAAGTAAAAGATAAGAGGGAAAGGAGGTTATATATAAGGGCGATGAGTTAAACGAACTAATTATATATATATTTATATATATAATTAAAATATAACGAATCGACCGCGGTAGTTCGCGTTTTGAAATCGAACTTTCAAATGATTATACCGGAAGATCTGACCGTCGGATTTTCCCAAAACTGAAATCGCTAGGACCGTCTTGAAAAAAATCTTTCCAACGATATAAGTTACGTTAAAATCCAACGGTTAGATTTTGAGAAAAGTGAAAATCAAAATTGATGAAAAACAGCGCCAGAGTCGCCCTTGACCTGAAGCGTCGTTAAATAAAGAAATTAATTATATTAAATAATTAAGGCAAGGATTTATCGTTATAAGACAACATAACGACATGAAATGTGTTTTTCTCAAAATTATGAACGCGAGATTGTTTGGGAAGTCCGGGTTCATCCCATTCCAAATGATTTTACGATTTCAAGAATCTAAATATGAAGACGGCGTATGAAGACCGTAAATCTTCCCTCGAATGGACAACGACCAAGACTCTGAATTGGGTAGCTCCCGATTCACGAGTCGGGGTAATTGCCCAAACGTACGCGTTGATTTCACGGGTTTGACCCTAGTTCAGACCTAGAGCATGGGTGTAAATGGATGGTGTGTCTGACATCGTATCCCATTAAATATCATGTTGTCGATTTTCTGCTCATGTATAAATGTTGGTGGTAGAGAATTCATTCTCTACTTAACACCCGTTTATATATTGACAGACGGTCGATGGTACGGTATGGAATGACGGTGTGGCATGCTAAGATGAAATGATCAGGGTTTCTTGTTGAAAAGCAGAACCCTGTGGTATGGTATACATGACCTCACGAGCCTCACAAACCGGTAGAGTCTAAAAAAGGGGGAAGGGAACGCAGGGAAAGTAGCACGTTTCTTTCTAGTTAGTAGTCATTTTACTTTTTGGAGGATGATGAAATGAGGCGCCTCGGATAGGTCCTATAGGACCGGGAAACGTGTGCTTAGGAATAACTAATCCTCTAAGCTGTATGTGAGGACCGGCCCTGCCATTTCCAAGGGTTAACTGCGGGTAATCCTGGGGCATTAACTAGAGTGTCTCGAATCGGTAAGGAGTCCTCCCTAGCCTGGACTCATGATGGAAACCCAAATTTCCAATACGACCCCGACGGATTTGATTTGTATTACTAGTATTGGAGGCATAATATATGGTACCTATGCTTCCTAGGATTAATACATTGCTTTGAATTGTTTTAAAACATATACACTCTAATAATAGTATTAGTTTCGTATTTGGCGTATTTAGCATGTTTAACCACCATAAGGTAAAACTCTATCCTCTTGGTGTGCGTTGCATTGTGTGATGGGACCTGAGTCTTATGGTGGTTCCATTTTTCAAAAGGCATTGCGCTGTGTTACGTTTTATTTATTTGTACTGACACTGTAGTTATGCACGGCAAATCCATTGGTACAACCCGTTTCCGCGTTAGCGGCGTGGTCTTTGGATTTGCCTTATTAATATGAGTAAATTTAGTTAAGAATTCTCACACCAGTCCCACGACTGACCCATTGTTTGTTTCACCTTTTTGAAAACTTGGGTGCCCTCTCTTCTACACGGGCAGCCAAGTAGACAGGTTCTTTTTCTGCTTGGAGTTTCTTTGGAGCTACTTTTATCTTTTCTCTTGGGGTTGCTTTTGGTGAAGATAAGGTGATGGAGCTTTGAAGACCTATCTTTTTGCTTATCGCATTTTTCCTTTTTATTTCAAACTTATTTCCATTTCATGTTCTTTTATTTGGAGTTGGAACTTATGTCATTCTCTGAAAAACTTGCTGTAATAACTTAGATTCTGTGACTGTGGATTTTCTATTGCTGATGACATTATATATCCGCTGCTATGATGTTATTGCTATATGGATTTCCTGTGCTGTGTTGTTTTCTGTGACTTGTTATATTATATTTATGTTGTATTCCATATGATTTCTCCTTGCTTTCACTTGTGGAAGTTTGGGGTCATCACACTACTGATGCCCAGTGCCTGCTTTTTCTGCTCCGGAGTGCGTGCACGCCCACACTCCGTTAGAACCTACACTGCTGCACCAACCGCCGTCGTTTTGACCGCTTATAATTAGCCCAGTAATCGTGCCCCACCCTGCCTAGTTTCAGGGTACCATGATACACCTATGTGGGTTACTGCTGAAATGGGTCCCCGTTACTAGGGTTTCCTTATGGTTAAGTTTGTGGGCCTATATTTGCTGATATTACCCACCAACCCTGACGTGTACTTAACCCTCCTACCGATTCAAGCATGTGTGTTTAATGGTTAAGTTTTGTGGGCCTATATTTACTAATATTACCCACCAACCCGACGTGTACTTAACCTTCCCATGGATTCAAGCATGCGTATTAATGGTTAAGTGTGTTGGCCTATATTTACTGATATTACCCACCAACCCGATATGTACTTAACCCTCCTACTTGTCATGTCATGTTGGTTGAGTGTTTCTTACTAACTTAACCTTTCTCACTTATCATGTTGGATTGGTTAAGTGTGATTTATTAACTTAACCCTGTTCATTCACCATGTTATGTTGGTTAAGTGTTAACCCCACTCGTTTACCATGTTATATTGGTTAAGTGTCATCAATCAATTCAAGTTAACTTAACCCATCTACTTGTCATGTTATCATGGTTAAGTGTTGTCCTCTTGTATTAACTTAACCCTACCACGCGTCATGTTATATATATATATATGTATGTATATATATATTGGTTAAGTGATACCTTGGTTAACTTTAACCCTACCATCTGTTCAATTAACATGTTATAACGGTTAAGCGTTCTAAATTTACTTAACCTTACCCACTTGTCTAATTTACATGTTAAATTGGTTAAGTGTTCTAAAGTTACTTAACCTTACCCACTTGTCTAATTTACATGTTAAATTGACTAAGTGTCTAAAGTTAACTTAACCCTACCATCCTGACTTGTATGTCCTTAGCTTTAATTAGTTAAAGCACCAACCACTCACATTAGACAGGTATTGTTACGGTTACTGGATGTGCCGGTTGGTTCCGGGCAGGTTTACACCGTAACTCAGTCTAACCTCGGGTCCTTATTGGGCTCAATGCCTTAACCTCCCACATTAGATAGGTATTGTTGTGATTACTGGACAGCCGGGTGGGTCCGGGCAGGTTTACATCACAACTCTATCTAACCTCGGGTTAAGCATATTCGTATTTTCTAAATTTACATTTTTATTTATGTATATTATCCAGAATTCATATCATTGCCTAGATTTGTTTCTAATCAAGTTCATTAATTTAGGTATATAATTTATACCGTTTCATGCCATAAATTACCTATGTGATTTTTCACATATTTATGTCATGTTTCCTATAATTACCAATTTTTCCCAACGTTACCCCATCTAAATATTAGGCTAACAATCTTAGCCTAATTTTTCGTTCGCATGATTTTTGACATATAATATTAGGCTAAAAACTTAGCCTAATTTAGCGTACACAAAATTGGCATAAAGAAACTCATTAACATAAACATGACATATGTGTAAACTCGGCATTTTCGGCATAGTCAATATGAACACCATAGGTGTGAACTTGCAAAATAGTCAACATGAATATCATAGGTGTGAACTTGCAACGTAGACTAAATCAACATACATGTATGTGAATTTGCAACATAGACTAAATCAACTTACATATATGGGAATTTGCAACATAGACTAAATCAACTTACATATATGTGAATTTGCAACATAGACTAAATCAACTTACATATATGTGAACTTGCAAATCAACCACGAACATATGGATAAGTGTGAACTTGAAATATGACATAGGTTTAACATATACACACAAACATGTAGATCTAACATTTGGTCACATATATGATATGATTTTACAACCTAATACTTGCATAACATGATAAACTACACAACTTGTCATAACAGGTTATACTCCAAGTTCATATACATATGAATAGACTTATCCATTAATTCCCCATTCAACATGATAATAAAATAGAACCACAGACATAGATCAATATCATTCAATTCCACATATAACATAATAAACATTGTTCTATTATCAATTTATTTCCAAGGCATGACATTAATTTTGATTCACATCCTAAAACATAACTTATATGTGTTACAACATAAGAGAACTACTACCAACATGTTTAAATCACAACTTAGCATGATAACTTATATGTTAAAACATAAGAGGATTAGCATAAACATGTTTAAATCACACTTAGCATGATAACTTGTGTTAAAACGTAAGAGGATAACAAATCCAATCTTGCAACCTAAATAGATTCAACTTGACATAGTTCTAAATATTCATGAATGCTGATCTAACATGTAAGCATGTGATTTAGATCATAAACTTGCAAATAACCACTAAATTACAACATGACATGTTTCACCATTTTGTTGGCATAATAAGTTCTTTACCCAATCGCAGTAGATTCCAATAACATACAATATGGTATGTTTATCACCACAAACATATAGGCATGATCAATCGCAACAGTATTAGAATCAAACTTCATTATCTCATACATAAGCATCATTCCATATTCGAGTTACAACATGCCATGATTTCATTTAAAAAGAACGTTTAAATCTGCGTAATAACCAACTTACAAACTAAAAAGGAATTCTTGAATTCTGAATTTTGAAATTGGAGATGCGCGCCTTTGATGAAGATCGTTGAATTTGACTACTTTTAATTTGATTTTGATATAGGCTTTTATCTCATTTCTGAATTGAAAGCGGTGACGGCTATTCCAAGTTCTCTATTGACGGCATGATAATTCTAGGATTATTTTTGTGTGATTTTCATGTTTGAGCATTGGGTTGTTTATATAGAATTTCAATTTAATTTGAGTCGTCGGACGATTCTAGGGTTAACCATAACCATTCAATCAGGATAGGGTGACACCTCAGCCCTGATGACTCAACAAGGAGTCAGAAAGGACTCAGCAAATGTATTAAATGTTCATTTTTTTTTACATAAATGACACCTTGGTTTCCTAACAAATCATAACAAAAGGACATTTTTATTTAAAACAAAACATTATCTAAATAAACATTTCTAGCTAAAATGCCAATTTAAATCTAATAAAACATTCCATAATGAAATGTCTAATAAAACATTCCATAATGAAATGGTATTTTCATTCTAATGTTACATTTTAACTAATATGACATATTTATTCTAATGAATCACTTCTAACTTAAAAATGACATTTTAATCTAAATATACATTTCTTAACAAAATGTTATCCTAATGTTAACATAAAAAGTGATATTCTAATGTATGAGAATTTTTCAAACAATGAATATTTCATTTACATATATACAATAGAAATATGGATTTCATTGTATGCACAAATTTGACAAACATGAATGTACACAATTCAGTTCAGTTATTCAACATAGTCACAAACAATCAATTAAGATTTCAATAACATCAACATGAAATTTATATGGTATAAATATAAATTTCACACCGCGATTAATAATTAATTTTAATTTAGAATAGTGATCTCACTTTACTGTATACATTTATTTCCCATATACAAATATCTATTTATACATGCATAAATCTTTCTTTTTATCTATTTTCCCATTTACCCATTTTCACACTAAACCACTTTTTTGAACTGTGTTCACACTAAGCCATTTTTAAGCCATTCCCCTAAAACAAAAATATGGCGCTGGCGGGGATTGAACTATGTACCCCTTGTATGCAAGTCACATGTTCCAACCAAATGAGCTACTAAGTCTTTTGCTTACAACCCTTAGAACAATGCTAAACATTATTCTTTTCTCATTCCTTTTTTTTTTTCATGTTTTGCAGCATTATTTAATTTAAGGATATCTTTTTCATACGGAGTCCAATTTACGCAAATTCAGACTCTATCTCAAGCAGAAATCCGAGACGAACGCAATGGCGCAAACCGTTTCACCTAATTCTTCTTTTTCTAAAAATTAATTATACCTTGATTTGTGAAACTTAATGTTACAGAATTACGGGGTGTTACATGCCGCCTGCTCCTATCTCAACTAGTCGTACCCACTACCCTCCTACTATAAATTGGTAGACTTAGGGCATACGTCCGGGTATACCCTAACCACTACCCTAATCGATCGGCTCCCTACTCTATAGATACCCTGTGCTGGTCCCATAACTAGGGGGTATCACTTCCCTAAGTGGCAACCCAAGGTGTGCACAATTATACCTACTGGTGTCACAGTCGTCTTGTGCCCCTCTGCCCGGCCCATGCACACACATGTCCCCGGTCGGTTTGCGCCGCCCACACCATCCGTCTCGTTTTGGATCTCTTACAATCAATCAGTAAGCGTGCCCCTTCCCCGCCTAGTACGGAGTTCTTTACTTTGATACCCCTCCGGGTTACTGACTGAAATGGGTCCCACACAACATGATACAAGCTCTCCCCTATGTCTTGTATCCCCACTGGGTTTTCTACTGACTATGTATACCCTAAGGTGTCTTTAATTACATAGCCCGCAATCAGTTATGCGTACCTATAGGTGTCTTTAATACATAATCCTTAACCTACCTATCGGTTATGTTTACCTGTAGGTGTCTTTAATACATAACTCTATCTATTCCTATTAGTTATGTGTACCCCTAAGGGTGTCTTTAATACATAACTTTACTATTTTGCCCCGGTTATGTATACCATTAGGTGTCTTTAATTACATAACCCTTTTTTTCCGGTTAAGTTTGTGGGCCTATATATATTAATATTACCCACCTACCCTTCAGTTGTACTTAACCCTCCCACTGATTTAATCCTACTTATTTAATGGTTAAGTTTGTGGGCCTATATATATTTTAATATTACCCACCTACCCATCAGTTGTACTTAACCCACCCACAATCCAACTCATTTTACTTAACCCTAACTTATGTCTATCATCATACAGTCCACATGTATTAAGTTTGGTTAAGTAGTCTTTTCTTATTACCATGTCCAATTATGGTTATATTGGGCTAGACCTCCCACATTAGGCCTACAACATGTGGATGCTGGATATGTCGGTCGGGTCCGGGCAGTCTTATTCCACAGTTGGGTCTAACCTTGTGTCTTAGCCCAAGTCGTATTCACACACTTAGACCTCTTACATTAGGTTCAACATTAGTGGCTGCTGGATATGCCGGTCAGGTCCGGACAGACTTCCACCACTAATGTAACCTAACCTCGTGTCATAAGTGTTAATTAAATTTTCAGACTTTAATTGCTTAAACATTCCTCTTTTGATTAATTAAGTTAATTAATTAATCCTTTCCTTTTTTATAGGTGTCAATACCTATTTTATTAACAATTTGAATTTCCTATCCATAAATGGTCATATTCAAATTATACCATTTTTACTCAACTTTACCTATGTCATAATAGGTAAAAAAAAATTATATGTTTCCCTACTAGAATCATGTGCCCAATTTACATATACACTATGTAAATTATGCCTATTACAAATTCCCCTTTTCCCCGTTTCTTAACTAGCGTAACTGTTTGTGTTTTTGGCGTCATCCGGGCTACAAGGTAACCTCGCCATAATAAAATAAAGGGAATGACAAGGTGATAGTTTTCAGTACAATTTTTGGCATAAGCATGACAACTAGGGAAAATAACATGATAACTTCGCATATAATTATGATTCACCACATAATTAACAACTTGCATAGATTCATGATTTTGCAACATAACAACTTGCATAGGTTCATGATTTTCAACATAACAACTTGCATAGGTTCATGATTCACAACATAACAACTTTCATATGAGACTTGCATAGGTTCATGATTCACAACATAACAACTTGCATAGGTGACTTGCATAGGTTCATGATTCACAACATAACAACTTGCATAGGTGACTTGCATAGGTTCATGATTCACAACATAACAACTTGCATAGGTTCATGAATTCATCACACAATAACTTTCATAGGTAACTTGCATAGGTTCATGAATTAACAACATAATTAATAACTTGCATAATTTCACAACAATAATAAACTTGCATGATTTCATACAACCAATACCCAATCCATAGTCTACCACAATTCACATTTATCTATTTAAACCTAAAAGTGACTAGAACTCATAGAAAAAAGAGGGTCTTGAGTTCTAGGATCTGAATTCTGTAATTGATTAGCGTTCCCTTGATTTAGACTATTTCGTTGTTGAGATTAGACTTTGATTTGCATAGAATTGAGTTGCTTTACTTTGCTTCTAGTTGGTGGCGGCTACTCTAGGTTTTGGAGTGACAACATGACGGCCATTGATCTAATTTTTATTTGGTTTTATGGTTTGAGTATATATGTGTTTGTATAGAATTTCAATTTAATTATAGCCGTCGGATGAACCTAGAGTTAACCACAACCATTCAATCAGGATAGGGTGACACATCAGCCCTAATGACCCAGCAAGGAGTCAGAAAGGACTCAGCAATGAGTCACAGTATGGATCAGAACACACCAGAAAGATGTGCAGGCATTCAGCCCGACCTGGGCGCACTTCCCAAGTGCGCCAGTGCATTTTTGTACTGGCGCACTTCACAAGTGCGCCAGTGCATTCTGATTGACTTCCGGTTTTCTGCCTAACTTCGTTCATCCATATCTCCTTCATACGGTATCCGTTTTACGCAAACTCGAACTCTATCTTAAGCAGAATTCTGACACGAACGCAATGGCGTAACCCGTTTCACTTAATTTTCACATCTAAGATTAATTATTCTTTCATTTGTTAACATTAATATTAAAATTACAGGGTGTTACATTTTCCATGTATCATTCCTATGGAAGTTCGTGCATAATTCGAATGTAGTGGTATCTCCAGAGCAGTACGAAGACCTAAAAGTAGAGACTCCAGTTGCAAAATCTCGTAAGCCGCTTCGTGTAGTAGGGAATGACACGAAACAGCTTAGAAGGAAGACGGTTAAGCTAGTCAAGATACAATGGAGTGAAGATGGTGACGATTGTACGTGGGAGATGGAAGAGAGCATGAGGGCGGCTCATCCAGAACTCTTCGTCGGTAGGACTCTTTGATATCGTATCATCGTTTTATCGTTGTATCTTGTTATTATTTGATAGAATTCTGCATGCTAGGATAAGGCTATGGATGCATGGCTTGATGGTTGCTAGTTTGGATGATAGAATTGGTTTCTCATGGATGATAGGCATGCAGAATTGTTGTGATTGCTGGGAATTTCGGGGGCGAAATTCTTAAGAGGAGAGGAATGTAACAGCCCGCATTTTACGTATCGGAAGATCGTAATTTTTTTCATTTTATTTCCTGAGGGTTGGATCATTCTCATATTTAATATGTTGCTTATGGGGATGTGAGACGTGTCCATAATTCTTACCAATTTTATTTATGACCATTTTGCCCCTATCAGTCTTGTACAGGGCATAACTTTTGACTCAAGTCGAATCAGAGGGTGTGACATGTGCCATTGGAAAGAAATTGATGATTGCCTTTCTGTAGAGTGGTTACATTAAAGATTTGGCTCTGCGGTTTGGGAGGAATCACTGTTTTAAGGTTTTTCAGTTGGTTGTTCAGGATTTTGAGCCACATTGGGCTGATTTGAGAAGGCCAAAGTGGTGGGCTAGTGGAAACTATAAATAGAGGGTGGAAGGTATGGGAAATAGTTTACTTCCCCATTCTCTCATTAGGTGGCCTTGAGCTCCTTCTTCCTCTAACACCTTTCCACCATTAAAAATCAAAATCAAAGGAGGGAAATCAAAGATCTACACCATTGGAGGCTAGATCTACATCAATTGAAGTGATAATTGATCGAATCAAGGGGTTCGGTTCGAATTGCTTGCTGTACAGAATCTTATTACATTGATTTTAGCTTGTTTTGGAAAATCAGTGAGTGATTTGCATCTCTCACATGGATTCAATGAAGTATATGAATGTTTGATCATGTTTTTCATCAAATTCAAGTGTTTTATCATAGATCTATACCATGACAAGTCCAATTTCATATGAATCACCCTTTGATCTAATTTAGCATGTTTAAACAGGTAATTCCTATGCCATTTCATATGTTTATGCAAGTTAGATCCACAATTTAGTCCATATGTTCATTTATCATGATTTTGGAGAGATTTGCATAATTTTAGTGATAATCGTTGTTTTCATGTTGCTAATGAATTCATATCATGTTTGTGGTCATATTTGATGAGTTGGACAAGTTGGTTTCGTCGAATATATCGTTTGGCGAAGTTTTGGTCGAAATTGGAGTTGTATTGGAGAAGTGTAGGTTTTGGGTCGTTTATGGAGGTCGGTCGTCCATGGTGTGGTTTTCTTGGAGGAGGAGAAATGGGGTGGGTCGCACATAGAGCTGGGTCGGTCACAGGGTCGGTCGAGCTGTTCGAGCGGGGTTGGTCAAGCTGTTCGAGCAGGGTCGGTCGAGCTGGGTCGGTCACAGGGTCAGTCGAGCTGGGATGGTCACAGGGTCGGTCGAGATGTTCGAGCAGGGTTAGTCAAGCTATTCGAGCAGGGTCGGTCACAGTGTCGGTCGATCCAGTGGTGGAGTCATAGGATCGGTCGCTCTAGGGGGGATCGGTCGCACCAGGGTTATTTCTGAAAATTTTATTTTTCGAGTACGACTCAGATTTGAACAAAAGGGCTTTTAAAAAAAATCGGGGGTAACCCCCTGAACACTAGAGGCAGTGATGTGTTTTGGCTCAGTGATTTGTGACTTCAAAGTAGATTCAAGTGGGAATATTCGAAGTGTTGGATGTATTCGTTGATCGGTGTTGAGCAATGGATGGGAAAACGACTCAAGGGTATTTTGAGTTCGTGGATAATGGATACTCAAGGGGGACTTGAGCTAATTAATAGTCATCAGATTTGATGGCTAGAGATGCGAAGTCCAAGAGATTATCGTTATCGTAAGTTCTAGCAGACTCAAAGCAGGGGTACTTTGGGCAGTCATGAAGGGCCTCATACCTTGGGCAGTCGTGAAGGGCCTAGTAGTCGAGATTTGAGAAGACAAACATAGGAGTCATGATGGAATATGGAGTTGTGCTAGAACTGGGGTTATCATTAGCCCTTGACATATGGCAGTCATGATGGGTCATCATACGATTAAAGATGGTTTCAAAGCCAGATTGGCGGTGATAGCCAGAGTCAGTCATGGATGTTTGATTGTTTGGTTTCTCTGTTTGTACCGTCTCATGTAGATTGTCCAACGTCAAAGGAGATGATTGTCCATAACTGCCTGACACACCTTTCAGCGCACTTTTCCTCTTGTTTAGTGCAGGGATTGTAGGCAGTCGTCACAGGTGTACCTGTTATCATCTGTGAGACCTTTGTATCAAAATTTATGGTTTTTAAATAAATATACATCTATTTTACGTTATTATATTTTATCTCTTTCGATGTGTGAGATTCTTATTTTTTTTAGACTGCTCTGTATATATGTTTAGTAATTCCTTATAGGAACAAACTGGGTCTTTTCTAGATCGGAATTCAGGCCCATTTCGAGTGAGTTGTTACACAAAATAACAAAATGAAATAAAAATAAAAATATATTACAAAATAAACATCAAAATTAACAGAAAAAAATACCAAATAACATTTTAATAATGAAATTTCATATCCATTTATTATGTGTGTATATGTATATGTGTGTGGACGCACGCGCCATGGATGCAGATTGGCCAGTCTTAACCTGCACATTCATTTTATGAAATTATTGCATGCCACCACAAATAACAAGTCACTCAAATGCCATTTCAACGGATCGAAACATCTTACGCTACTAGGGTGCCAAAAGCCCTTTTCAACTGCACTAGATTTGCTGACATCATATTTAATTATTGTTTACTTAAGATACACATAATTAGTTATAAGATGCTTATACCTTTAAATTTAATTGTTAAATAGTACTTTTGTACTTTCTATTTGAAATTTTAGGTCTAACAAATGATCAAATATTCAACTGGATTGTGTAATTGAATGACAGTATAATTATAAATGCATTTTATTATTTAAAATAACAATTAAAAATTTACGCATTGTAGTGTTTTCTGATAACGAAATTATTCAATAATTGAAGTAATTTTCATTTTAGATAAATTTATTGAAATATTGTTTATTTATTTATTTTGAATCAACATTATAAACAGAAAATACTGAAATATATACTTTCTAACATATGATCATTCTTGTTTTTAAAAATCATATGTTTGGTTCAGTAAGAAAATTAGGTCTGGGATTAAAAATGTTCTAATTAATAGTTTATGGAAAGTATATCTATCATTTTTGACTTGGCTTTTCGAGTGATTTTCAAGCTTCAAATTCTGTTCTTATAGTATCATGTTTAATGATACTTTTTACAACATGATTAAAGAAACTTTATTAGATAATTTTTAACATTAAAATTAGAAAATAAACTTAAACTTATTTAATGTAATGACAATACACACATTGTCCGATAACTTCTAAAGATAAAATTAATAAAAGCTACGTTTCCTTTTTCACTTATTGTAATGTTAATACACACGCATATATGTATGCGCACACACACACACACACAGATATATGTATATATATGTATAACATACAAAAATACTATTGAAATTTTCAGCATGTCCTAGCATCTTTATGTGTGCACATTTCGTTCAGCGTAGATGCTACATACCGCTAAATGAAACCATCTTGGTGCCAGCGTCATGATTGGATATCCCTACATCCCCTCTAGAGCACACATATGTTAATGGCAGCATTTAGCTGTAACAAAATGAATCCCTTCTTGTTATATTCCACCAATCTCATATACATATCAATCTTCTTTAAGTTATCCTGCGATGAGAGACTAATTGCAAATTTGATCTACACATCCACTCATGCAACGTGAGCCACAACTTACAGATCTCCACTTTGGTAAGCATTTCTTAACTGAACTTGTTATACAGAGTTCTCGAACACTTGGAAAGATCGCTAACACTCCAATAGTTCAATTTAGGTCGCAACCACAACTAAGTTGTTTCGCCAAGTTGTTTCTACAAAAAGTCTTCTTTTCTATGGTTGAGACAGACCGATATCTCCATCTGAATGAGAATCCAAAGCTGAAACTACATGTTGGAGAAAACTTAAGTCAATGTTGCATCATATTGGTCCCCTTGAACCATCGACAATGATACCATGTTGAATTTTGTGCACTGTTGACACCAAAAAATGGTACAACACCCAAGAAATGATATTGTAGAGAATGAAGATAAATAACTGAAAACTAAGAGAAAAACGATCACACACAAGTTTATAATGGTTCAGCATTAACGAGCCTACATCCACTTTATAATCTCTTATATATGAAATGATCTTTTACAAATGAAATAGTCACAACAATAATACAATCATAGATTGACCCAAATATCCCTTCTTCTGAGTCAAGAAGGTCTATTTATATATGCTACAGTGTTTAAATTGGCTGAAGCGTGTGTTGCCCGATCTAGGATTTTAGGAGAGCATTGAGAAGCGTTCTTCTTGGCATGACTTGAGTACGTAGAGACAAATGGCAGTTGATCCGGTATCCAAGGATGGCTCGAAGCTGTCAAGTAGGAGTAGGACCAAATCTCCAGGAGGATATTTTGCATGGAATTAGGCTTGGCCCAACTTGGTAGGTCTGAAGACCACGGGCACCAGCTGGCTTGCATATTAGGCTCATGTGTTTGGCCTAAGTCTCAGGTTCAGGTCGAACCATCCATCGATCGTCTGGTTCCTTGGTCGGGATTATTCGGTCCTTCATGTCACTTTGGTCAAAGTCTATGATGTTGATGGATCATGATGGCCTTGCCAAAAAGCTAGTCAACACTCTGCCCCCCAAAGCATGTTGTGTTAAGAACGGGGAATGCTTTGTAATTTTTCATTCTGGATTGTCACTTAGTGTAGGGAAATCGAAAGACTACATGTGTACCAACATAAAGACTTTTCCACGAACTGCGCGAGCCAAGGATCAATCGGATATCTTGGGAATTAACAATAGTTCAGGGAATGATGAAGCTTTGCAGTCATATGTCTATTCAGCTAGGCTTGGCTCGTTATTGTAATGACACATCATCCTCATAGTCATAATCACTGGTTATGTCAACAAAATACAAAGAGTTCCCCTGTTCTATTATGGAAGGCTGGCCCACCTCCATTATTTACTTTTACTTCTTTACTGCATCCAAACCCGTTACTTTCATAAAACCCTTCTCCGTTGAAGATCAAGATCGTTTCTTCCGATTTCTTCGTAGGTATGGATTAATTTCTCTTTATCATCTTCAGAAACATCCTGATATGATTTCTCACATGAATTTCCCCCATTTTCCTTTTCCTATTTCGATTTGCATTCAATATAATCCATGGTCTGAATTGCCGACTTCGAGTTCGTTGGAATTGCGGTCCAATGGTAAGGCGGCGGTCCTAGGTGGTTCAGGTAGCATAATGGCGGTAATCGGCGATGAAAGTGGAATCACCTTCATGAAAAGGCAGGGGAATGAAGCGGTATCTCATTTTTCAAAGCATTTTGAATTTCGAAGCACCATTAATTCTCAGGGCACATGGTAGATAGAAAAAAGGTGTGATCGGATGGGCGTGTTAAGGTAATGATATAAGCTTCTGATGTGATCAGGTAGAAAAAGACAAAAGTAATCCCATGATCGATGCTTATGGAGTTGATATCACACAAAAGTAGGTCTGACTGGAAATGGCAACCGTCTTTAAAATTTCTTGAAATTGGAACTAAGTCCGAAGCCGACAGAACTACTAGCCGACCCTCACAGGATCCTTCGAACCTCATATCCTTTCATTATAATGATTGTAGATGTGTACTTCGATTTCTAGTTCCAAATTGAGCAACCCATTTCACTCGTATATAATTCAAACAAGGCATCATGAGTTTGAGTATACCCTTCATTGTTATTTTCATCTTATATCATCATATTCATACACTGGAAAGTCACGATTTTCCATATTCTAACAAAAAGTTTCTAATGAATAGCACAAAAATGACCAGGAGATACCAAACTCGCAAAGCTGGAGAAGGCAAGGTTCTATCCACTCCTGTATACTTAGATAGTGTCTCGGCCTCTGAGTCTGGGACTAATTCCGATCCTGGCATGAATACCGAAACTCAAGATCGGCTAACAAACCTTCCACTTGATGGAGAAGGAATAGGTGAGTAAGATGTTGTGGCAGAAGCACCCGACAATCTCCCCGGTGCTGTAATTCTAGAAAAATCTTCAGACGCTCGGCCTTGTACATCAAGTCTAAAGTAGTTGAAGAGACTGAGTGCTAAGCATAAAATCCCTTGGGAAATGTCTGCGTTCCTCAAGAGGGTGACCGTCCCCATGACCCACCGACCGGATATATGGCGTTAACTCGCCCAATGTGTTCTACAGAGGCAATTCCTCTGTTTTGTCCTTTTGCGGTAGACTTCTTGAGGCCGGTATACTAATCTATTGTCACTGTACATTTTATTCATGGAACACTTGCATCAACCCCCATCATTCGAACATATAATCTTTTTCTTCAACTTCAGACATTGAGATGGAAATTCCCTTTCTTTCACTTTCTTCGAAGTTGTCCGTTATCGGAAGATAATAGAAGATATACCGAGCAAACCAGGGGACATCAAACATGAATGGTTCTATGTTCTCCAGCAAACAGGATGCGCCTGTTGTAAAGTAGTAAGTTTCACATTTTAGCCAATCGACCTATAAGGAGGCATCTTACATGGATCATATTTATGTAGGTTGTGACCCCAGAAATTCTACAAAGATAGAGTTCCAAGAGCGCTTTGATATGTTGGCTGGCTTAGACAAGGAAAGCCGAAGCGTCGATAAATGTATGACCGATGCATAGTTGCATCGCTACCATCTTCTTAATATGAACATGTCATTAGGTTCCCCAATAAATCGAATTTCTCCCTCAGCTTTTGTTCAAGCCGAGATGCCCCCAGTCGACAATGTATTGAACACTACCAGAAACATGCCTCCAGTCGAGATGCAGTTCGACCAACCTATAGTCGAGGAGAACGCTTCCACCGTCGTTCATCCGCGGAGGAAAGGGAAAACAACTGCTAGAAGAAACTCAGAAAGGAGGCCGATCTTTTAAAGGCAGAGAAAGGCTTGGCCGCCAGTTTTTCAGAAAAACTTCTAGAAGAGACGAACATGGAAGAGTCTCGTGATCATCAACCGAGGGTTTCCGCTGTCGAAAATAACACTCCCTTCATTTAGGATCCACTCAAGGTGGAAGTGAATTCCCTTATGACGGGTTAGACAATCTAGAGCTCTCCGGTATAATCCTCTCTTCCCAAAACTTAGACTCAACCACTTTCTTCTCCAAGTTCGTAGAAGAGTCCATGTTTGTCGGTCCAAAAGAAGTGAGAGAGACAAGCCAAGTTCCACTCTCGGGTCAGTCTAGGGGGAACCAGTTAGGACACGTATATATTACTAGCACTGCATGTCACATCACTATTTTTTCATTGCATACTGACCATTTTTTTACAGATACCATGGAAAGTGAATATTATTGTAATAACTCCAGCTCTTTCCTTAAAAAGGGTAATCCTGCTCGCTCGTCTTTACTGGAAGAAAAACGAGATAAGAGTAATGACGACAGACAAATTCATGAGCATAAGGGGAATGGTAAAGAAGAAAAGAAAGAACGGGAAAAGAAAGAGCGAGAAAGGAAGGAAGGAGGAAAAAAGGATCGGGAGAGAAGTGATGGGGAGAGGCAGGAAAAGGACAATGAGGAGAAAAAGAAAACTCCGAAAAAGGAGAAGGACAAGCAGCGGGAGATGCATGCACACCGATCCTCTTCTCATTCTCAGGATAATACCCCTAGAGGAGATGACAAAACTACAAGTGAACATTGTCATATTGCTCACCCTCCTTCCAAAACACACTTAGCTAACATCCGTGGTTAGGATCTCAATCCTCCCTCCAGGCACCTTAGAGAAAATCCCCAAGCCAATCCCTTCGACTCGAGAGATAACGTTTGTTGACCGAATTAAGGAGATAGAAGAAATTTTTCCCCGTCTTTTCTTTACGGGGATCAGGTCTATCCCCAACCTACAATAATTTTCGCCAAGCACTCGTAACCATGTCAGATCCGGGGTTGATTTTACTTTAAATCAATATGACTTCATGTACACATTCGCAAGGCGTGTTAGTGACGTCGCTAGAAACATGACAACAGAGAATGATAGAATGAAGATAGGGTTAGATGCTGACAAGAAAACCGTGAAGAAGGTGAAGAAGGAACTGGAGAAGTGTGAGGCTTAGGTGGTTGTTCTCATAGAAAACTGTGAGAAGTTTATGAAGGAAATATGAGACAAAAGTGAACAGCTTCGCATCAAATTAGATTGATCATCCTTCCTTACTCGAACTGCTCAAGATGAAGTGAAATTGGTAGGGCAAGAATGCACATCTCTCAAAGCTGAGAATGTGATGTTAAAGAATGACAAGTGACGTTTAGATTTGGAGGTACAGCTCCTCAAGACCAGACTTGTCGCATCTGCAATGACCAGAAGACAGGCCGAGATAATGCCGACACTGTAATTGAGAATGCCAGCAATGCTTGGCTTCAATATGAGGTCGACATTTAAACTACCAAGGCCGACCATGCCGCGAAAATAAAAGCAATGAGCACTAAGTTCAGTAATGATGTATTGTTGTTGCTCTCTCGATTCCTTCATCATAGAAATCTTTCGTGGTGGATAATTATCAGCGGGTACTGGCCGATACTTGGGAGGTGTTCCTGAAGGAGGAAATTGAGGCTGAGGAGGGAAAATCGGTGAATGAGGAGGTTTTGATGGATCGATTCTTGTGCGATGGTGAGCCAGAAGCATTGGCTGAGGGTAAAAAGATACTGAGTGACTTGAGAGAAGCCGAATGTAAAAAGGTAAAAGGAAAGTCAATCCTAGTTGGGGAGGCTAGCATGAGAAAGGAAAAGGTGTCTCTCCCTTCTTATGTGGGTAACACTATTGTTGGTTCGTCTGTTGTCCCTCCTTCAAATCGATCCTCTAGAGGAACGAAGGATTATAGCCCAGATGACCCCCCTTTGCCTTTGTTTCAAAACAAGCCAGCCGCTTCCTCTCCCGACGTAGAAATCCAGATAAGCCTATAGACTCCTATGTTAATGGTAAATGGTCATTTTTTCTCTAATTCTAGAAAGAATTCATCTTCCCTGGTTTAATTGTCATGTCTTGTGCTATAGGTACTACAACGGAGAATGCAGTTACTGGGTCTGCATCTGAATTTCCAAAAGAAGATTTTGCTGTTGCACCGAGCAAAGACGTAGAAATGATCGACCCTCCGAAGGAAAAAGAAACCAGGAATGCTCATTTGAATGATGATGACATGGTAATTACTGGGGAGACCAGAGGGACTGATTCCTTGACCATGGCGGAAATCAAGCATAGAGAAGGAAGCAGGGTCTCTACTTTCAAGGTCGAGTCGTCATCTGATCTGCTTGACCTCCCACCACTACAGACTATTGCTCCAAATTCCAGTGTCTCTATTCACGGAATCCCTTCCTCAGCCCCAGCTAACCGGAACAAGAAGTATAAGACATCAACATTCGGCCATTCTACCTTTAGCGACCAGTCCAGGTGGCAAAGGTCTCACTTGACAACCGAGAAAACCTTGGAGATGATGAAAGAGAAAGAGAGGGAGGAAATCCATAAGTCCGATGGTTAGACACCTTGAGTTTTAGGATATTTTGTTGTAGGTTGTTATAGTTCCTTTGGAAGTTGTATGCGAGTGTGGCCCTTGCATTTTTTATTTTGTCAAGTCTTATATTTTGTAAGCAAAACTTTTTGTTGACGTTAACAATGTTCATTTGCTTTCAAATACATGTATTATTAATAATATGTTGAAGGTTTATAAAATACATAGGGGAACAACGTTAGTACCCCTAATTTAGTCCAAACTCCGAGGATTGTTCAGGTGTAACCCATAGTCGGATCGCTTGTCCATCCTCATGCCCCCAGGGTCGTCGGGGACCAATTCGGATGTTGAGTCCTCCAATCGGCCCCAGGATCGATTCGACCAGGACCGGGGGCCGAACGATTTCGGGTAGGAGTACGTTAGAATTTTTATACTCTCCTCTAGTCGTTAGGGGTTAGAGTTCCAGGGATCGAGCGATCTTTAGTCGGGGTGCACCTTTCACACTTGTCAATAACTGTATACTACTTCTCAAGTCGTGAGAATCAGAGTTGTTCAAACAAGCAGTCATGTTGTTTACATCGGTCTCATACCCACTTTTGGTCTAGGGGTCTAAAGGTTCGAATGACGATATCGAACTCAAAGTTAATCGACCCATATTTCCTTTCGGTCCTGAACGAGATCGACTCGTGAGATATGGACCAGCAGGTTGGGGAGCAGACTTTTGACCTACGTTGGTCGAACCATAACATACAGTTACTAAACTAATGTGATAAAGCAGGAAAGGGGCTTTTATTCATTGACTACAATGGGTGGCAAAACATACCTTATTACAATACTTAAATAAAGTAAAAAGTTCTAAGAAAGATAGAGTCGTAATTGCTCAGTATTCCATGCTCTTTGAAAGGGTTCACCTTCAATAGTTGCTAGCCTAAATGTTCCATTATGAAGATTCTATTGAATGACGGAAGGCCCTTCCCACTTGGGTCCCATATGGACGAGAGTCGGAAAGACACGTTTTAAAATAAGATCACCAATATCAATGGTCCTAGGTCGGACCCTCTTGTTGTAGTATCAGGCAACCCGGCGCCGTTGAGCTTCGGCGTGGAGATTAGCTTCTTCTTTCTTTTCATCAATCATGTCTAATCATTCTAAGAGAAGGGATTCATTTGATAGTGGGTCATAGTACGTAGCTTTATGGGAAGGAACTTCAGGTTCTATAGGAATGACCACTTCGGAACCGTAAGACAAAGCGAAAGGAGTATGACCTGTGGCAGTCTTACAAGTGGTTCGATATACCCAAAGAGCTAGAGGGAGCTCATCGACCCATTTGCCTTTGGCACATTCCTGGTATTTATTTAAGATGGACATAATAATCTTATTGACGGCTTCAACCTGCCCATTGGATTGTAGATGTGCGACTGCAGTATATTTCTTCTTGATGTGATACCATTCACGGAAGTATCTGAACTACAAACTATCGAATTGAGTCCCGTTATACATGATGATAGTCCGAGGTAGACCAAATTGACACATGATATTCCTGACAATAAAATTAATGACTCGTTTCGTTGTGATCATGGTTAATTTTTCGGCTTCCGCCCACTTTGTAAAGTAGTCTACAACCACGATCGCATATTTTGCACCTCCCTTTGAGATTGACAAACTTTTGATAATATATATTCCCAAAATGGCAAATGGCCAAGGGATGACCATCTAAGTGAGTTCCGTTGGTGGAGCCCGTGGAATTTGAGCAAATCTCGGGCATCTGTCACATCGTCTAGAATAATTAGTCGCATCCGTGCTAACGTCGGCTAGAAGTATCCATATCGCAACACTTTCTTAGCCATGGTTTGTCCTTCTATATAAGTGTCATGTTCTCCCTCGAACACTTCTCTCAATACTTTCTTGACATCGTCGTTAGCCACACGTCGAGGCATTGGAACTGAGAAACCCCTCCTATAAAGCTGGTCTAGTTGAATGACATACCTAGAGGCTTGTCGTACGAGGGCTCGTCTCTCATTCCTTTTCTTTGGGAGAGTTCCATGTAAAAAAAATATCGATGGGGGTCATCCAAGATTCTTTTTCGGGTTCGGTTTCTGATTGACCGAACTCCATCTGATCTATGCTCGGAGTGCTCGGAGTCTCTATGGGGACCAATTCGGTCTTGCTTGGGTCATCAGAGCTAGATAATTTTTCCAATTAGTCCGCCTTTTGATTTTCTTCTCTGGGAATATGGGAGATGTTATACTGATCAAAGTCATTTAGTAACTCTTCAACCTACTTGAGATAGGCAGCAAGTCTAACCCTTTAAGTTGATACTCCTTTCGAACCTAAAATACAATAAGTTGTGAATCACAGAAAATATTTAGCGTTGCTATTCTTAAGTCCCTTGTGAGCTTGAGCCTGACAATCAGGGCCTCATACTTGGAGTCATTATTGGTAGCAGAGAAATTTAGTCTCAGGGGATAATAGAACAACTGCCCTTCGGGAGTTAACAATACCATGTCGGCACCGGAACATCGATCGTTTTGGGCCACGTCAGTGTATAACTTCCAAGTGTCCAATCTTAATTCAGTGTCCAAGGGCTTGGAACTATCCTCCAAGCTATAGTCCTCTGGAGTAGTAAACTCGTCTATGAAGTCAACCAGTGCTTGCCCACGGATGGACTTCCGTGGAACAAAGGTAAGGTCAGATTGACTTTGCTCGATGTTCCATTTAAGTAGCCTTCCGCTTGGCTTGGGTCGTTGTAAGAATTGTCGTAGCGGTTGGTCGGTGAACACTTTGGTAGGGTGAGCCTGGAAGTAACGGCGGAGCTTTCGTGATGCAATCAGCAAACTATAGGCGAGCTTCTCAATATTTGGATAGTTGCGTTAAGCCCCTGTTAGTTTCTTGCTTACATAGCAGACCGAACGTTACATCCGATCTTCTTCCTGAACTAGGACCGAGCTGATTGCATGCATACATACTGACAGATACACAAATAGGACTTCGTGGTCGATCAGTTTGGACAAGATAGGGGGTTTCTCCAGGTGTTCAAGCAAACTCCGGAAGGCTTCAACGCAGTCAGGCGTCCAAGCGAAGTTTCGCTTCCCTCTCTTGATCAACTCGAAGAAGGGTAGACACTTGTTGGTCGCTTTGGATATGAATCGACCCATGGTTGCGACCTTTCCTGCTAAACTTTGCATGTCCTTAATTCTTTTAGATTCATGGAATATCCCCGGACTACTTGACTGCTACATTGCTCTGAATGGGTTTGGTAGACACGTATTTCGACCCACCCTCTTCGTCCAACTGGTTATCTTCCCATCGTAACTGGATATTAGCCTTTTCATAGAACATATCAATTGTCGTTGGTGGCTTCCCAGTCAAATACTTCCCAAACCCCATCCATTTTTCAATACCGTATACTATGGCCATTAGGACTGTTTCGTGATTGGGATTGCTTACTTCGGTGGCCGCCCGGTTGAATCTACTAAGGTAATTCCTTAGGGATTCACCCCTTGCTTGCTTAATTTCAGAAAGGGCCATAACATGCTTTGACTTAGAAGCGTGGAGGCGGAATTGATTTAGGAATTTCTCACTTACATCCTTGAAGTTTGGGGTCGATCTCGGGGGAAGCCGAGTGAACCACATGAGCGCCACCCCGCTCAGGAAATCAGGAAGGCTTTGCATTTGATGGTGTCTGGAGCTACATCTACCTCCATATGCCACAAGTACCTCATCAAATGTTGTTGCGGGTCGATGGTTCCCTCATAGTGGCTCATCTGAGGCATATTAAATCTTCTGAGAAACTCCTCCTGCAGAATGTCATCTGTGAATGGCATATGGCTTATGTCAATTCCCTAATCTTCTTTCTTATAGTCCTTACTATCGTTCATGATTTGTTATACCATGAAGGTCAAATTCGGGGGTATAAGTGCACATCGATCGGCTTCCTCGACTGGTCGAACTCTCCCTGCTCTCTCACCAGGTAATGTTGCTTGAGCCACTGTCCAGGTGGAACTTCCTTGACCCTGGATGTCCCGGCTGTTCACAGGACGCTTGAGAGGAAGAACAGGAGCTTGGGTTGTTTGAGTGGTATTTCGGTGAGTCAAAGCTGAGATACTTCGATCTTGTCGAGTCGTTGAATCGTTGTCCTCTAAATCTTCCAGATCGACTTGAGTTTGATCAGTTGCTCTGAGCTGGTTTGAGTGCCCTTCCGGTTGTAATTGTCATATGTTTTCAGGTCATTCCAGCGGGTGTTGTGGTTGGAGTAGATATCTAGCTCCTTCGGATGATGATGAGCCTTCCGAGTTTTGGTCCATCAAGTGAGGGGAAGATTGTTGCTTCCTGAATTCTTCCCATTGCCTCAACATATGGCTCATGTCTTGTCTCATAGCAGCACTCTCCCGGACTTGAGCGCATAACGCCGACATTTTCTCCCGGAGTTGATTCATCATGGTCATAAACTCATCACGGATAGCAAAAGCTGAGGGGGAATCTTGATCCACTGCGGAAGGTTGCACCGGAAGTGCTAGCGTAGGCTGGTCCGGGGTTGACCCCGGAACAATCGACCCCTCGGTCACTTTTGCTGGCACTGAAGCCTGCGGTTGCTTTCGGTAGTGCATGCTGAGGATTTGGAAACCATGGTTCATCGATGTTGGAAAAGACATAAAATCTCGTCTTGGACTTAGTGATCCGAAAGTAGAGCAAAATCCTTCTAATGTTGAGAATTTCAAACTTCTCAGTGAAAGCACCAAAGTGTTGACACCAAAAAATGGTACGACACCCAAGAAATGATATTATAGAGAATGAATGAGGATAAATAAATGAAAAATGAAGAGAAAAGCGATCACACACAAGTTAATAGTGGTTCGGCATTAATAAGCCTACGTCCACTTTATAATCTCTTATATATGAAATGATCTTTTATAGATGAAACAGGTACAACAATAATACAATCAGAGATTGGCCTAAAGATCCCTTCTTCTGAGTCCAGAAGGTCTATTTATAGATGCTACAATGTTTAAATTGGCTGAAGCATGTGTTTCTCGATCCAGGATTTTAGCAGAGCATGAAGAAGTGTTCTTCTTGGCATGAGTTGTGCATGTAGTGACAAATGGCAATTGATCCGGTATCCAAGGATGGCTCGAAGCGGTCAAGCAGGAGTAGGAGAAAATCTCTAGGAAGATATTTTTCACGGAATTAGGCTTGGCCCGACTTGATTGGTCCGAAGACCACGAGTCCAGTTGGCTTTCATATCAGGTTCCTATGTTTAGCCTCTCAGGTTTGGGTCGAACCATCCATCGGTGGTCTGGTTCCTTGGTTGGGATTACTTGGTCCTTCATGTCACTTTGGTTGAAGGCTATGATGTCGATGGATCTTGATGGACTTGCCAAAAGGCTGGTCAACAGGCACCCCTTAGCGTCTTCATGTGTGCACACTTCGCTCAGCGTAAAGGCACTATAGACAGCTGAACGAAGCCCTCTTGGTGTCAACGTCATGCTTGAATATCCCTACATCTCCTAGAGCATACATATATTCACGATATCATTTAACTATAACAAAAAGAATCACAGGTTGTTATATGCCATCATTCTAATATATACACACACACACACATCTTCTTTAAGATATCCTGCAATGTGGGACTAATTGCAAATCCATGGTATGCATCCACTCTCATACAATGTGAGCCACAAGTAACAAATCTTCACCTTAGCGAGCATTTTCCAACTGAACTTGAAGTTATATAGATTCCTCAAGCACTTGGAAAGGTACCTAACACCTCCAACTGTTCAGTTTAAGTCGCTACCACCACTAAGCAGTTTCGCCAAGTCGTTTCTACAAAGAGTACTCCTTTCTATGGGTGAGACATACCGTACTTTAATATATAACTCCACCTTAATGAGAATCCGAAGCTCAAGCTACATATTGGAGAAAACTTAGATCAATGCTGCATCATATTAGTCCCCTCAAACCATCGGCTTTGATACCATGTTGAATTGTCTAGCATCCCTTTGGTGCCTTCAAGTGCGCACACTTTGTTCAGCGTAGAGGGAACTATAGATCGCTGAACGAATCCCTTGTGGTGTCAATGTCATGGTTGGATATATCTACATCCACCTAAAGCATACATATGTTCATGGCAGCATATAACTGAAACAAAAGGAGTCCCATTTCGTTACATGCCACTCATCCTATATATATATATATACACACACCCATCTTCTTCAAGATATCATGCTATGTAGGACTAATTACAAATTCAATCTATGCACCTACTCTCATACAATGTGAGCCATACCTAAAAGATACTTGTATTTGTATGTATATATACACCTGAAAGATACTTGTACACCGAAAGATATATAATTTAACCCAGTCACCTTTTAAATCACTCCAAATTTCCAGATCTGATCTAAATTTAGTCCTTTATTCATATACTTCTCATTTTAAACCCTATTTGGAATCACAAATTGAAATAAACATGGATCCACAAATTTGAACCTAAATTAAATAAACACAAAACCATATTTGGCTCTTACCTCATACAAATGACTTTTTAAAGTAAACCATATACTGGATCTGTAATCTTTTTCTGATTACAGAAAGTCTAATCTTATATTATGTAAATTTTGAGGTCTTACAAGATGAATAAAAGTAATGAGGCTTCCACGCTTATTTGAAATAAAAGGAGTTTGGTTGTTGGCCCTGCATGTTTATTTATAGGGGTCTTAATTAATATGGTGCATTCGATTTAAAGTAAGTAAAATTCATTCATATAACATGCCATGAATACATGGTTTTGATCCCTGTTTGGATTGACCGCTCCCCTTGGGCAGTCGACTACTAAGCTCAACTAATCCCAAGGGCGGTCGACACATATGGGTCAAAAGCGTGTATTCAGCACGCGTATTATTTATTTCATAATAATTATATTAAACATTCTTAAAAATGTTTACTTTCGTCCTTATCAGGTTTTGTAACGTTGATTATTATCAATTTCTTTACGTTTTGACGCACGTTTGAATTTGAAATTCTAACATAGTTTAATTCTTGGAATTCCTAGATGCATATACAAATATAAAATATACATATACACGCGTATAATTATTATTCGATATTGAACTTCAAACGTCGATAACTTTTCCATTCGAACTCCGTTCGGAGCATATTATATATGTAAACTGATTAGAAAATTACCCCAAATACAATGGTATAAGTTTTGTTGTCGAAACCTAACAATTCCAAAATTATTGATTTTTTCAGATTGATGATCAAATTATATTGAATGTTTATTCCGAACATGCACGGTGTTACTTTGTAGCAGTACATAAGGCTGACGATATGAAGGTTACTCAGGTAGTGAAAACGAATAGCATACGTAGACAGCTGAAATACGATAGTGTTTGAGCAGAACTTCGAAGGGACAAACACCGACTACCGTTTCTCTCCGTCTTTACTCAATAATATATGCATTGGCTACTAAAAAAAGAGCAAAAAGTATACAATAAAAAATGTTATAATCATGACGGTGGCTCAGTACCCAGTAAGCATGAATTACATAATATACTGTCAAGTATATTAACTCAGTAACCATATGCCATTTATTTTCAAGCTTCGGTATTGTAGTTAAACACCATTTCAAACATTAATTTATAGCTTTTGCCACTGACAAATAAAATGTTCCAATTAAACTTGAGATTACCAGAGATTACATGAGGAAAACAAGACAATTAAACTGAATTAACCCAATGATCTACAGTAAACTATGAGCTCGGATAACGAAAATATGATACGTGTAGATCCTGGATTTGCAGTAAGTGAATATCAGGAGCAAGATAGAGTTACACTGTAAATTGAAGTTGAACATTCAATCACTTTTGATTTAATTATTTACTCATTTAATTTTATATATAGGCCATGATATTGAGAAAGAAGAGAAAGAAAGAAAAGAAAAAGGTCACAGAAGCATATAATCAAGATGTATAATAGTTAAAAGAATAAGAAACTAAGCAACAAGTTAACATGAAAGAAAGCATCGTTAATGACACGCCCTTCATCTATATAGAGGACAAAGATTTTAATAGACCAATAAATGGTCATGCCTGTTCATGGCCAAAAATAAACCAGAGCAATCAACAATGATTACTCAAAATGTACATGAAATCGAAAGAACAATGGTGCTATAAATAAGATGACAACTACTAACGCAACCTTCAACATGACGTTAGGAAGAGGGAATGGTTGGTGGAATGCGAAGAGAAGAATACATGAACTAGTTTTTAGAGATCGCGCTTTTCCTTAGCAGTTATGCGTAAGTTTTAAAAAAAAATTGCATGAATGAGTTCTATTCTGAAATAGGATGCTTTGAGATGTCCAAGTAAGTAGGATGAAGGTCCTGGTTTACAATTCAAGTAATAGATATCTATAAACTAGTTACATAGGTAGGATTACCTCTTAAACGTTTGTTTCATGTATTCTTATTACATCAAACATCATCATTTAATTTAAACATTTATTTTAAATAGTTTGAGTTAATAACTATTAAAGTTTCCAATATACCAATTAAAAGCCATTTAAATTTTTGATTTTATTTTAAAGTGAATTTAAATTTTGAATTCAAATCAAATGTAAAACAATGTAAACTTCAAATTATGGAAAATTATATTTCAAACTCATTTAAAGCAATTTATGATTCATTTCCAGTTCTAAACAGACTTGAAGTTCAAATTTAATTTAAAATAGTTCAAATCTAATTTTAGTTTAAATTAAAGATGGTTTAAATTTCTAATTCAATTTAAAATAAGTTTGAATGCCAAATTTGAACAAAATTAGATTTAATTTCAAATTATTTTTTAAAAAATTCTAGTCTTTAGTTACAAATTTCTTAAACAATTCAAATAAATTCTATTTCAACCCATAATAAATGTCGTAAGTACAGGTCATTTTAGACATATTTCTTAATTCAGGCTTCCAACTCTAGTGTATAACCATTCAATAACAACCAAAATTATATGTATTTATTTGAATTAACACAACTAATAGTACGTATGTACATACATACATACATATATATATATATATATATATATGTGTGTGTGTGTGTGTGTGTGCGTGTGTGCGCGCGCGCATGCACGTGTGTATAATGTCATAACGAACATTAACACAATACTATCAATTATAACAATCAATAGGTTCACGCATGCAATCAAGATCCAAGTCAATATACAACACAATAATCATATATTGGTGTGTTTGACTGTTGAAAATATTATATTATAATATCAAATTGAATTTTAATTTAAAAAAAACTTAAATTCATTGTAATTCAATTTATTCCAATTCAATATGAATGTCTATATCCAATTCAAATTCAATATATCAATTTTCAATAAATGATGATAATATTCCATTTAATTCATTTCAAATTAATACGATTAATTTCAATTTGATTTAGTTATCAAACATGTTAACCACTAATTCACTAATATCCAATTCAGTTTCAATTTCGGATGTTAACTACAACGATGTCAATCTCAACTTAAACTCTCAAATGACGATTTAATAAATTAACTTGCATAAAATATATACATTGTGAATTCAGTAAATTAACTCGCATAAGATATAAGTCATGAGTTATAACACTTAACTTTTGATGAGTGAAGAAATTCTTTTCTATGCATAACGACACATTCACAAGCATAGATATACGCTGATACATATGTCTATTTCGAGTATATGCAGTCCCTGAATACGACAAATAAAAACATTTCTTTCTATCATAACCAGTACTCTCTTCTAAGCTGTCAAATAAAAGCAAGAACCGAGGGTGGTTCCAGTGGAGATCTAGTCGAAGAGCGGACAATAGGATGAACAAGAACAAAGTAGTATGGTGGTAAGTGGAGTGATAAAGAGGTGACACGTAGGGGCCAGCTCGGAGATGGTGTTGCCTTAGTTCTACAACGCTAGTGAAGGGATATGAGGCAACGGTAAGCAGAGGTTAGTTGGTCGTAGCAAGGTGGAGGAGGGAGACTTATGGTTGGAACTGTGAAGGTGGAGCTTGTTGACCAACTTTAGGCAAAGCAATCACATGACAAGATTATGGTTAGCGATGCGCTCAAGTCTCGAGAACGTCGCTAGAAAACACAAAGGGATTTGGTCGAAGTCGGGACGTGTTTGGAGAATATTGAAAATATCGTCGATTCCAAAGAGCATCGTTATCGGATTGGAAAAGTCGTTAATAAACTTGGAAAATCCGACATGGTAAAAATACATGATCGACTCGATCCGATGAGCTCAAAATCCTTAAGCACATCGATCCGATCACGTGGAAAAATTCGTCAAAGAAAAATATTTGAATTTAAGTAAATTCTGGTTTCGTGTACTCAAAAACAGCTGATCGACATGATACGATCAAGGAAAAATGGTTGCGCAACTTGGTTTGGCAAATATATGGTTTGGCAAGTCAATATAGTGTGATTGACACATGAAAATCCACCAAAACCATGTGTGTGCCTTTGCCGCGGCACAACTCGAATTTGACACGGGTCAGGTGGGATTTCACATCACCAAAACTTCGCACCATGCCGGAATGCGAAAAATCCTTGATCGCATTGTATCTGGCAAGGCAAAAATGTAACAACCCGTACTTTATGTATCGACCGATCAAAAAATAATCATATTTTATTCCCTAGTGGTCGGATCATTCTCAGGTTTTGATATGTTGTTCATGGAGATGTGAGACATGTCCATGATTTTTACCGGATTCAAGTATGACCATTTTACCCTTGAGTTACTGTTTGCGCTATAACTTTTGATAAATATCAAATCAGGTGCTGAGATTGATTTCATTGGATTAGAACAGTGGTTTACGATTCCGTAGAGTGGTCACATGAAGAGTTTGGTTCAGCAGTTTGGGAGGAATCGTTGTTTTAGGTTTCAGTTGCTGTTTAGGCAGACTATTCAGCAGCTAATGAGCTGATTAGCCAAACCCATTAGACCTAGGACCTGCAGATATAAATATGGGGACTTAGGGAGAGAACTAGGGTTACTCTCTTCATTCTAAGTTTTTGGTTGGCGTATTGATTCTCCGGTTCAGCCTAAAATCCTATTTCTCCACTTTCTTCAATCAAATTCATCGTAGATTGCATTTAGAAGATAGATCATCATCAAGGAAGAGTAGACCATCATCAAAGAGGATTAGATCACATCATATTTGGGGGATTTCATTGCTGTCCAGATCTGAATTTATCAAGTTGGCATCAGATCTAGAAATTGGTGAGTGACAGATATCTCTCACACGGAATCTACGGATTGTATGGGTAAAATAGGATCATATTCATATGTTTCATATTAAAATCACCTTAGATCTTATCATATATGTTTAACTCAGATTTAGAAACCCTAAGAAACCTAATTTGATCATATTAACCGGATAAATGTTATATTAATCATGTTTATTCATATGTTTAGATACAAATCATGCTAGATCTCATGCTTATTGTAATAACCCGTATTTTCAATAACCTGTTATAACATAAATCGAGGCAGAATTTAATTCTAAAATCTGAATCAAGGGAAACGGGCTATGCCATTGCGTTCGTCTCGGAAAAATACGCGAAATAGAGTCCGAGTTTTCGAAAATCGGAGTCCGTATGACCCAGTTAAGGCCCATTGAAGTTTTCAGAAATTTCCATGTCAAAAACAGATTTGAATTTCAAGTTCAAAGTTGGAAATTAGGGCAAACTGGCGCAGGCGGGAAAACTCCCGCCAGGACCCCCATGTCGACAGGCATGTCGACAGGGTCCCCAGGGTGTCGACAGCCCTGTCGACACAGGGTGGCCGGGCAGTTTTGCCTGGCGCACCATTTTGGGTCTTGGTCTGGTCTTGTGGCTTGGTTCTAGAGAATTCCGAAATCTGATGGACCTAATTCAACTAGGGTTTAATCCTATGGTCTAAATCACTAGCCTAATCTATAAATAAGACCCTAACCTACCCTAAATCATTCATTATTCATCCTAGCAACTAAACTATGTCAAAATCAAACCTCTCATGGCCTCCACTCTCTTCATACAATTCCTAAACAAATTCCTAAGAGATTTCCATGCATACAAGTGTATTTAGGCTTGTATGATCCTCTTTAGCTTGCATTAAAGTCTTGTTTCTCTATTGTCATCATAAAGGAGGAGTCTTGATCAAGTTTGCTTGCATTTTGGGGTTTTATTTTGTTGCATAAGGGGTTTCTTACATTTGCTATACTCATTTGAGTCTGCATAAGCATTGTAAGCCCTCTTACCTTCATTTTAGAAACTCTAAAGTTAATATGTGATGAAAGTTGGGATTTATGCATGTTTAATAAGTTATGCATGCTTATGCGAGTTCAATATGCCATGTTACACATGTTTGATAAGTTATGCATGTTTATGCAAGTTCACTATGCCATGATTTGCAAGTTTAACAAGTTATGCATGTTTATGCAAGTTCACTATGCCATGATTTGCAAGTTTAACAAGTTATGCATGTTTATGCAAGTTCACTATGCCATGATTTGCAAGTTTATTGGGTTATGCATGTTTATGCAAGTTCACTATGCCATGATTTGCAAGTTTATTGGGTTATGCATGTTTATACAAGTTCACTATGCCATGTTATGCATGTTTAATAAGTTATGCATGCTTATGCAAGTTCACAATGACATGTTATGCATGTTTGACAAGTTATGTATGTTTATGCAAGTTCCATATGCTATGTTAGGCAAGTTTAACATGTTATGCATGTTTATGGTAATATGCAAGTTCACTATGCTAAGTTATGCAAGTCTAACATGTTATGCATGTTTGTTGTGATATGCAAGTTCATCATGTATGTTATGCCAAGTTCCCTCTTCCTATCCTTTATGCGTTATTACGAATATGTAAGCGATAGAATGACGTTGGGGGGTTTGGGTAAACTTAAAATACATGAAAATATAAGATTGGGAATTTACCTATTAAGTTAGGTCTACCCCTTGGGAATTTACCTATTAAGTTAGGTCTACCCAAGTATTTGTTGACTTGTAATTATCTTTTGAAATAAAGTGGACATGACACTTAGAAAACATAAATGTGGCCAACTCGAGGTTGGGTTGAGTTTGTAGCGTAATTCTACCCGGAACATACCGGCTTAACTAGTGGCTACAAACAATAGGACCCAATGTGAGAAGTTGGTCATGTTGTACCTTGGACCCGAGGTTAGACCAAGTTGTGGTGTAAAGCTACCCGGACCCGCCCGGCTTAACTAGTAACCACAACAAAGTCTAATGTGAGAGGTTAAGGTGCATTAATTAATTAATGCCTCATGATTAGGGTTAAGTCATGGACCATTTAATACTTAACCAATCTGGGCTCGGTTGATTAATCGGGGTTAAGTCGTGAACTCACCGTTACACTTAACCAAGTTAATCCATGATTAGTGGAGGGGTTAAACCATACTTAACCCACTAGAGAAATCCTAGCAATGGGGGTCCACTCCTTCAGTAATCCCTAGTTTGTATCATCATGGCCCTAGGGACTAGGCTAGGGTGGGGGCACGATTACTGAACTGGAGATAAGGGGCCAAAAAGCGACGGCCGTGGTACGCCGGTGTAGTTCTGGGCGGACTCTGGTCGTGCACATAGTCCGTAGCCGGAGAAAACAAGCACGGGTACCGGTAGGGCGAGACTGTGCACTCATGTTTATGGTGTCTAGGGGTTGACACCCTAGGGCTTGATACACCCGACGGGTGGACCCGGCACAGTTCGACTACATTCATGTTTGAGCCGTATTGACACCAACACGTGACGAGTTAGGCTTAGGGAGCCGATCGATTAGACCGTTGGGTTGGACCTCGTGGTAGGGTCACTTCATGTTATTGGACCTAGTATGAGGGTCACTTCATGTTATTGGGCCAAAGCTTGGGCCGTGGGATCAATACTTGTATATCCAAGTCATGTTAGTTTGCTAGTACACCATGGTGCAAAACTTAACCTTGTTTATGCGATGACACCTCTATCTATCTTGTAGTTAATTTATCATGCCAGTATGTTGTTATCTATGATCATCTCAGTTTCCATCATGCTGTTAACTTTATTAGTTTATAGACTGATCGTAGCAGGGCTTACTCAGTCTTTTTGACTGACCTGTTTTCTTTCGCTTCTTTTCTTCCGTTTCCCCCCCCCCCCCAAGGTTCTCAGGGTGGGAACATTGGTGCTTAGCTTGGATCGCTTAGCTTGCTTGCTGGATTAGCTCATGTACGTTTGGATATTGAGCCCGCTATGGTTTATCACTCTTATTTGGGGATAGTACTTATGTATTTCAGTTTATCAGATGATGTTTTTATCTAGACTTGTAATTTTGGGAAATTGACATTTTGATGTACCAGACTTGTGTTTTGAAATGGTTTAAAAATCTTCCGCTGTTTTATCTACTTACTCTGTTTATTTACATATATATATGTCATGTCCTGCCTTGTCATATCATTATGCATGTTTACCTTGTTTTAAAACGCCCCACCAAAATCAGAGTTGCTTGCAAGAGCCACCCTGGCGGAGGTGGGGTGTTACACTTATGATATGTTTATGCTATGTTTATGGATTGTTCATGCTTGTATGATCATTGCTGTATGGATTGATGTTTGTTTTGATTGAATTAACTGCAATGTTTGAGATGTATGTTAGATTGTTTGTCGTAGAATTATAGGATTGAAGAACGGAGCAAATCAGAGGTTTAGATGATCAGATTCAGACGGAACTTAATGGAGACGCTCTGGAAGAAGAAGGAAAGGGCATAAGTATTTTCATGCCCAAGTATGCTAAGGGCATGGGTCGGCACCGACCTATGAGAGTTGATAAAATGGCGACGATTTTGATGGTATGGCTCTGTGTTGGTAAATCAGAGCTTCTGGAAAAAAATTAAGTCATTCGGAGTTGGTTTGTAATGGGTCGAAGGTTGATTGTTCGAGGTACAAATAGATTGACAAAGGCTTCAACACGAATGTCAAAACGATTGGAGAACAGGTCGGTAGGATGTGCTCGAAGCACAGATGAATATGGGACAACCACTTAGCCAAAATTAACTAAGTGGATGGGTTGGCACCGACCCATGATGGTGGGAAAGGGATAGGTGATATTTTAGGGGCTTGGTTGTCTTGGCTTCCAGAAGTTGCTGGTGAAGTTTGGATTGAAATGGACTTCCGATGATTGAGGCGCAACTCGAAGATGAATGGTGCTTTGATTGTGGACTCGGGCAGGAGTGGTGTGATGACCGCCAATAACTCCTGCACTTAACAAGAGGATTAATGCGCTAAAATATGCGCCCGGAAGCTATGGACGATCATCAGGGTAGAATAACAAAATCGGTACCTGTCGTATAACTCACAACGTAGAGATAAAATATAATAGAACATATATAACAGGCATTAATAGTGAAGCATAATTGAGCAGAAACTTAAACTTTCATATCAACATGAAATATTCATACATCAACTGAAATACATTAAGAGTCTGTACAAAATGTCTAACTACAATTCATTCGGAGAATCATATCAATCATAATAGTTGAAACAACAAGATATGTATAATAGGAAACTGATACGTATGCCTCCAGCTTGTCATTGATCTCCAACATCGTCCTCACTAAGATCTGCTACCTGTTACCTGCTACTCAGTCTGCCCATCCACAACCGGATAAACAACCCAAGGTAATAAGAGGAAACGTAAAACCTTGAGTCAAACAAAAGTCTTAATGAGTGATAAAACAACTATCTAACATCACCAATAAGGTATATGAAAAATATGTAGATCAATCATCCAATCTACTGATATCAACAGAGAAGAAACCCGAACCTGTCTCCTCCACGTCCGACGGTGATAGCCTTTACAAAATTAGAAAAAAATAGTAGTAGACATAGCAACTAATTATCCTGCGTAGATCCCTCTAACCGAGATCAACATCCCCCAATCACAATCCCCAGAGGCCTAAACCAACACCAGACAAGCACCTAAGAGATGTCTCCTTCGACGTCGAATAATCTAGAGAAGACGATACAAGTAAAGCAATCAACATCCATGACTTTGGCTATCACCGCCTATCCTGCCTTTAAACCATCGTTAATCGTACGAATGACCTAACTTACCATCCGTTAAGGGCTAATGGTAACCCCGGTTCTAGCAAAACTCCGTATGCCTTTCTATGATATACCTAGGCCTTTCAATGATACCCAGGGTACTCGACCAGACAACTTCTAGTATTTTGAGCGTCCCCATTATACCCCCGCTTTGAGTCCACTAGAACCTCCTACTAATGATAATTCCTCAGCCTTCAATATCTCTAGCCATCCGACTTGATGACTATCCATAAGCTCAAGCGACTTATCGAGGAACCATTATCTATAAACTCACAACTTTGAGTCGTCTTCACATTCGTTGCATTCCGATGATCAACGAACACTTCACAACACTTTGAACATTCCATCTTGAATTCACTTCGAAGCTACGTCCAATGTTGAACCAAAAATAAGCTTCATTTGGTCGATAGTTGTTACACAGCGTTTCACCCTTTTACTATGCATCACAATCCACAGCGTTTCATTCACCTCTGCACAGCATTTCCAAAACGCTACGTTCCACTTAGTTTTGCCAATCCACCAGATCACTCAATACATCAGTGCTCCCCTTATCGGATTAGGCTTTTTCTCGTGTGCGCGTCGCATTTCCGATCCACCATTCTTGTGCGAGCGATCCATCTCCTGGCAGCCGACCCGATCCACACGGAAAACACAACGATCCATCGAATTGCTCTTTGCCTATCCATCAGCTTTTGCGTGTCGGTCCATAGCTTGCTGCCTTTACCAATCCTTGTTTTCACTTTGCCTGATCCGACTTTGTCAAACATTGATCCATCATGTTGCAAATAGACCGATCCAGAGCTTATAAACGTTGTCGATCCATCAAAGACCGATCCATCCGGGCATGCCCAATCCACGCCACGTCACTACATTTGACCCATCAAAAACCCCACCGATCCATTCTAATTTTTCATCCGCCGATCCATACTTTTTGCATTACCGATCCATCAACTTTGGCATGTCCGATCCATTATGGATTTGCAACCGATCCATCATCAAAATTTTCCAAATCATGATGATCCATCCCAGATCCACCTTTTCGACAAACGACCCATATGATCTAACACTTACGTAGAACATCTATGCAATCAACTCATTCAAATCGACCACCTTCAACAAGTCAATCATCGATACTTCATGAAATCATCAAACAACATTAACACAACAAGTAATCATCATACAATCATATGAATTTCACCGAATCATGATAAAACGATGAACAAACAAAATAATGGATCTAAAGTGGCATAAACATATGAATTAATATAAGAATTACCGATTTAAGTTGCTAGATTAGATCTTTTGGTGATTCAAATGAAAATATATTTACGATGATTTAGATCTAGGCGAAAATAACTTAAAATAATGAAAATAATATCAAACAACCCATAAACTCGATGGAATCTGTGTGAGAGATGCTTATCACTCAAAAAATCCACAAAATAGCTTGTAATCAACTAACCTCTAACCCGGACAGCAATGAACGACAAAGAACGGTCTCTAAATCAATCACTTTGATGCAATATACCTTTCTTCGATGTTGATCTTTAATTTTCTAATTTAGATCTATGAATTAAATGAAGTGGAGATGTATTTGATTGATCAAAAGGATCACGAGCTCAATCAAATAAGAAATTTTAAGAAACTAAGTTATTCTCCATGCCTTTACCCCTATTTATAGCCAAAAGCCCCTAGCCTTAATGATCCTCACTAATCATTCCACTAATGACTAATTAGTCTATCAAGAAAATGTTTAGCACTACAATAACGATTCCTCCCAAACCGTTGAACCAAATCTTTATGTGACCATTGTATAGAATGGGAAACATCATTTTCTTTCCAATGAAATCGATCCCAGCACTTGATCGATTCCAGTCAAAAGTAATACCCTAAACAAAAACAATATGGGGAAATGGTCATAAATAAAATTGGTAAAAATCATGGACATGTCTCACACCCTCATGAACAACATATCAAAATATGAGAATGATCCTTGGAGAATTAAATAAAAATATTTTACGATCCTCTGATACGTAAAATGAGGTTCATTACAAGTGTTCGAAGCTAAGCTGATACGATATTGATCGTGAGATGGTATACGATATAGTGTGGTGATTGGTGGACACAGGTAGGAGTTAATCAGGGATGATAATGGAATTAGTTCAAGAGGCAACTTGACTAAAGAAGTGATGTCACCAAGGAGAAAGGCTTGACAAATTTGATGCGCCAAATAATCGTTGGTTATTGTAGTGTTCTAGTCGACTCAAAGCAGGGGTATCGTGCGGATGCCTATAAGGATCAAGTAGGATCGAGTAACTTGGATCGCATTGGTAGGAGTGATCTAGTTGTCTCATGCGTTTGGGGTCAAGAATACGAGTCACGATGGCATATGGTAGTTTGGCTAGAACCGGGGTTTTCAATTAGCCCTTTTGATCGGTGAAAAGCAAGTTTGATAACTAACGGATTCACGGTTGTGGTCGTTGATGGCTAGGACAGTTAATGCTATGGATGATATGGTTGATTTTATGTTTTCTTCTCTGTTTTCTCTTGGTAGGCCATCACCGTAGGATGTTGAAGAGAAGCAAGATTGGGGGTAGTCCTTTCCTATTTCTAATGTGACATGTGATGGATTGTTTTCACGTGTTAGTTTGATGTTATTGGGCAGATCGGAGGATTGATTCGCCAATATCCATATTATCTTGTGTGACTGTTGTTAGCTATTTTATCGTTCACAAAGATTGTTGTCTGATTCAAGGTTTTATGTTTTTCTCTTATTGCCTTGGGTTGTTCACCAATTTGATGGTGGGCAGACTAAGTAGCAGGCAACAGGTTTGGTGCCGTTGATGTTGTGCGGTGACGAACAGGAGGCTAGTGTACTATTACTATCAATTTAGATATTTCTTTTCGAATTCAGCTGTATGTTGATGTTATTGAACTCTGAGGGATGTAGTGAGGCATGTTGTATTTAGAGATTTCTGTACTAAGATGTATTGTACTCAAGGTTCTATGGTTTTATAAAAATTTGATTTTTCAGTTCAGTTATGCTTTATTATCATATCCTGTTGTATATTTTATTATTTATATTCTCCATGCGCTGTGAGTTATGCGACAGGTTCATTTCGATTTATTCTACCCTGATGATCGTTCCGTATCGACCTGCCACGTCATACAACAAACCTTTTTCCTTAGTTCGGTGCAGGAAGTATGGGGCGGTCGTCACATTTGGTATCAGAGCTTTGGTTAATCGATTTTACCTAAAGTTCGCGAACGTATAAACATATGAGAGACGTATTTGTAATTTTTGGATGATTACTATATTATATACTTATATAGTATAGTAGGTTAGTAAGCACTTGAAAACCAATGTGACTTTCTCTAATGTGAATTGACTATCGTTTCAAAGTAAGGATGAATCGACGAACTTCGAGACACGCTGCTAGCGATGAGCCTCCTATTGGAGGGGTAGGCGAGGAAAGCTAGTCGAGAGCTGCATCTGCTATACCTGATTATCCTGCTATGTTCGAGGCCATGATGACAGTGATCATGAGGAGGATTCCCACTCCAGGAGCGGCGGTAGATGGTGGTGTTCTTGTGAAGGCACCTAGGGCGGTGGATTTCGCTAAGTTGTGCAAGGACTAAACTTGTCTTGGTGGCAAGCCGTTTGTTGGGACAGAATCGGCGGTTGAAGTTTAGAATTGGTGGGATACTTGAGTTCAGATTTTCGAAGACTTAGTAATTGACGATGCAACTAAAAGGAAGCTTTCATCAAGGCAGCTGCAAGGTTGAGCGATGGATTGGTGGAGCTCTATAACTCTTGAAACTCCGGAGGACCAAATAAATTAGGATAAGTTTAGAACTAAGTTTGAGGAGAAGTTCGTTTCTACAGTCCAGAAATCGATGTTGTTTAAGAAGTTTGTTGAGCTTAAGCAAGGAGGTCGACCAGTACTTGAGAATGTGATTGAGTTTGAAGCTTTATTCAAGTATGATCGTTCATATATCGAGACTTCTTATCAAAAGAACGAGAAATTAATTTTGAGATTAGATGAGAATGTTGGGAAACAATTAATACACCATATTTACGATCCTTTTGAGAAATTGGTTGAGAAAACTTTGAGGAAGGAGAGTTTGTCTCCTCAGAAGGCGAAGGTTGTTGTTGGGAGTAAGGAAGAATCGAGACCACGACAAAGGGGTCGTAATAAGAAAAAGTGGAACAGAAAACGGAAACAATAGCAAGGGAAAATGGGCATAAGAAGTCGAAAGGAGAGGTTACTTGTTATAACTATCAATAGAAGGGCCATTATTCCAATGAGTGTAAGAACCCTTAGAGGGAGGGAAAGTGTTATAATTGTGATAAACCTGGGCATGTGAGGAAGATCTGCCCAGAACCACCAAAAGGTAAGCAGATCGGAGGGTCGATCCGCCTATACTCATATTATCCTGTGTAACTGTTGTTAGCTATTTTATTGCTCACAAGGACTATTGTCTGACTCAAGATTTTAAGTTTCCCTCTTATTACCTTGGGTTGTTCACCAATTTGATGGTGGGCAGACTGAGTAGCAGGTTTGGTGTCGTTGATGTTGTGCGATGACGATGAGGAGGCTGACGTACTATTACTATCTAGTTAGATATTTCTTATCTATTTCCGTTGTATGTTGATGTTGTTGGACTCCATGGGATGTAGTGAGGCATATTGTATTCAGAGATTCATGCACTAAGATGTATTATACTCAAGATTCTTTGATTTTATGAAGATTTGATTTTTTTGTTCAGTTATGCTTCGCGACCATATCATGTTATATATTTTATTATTATATATTATCCATGCACTGTGAGTTTTGTGACAGGTTCATTTCGAGTTATTCTACCGTGATGATTGTTTCATATCGGCCCAGCACATCATACAGCGCACCTTCTTCCTTAGTTCGGTGCAGGAGGTATGGGGTGGTTGTCACAGAAAAACATTTGTGCGCATTGAGGTTTTAGGATGCGAAAGCTTGGTAAAGCATGGCGGAGGAGAAATTTTGGCTTGGCCTGGGATGCAATATCCCTTGATCGCATCGACTCGGGATGAGAAATCCCGACACACGACTCAAGGGATTCGAATGCAATTTTTTGGCACAAAGCATGGGATGCGAATTTGGTAAATGGCAAGTGGATTTGGCAAACCAGTTTTCCATGTATATATCCTTCGATTTAGCCTGAGCAACTGGTCTGGATCAAGCTATTTTCTGATGTGATTTTTCATTTCTTCGGGATACGATTTTTTGGATGCTACTTGGTTTCTTTGGCTATCTTTTCGGAATGAGAATTTTGCATCCCTTTAAGATACGAAATTCTTGACTATGCCTCCAAACCTCACCTATAAATACTCCATTACTTGGCATTCTAAAAGGTTGACATTCTTCGACTTTGCCTACACTTTGGCATACAGGATTAGAGCTCCAAGGCATCATTAATGGTTGTCATCATCATCTTTATGACTTTGGACATTTCCGTTGACTTCTAAACTTCACATAGAAGTTTGTCTACAATCTTTTGGCATTGACTTTGACTTTTGGACATATTTTGGACATTCATGCATACTTTTGGACATTAAAGCTATTTCTTGGACATTGTTTCTCACACCAACACACTTTGACTCAACAAAGAAGAAGAAGGGCATTTTGGTCAAAGTTATGATTTAACTAGCTATTTTTTATTCAATTGCACAACTTTGTACACACAAATTGTCCGAACTTGTACAAGCATTGTAATCGACAATATGATGATGAATGATTACTATAAAGAGGACTTACGCATTAATGCTGAACCACTATAAAATTTGTGCGTCTCTTTACATTTCTCGTACTTTGGATATTTGGATTGCAGGTTTACTGTTAAACTTACACTTAGGGGTTGGCTTTCCCATGTCAATAGTTTGGCTCTCCATGAAGGGGCGCAACATCTACGACTTCAATTTTGGCTCTGGTTTTCGGATTTGGTCTTGGGATTTGGTTTTAGATTTCGACTGGGATTTATTTCCGGAAATAGATCTCGCTTTTCATCATAGTTAAGTGGAAGAAACTCGACGCCATTGCAGTGACTCAAGGTACTAGAGGTAAAGGAAGTCTAGAACTTTCTTCGATTGGGAATACCTCAAACATTATTACTTGAGAGGATGTGGATGAAATCATACGCTCGACTCACACGATAGGATAAGCGATGACTGCTTTTCTTGCTCGGATTGAGGATAGACTTGGAAGCACCGGAAGGCTGATAGGGCAGGCACATATTAGGATAAGTACTAGTGTTCCATGAGCTGCGACTCAGGTGTAACACCCCGTAATTTTAAAAGACATTATAATGATACACTAAAGTATACTTAATTAAATATTGGGAATTAAGTAAAATGGACCGTACCATTACGTTCATCTCTGAATTCTGCTTTAGATACTCTCCCAGTTTGCATAAACGGACATCGTATGAGGTAAATATGAAGGTTAGAACTTTGTATATATATAAGAGTCTTATGTATAAATAAATTCAAACCAGAATTCAAAGTATTTCGTAAATATGAGCGAGAGAAGTAGGTGAGATCTGGATCGGAATGGGGCGACCCACGCCTGGGTTGGGTCGACCCATGGCTAGGTGGGTCGACCCATGGGTTGACCCATCTCCGATCTAGCGTGGTTCATTCTTCTAAATCGAGACTGATTTCTTGATCGGGTTCGTTGGCAGTAGGCCATATATCGGACACCATTTCTATTGTTTTTCTACACCTAAAATAGTGGAGATAATGAGATGCTGCCACAGCTTGGATTGAATTAGGCTATATTCTTCAACAACAACATATATGTATACAAAAATCTATTCTTCAACATCAGCATATTTTTCTCTGTTCTTTAGATCCAATCTCTGCGAGTTCATGTTACTTCTAGATATAAAAATTTAACAGTAACCCTGACACGTTTATGAGTCTGGATCTAAATCTAAACCTGTTAAGAATCTGATTCATACCTAAATAGTTCTGCTATTACATGTATTCTTTTGTACATCTGATTTGTTGTCCATTTCTTATATGTGTTTTTCTAATATGTCTATTTCTGCTATTATATGCCCATCTCTGTTATTATATGTTTATTCAGTTTTTATATGCATGTTCTGTTCTTCTCTCTCTCATTCCCTTTTTTTATTTTTATAGCCTAGGTTGCCTACGAGCCTAGGCCAATATCGCTGAAATAAGCGTACGAAAGAAATTGGGATTAATTTGGGGGAAATGATTGGGAATGATAACTTAAAGGCGTAACCTATAATGTGAAATATGACTAAAATTTTGAGGGCATATGTTATATTGTGAATCATGACTAGAATTTGGGGGCATATGAATTTGTAGGCTTAATTTAAGGTTAAGCGAAACATGTAAATGAAATTGTAAAGAACTTGTAAACCTGTTTGATCCATCGGGGCTAAGTAAACCTGTTTAACCTATTAGGGTTATATAAACCTGTTTATCTGTTGGGGTAAAAGTCAACCCATTAACCTATAACACTTAACCTATTAATCTGTGGGGGTTAGGCGAACCTATTAATTTGTAGGCTTAACCCTTTAAAAATCCTAGTTGGTTGGGGGACATAAGTTTAGAGGTTTAACTTGTGTCATCTACCGTCCAGGACCCATATCAGTCAGTAACCCATTCTAGTATTAAAAGGGGACTCCACACTAGGTAGGGGTGAGGCCACGCACACTGAACTGATTATAGGAGGTTCATCTGAAAGGGGGGTGTACTGGCACGTTCCAACAGAGTCATGTGCGTACGTAATTCCGGCTTGCCTGGGAAAATAAGTCGTCGTAGCACCTGTAGGTCTGTGTCCTTCTGTAGGTTGCCACTTTAGGAAGTAATACACCCTACCGTGGGACCGACACGTGGTATTTACGAGTTAGGGAGTCGATCGCTTGGGGGTAGTAATTAGGGTACATCTAGTCCTGTTTAGGTACCTGTTATTTCTATTTGGGGTAAGACCCGTTATTTCTGTTTAGGTACCTGTTATTCCTGTTTGGTGTAAAACCCGTTACTAGAAGTACACCTAAGTATACCATTATGTTTCTGCTGGGATCATTTTGTTTCTGTTAAGTAATTAGGGGATACCTAATCCAGTCACATACCTTTTATACTAGTATTGGTGTAGAGAAAAGTATTTGAGAAGCATAATCTACTCTGTTTATTCCGTTATTTCTGTTCAGTCTGTTTATACATGTTGTATCCTACTGTTGTCTCTCATCCAGTTTATATGCCTGCAATGATACTTTTACTTCTTTATATGCTAAAAGTCACTGGACTCGCCAGACTTTATGTCTGGCCCGTTTTGTTTCCTTTTCTCTCTCTTCCTTCCCCTCTAGGTTCTCAAGGTGGGAACGCTCAGGCTTGATTATGACTCTCTCTTCTATTTCTTCTTGGATTTGGATCTGCTTCGATGTATCGCTTTGATTACTTATCTACTTGTTTATGGCTACTTATGGGGATTATGATTTTTCATTTCTGTACTCTGATGGTTTTTAGCGCAAGACAGATGTTTTTATTTGATGTATTTGGTTCCAGTATTTCAGTCTGATGTTGTAACTAAATTTTGAGACCGCGATGTTTTCTATTGGAAAATAAAGTTTTAAATTTCCGCAGCTATTTTATATATCTGTCTTATGAGATTATATTCTATTTACCTATGACGCTTCACGGAACTTAATGCATTCTGATAAAGAGTGATATTGTTCCCATTTTATTCGTAACTTACTCACACCCTCGAGGAGATTTACTTGGAGGTTCATCCCATTGCTCCTTTCAGGAAGCCTCTCGCAAGGCAGTCGACTCAAAGAGAGAAGGATACTTGTTAGCATTGCTTATTTAATGATCTCAATGGGCATAATACAAACGAGTGTGGACATCTTAGGGATATGATCGAAGAGAATGTAAGACATGGCAAGCTGGCACGATTTGTTCGGACTCGGGCTGTGGTGCTAGGAAAGGCACAACCCCTTCATGCTACTCAGGATAGGCCCCAGCCTAGATCTCGCACTGGCAGAATAATTATCAGTTGATCTTAATTCTGGCTCTGGTGTCTCAGATTTAGGCCTCCCGGGCATCAATATCTTTTAGATTTCTGGCTTTTATTTTTCTTGGTTCTTTAGCTTTTGGATTTTCGGCTTTTTGGATGACAATGTTCTCACTTACGGCTTCCCTACTTTGGTTCTCCATCCTTTGGATTTCTTAGGCTTATCAACTATTGTTTGGTTTTGGATTTCTCTGGACTTGGTAATTTAGGCTTCGGTCCATGATTTTGGCTTTACAGGCTTTGGTCCTTTGGATGTATCTCTTTGGCTTTATGGTTATAGATGGTTGAGTCGATATGCTTATGTATAGAAGCTGTTATAATCCCTAGGCAAGATCTTTGCTCGACAACACACCATCACACCCTGGTTGGTAATAAAATTGAACAATTCTGGCTTTTCTTGGTCGTCCTGCCTTGGCAAGACCGCCTTGAACTTTTCTGGCTATTCTTGGTCGTCTTGCCCTAGCAAGGCCGCCTTGAACTCTCTCTGGTTTCGGATTTTGAGTGGCTAAGTTTTCTTACCCATGTACGGTAACAGGAATCCCTAGGCATGCTCTTCGCAAACGATAAACCGTTCAATCTCCTTCACGAATGAATTTGAAATCAAAAATGGTTAAGTTCGTATAGCCATGTTTGGGAACAAGCATCCCTAGGCATGCTTTCTACAGATGATAAACCATTAACCTTTCTTTTTGGCTTTACTAAAAACTCCAAAGTTTTATTACTTTACTAAAAATTACTTCGTTTAACGGGACATCGGTTGCGAAGTAAGGAAATCTAAAATTTGATTACAAACTCCAAGAACTCGGGTCCATGGTTTCTAGCTATTCTTGGTCATCTTGCCTCGGCAAGGCCACCTTGAACTCTTTTGGCTATTTATTCTTGGTCGTGTTGCCTCAACAAGACCGCCTTGAACTCTTCTGGCTTATCCTCGGTCGTCTTGCTTCGGCAAGATCGCCTTGAAAAATTCAGGCTATTTTTGGTTGTCTTGCCTTAGCAAGATCGCCTTAAACTCTTCTGGCTACCCTGGTCGCCTTGTCAGTTTCTAGCAAGGTCGCTTTGATTTATGGCGGGTAAGGTCATTGCTTGTTTGGCTTTGGGTTGTTCTGTCGGCTCACAGTAAACAACTCACTTTGTTAAGCTCGAATGGTCTCGTCAGTGACATGGCAAGATCGCTTACTTTTGGCTATTTGTTTATCTAGCTATCTGGTTATTGGTTACTTTGGATTTACGTATTTCGGGTTTTCCTTATCTCCATCTATGGTTATTCTGGTTATTCAGGCTCCTCGATCCTTGAAGTCCCTCAGTTATTCTGGTTACTTTGGTTATTCCCGTTATTCGGCTATTCTGGTTATCTCTCGAGAAACATTCCGCAACGATCGTAGGCATTCTTTGGCTTTCTGGTTCTCTGGTTAATATGATCCAACGCGATCGTGGCTCTTCGGTTTTCTGGTTACTGGATTTCTCTTCGGACTTCTCTTGGCTTTGGTTTTAAAATTTCTGGATTTTTGGTTTACTCGCAAAACACATCTCCCTTTGGTCAAGGAAAATATGTTTTTGTTGAGTCAAGAATTTCATAGAGTTTTGATTTCTGACAAAGAGATAAGTCGTAATCGACAAAAAGTAGATATTCATTCGTTTGAAGAGATAAAGAGCTACATATGGTATTATACATTAGAGGTTGATTATTTGGTAAGTTAGTAGTGTTATTTATGTTAAAATCTATCCTCAAATAATTTCACATCTCCAATCCTTGAATATATATATATATAAGAATGTATGAGTGCACATTAACTGTGCAATCTGGGCTAAACCGGTCGACCGGTTGAAACCAGGCGGTCGACCGTTTCTACCCAGAATGCACAAATAACGTGCACAAGGATACATAACGTATATATATTCAAATTCCTGTCTACTGGTCCTTTTTGACCTGTCGACCGTTTTCTTCCAGATAGCAACTTTTCAAAGAGACACCTTCTTTCATTAAAGGATACTTCTCCTTCTCTTCACCAACAATCATGGCCATTGTTTGTAACTCTTCACAAAGGGTTACAACTATTTATCCTCTATATAAACATCATGAAATCATCATTCCAAATCACCGAATTCTATCGATCTAATCTTTATTCTCTTGATCTTAATTTCTTATTCTCAAGTGCTAAATTGCTCATATTCTCTAATATATCATTTGAATCCTAGAATCTATTTAATATTCTTTTGATTCAATACTATATCTACTTCCAAATCTTCATATACACAAATATACTAATTGAGGATAAGATTATCGGAAGATTGTATTGCAAGTGACAAATTCGTGTTATCAAGAACGCATATTGTCAACAACAATTATATTCGTCTTAGTTGAAGTCCTCATTGTTGTAAGAGGCAAGCGTTGAAGTCCTCGGTGCTGTTAGAGGCATGAAATCCCGTTCGTCTACTCGGGTGTTGTATACATGTTCCTCCGGGTGAAGTGAGGTGGTTGTTAGTGAAAATCCAGATAGAAGTCTGGGACTGGACGTAGGACGGTGCTCTGACCAGTATAAAAATCTTTGGTGTGATTTTTCTAGTTTACTGCATCTACTGTTTTATATATATTTGTGATTAGCTATTATTTCATACTTGTGTGTTTTACACCATATTACACGATCCGTGTGTACTATATTAGCATGTACACGGACTTTCATTTGGTATCAGAGCAAGGTCATCATATAACCGTAACACAGTTATTTGATATATTCTAGTAATATGGAAAATAATGCAAGCACCAGCACTAACACTTACACGGAAGGTCAATCGACACAAAGACGTCCATTCTTCAATGGTCTCAACTATAGCTATTGGGCAACACACATGTCATTCTTTATGCAATCAAATAGCTATGATGCCTGGAATGCTACCCAAAAAGAAATAGTGAATCCTACAACTGATTATTCAGAATGGCCACCAGCTGAGAAAACGGCAGTAGCCGTAAATGCAAAAGCAATAAACATGTTGTTTTGTGCATTAGACCAAAATGAATATAACCGTGTTAGTATCTGCACCACTACATATCAAATTTGGCAAACGCTGAAAACCACTTATGAAGATACTAACAAGGTTAAACAAGCCAAAATAGCCATGCTGAAAAGTCAGTTTCAAAATTTCAAAATGAAGCCGAATGAGACAATCAATGATATGTATTCACGGTTTCAAACTATTCACCATGCACTTATTGGTTTAGGACAAAAATATTCAGATTTTGATGTTGTTTCGACAGTCCTACATTCTTTGACTAGTGAATGGGAAGGAAAAGTATTAGCAATTGAAGAAGCTAATGACCTTTCCGTCATGAAGCCAGATGAGTTAATAGGGAATCTAATGTCCTATGAAGCTAATTTGCAGGCTAGAAAGGAGCAGAAAGAAGAAAAGAAAAATGTAGCATTTCATGCGGAAAAAGATGAATTTGAATCAAATTCTGAAGATGAAGACCTAGCATTCATTGCAAAAGGTTTCAAAAAATTCTTGAAACAACGAAAAGCTAGTCGATATAATAAAAAGAAAACTGGATCAAATAAACCATCTTTATCCGCTATAGAATGTTTCAACTGCCACAAAAAGGGGCACTTGCACAAGGATTGTCCGGAGCAAAAGAAGAAGTCAGAAAATGACAAATTCATATATAAGAAGGACTAATCAAAGAAACGAGCATTCTCAGTTACATGGGATGATTCAGACTCGTCTTCATCAGAAAGTGAAAGTGATACAGAAAATGAACAAGCAAACGTTTGTTTCATGGCAGCAGAAGATGAGGTACAAATTCCTACATTTGATGAAGTACTTGATATTAATGCCGAATTGATAGTTAAATATAAAGACATAAAACGACAATTAAAAGAAGCCAAAGAAGATTTGAGTAGAGCAGAGTTTGAACGAGATATGTTAAATAACGAGAAGAAAATATTAGAAGAAGAACCTGAAAAACTTCAAGAATTATCATCTAATATTGACTCTCAATTATCTCTTTTGAGTCAAGAAATTGAAACTCAAAAAGAGAAAAATGATGCTCTTACAACTGAAAATCATGACCTTAAGGCAAAAGTCAAAATTCTAGACCTAGAAAAGGCTAGTTTACAAACTAAGTTAGATGATATTACTCAAAATATTTCTAACTTCAACAAAGGTCGAGAAAATTTGACAAAAATCATTGAAAGTTCACGACCTGCTTCAAACAAACAAGGTTTGGGATATAAGAAACAAGAAACCAAGAAACATCTCAAGAAGAAGAAAGATGAAGCTAAGAAAAATCCTAGTTTATTATATTCCAAGCCAAAACCAGTTGTGAAGTTTCAAAAGAAAAATGCCAAGACTATCAAGATATGGGTTCCTAAAACAAATAACAATTTGATTAGGAACAAATATATTCGACATTTCATGAATTATATGCATCTTAATTCAAATTATTTATATAAAGGGGATACCAGACCCGTATGGGTCTGGACTCCTAAGACCTAACTCTTAGGACCCCATAAAAAGTGTGTACCATGGACTTAATCTTATTTTTTGCAGGTCCCACTTAGGAAAAGAGGAAAGTGGATCTTGGACAGTGGTTGCTCAAAACACATGACTGGAGACAAGAGCTTATTGCCAAATATTACATACTCAAATGGTGGCTCCATCACTTTTAGCGATAATTCAAAAGGCTATATCATCGGCAAAGGCGATGTGAGCAATTGCGGTACATTTAACTTACCTCTTATTACAAATGTCATGCTAGTTAGGAATCTGAAACACAATTTACTTAGTATCAGACAGTTATGTGACAAGGGTTTTACAATCTCCTTTTCAGATAATAAGTGTAGTATCTTAGATAAAGACCATAATTTAGTTTTCGAAGGATATAGAGACAGAAATATATATATTCTGAATATGAATATTTATCATAATTCAGATATGTGTCTTGTGGCTAATGATAATGATCCATGGCTATGGCACAAACGCTTCTGTCATATAAACTTTAGAACTGTTGACAAGCTAGCCAAAAACGATCTAGTTAGAGGACTACCCAAATTAAGCTTTAAGGTTGACAACATTTGTGACGCATGTCAATTAGGAAAATTGACTAAATCGTCTTTTAAATCCAAGAAAGTCATATCAACATTACAACCACTTGAGCTACTGCATACGGATTTATTCGGACCAACTCAGGTTCAGTAAATAAACCATAGTCGATATGTATTTGTAATTGTTGATTATTACTCTCGTTACACTTGGACAATTTTCTTGAAAAACAAAAGTGACACTTTCGAACATTTCAAATCTTTCGTCAAGAGAATTCAGAAATCGAAAGGGCTTAAGGTTAAAAATATAAGAAGTGATCATGGCGGAGAATTCGAAAATAATGAGTTTGAACATTTTTGTACAAAGAAAGGTATATATCATAATTTTTCGTTTCCTAGAACTCCCCAACAAAACGGAGTTGTAGAACTGAAAAACCGGACCTTACAAGAATGTGCAAGAACATTATTAAATGGAACCACTTTACCAAAACATTTCTGGGCAGAAGCCGTTGCAGCTGCCTGTTATGTTTTGAATCGTGTATCCATTCGACCTCTCACCAAGAATACTTCTTATGAATTATTTAACAAAAGAAAGCCTAATATCTCATACTTCAAAGTATTTGGTTCTAAGTGCTTTATATTAAATACGAAAGACCATCTCGGTAAATTCGATCCAAAGGCCGAAGAAGGTATATTTGTCGGTTATTCGGAACAAAACAAGGCCTATCGTATATTTAATAAACGAACCAAAACTATTGAAGAATCACTTCATGTCTCTTTTGATGAATTCTATCACCATCCACATAATATATCAGATGATGACGAAACTATAGTCACTGATAATCCTATCATCACAAATGTTGATTCTGACTCTGAAATAGTTGTTGAAAATATTCCTCAACCATGTGAGTTACGATCTCCACCAAGGATATAATCTCCACCAAGAATATTAAGAGATCATCCTACTCAAAATATAATCAGGGAAGTGACATCACAAGTCAGAACAAGGAGTCAACTCCATCAAATGGGTCATATTGCGTTTCTTTCAAACATCGAACCTAAGAATCCAAAAGAGGCTGCTACTGATGATTACTTGATCATTTCTATGCAGGAAGAAATAAATCAGTTCGAGTGCAATGATGTCTGGGAACTTGTTCCAAGACTAACTGATCAATCAGTTATTGGTACTAAGTGGGTCTTTAAAAATAAGGCTGATAAACAAGTTAATATCACCAGAAACAATGTAATATCAGTTATTGGTACTAGAAGCTATTAGGATCCTATTATCTTTTGCTTGTCACCATAATTTCAAACTTTATCGGATAGATGTCAAGAGTGCTTTTCTAAATGGATTTATCAAAGAGAATGTATATGTCGAACAACCTCCTTTGTTCATACATGAAAAATATCCTGACTATGTGTACAAACTTAAGAAGGCTCTGTTTGGTTTAAAACAAGCACCTCGTGCTTGGTATGAACGACTACGTAGTTATCTTATTAACTCAGGATTTCAAATAGGCTAAGTCGATCAAACTTTGTTTATCAAACATTCTCGAAAAGATATTTTGGTTATCCAGATATATGTAGACGACATTATCTTTGGTTCAACAAACGATAAACTCTGCAAAGAGTTTGCAAATATTATGACCAAAGAATTTGAAATGTCTTATATGGGAGAACTATCATATTTTCTTGGACTTCAAATCAAACAATTTCCGAACGGTATTTTTATTAATCAAGAAAAATACTATGGAAATCTTATCAAACGCTTCGGATTAGAAAATACAACTGGTAAACCTACTCCCATGAGTACAACTACACATCTTGAAAAAGATGAAAATGGTAAGAATGTTGACCAGAAACAATATCAAAGCATGATTGGTTCTCTTCTTTATCTTACAACCAGTCGTCTAGATATAATGATGAGTGTTTGTCTATGTGCTCGATTTCAAGCAAATCCAAAGGAATCACATCTTCGAGCAGTGAAACGTATAATTCGTTATCTTAATAATACCAAAGATTTCGGTCTTTTCTACCCAAAAGAATGTCCATTCGAATTAGTATCATATAGCGATGCTGATTTCGGAGGCTCTCAAATGGATAGAAAGAGTACAATTGGTACATGCCATTTTATTGGAAAATCACTTGTCTCTTCGTTTAGTAAGAAACAGAAATGTGTTTCACTATCAACGTGTGAAGCTGAATATATATCAGCAGCTCTCCCTTATACTCAAGTAATATACATGCAACAAACACTTCAAGATTTTGATATTCATTTATCAAACTATATTATATACTGTGATAACATAAGTGCTACAAATCTTTCTAAGAATCCAGTGAATCACTCTCGAACCAAACACATTGATATCCGTCTTCATTTCCTTAGAGACAATATCGTAAAAGGAAATATATGTCTCGAATATGTCCAAACTGATAATCAACTAGCAGACATCTTCACTAAGCCTCTACTTGAGTCTAGTTTCATTAAGTTATGTAGAGAGCTTGGTCTTGTCTCTAGAAAAGAACTTGATAAGTAATGATTATCACTGATATTATATTTTTAAGTTCTTTTTTACTTTTGGTTTATATTTTCAAAACATTAGCTATTTTTAGGCTTTGGTTATATTAGGAAAATTGAATATGAGCTTTTAAATCTTCTACGGCCAATAATTCCTGGTAATTCCTAGCCTCAAGTTTATATATAGAGAAAACCTATATAAACTTGCTATTCTCTCCAGCTTAATCTCCCAAATTGATCATGGCACATATATGTGATGAGTGTGCTCAAAAATCCCATATTTCTGTCACAAGTTCTGAACCGAAGGAGTATTACTCTCCCGAAACTCCAAAACACAAATCAAAGTGTCATCACAAATGCAATCATACTCCTGGCAATACACCAACTTCGAAACGGGCAAAGAAAGCATTGTTTTGTTCACCCCGCACCAGAGAGAAGATCGGCGAGATTCATCATTATCAAAAACATCAAATTGATCTTCAAATACAGCTACATTATGAGCAACAACTGACCTCGGAATGACTATGTCTTTTAGAAAGAATGGCAACATTCTTTTGTGGTTCAAACAAACATGGCGTATATGAGCCAATGCCACATGTACCTTCATCCTCTAGGAGCCCAAATTCATGGGAAAGAAACTATAATCGGAATGAAGGAGCAAATGAAAAGTGGTCGTCATGGAAACCACGCATTAACGATGTCAAAGAAGAGTCTACCGATCACAATTCTTCTACCTCTCATTTTTTTAATTAATATTGTGATTGTATTATCATATTTTTTTCATGTACTGATATATATATATCATATTTGAATAAATTAAAATTTTGTATGGACCGTTAAACAACAGAAATAGAGCAAAAATCAGAAAAAACAGCTCACAGATAAACCATCGACCTGCCAAATTCCACCAGTCGACCTTTATATCTTCTGTTTGAAAACGGTAGACCGGTGAAATTTAGGCAGTCGACCGGTTTTGGGCAGTTTTGTTTATTAAAGTCCATATACGATCAGTTTTTTACTCCATCTCCTCACTTCTTTTAGCTCCAAACGTTTTCTACTCCAAAACCTTCATAACCCTAGAATTCAATTCTTCTTCCAATCTCACCCAAATGGTTCCTCCACAAAAGAAATTAAAGCAAGCTTCATCCTCTGAATCACAACCAATCGATCTCTCTATCAAGAAGTGGCTTGTAGATCTAATTGCACTCAAAAGGTGGAATGAGAAGAAAGATTTTACAATTCATCCGGGTAGTTTGTTAAATTCTCAGATTTCTCTAGTTACGTATTCTTGGCTTAGCAAAGAGTGCCGATATTGAAAACCTAATTGACTTTGATCAAAACAATGTGGAAATTAACCATGTTATGATCAACTTATTTCATGCTAACCTAAATTTAGAGAAATACAAGCTCGAAATTCCCACTCAATGCCTTTGGTCCGTAGTATATGGCAAACAAGTCTTTATCTCGTGTGAAAGAATGGCAAATGTTCTTGGTTCTTCCTTTTTAGGTGAAAAATTCTCGAGTAACTTTTGTAATATCCATGTACGTGATCGCGTTAGTCATCAATTCATTGAAGATGAAAAGGATAGTACAAAATCCATAGGCTTACGACCTACTGCGAGAGTTATTCATCACACCGTTATGCACTCCCTTTTACTGAGAATAGGAAATTTTGATGTCATCTATAAAGAAAATTTCAAAGCATTATATGCAACTTACGGGGATGTTCGTATCAACTGGATTGGTATGATTTTTGATGAGATATTGCAAGTTAGTGGGAGTTCTAGGCCGTCTTTATTTTATAATGAATATATCATGCGTCTATTACTTGATTGTGACATCAAACCTCCTAAGTCGACTGTTTCTAAGCCCAAATGCATTAACAAAGCATCTATTAAATGGATGAAGCTTCCCGCTCCATACTTCAATATTATGCCTTTTGAACAATGGAAAGAACAAGGACATGAAGGAGCTTCATAATAATCATCCCGCCCAAAACCTGAGGAAGTTAAACATCTACGATCGTCTTCCTTAACAAAGGAATTGCTTGACACTATTGCTCACAATCAATTCCTTCTCGAAGCATGACTTAAGCGTATGGATACAAAGATGGATAAACGCTTTAACAAACTTAAGCCTTTCTTCGGATCTTTGTGGGAAGCAATATCATGTGGTGCATCATCCTCATCTATGCAAGCTCAAGACCCCGGTAAATGTCCAGCTCCTCCTTCTTTTAATTGGACATCTTCGGAAGAGGGTACAAGCTCGGGAACTAGTCATGGGCGTGGACGTGGGAAAACTCAGCTTGTTGAAGAAGAAGAAGAAGATGAGACGGAGTCGGAATGAGTCTTCTTAGTATATCTTTTTATCTCTTTTACGTACTTATGACTTTATTTTGCTTTAAGACATGGTCCGGCACTTGTATCTAAATAGAGCCGTAGTTTAATTCGTACTAGACTTGTGTGTATGATCATATTTTGTGACTCTTGATGACTCTTGATCTATGGTAGTAGTTTATGTTGCTAGTAATTCTGATGGTATCATTTACATTTAACTATCAGCTCCATTTTGTCGATGACAAAGGGGGAGAAAGTGGTACTAACAGTGTATATGCGGGAAAGTAAAAGTTCATATACAGGCACAATCTCAGGGGGAGATCATATACAATAGGAGATTCAGAAGTATGTTGTCATCAATCAAAAAGGGGGAGAATTTTAAGTCAAGAATTTCATAAAGCTTTGATTTCTGACAAAGAGATAAGTCGTGATTGACAAGAATAAGATATTCATTGGTTTGAAGAGACAAAGAGCTGCATATGGTATTATACATTAGAGGTTGATTATTTGGTAAGTTAGTAGTGTTATTTATGTTAAAATCTATCCTCAAATAATCTCACACCTCCAATCCTTAAATATATATATATAAGAATGTATGAGTGCACATTAACTGTGCAATCTGGGCTAAACCAGTCGACCGGTTGAAACCAAGCGGTCGACTGCAGAATGCACAGATAACGTGCACAAGGATACATAACGTATATATATTCAAATTCCTGTCTACTGGTCCTTTTTGACCTGTCGACCATTTTCTTCCAGATAGCAACTTTTCGATGAGACACCTTCTTTCATTAAAGGATATTCTCTTTCTCTTCACCAACAATTATGGCCATTGTTTGTAACTCTTCACAAAGGGTTACAACTGTTTATCCTCTATATAAACATCATGAAATCATCATTCCAAATCACTGAATTCTATCGATCTAATCTCTATTCTCTGTAACACCCCGCCTTCGCTAGGGTCACTCGCAAAGGAATGCTCTAGCTTTAGAGGGGCATTATTGGTAAACATGCACAGAAATATCACAAGACAGAACATATAAAATAGCGGAAGTAAAATCGAACTTTCATAAACATTAATAATTAAGGTCTAAAGCCTTTTACATCAGAGTACATCAAAACCTGTCTTGCAATAGTAAAGAAGCATAAAGACTTTTTCATAAATTATTCCCCAAGTAAAAACAGTAAAGTAGCCATAGCCAAGAAAAGTCCAAGCCATCCATGATGACCTTCAAGCAGAAGAAGTCCGAACTAAACAACAGTATTTCCTCCCTGTAACCTGGGGGGAAACGGAAGAAAAGAAGCGAAACAAAACGGGTCAGTCAAAAAGACTGAGTAAGCCCTATCTACTATCAGCATAAAAACTAGTAAAGTTAACTGACATGAGAAACTGAGATGAACATAAGCATGATGACAAGATAGATAAGCTAAATCAAAATAACAGGATGAACTACTGAACTCAGATAAACTAAGGTGTCATGATAAATTACGATGTCAAGATAAAACAAGGTATCCCATCGTCAGGTTCCTATCAAGTATAATATCCCCAAGATATCTATCACGTATAACGTCCCATGGTATCTATCCTGTATTTTAGCTCTGCACCTACCATACTAGTATCCCCACCGTATCCTGTGTTAACCATGAATGACCCTTACTCAAAAGTCGTGTAATGGTTCATGTCAACCTAATATATCGCATTTATAGGTTACTCAACTCGTATGTTTCTTTCTATGTAAATGTTCAGTTCCTTGCCGTAGACCGTACGAGCTTTCCCATGAGGTTCTATACTACTCCAATGTAATTCCATGATCCTTAAGCTCGTTTGGACTGTTACCCTAGACCTAGCTAGGCTTTCCCAACATGAATCATCGTTTGTGCAACTAGGACTTATGCCACCTAGGACCACTAGTGATTATGCTTACCTATTGCACGTTTTCGTATTTCGGTTTGGGTTCAACCACCCAGGGCTACTAGGAATTACGCTAACCGTCAACCGCGCCCGTTTTCCCACGCATTCATCGTGAATCGTTTTTCCATGACTGTATGCACATGTATCACATCGTGCCATCCGAGTCCTGTCACAGGGCAGATCAAGAAATACAGGACTCGGTCGGGAGCTTTCGATTTATCTGCCGATGCAGATGCTAAGGTCTGTTTTTCCTATACGTGGCTATGGTCCCACGAGACCACTCCCTCAACTAGTGAAAGACAAGACAGGATTAATCCTGTATGAGAACACACTACTGGCCAACCCACAATCCTAGCCTTACCGCAACCATAATTAGATAGCAATTATGGTCTTTTGGGTGTTCTCTGCCTTTCCGTACGTACACGCTTGACCAAAGATGGTAGGTAGCCTGACGAAATGCTATCTAGGGCACTACCGTGTATCGTCGACTATCCCCTATCCATCCCCGTATTTAGGTCGCTCATATAGCAACCAAGGCATACTCTTGGTTCTTCTAACGCAGACCTTAACCTCTCATGAGCCTAGTATGATCACCTGGCAGCTCACAGAGGGATACCAAGAATATCCTCACGTTCCCCGAAGCCGCTGCTTCGTTACCCAGTTCGCTGGAGCCTTTATCTAAATCAGATAACTTGCTCCTACTCGTGTGCTTAAACGATGACCTACCGTATCGGGTTACTCATCCAATCTATGAACTGGTCCAAAATTCCTTGACTAAGAATTATTACTTAGCTATTCTCCAACTAAGGTTTACCACTTAGCTTATTCCCGTTATCCTTGTTAATTACGGTTATCCACCTAATTCTCTGAACTAGGGTTTATATAATGGATTAAGTGTCACTTAAGTTCATGACTTAATCCGTCTACAAATCATGTCAAAATTGGCCAAGTATCCAAGTTCAAGACTTAACCCTACAAACCATATGTCAAGTTGGTTAAGTATATTAAGCAATTCACGACTTAACCTCGTCCAATTATCATTCTAGATTGGTTAAGTATATATTAACTTGACCCTATCAATTTACTTAGTCAAATCGGTCAAGTGTATTCAAGCGATTCGTGACTTAGCCTTATCATGTTTTCACGTTATATTGGTTAACTTAACCACATCAAATTAACGAGTTAGATTGGTTAAGTATAGGTCACTTAACCACATCAAATCATCGTGTTAGATTAGTTAAGTGTTTAACTTAACCCCCTTAAACTACCAAGTTGGATTAATTAAGTCTAGGCTAACTTAACCCCATCCGATTTCCATGTTTAGATTAGTTAAGTCTAAGTTAACTTAACCCCATCCATTAACTGTATTATACGGTTAAGTGTCATTAAGGAAACTTACTTAACCTTATCATGTGGCATTAATTACTTAATGCACCTCAACCTCTCACATTAGACTTTGTTGTGGTTACTAGTTAAGCCGGTCGGTTCCGGGTAGCTTTACACCACAACTTGGTCTAACCTCGGGTTCAAGCACAACATGACCAACTTCTCACATTGGGTCCTATTGTTTGCAACTACTAGTTAGGCCGGTCGGTTCCGGGTAGCTTTATGTTGCAAACTCAACCCAACCTCGAGTTGGTCACTTTCATGTTTAGTCTAGTGTCATGTTCATATTCAAGTTTTCTTAAGAATATGGGTAGACCTAACTCAATAGGTAAATTCCCAATTCCATAGTATGGGTAGACCTAACTTAATAGGTAAATTCCCAATTTCATATTTTCAAGCATACTTACATGTCAACTTCCATGTTATATTTCAAGTCATGTTTTTAAGTTATATTTTCATGTCATTAGAAATTACCCATAACATAACCCAACGCTTTTAAACTCGCATATATGTTCGCAACAACGTAATGGATTAAAAGAAGAGACTTGGCAAAGGCATGACAAAAATGGATATTAAGCCACAAGTTAATCATGGTGGCAAATGAGGCACAAATGTGTTCATTAACTTGCATGTTACATTCTTAAGCCTCAAAAACATGCATAAACCCAAACTTGGCACATAAGCGAATCATGGTGACAAAAGACATGGAATGATGACTAGTAACTCGCATATATCATCATATAAGGGTTATGACTTCATATGCAAGTTGACATAAAGGTTATGAGGGTTCTCATGTTGCATAATGCAACATTTCAACATAAAGGTTGTAGCTTTTAGCCCACAAGATCAAGATAATGACTTCATAAACTTGCATGACATGATAGCATGTATCATACTTAATGATCAAACCCAAACTTGCAACATGAACATTTAACTTCATAGTTAATATCTAAGAGTAGGGAAAGGGCTTACATTGCTATGAAGGCACAAATCGATTAAATTAAAGATTGAGACAAAGCCTATGCATGCCATCATCCAAAAACCCAAAGATGAAAGCTCCAAATCAATAAAAACCCCATCTTGATGAACAAAGATCAAAGCTTTAGCCTTGAAATCAACTTGAGAAGCTCTCATACTAACATAGAGACTCTCTAACACTCACATGATCATGAAACCTCTCATAGAAATGAAGATAGAAACTTTGGGCAAGAGGATGGAGGCTAGGGTTTTGAGTGGAGGCCATGAGAGGAGCAATTTTGGCATAGTTTAGTTGCATGAATGAATAATGAGGATTTTAGGAGAGGGTTAGGGGCTTATTTATAGAGATTAGGATTAGTTAGGACCCTTAGATTAGCCCTAGGATCAACCTGAACCATCAGATTTCGAATCAGGCCCAAAAACCTAGCCAAAACAGAAAACAGGTGCACCAGGCAAAACTGCCCGGCCACCATAAGTCGACCCCCAAGTCGACAGGGCTGTCGACTTGGGTCAAGCCATGTCGACTCCCAAGTCGACAGGGCTGTCGACTTGGGGTGCCTGGCGGGAATTTTTCCCGCCTAGCCTTACAGCCCTAATTTTCGAAATTAGAACTCGTTTTTGAACTTGAATTTTCTGAAAACTTCGTCGGACCATAACTTGGTCATACGGACTCCGATTTTCGAAAAATCGGACTCTATTTCGCGTATTTTTCCGAGACGAACGCAATGGCATAGCCCGTTTTACTTGATTCAGAATTTAAAATTAAATTCTGCCTTGATTCTCGTCTTAACATGTTATCGAAATACGGGTTGTTACATTCTCCCCACCTTTTAGGATTTCGTCCCCGAAATCTCCAAGTTAGGAAGAACATATCCTACCATCCATCATTCATCTACTCAAAACATCATCCACAAGCAACCATTGTCCTTAGATGATTTCTAATGCTGTATGAATATATGCAAAACATGTGTGTACATGTTCCTTAGCTAATGCTAATGATCAGGCCTGAATAATCTTTCTAATGCAAAATATGTATAGTGCCATGAATCCAACATGTATGCAAATAGTCCTAGTCATATAGATACTATATGCGTACACAATCATTCATTCATATGCAACAACCGCATGATAATACATTCGATTTCATCCATAAACAAGTATAAATACTCGTGCATATGCAATATGAAATGTGACTGAGTCGAGCTAGTATCTAATGTGTATTCGCGCATCCATGAGCAACCACTTGCAACCATATCAATCATAACATGTTTCAAATACATGTTTACATCCATAGGGTTCTACCTAGGATTCCCTGAAACAGGGTCGAGAAGATAAACAAGACAAACTCCTTACGGGGTTTGTAACAGAAAATAGGACCGAGAGGATGTCCACAAAAGATAGCCTACAAGTAAGCTCTACAGAAAACAGGGATCAAGGATATACTCCCAAAAAGAGATATCATGCGCGTATCTAGTCTTTGACCATCAAAGTCGTATTTCCTTGAGCTTAATTCCATTGTGCCTTGACCATCTTTTAACTTCGCGATTTCGTAGCTTCTTATTTCCTGTTTCCATAACATGAGATGGAACTCATTTCTTCGTCGCCTCTCGTTCCACTTGCACTTATCCTTTTTCTAGAATACTTGGCGCAAACATGACTGCGTACTCATGATCTCATGCAAGCTTTCCAAAATTCACTAGTGAATCTTGGATCTCGTTTATATACTATAAGGTATTCCATGTAGAAGAATTTTCTCTTGAAAGTAAACAGATGTCAACCAGGTTATCAAGCGCACTTACTAGGGTGATCTCTATAACCCATGCATAAATGAAGTAAACCATCCGTCTTATCGGCGAACACCACTCGATCGGGCTTCAAATTTCCAATAAAGGCATCAAGGGATTCTAAGTAACTAGTCATGACAGAACCTCAAAAAGGTTACACGATACTTCGAGGGTATTACCAAGGCTAGTCAAAAGGTCTAACTACCCTCCTATCAAAACCGAGAGTGGCACCCCCTACTGGATAACCACTTCATCCCTAGAATCCATCCATAGCTTATAAACATAAGCATTATTTCCAAACTCAACACTTGGCATAGACATTCTCAAATCCAAACAAGTCATGTATAAATGGACTGATTCTCCAATAGGACTTTGAGACAAAAATGGGATTCTCTATTACGCTAGTACTTAAGGTGCAGAGACTCAACTATCGAAGCAGACTTAAATGATACGAAAAACGAAGTCCTAACGGGATGATAGAGAAGAAAAGCTAAACCTTTAACAAGATCGTTACCCTCCTTCCGAGGTACCCTAGAAATGAGAGCATACTATTGCCCTCCCGATGATCTTGTCCTTGTCCCATAATACTTAACTATCCGCCCCGTTTTACCATGCCAAAGGTACTCTCTCGTCATGGGTTTCATTGTTCATCTTTCTCCCTCCTTTGAGGACTAAGCCATACCAACAAGTTGCTCATCCTTAAGCTCGTATCCTTTATCCTCTTTCTCACTATCCTTTCTTATAACGCGGCCACTGGTCTCTCGAGAACCACCTCCATCGTATGAAAAGCACTTTCGTAGATAGAAAAGACTAGTCGCAGTTAAAACCACTATGACTACAGATGGAGGAAAGAAAGGAAAAGAGATTCAATTAAGGAAACAAGGATAGTGCTAATGGCCTTTGGGGAATAGCCTTTTTCTTTTAAAAGAAAATTTTCTTGAAAAATGCTTCTTTGTAAACGATTTTCAAATAGTTTTCAGAAGGTCTTTAAAAACTTTTGCCCAGTCTGGTAACCTTCTGCTCTGATACCAAATGTAACACCCCGCCTCCGCTAGGGTCACTCGCAAAGGAATGCTCTAGCTTTAGAGGGGCATTATTGGTAAACATGCACAGAAATATCACAAGACAAAACATATAAAATAGCGGAAGTAAAATCGAACTTTCATAAACATTAATAATTAAGGTCTAAAGCCTTTTACATCAGAGTACATCAAAACCTGTCTTGCAATAGTAAAGAAGCATAAAGACTTTTTCATAAATTATTCCCCAAGTAAAAACAGTAAAGTAGCCATAGCCAAGAAAAGTCCAAGCCATCCATGATGACCTTCAAGCAGAAGAAGTCCGAACTAAACAACAATATTTCCTCCTTGTAACCTGGGGGGGGGAAACGGAAGAAAAGAAGCGAAACAAAACGGGTCAGTCAAAAAGACTGAGTAAGCCCTATCTACTATCAGCATAAAAACTAGTAAAGTTAACTGACATGAGAAACTGAGATGAACATAAGCATGATGACAAGATAGATAAGCTAAATCAAAATAACAGGATGAACTACTGAACTCAGATAAACTAAGGTGTCATGATAAATTACGATGTCAAGATAAAACAAGGTATCCCATCGTCAGGTTCCTATCAAGTATAATATCCCCAAGATATCTATCACGTATAACGTCCCATGGTATCTATCCTGTATTTTAGCTCTGCACCTACCATACTAGTATCCCCACCGTATCCTGTGTTAACCATGAATGACCCTTACTCAAAAGTCGTGTAATGGTTCATGTCAACCTAATATATCGCATTTATAGGTTACTCAACTCGTATGTTTCTTTCTATGTAAATGTTCAGTTCCTTGCCGTAGACCGTACGGGCTTTCCCATGAGGTTCTATACTACTCCAATGTAATTCCATGATCCTTAAGCTCGTTTGGACTGTTACCCTAGACCTAGCTAGGCTTTCCCAACATGAATCATCGTTTGTGCAACTAGGACTTATGCCACCTAGGACCACTAGTGATTATGCTTACCTATTGCACGTTTTCGTATTTCGGTTTGGGTTCAACCACCCAGGGCTACTAGGAATTACGCTAACCGTCAACCGCGCCCTTTTTCCCACGCATTCATCATGAATCGTTTTTCCATGACTGTATGCACATGTATCACATCGTGCCATCCGAGTCCTGTCACAGGGCAGATCAAGAAATACAGGACTCGGTCGGGAGCTTTCGATTTATCTGCCGATGCAGATGCTAAGGTCTGTTTTTCCTATACGTGGCTATGGTCCCACGAGACCACTCCCTCAACTAGTGAAAGACAAGACAGGATAAATCCTGTATGAGAACACACTACTGGCCAACCCACAATCCTAGCCTTACCGCAACCATAATTAGATAGCAATTATGGTCTTTTGGGTGTTCTCTGCCTTTCCGTACGTACACGCTTGACCAAAGATGGTAGGTAGCCTGACGAAATGCTATCTAGGGCACTACCGTGTATCGTCGACTATCCCCTATCCATCCCCGTCTTTAGGTCGCTCATATAGCAACCAAGGCATACTCTTGGTTCTTCTAACGCAGACCTTAACCTCTCATGAGCCTAGTATGATCACCTGGCAGCTCATAGAGGGATACCAAGAATATCCTCACGTTCCCCGAAGCCGCTGCTTCGTTACCCAGTTCGCTGGAGCCTTTATCTAAATCAGATAACTTGCTCCTACTCGTGTGCTTAAACGATGACCTACCGTATCGGGTTACTCATCCAATCTATGAACTGATCCAAAATTCCTTGACTAAGAATTATTACTTAGCTATTCTCCAACTAAGGTTTACCACTTAGCTTATTCCCGTTATCCTTGTTAATTACGGTTATCCACCTAATTCTCTGAACTAGGGTTTATATAATGGATTAAGTGTCACTTAAGTTCATGACTTAATCCGTCTACAAATTATGTCAAAATTGGCTAAGTATCCAAGTTCAAGACTTAACCCTACAAACCATGTGTCAAGTTGGTTAAGTATATTAAGCAATTCACGACTTAACCTCGTCCAATTATCATTCTAGATTGGTTAAGTATATATTAACTTGACCCTATCAATTTACTTAGTCAAATCGGTCAAGTGTATTCAAGCGATTCGTGACTTAGCCTTATCATGTTTTCACGTTATATTGGTTAACTTAACCACATCAAATTAACGAGTTAGATTGGTTAAGTATAGGTCACTTAACCACATCAAATCATCGTGTTAGATTAGTTAAGTGTTTAACTTAACCCCCTTAAACTACCAAGTTGGATTAATTAAGTCTAGGCTAACTTAACCCCATCCGATTTCCATGTTTAGATTAGTTAAGTCTAAGTTAACTTAACCCCATCCATTAACTGTATTATACGGTTAAGTGTCATTAAGGAAACTTACTTAACCTTATCATGTGGCATTAATTACTTAATGCACCTCAACCTCTCACATTAGACTTTGTTGTGGTTACTAGTTAAGCCGGTCGGTTCCGGGTAGCTTTACACCACAACTTGGTCTAACCTCGGGTTCAAGCACAACATGACCAACTTCTCACATTGGGTCCTATTGTTTGCAACTACTAGTTAGGCTGGTCGGTTCCGGGTAGCTTTATGTTGCAAACTCAACCCAACCTCGAGTTGGTCACTTTCATGTTTAGTCTAGTGTCATGTTCATATTCAAGTTTTCTTAAGAATATGGGTAGACCTAACTCAATAGGTAAATTCCCAATTCCATAGTATGGGTAGACCTAACTTAATAGGTAAATTCCCAATTTCATATTTTCAAGCATACTTACATGTCAACTTCCATGTTATATTTCAAGTCATGTTTTTAAGTTATATTTTCATGTCATTAGAAATTACCCATAACATAACCCAACGCTTTTAAACTCGCATATACGTTCGCAACAACGTAATGGATTAAAAGAAGAGACTTGGCAAAGGCATGACAAAAATGGATATTAAGCCACAAGTTAATCATGGTGGCAAATGAGTCACAAATGTGTTCATTAACTTGCATGTTACATTCTTAAGCCTCAAAAACATGCATAAACCCAAACTTGGCACATAAGCGAATCATGGTGACAAAAGACATGGAATGATGACTAGTAACTCGCATATATCATCATATAAGGGTTATGACTTCATATGCAAGTTGACATAAAGGTTATGAGGGTTCTCATGTTGCATAATGCAACATTTCAACATAAAGGTTGTAGCTTTTAGCCCACAAGATCAAGATAATGACTTCATAAACTTGCATGACATGATAGCATGTATCATACTTAATGATCAAACCCAAACTTGCAACATGAACATTTAACTTCATAGTTAATATCTAAGAGTAGGGAAAGGGCTTACATTGCTATGAAGGCACAAATCGATTAAATTAAAGATTGAGACAAAGCCTATGCATGCCATCATCCAAAAACCCAAAGATGAAAGCTCCAAATCAATAAAAACCCCATCTTGATGAACAAAGATCAAAGCTTTAGCCTTGAAATCAACTTGAGAAGCTCTCATACTAACATAGAGACTCTCTAACACTCACATGATCATGAAACCTCTCATAGAAATGAAGATAGAAACTTTGGGCAAGAGGATGGAGGCTAGGGTTTTGAGTGGAGGCCATGAGAGGAGCAATTTTGGCATAGTTTAGTTGCATGAATGAATAATGAGGATTTTAGGAGAGGGTTAGGGGCTTATTTATAGAGATTAGGATTAGTTAGGACCCTTAGATTAGCCCTAGGATCAACCTGAACCATCAGATTTCGAATCAGGCCCAAAAACCTAGCCAAAACAGAAAACAGGTGCACCAGGCAAAACTGCCCGGCCACCATAAGTCGACCCCCAAGTCGACAGGGCTGTCGACTTGGGTCAAGCCATGTCGACTCCCAAGTCGACAGGGCTGTCGACTTGGGGTGCCTGGCGGGAATTTTTCCCGCCTAGCCTTCCTGCCCTAATTTTCGAAATTAGAACTCGTTTTTGAACTTGAATTTTCTGAAAACTTCGTCGGACCATAACTTGGTCATACGGACTCCGATTTTCGAAAACTCGGACTCTATTTCGCGTATTTTTCCGAGACGAACGCAATGGCATAGCCCGTTTTACTTGACTCAGAATTTAAAATTAAATTCTGCCTTGATTCTCGTCTTAACATGTTATCGAAATACGGGTTGTTACATTCTCTTGATCTTAATTTCTTATTCTCAAGTGATAAATTGCTCATATTCTCCAATATATCATTTGAATCCTAGAATCTATTTAATATTCTTTTGATTTAATACGATATCCACTTCCAAATCTTCATATACACAAATATACTATTTGAGGATAAGATAATAGGAAGGTTGTATTGCAAGTGACAAATTCGTGTTATCAAGAACACATATTGTCAACAACAATTATATTCGTCTTAGTTGAAGTCCTCATTGTTGTAAGAGGCAAGCGTTGAAGTCCTCGGCGCTGTTAGAGGTGCGAAATCCCGTTCGTCTGCTCGGGTGTTGTATACCTGTTCCTCCGGGTGAAGTGAGGTGGTTGTTAGTGAAAATCCAGATAGAAGTCTGGGACTGGACGTAGGACGGTGCTTCGAACTAGTATAAAAATCTCTGGTGTGATTTTTCTAGTTTACTGCATTTACTGTTTTATATATATATATATATGTTTGTGATTAGCTATTATTTCATACTTGTGTGTTTTACACCATATTACACGATATGTGTGTACTATATTATCACGTACACGCACTTTCAGTTTGGGGGGGGGGGAGGGCAAAGTGTTGACCAACTTTTCGAACAAGCATTCACACGTTAAGATTATGGTTTGTGACGCGCTCAAGTCTCGAGAACGTCTTTAAAAAAGACAAAGCGGTTTGGTCGAAGTCACGATGCATTCGAAAAAGGTTGGAAATATCATCGATTCCAGATATCATCATTATCGGATTGGAAAAGTCATTATAAACTTTGAAAATCTGGCATTGTAAAAATACGTGATCGACTCGGTCCGATCATATCAAAATCTTTGAGCACGTAGTTCCGATCACGAAGCAAAATTTGTCAAAGAAAAATATTTGGATTTTGGTAAATTCTGGATTTGCACACTCAAAAACATCTGATCAACATTGCATTATCAAGGAAAATGGCTACGCGACTTGGCTTGGCAAAAATCTGGCATTTGGTAAATATCTGGTTCGGCACATCAAAATGGTGTGATCGACACGTGAATATCCACCAAAATAATGCTTATGCCTCTTCCTTGGCACATCTCAAATTTGGAACGAACTAGGTGGGTTTCGCATCCTCAAAACTTCACACCATGCCAGGACGCGTAAAACCCTTGATCATATCGTATCTGGTAAGGAAAAAACGTGTGTGCGCATTGAGGTTTTGGGATGCGAAAAGTTGGTAAGGCAAGGCGAAGTAGAAATTTGGGCTTGGGCCGGGATGCGAAATCTGTTTATCGCATCATCTCGGGATGCGAAATCCCCACGTGCGACTCAGGGGATTCAAAGGCGATTTTTAACACACGAGCATGGGATGCGAGTTTGCTAAATGGCAAGCGGAAGTGGAAAATCAGTTTTCCACATACGGATCCTTCGATTTGGCCTGAGCGACTCAGCCGGATCAAGATATTCCGAGATGCAATTTTTCATGGCTTCGGGATAAAAAAAATTGGATGCAACTTGGTGTTTTAGCTATCTTTTTGGGATGCAAATTTGCATCCCCTTAGGGATATGAAATTTAGATTGATGCCTCCAAACCTCACCTATAAATACACCCTTGCTTGGAATTCTAAAAGGTTGATATTTTTGGTCTTTGCCTACTCTTTAGCTTACAGGATTGGAGCTCCAAGGCATTATTAATGGCTGCTATCATCATCTCCATGACTTTGGACATCTCCATGGACTTCTAAACTTCACATAGAAGTTTGTTTACAACTTTTTGGCATTCACTTGGACTTTTAGACATATTTTGGACATTCACGTATACTTTTGGACATAGAAGTTATTTCTTGGACATTATTGCTCACATCAACACACTTTGACTCAACGAAGAGGAAGGGTATTTTGGTCACAGTTATGAATTAACAAGCTATTCGTTGTTCAATTGTACAACTTTGTACACACAAATTGTATGAACTTGTACAAGCATTGTAATCAACAATATTATGATGAATGATTACTATAAAGTGGACGTAGGCATTAATGCCGAACCACTATAAAAGTTATGCATCCCTTTACATTTCTCATACTTTGGATTGCAAGTTTACTGTTAAACTTACACTTGGGGGTTGGCGTGCACAAATAATAAATTTCCACGTCAACAAAGCTATTGTTCGGTGAGGAGGCTATAGAGCTGCTTCGTATGGGGGTGGTTGACGTGGAGCTATGCAGTTAAAACCCTGCTAATGCCCCACAAATTCCCCGATATATCCCGTAGCGCCCTTCATCTGCTATGTTGTTTCTATTTAGTGCTAATGAACATTACATCCACTTTAATCCCCGCTATTTTCTGTTGTACCCACTAAATTAGCGTTTTTAGCACCGCTTTAGCAATATTAATATACAAATATAGATTTGTCTAGTTCTATTTTTAAAAATTCAATAAAGTTAGTGTAAAGGGATAATTTTAACACATAAGTGTCTAATATATGGTATAAATCTATTATAGTCTTCAATTATAATGTGTGTAACCAAGATATTCTTTGATTTTATTATATAAAGTTAACAAATATTAGTTTCTTCTACTAAAATGATGTGAGAATGATAATTAATTAATTTAAAATAATTATTTTTAAATATGATGTACCTTTTTGCATCTCCGTTGTATCCCCCTACACTTTTTTGCACCCTCCGCCGCTACAGAACCGTTAAACGCTTTAACTCACAGACGTGGAGGGGTTTGTTGTTCGGTAAAGGCAAAGGGTGACTGCTGTAGGAGGCAAGTGAGCCACAGGAAAGGGTAGATAGAGTAGAGATCAAGGCTGATGGAAGCATATAATGAAGGTGGAAGGTGTCAGTGAAGCTGAGGTGGGTCGTAGGGCATTGGTCGAAGTGGGGGGGAGGATTCGAAGGCGGCGAGTGGAGCTGAGGAGGGTGTCTGCATGCATAGGATGATGGTTTCAACCCTTTTTTTTAATAAAATATGTATGCTTCAGATTTGAGAAGAATGCAAGAAGTAGTTAAGCTCGAAATTGATGAAAATAATAGTAAGAAGATGATAAGCAAAATGAATGGTAGATAAATAAATAAAAAGGCAGTATTTTCGAGATTAAACAAAAATATTAGCCAAGACTACCGATTCAAGATTGTTAATTAATTTTAAATTTCTTTTAATTACCTTGGTTTTTGTTTTCTGTGGAAAAGCCTAATTAACCAGGTGCACCAAAATTAAAAATTCAAACTATTCTACAGTTCAAACCGAGTGTCCAAATATACGAAATAAAATATAGTTGTGCTCAGCTCTTCAATAGGAATGAATAACATACTGAAAACTTTAATTTAATTGTTTGCGTAAAATTTTATTATTTTTGTTATAAACATTACTATTAATCAGTAACCAATTACATAAAATGATTTAAATGGAGCTAGGAAATCGAAATTTGATGAAACGAGTGTTGAAATTTGAATTATAAATTTTCCAAATTGAAATTGAATAAATTTTCATTTTAAATGACTGATTTAGTTTCTTCGATCTAAACTAAACGAATACGTAAATTCAAATTCTCAAGTTTCTTTCATTTAAAACAAATCCCATTTCCTTATTTTTGAACGGTAAATTTTATGGGTCGTTACATTCTCCACCACCCAAAAAAATTTGTTCTTGAAAAGTAGAGGAGAAGGATCCTAGGAATTTGATATATTACAAAACAACCAATTTACAAAACATTTAACTTCTTACTTTTATTACATGTTCTAAGTTATGCATTATTAAATTTCCATATTATTGCTTTATTATTTTACTATCATGATACTTCTTATAACTTAATGTTTTAACAAGTTTTTTCTTGATCTTACATAATTTAGACACACGTGCAGCCTAAAAGTCTCTATCTTACTTAATAGACCTGTTTTGACACCTAGTGAAAACACTTGAAAACTTTTAAAATAGTTATGAAAAGTACCGTTCCATAGATTGATGTTACGCAATGGTTACACCGCTATCCCTTCAGGATCACTCATAACTGTAAACTTCAACTCCCCTCGAATTATGCAATAAAAGCAACTCATAGATTGCAACATGCAAATGGTTACGTTTGTTATCCCAGTAGAAACCAATAGTATTATAGACAGTCTTTTCCCTTGAATTACGTTTTCAAACAAAATCCGATAAATCACAGTAAGCAGATGGTTACATTTGTTATCCTAGCAAAAAACAATAATGATGCAGACAATCTCTACTCTTGAATTACGCTATCAAAATATATCAGAGAAATATGTCCAAACAATAATCAATATGAGTTGATGTAATAACCCGCATTTTCAACGATATAATAATTAATTAATTTAATAATTTAAAGAGTGGTTTAGAGAATTTAAATGGTCGTTTAATTAAATTATATTGAATATTTAACTAAAATAATAATTAAATAATATATTTAATTCATAAATAATCAGAATTAGTGGAATTCACAATATTGTGTTAACTGGACAATTCAAAGTATATAATTCAGTTTAGAGTTGAATTATAATAACGAATATATTATTTGAATGAAGATTTGAACGTATAATTATATTATAATTATAATCGAGCTCGAAATGGCGCGGCAGTTCGTTATTTGGCAATTCGAACTTCAACTGAATGTACAGGGTTCGTTTTAAATCGGATTTCTGTGAAACAAGAACGTTCGAAGCTGTTGAAGTATACTATCCTCACCCTCTAACTTCTTTCTATTAGTTTCCTGGTTTCCAGTGCAATTTGGGTTGGACTTGTGTTATTTAGTCAGCTCAAATTGGACCGGATTTTCGGATCACTACAGTTGGTATTAGAGCTTAAGGTTAAGTGAATTACCTTGGCTCTGTGGCGTGACTCAGTAGAGATGGGGTTAGCAATACCCTAGATTGAGTTTGAGTGTATATATACAAGAGCGTATTTGTTATTCAATATAAAATTGTTTTATATTGTGGAGATGCATTGGTTGAGTTGTTTATGGGTTCTGGTCGATCAATTTGATCCATTGTATCGGTAGGAGTTTATAAACACTCGAATACGATGAACCATCATGGTATGTTTTGAAAAGAGGGTAAATGATATGATTTTACCCAAATTATATTTTGATATAAAGAAGATTGATATTTAAATGATTTTAAGATATTGGATATATTGGTTGTTATTATAATCGAGTAAGATTATAAAAAAGTGAAATGGTTATGTAAATAACTAATCATAATTCATATAAGTGAAATATATGAAATCGAATTGAATTGAATCTGAATTTAAATTAGAATTTGGAATTAAAATAAGGAAATTTTAAGTTCCTGGGATATTTTGAAAATGTTTTTCAATTTGAAATAGATATAGTATTGAACTCACCTTGATGACTGGAAAATAATTTTGAGGATGGATCGATACATTGTCGGTGTGATTTTCGAGTTTCTAAGTGGCAGATTACTACCAAAGGTTTTGTTTTTCAAATTGTTTTGAGGAAACAAGTTGTTTAGAAATTCAAAGGTATTGAATTGGTGTTATGGTTTAAAATTGATTTGAAATAAACCCAGGAATTTAAAATTCTGGAATTAAAATTTAACTTACGAAGTTAAATGGATTAAAATATTGAAAGTGAATAAATAATTTTGAATTAAACTTAGACAAGGTTAAATATAATATGGAATTATATTGGAATGATATCGTGTAAGTTGATTGATGATATAAGGATTGGAATCAAGAATTGTACTTAAGTTTGAAATGGAATCTGACTTGAGTATAAGCAAATGATTGGGTTTGACGATAAAAACTGACAGGAGATTGATTGGAATGACATTGGTATATCTTGAGTTGATAACCAGTGGGAATGGTATAATGATATGGTCGGCAAAAAGGTACAAGTTTATATTTCATATCGAGTATGAGATTTTATGAGCCTAATTGGCAAGCCGCTTGGCTGTTTGATTTTCTTTTGGGTTGGAGGAGGCCTAGAGAGGCGAGTTGGAGTTTGAGTTATTGACCAGTACAAAGTACTTGCTGGCGAAATTTTTCGAAAAGTTAAAGTGTTAGAAAATTTTCAGGATTTTTGAGAATTTTCGTTGATAAGAATTAATTAATAATTTAATTGAAATTAAATTAGTTCAGTGGAAACTGAAGTTAAGAAGTGAACAAATAAGTTCTAACCAGTGATAGGGTTTGTTATCTACCTTAGCAATTTCGAGGACGAAATTATTTTAAGTGGGGAAGAATGTAATGACCCGCATTTTCAACGATATAACAATTAATTAATATAATTATTTAAAGAGTGGTTTAGAGAATTTAAATGGTCGTTTAATTAAATTATATTGAATATTTAACTAAAACAATAATTAAATAATATATTTAATTCAGAAATAACCAGAATTAGTGGAATTCACAATATCGTGTGAACTGGACAATTCAAAGTATATAATTCAGTTTAGAGTTGAATTATAATAACGAATATATTATTTGAACGAAGATTTGAACGTATAATTATATTATAATAATAATCGAGCTCGAAATAGCGCTGCAGTTCGTAATTTGGCGATTCGAACTTCAACTTAATGTACAGGGTTCGTTTTAAATCGGATTTCTGTAAAACAAGAAACGTTCGGAGCTGGTGAAGTATATTTTTCTAGTGGAAGAGAAAATTCAAAATTTCGTCGTATAGATTTTGATTTATGTCCAAATCAAATTTTAGAAAAGTCGCTGTGGAATTCCTTTATAATTTATAAAGGAATTATTTATATTTTAAAAAGGAATTTCAATATAAATCGAATATCGGGCTGACCCAGATTTGAAATATCAAGTTAGAAATCCACATAAGATTTTTTTGAAGCTGTATGGTATTCCACTGTGAATACATACGATAATATAAATTTATTTATATTTAATTTAATTATATTTAAATATATTTATATATTTAAATGGGTCATCCAAAGCTTTAAAAATAGTCAGTTTTGCAAACGAACTCAGAATTCGACAAAACCAATTTTGTTGGATCCGCAACATCAAATTATTGTTAGATTCCAAGTTCTGTGATTTTTAGAGTCACTGTGTGGCCGTACGGATTTTTAGAGTGAAAAACAATCAGTATTTTGACGGCTAAAAATACGCTGTGTGAGCAAACGGAGTCGGAATTCGATGAAACCAGTTTCGTTGGGTCCGTAATGTCGAACTCTAGCTACATGTCCAGTTTCATGATTTTTGGGTATCGTATATGGTCACAGGAATTTTAGAGGAAAAATAAAAAACAATGTTTGCTTAAATATATATATATAAAATTCGAATATAAAAATATTTAAAATATATAAATACCCTACCATCGTTTAACCTAATTTTCATTTCCACAATTGATTTCCGCCGCCACAAAACATAAGGAACGAGAGAAAAAGCCTCGTTTGAAATTCAAAAAAAACAAATCGGAGATAAATCATTTAATCCTGAAACTAAACTCGTTGGATTCAGCGAACGGAGAGCTTTGATTCTGTGTATGTCTTTCATGGTTCGACGCCAATTTTTGGGTTTGGGTTTTCGACAGTGACGCTAGGGCTTCGGTTTTTCACGAGTTGAAGCAGTAATTTGCAAAACAGAGTTCATTCTTGGGTTAAGCGTTGAAAACTGCACTTAAGTACCAAATTCTGGGTGGTGCTATGGGATTCCGATGTCGCGACCTGTACTGTTCTTGAGCACTGGCATTCGAACGCGAAAGAGAGGAGCGGTTCGAGTTACGTGGAAATGGGATGAGGGAGGAGAGCTTGTGATGGAGAATCCGATGGAGGGGTCCTCGTTGAATTCGGTGAAGTGGATGAGCGGCAGGAAGAGGAAGACGTGGAAGTGGTTGGAGCAGGGATCTGTTAGATGGGGAAGAAGGGGTATAAGCGGGTACGGGTTTGTATGGAAGTAAGGTTGGGCTGATTCTTTAAAGGTGAAGGCCTAAAATTTACATGTATAGTTTTAGTTTAATTTATTTAATTAGTATACGAACTTTGAAATGTTATAACAAACTCATACGTTGACGAAATTCAGAAAACCAGGATCTGATAGGATTGTCTGAACGACGGCTACACTTTGGAATTGGTTGTGAGTGATGTGGAGTTTGTCTGGATTTACAGAAAAATAATACGTCCGATCTGAATCGACAATCGATTATCGTTCTTTAACGATAATCAACAAATGTGAGTAAATCTCACCAACTCTGAACAGTTTATATTTTCATGTTGTATTTTTAGAACTGTTAAATATTGGCTGATTGACTATATGTTGACTGTTTGATTGAACTGCTCGTCAGTTAGTTGAATTTCTATATTGATTCTGCTTAACAGAATATATCATATGGAACTGAAAGTGATGTTGATTTTATTGTGTAACATCCGTGGATGCAGGGAAACAGGTTGGAGGAATCCGACTGGATTCCTCAACAGTTATTTTATTGTTTTTCATATATTTTGATATATGATGTGAATTATAACCTGTTGTTGATTGTGTGTGTATGGACGATATTGGACATCGTAATTTGATATGTTAAACACCATAACACACCGGAATTTGGAGAAAGGGGATTTTCAAAAATGAAATATTGAAATTAGATTATTTATGAAATCAAAAGGGGTTCTATAAAAGAGAAAATATTTACAAAATCAAAGAATATTTTATAAAGGAAATTATTTATAAATGGAATACTTATAAATAGAAATTCATTTATAAAGGAATATTTATAAATAGGAAATATGTTTAAGTGGAATTTTATATGAAGGGAAATCTTTATAAATGGAATATTTATAAAGTGAATTATTTATTTAGAATAAATAAATTAGATATTTAAATGGATTATTTATTTGTTAAATAAATAGGATAAGATAAAGAGATAATGACTTAGAAAATAAATAAGTTATGAAAAGGACATTCAGTAGGAAATAAATAAGTTATGAAAAGGGCATTCAGTAGGAAATAAATAAATTATGTAAATAAGTTATAAAAAGGGATTATTTACTTAGAGGATGAATAAAGAAATATGTGTAAACCATTTACAAAACAAATAGAAAGAGAAATATGTGTAAAACCATTTACAAATAGGTTATAAAGGATATTAGTTTGTTAAATAAATAGGTTATAAAGGATATTAGTTTGTTAAATAAATAGGTTATAAAGGATATTAGTTTGTTAAATGAATAGAATAAGATAAAAGGGATATTTGTTTAGAAAATAAATAAGATATTATATAGGAAATATTTGCAACACATTTGCAAATAGAGTGAAAAGGAAATATTTGCAAACCATCTACAAATAGAATTTAAAAGGGTAATATTTGTAAACCATGTACAAATAGATTATAAAGGAAATATTTATTTTTGAATGAATAGATATATATAAGTCTGAACTTATATATGAAGAAGTAAACAGAAAAAAGAGCAGATTGATTTATAAATGATATTTATAGATTAAGTTAAATATTTATCATTTGGATAAATAGAATATATAAGTCAGGACTTATATTAAGAAGTAAAAATCGATTTCAACATCGATGTTTGAAACTGAATAAGGACAAAGAGTTAATCAGTTAGGGTTAACCAGTTAGAGTAAAACCATTAGGGTTAACCAGTTAGTTTAAACCGTAGAGTTAAACCAGTTAGAGTTAATCAGTTAGAGTTAAACCAGTTAGAGTTAATCGATTGGAGTTATTCAAAATAAGAGTTATAGATTAGAGTTAACCGAATAAGAGTTAATCCAGTAAGAGTTATTAGGTTGGAGTTATTCAAAATAAGAGTTATAGATTAGAGTTAACCGAATATGAGTAAATAAATTAGTTGTCGTTATATTATTCGAGTTAGGAAATAAAAGTCATATTAAAGAAAATATATTTCGGATGCAGGAGATTATAACACCATTGTTATAATCACGTAAACTTGTAAAAGAAGGGGGTTTGTAAATAGAATCCGAGGGTTCGTAAGGAAGTGTTAAAGGGTTAAAAGATGAACTTACCCTATTTCGAGATTTGAAATGTTGTTCAGTTAAGGTCTGAGAGGTAGTTATACCCCAACTTGATTGACTTCGTTTTTTATTTAGAAATGGTTAAGGTTCGAGAGTGAAAGTGGTTGAGTGATTTTAGTAAATAAGTATAGTGGTTTGAGTTGTGGTCGCGATGTTGATTTAAACATCTGTTTAAATCCAAGTAAAGAAGATTTGGAAATGTTTTCCAAATAGAATCAAAAACATAATCTAATATTGAAATTGGAAATATGAATTAGAAAAGGGAATGTTCATGTATAAGGAGTTAAGAAATGGAGTTAAGCTAAATCAGAAATTGACTGGAGACTTGTTAAGTTGAATGGTTTCCTAAGTGTCTATCTGATGTTGGTTTCGACCTTCGGGATTGGTACTTACAGAATTGTTTTTATACTAGTTTACAATCAAAGACTGATAGTTGTAGAAGAATAGTGATACGTAAATAAGTTATGGAAATGTTTTCCAGCGTTAACATATATTTTCTAAACATAGAAAATAAGGAAATATATATATATATATGATTGATGATTGATTGATAGAATTTCCATTTGGAAATAATATCGTTGTTTGCACACGTGTTTTTCTTTGATAGTTAAATCACAGACTATCAAAGTTTTGACCATTTTAACGTTGTTAATATGGAGAGACCGGTTGGATTATTATCCAAAGAATCACTCTGTATTGGCATAAGCGTTGCGAATCATATATGCCAAAGATAATTGAAGACAGAGTAAAAGTGCAAGGGCTGTTGTATAAATCTTAGATAACAGTGCCTAAGATGGATATACTGAATAGTACCTTCGGTTCATCCTGTTCCTGGATGACTTGTATGGATGAATGTCTGATAGAGTATTTCCAGAAAGGTCACGTACATTGATTTCTTCAACCGTACCAAGAGTGGAAGCGGAGAAGGAAACTTCTTTTAGTTGACACGTAATGTATGGTTGTAGACGTCAAAGAAGCGATTTTTGATGGATCCGACAATGTGGCATTCGAAGTGAATCTGATGTGATGATAAAGCGTAACCTCAAGCCTCATCAACCGGTAAATGACAAAAATCGGGCAGGCAGCATGGCTATGTAGGTCGCACCTATTAGGGTGTATAATCACCTGATCTAGAGTTTCATTTACTTCTAAAAATCTATTGTCGATGCTGTCCCATTCGGGAAACGGTTGTTGATCCCAACCGTTGGTGATATACATTCGATGCACTCAAGCGAAATGAGTGGTCGGTCATGTGTGGCTGAGTTGCAAGATGTTCTTGTTAAACTCCCGTGTATCGTTCCTAGACTACACTGATCGTAAGGTGGCTCCATACCTTGTCATAGTTGGAAATCCATAACCCAATACGTGCTTGCGGTTTTGACTGTATACTATATATGTAGAACGTGAGATGAAAGCGTTTCTGCTAGATGATTATTATATTGTGGTTGATAGACATTATCATAATATCAAAAGGTTTTTGATATAAAGATATTTTGGATTCTCATAAGGGAAAAACCCGTTCCGTTATACGGCGTGGTCTTATGAGATATCGTTTAATAGCTCAAACTGTTTTTAACTGTTTTACTCATACCAGTCCTATGACTGACCCAGAGTTTATTTTGTTTTGTTTTCCCTAAACTCTTGGGTGCCCAATTTTGTACGGGCAGTCAAGTAGTCGGGATCTACAAATACTTGAAGAGCTGGAGCAGGAGGCTTCAGAATCATATAGCTATTGTTTATTTTCGCTGTGTTGTAAGTGTTGTACTTTAAAAATGATATGTATATTCAAGTACAGATTTATATTTCAAAGATATGTTATCTATTATATGTTATTCGTTCCACTGTGAGGTTCGTGTTACTCTGATGTTGTGTTCTTCTTCTTCTTCTATTCTAAGTTTCTATCTTATCTATCCTCACCCTCTAACTTCTTTCTATTAGTTTCCTGGTTTCCAGTGCAATTTGGGTTGGACTTGTGTTATTTAGTCAGCTCAAATTGGACCGGATTTTCGGGTCACTACAGTTGAATTCACTAAGTGTATTCCAATTTGATCCCATCAAGTGGGACTCCGACTATAACAATAATCAGTTTCAGTTGAATCCACCAAGTGGATGACCAATTTGGTCCCACCGTGTAGGATTCTTACTTTCGATGGAAAATATTTTTTATATCTTGATTTCAAAACCTATCATACTATATAGTATCTTTCATTTTATAAACTTTGCATACGTCATACTTATATAAAATTCTGTTTATATATGGTTACTTGTTTCCAAATTGAATACATCAAAACCTATAGTTTTCAAAGTCACTGAATACTTGTATAATTTATTTTTATATAAGAATCAAAATTTTCAAAATTTAATCTCTATTTGAATTCAAAGATCTTCAAAAATCAATAGATTCCAGAAATCATATCAGTTTCATACTTACCTAAATATAAAATCATCACTTTTTGAATTCGAATTTCACTTCGCCTTTATATAACATATGTTCTTGATATTTTCAACCTCCTCTCGAAGATCATTTCTTCATGCTATAAATTCAAACATGAAGGATTTCTAAACAACTTGTATAAATTTTGTTTATGTCAAGACAATAGTTTTCAAGTTTGATTATTACAAAGTTTATTCGTAAGGTTTCTTATTTTGCGTAATGTATATTTCATTTATAAATACTATTCAAACATTCATTTTAATATATATTTCACATATATTTTTAAGAAATATACAAATTTATATTCGAACCGATATCTTTACTTATATAACATTCAACTTAATTAAGACCGTTAATTAATATTCAATTCAGTGTCATTCTAAATTTCTTTGATGTTATCATCATCTCAATTACGAGTTATCATTTACTTAAAAACACTTTATAATGAATTTCAAAATTAGCACAATTAAAGTCCCATAGTTTAACGTTATTTTATTTCATATTTTTATAAACATTGTCGAAAATCATCACAAATCCATAATTAATAACATTTGTCATTACTAGTAACCAAATCCAATGAGTTTGTCTAAGTTCAAAAATCTTCACATTGCATAAAGATGTTAAATAAACTACTAGGCATATCTTACGCTCAATAGCCTTGGTTTATTACTTGGTCCATTATTCATATTACCACGAACAATTTGAACTGTCATTTCCCATACTCCCATAAGCCAACAGACAAAATATTCAAATATTTATTTAGGCTCATATAATGTGCATGTTTTTTCTATATGCAATATCAAATTTGACAATTTATTTGATCATACGATTTCTCTTTCAGACTAGTATTAATAACTCGATTACTTTAGTGTGAACTGTAATCCATCTTCTTGATTGTAAATTTTTATTTTCTTCACATAGCCATATAGTACGATGGAAAACTTCAAATTCATGCCAAAAATATGTATCGGCAGTTCACCGTCAAGGATCGAGTGAAAATTTTGTACTTAGATCAGTGTAAACCACTTTGAAACTATGTACCCGAATCTTAGATCAAAACTGTCATACAAATAAAATAATGTACATACGAATTACATACTTTATTTTATTAGGTTCCCAAAACACAAAAATTACATTTCAACTTTCATTTATTTGCAGAAATATCATCCTTAGTGATGCATATTTATTTACTTATATAAATTATTTTACATTTTAAATTAAAAATCATTATGAAACCATTTCTTCAAACATTACTTATGCTCATGTATATTATGTAAATACTTAACTTTACTTATGCAAAGTTACTTGATTTCTACTTATCTCAAAAGCCATAATTTTAGTTATATCGTCATTTTTAAATTCATACACATTTACATAAATAGTATTAGTTAAATTATTCATCAAATGTAATTAAAATAATTAACATTTCTCAAACCAACATAATTTTAATTATAAACACAATTTAAAAACATTTAAAATTTAAATTCATATTGCTTACTGCTTAATTACAAGTTCATAAACATTTTTTGAAAGTTTGAGCTTTATACAAATAATCTCATTTTCATCTTTTGTCTCTTTACAAGTATGTTCAATAAAGTTTTAAACATTATATTATCTTTAGATTTTAATGGTCTCAAAACTCATTTTTTATATTCGCGTTTGAACACTTTGCTTTTTACTTCAATTTGGAAGTTTTTGACTACTTAATATTATAAAGGAACATAGGATTGAAGATTATTATTATATAGATTCATAATTTACCTATGTTACACATTAATTTTATTTAACTATACTTTTAAAATTTATAACTTTACTTTGTACTCCTACAAAAATAATAATATTATCCTTTAACCATTAATATAAGAAACAATTCTACATAATTCAAAACATTTACAAATCTAATGTATGTAAAATTATTTAAAATCGTTAAACTTTAAAACTATTATATAAGGAATAACAGTAAGCTCTCATATTTATAATACTCAACTCATTCTAAGGTATCACTAACCTCATCTCTAATGAGTTTACCCCAATAGGCTTTGGCATTCGCTCAACTAAAGCTCTAATACCAATTGTGACAACCTGTCGTTTTGGCGATGTTAAGTCCACACATGTCTAACTCAAACCTTCTAAACCAACAAATTATCAATAGGTTTTATAAGAGAAAGAAGACGAAGAGAAAGGATAAAACAATACAGAGAATCTCACATCAGAATGACAAAATATAATAATAACATAAGTAGCGCATGAAATTGTTTAACAATGTAAAATTGATTTCATGTTACATTAATTAGAGTTATACATATGTGTCTATTAATATAATGCAACAGAAATAATAGTAGTAAATAGAGAAATATTCCAATACAAGCTTTGTCTTAAAGAGTAAATGTACTCAAAACTGAAAACATTCAGACTGAACCGAGCTAATAAAAAAAACAATACATTTGAGTCAGGACTAAGTAGATTCGAATAGGGAATTATAGTGCAATAACTAAAAGGTCATTACGGGATAAAATCTAGATACTTAATTATTTCTAATTAAGAACCCTTTTTGGATTTATGGTTTTATTTCAAAATCAATGAAATAATAGTATATTCATTTTTCATATCAAATCATATTTTCTATTCGTGATTAAGAAGAATACTTTTGAAATATGGATATTTCAAAATTCAAATACTTTGAAAAATCATATCAAAAGATAAACTATCAGAATATGAGGTTTCTCCCGATAAGTAGGCCAATGGATCACAGCCTACCGAAATAAGTAAATTAATCAAAGTACATACTTCAAAGGAGTATATTCATGTTCTAATTGAACCTCGAAACAAATGTCCATCTCCTAGTTATGGGTTACCCGTATCATTAACATATATCAAAGCATTTTGTTACTTGAAGTGACAAAACATTTGAATAATATTCATAAGTACTTCGCAAATCATATCGTTGTTTACTTCCCTAAAATCGTGGGAAAAATCAATTCAAAATCACTAGGATTTATGTCTCAAAATAACACTTCAAAATTTTTGTTTTTTATGAATAACTTATAAACTAGTTACATAAATAAGATTACCTCATAAATATCTGCTTCAAATATTCTTATTACATCAAACAATATCATTTAATTTAAAGCATTTAATTTAAACAGTTTGAGGCGATAATGCTCAAAAGTTCAAGTACCATTTAAAAACCATTCAAACTTCAAAATTTACTTTAAAGCAAAATTTAAAATTCCAATTTATATCAAATTTAAAATAGTGTAAACTTTATATTAAGAAAATTTATATTTCAAATCCATTTATAGCTAGTTTATAATTCACTTCTAGTGTAAAATAGATTTATAATTCAAATCTAATTTCAATTTAACTTAAAGCTGATTTAAATTTCCAATTTAATTTAAAATAAGCATAAATGTTAATTTTTATATTAAATCGTATTTTAATTCCAAATTAAATTTCAATAAATTTCTTTAAACAGATTACTAATCTTTAATTAAAAGCTGTTTTAAATAATTCAAATAAATACTAATTATATGAGAGTATATCATTTTAAATCATAATAAATGTCATATATATACCATTTCAACATATTTCTTCATTCGGATTTCCAATTTTGGTATATAACCATTCAATAATAACATCATTTCGATAATCAACAATGAAGTGATAGATATATACGTCACGACAAAAATCAAATCATTATCATCCAGTATAACATCAATAGTTACACCTATACAATCTCCAAGTCAATATACAACATAACAATCATATATCGTTGAGTATTAAATTCTAATATCAAACTGGATTTTAAATCAATAAATTTCAAATTCATTTTTCTTTAATTTATTCCAATTCAATATTTAATGTCAATATTCAATTCAAATTCAATATTTCAGTTTCGAACAATGATGATAATACTCCATTTAATTTGTTTCAAATTCAAAACGATTAATTTCATTTTGATTTAATAATCAAATATGTCAACCATCAATCAAGTAACATCCAGTTCAGTTTAATTTCAATATCAGGAATCAACTAACGATGTCAAATGTCAACTTAAATTCCCAGATGGCAGTTTAATAAATTAACTTGCATGAAATATATGCATCGCGAGTTTAATAAATCACTACTAGAAAAACTACCTACGGCATTGGTTTTGGCCGATGGATGAAAGAATTTTGGTCGATGTCTTCGCATGTATAGAGAAAGGTCAGGGTCTTTCAAATCGCTTTTTGGCTGATGTCTAAGATGGCCTTATACAACGTTTTTATTAGGATATTCGATGATTTACGATCAATGTCTTCATACGAATTCTACAACTGTTATTTATAAAGAATCGTTGTTAGAAAAGATGATTATGTCAGTCACTTTAAAAGAATCAATGTTACTTGTTATTATATACATCAGTTTTCTATAGCAAGCAATGCAAAATATGGTTTATTATATCACTTTTTGAACGTCTGATGCTATGGCCTCCTTATTACATCAATTTGTTTAAACGTATGTGCGGAAGCCACCACATATACACAATCATGTTCAAAACTAAGTAAGGGAAGCAAACTAAACACGATTATAAACCGAGAAATAAAAATGCACCAATATGAATAAAGCATGTGCCAAATGCATGCAACAACTAAGGGTCATATTCAATATCAGTTTGAAATGAAACAAGTGCAAATATGCATAAAGTCAAGGTACACCAAGCAACAGTAGTGCAAACCCAATCAAGTGCAATATTTTTATTTTTTGTCAAAATCAAATGTTAAATCATAAGTAGGCCATCAAGTGAAAAATTCTATTCTTATTTTAATGTATGCAGCAAAATAACAGTGGCAACATGCACAAAACAAAGCATATAGAGAAAGGCAGCAATGGCGTAAAAATAACTTGATGACCAAATGGAAAGGGACAAATAAATGATAGTACTAAGCTTTATTTAACCAATTTAATCATATGAGTTTAGATGCCTTACCATTTAAGTTCAATTCCCTTGACAGGGGTTCACAACTGGATACAACAAATGGTGTGACCACTGAGCACATACTTTTTTTACACATAATTCTCGTGAACCAATACACACATATGTACATACAAATATGTGTATACATATGTTGACATACGTTAATACAAGTGAAAAGTACACAAACTTGTCAACACGGGGAAAGACTAATATACTATCAACATTCCATGAAATACACAACTCAATGTACAGAGGAGGCATGGACATGGAAAAGTAGGATGTAATAATGGACAGTAGCAAACATTTATCACAAGTGTGAGCAGTGAACAAATGAACGAGTCTGAAACACACCACTCATAGACATATATACATCCATGCGTATGTATGTATGTGTGTGTATATATATACACACACATATGTATGTATAAATTGAGTGTGTGTAAATTTATGCAGTAAACAAGGTGACCAACAATTATCAAACGTAGCGTAAACCAGAAATTCATAAATAAAGTGTCTAACATACCTGCAGTAGCTGTGCTCCCTTTTCAAGCTAGGGTGGGGCTTAAGTTTGTGGTTCCTCTAGAGCTGTCCGACAACAAAAGGAACATCGTCCGAAGTTGATGGGATTAGAGTAATCAAAAGCATCCATTTTGACTTGCCTTATTCGACCAACTCGGAAGAAGTTCCTATTACTGCGAACAGCTCCACCGAAACCACAAGCGCATTTAATAATTCCAAAAGATCAAAATTTTCAAAGGTGTTGTTAGCTGCACAAGTAATGTAACACCCCACGTCCATTAATGTCACTCACAAAGGGAATGCATTAACTTCCATGGAGGTTTTAAGTGAATATAGAACAGAAAAATTACAACAAGACAGATAATAAGTAGTACTTGGAAATCTAAAACTTCATTTTATTGCAACAGAAATTAAACATGTTTGTTACATCATAAAACCATAAATCAGAGTCAAGTACAATACCCATCTTGATAAAACAAAATACATAATCCCATTACATAAATAGCTATTAAAGAAGATAACAAGCTGGACTTTACTTCAACGGTCCAAGCTTTCCAAAAGAGAGATAAAACAATCCAATCAAACTCCGCTAGAGCTGGGCCCAACCTGAGGACCTGGAGAGGAAAAAGGATAGAAATAGAGGGGGTCAGACATAAAGTCTGGCGAGTATGATAATTCTGACAATACTATTACCAAAATAACTAGACTAAGGCATAAGCTGGAAAACAAGGAAATGTCTATGAACTATTGGGTATGGAAGAGCAGATAAAGATAACATTAAAGGAACACCTAATTACTAACGAATAATTACTACACTGCACCACACCAGTCACCCTCAAAGTTGATCCCACTTGCTTCACTTAGAAATTATATAAATAGCTTCGTGTACCCCTAGTTGACTACATAGGTGCCGTCTTCCCCTATCTCCGCTAGGTGTACCCCACTACCCACTTTCGATCGGCTCCCTACTCGTAGATACCCGTGATGGCCCCACAGTGGGGTGTATCACTCCCCTAAAGTGGCAACCCGATACAACTTGAGAATGCACGGCTTATACCTACACGATGCAACAACGTCTTACCTACCAGCCCGGGTCCACACACGCATATGAAACCCATTGGACTTGAGTTGCCACCGCTACCCCGTTTTGGCCTCTTATAGTCAAGCCCAGTATGCGTGTCCCGTCCTCGACTTGGGTCGAGCCCACAAAGATACGTTTGGGTTACTGGTTGAAATGGGCCCCCACAAGCTATCCACCTAAGCTTGTCACCACTGGTATATCCCACTTAACCCTCTTAGTCACGTTCATTTACATGTGTGTTTGGTTAAGTCTTACTAATCGTATTTCAAATGCCACTAAAGGCAACCACTAGATTCCTCATGCCACCCAAGGCACCTACTTAACCCCCATGTCCCACCTTACATGTTTATCTGGTTAAGTATTTCTTAATTCATTCAGGCCATAACCTCATAAAGACCTCTCACATTAGGCTGGCATTTATGGCAGCTGGATTTGTCGGGCGGGTCCGGGCAGTCTTACACCATAAAAGAGTCTAACCTCGTGTCTTTACAACTGTTATGCTTTAATTTGGGCCTAGGACCTCTCACATTGGGCTGACATTTGTGACCATTGGATTTGCCGAGCGGGTCTGGGCAGGTTTACGTCACAAACGAGTCCAACCTCGTGTCCTAAGCATTGATTATGTAATGACCCGCATTTCCAGGGGTATAATAATTAATTAATTTAATTATTTAAATAGTGGTTTAGAGAATATAAATGGTCGTTGAATTAAATAAGAGAGAATATTTAATTAAAATAATAATTAAATAATATATTTAATTCTGAAATAATCAAAATTTGTGGAATTCACAATATTGTGTGAACTGGGCAATTCAAATTTTATAATTCGGTTTAGAATTGAATTTGAATAACGAATATAATTAAATAACGTCAGTTTGAACATATAATTATATTATAATTAAAAACGAGCTCTAAATGGCGCTGTAGTTCGTAAATTGGCGATTTGAACTTCAACTGAATGTACAGGGTTCGTTTTAAATCGGATTTCTGTGAAATAAGAAACGTGTGGAGCTGGTGGAGTATATCTTTCTAGTGGAAGAGAAAAATCGGGATTTCATCGTGTAGATTTTGAGATATGTCCAAATCAAATTTTAAAATAGTCGCTATAGAATCGATTATCGACCGTAACGGATTATTCGAAATAACTAGAGATCGGGTTTGAATTTAGACAAGGTTCTTTTGGGAAATAGTGATAATTTAATTTTTAGAATTTTATGGTAATTTTTAATTAATTAAATAAGCAACTTTTTATTTGGAGTATTTGGCACCCTGTATCGACATTTCGGGGTTTCACAATATGAGTTCATCTACCGGTATTATTACATTTTTGGGACCAGAGCACATCACTCATTTCAATGGTATTTTTATTTCAGACAGTAGCGAGATATACATGTATGTATGATCATACATATGTTATACAAAACTCAGAAGTATACAAAGCACTTTTGTGGACTAATGAAGGGCCACGCACCAATCTTCTTAACCACACACTACATCTCCATCTAAACACAAAATATCTAGGTATTTGTCACCGTGTATAAATACCCCCTTTAAACTCACTAAAACCCAAAAAGCTTTCGTTCTTAGGTCAGATTTTTCCGCCTCCACCTTATAAAATGAACGACCGAAAAACATCACTCCTTCCTCCACGATTTCCAATCCATCCTCAAATCGAAATCGAAGTCTTCCCTCAACAATTATGTTCGTCTTGGTGGGATCGGAAACCTGAACGACGGTGATGGAAGATGGACTACTGTGGTGGCGTGGGTAGCGTTCGAAAGAGGGGGCGGTTCAAGTGGAATCTGAGGCGACTGGGGAACCTGGGAAAGGGGGCGTTGTCGGCAGAGGTGAAGGACGTGTAGGTGGTTGTACTGAGGAGTTCAGATCGGCCGATCAACGCCAGAGATGAGTTGGTGGCAAGAACGGTTGGGGTATGTACTGTATTTTGTAATTTTGAGGTTGAGGACGGATTTCATTTCAAGTATTGCGAGTGGTTGCTTCCTGGAATTGAGGGAGGACTGTGGTGGTATTGTCTGTTGAAAAGGTGGCTTGAACTGTGAAGAGATGAAATGGTAAAGTAACTTGGGACTGTACACTTGTTGGCAGCAAGAAGGGAAGTAGTAGACTTTGGTTTGTCAAGTGGTGTTCTTGGTAGTGTTAGGGTAATGTGATGGTATTGTTTTGAAGTTTTCTGTAATGGTGAAAAGGGGAGCAGAGTGGTAACCGAGCCTGTAGGAAAGGGTATGGGGGTGTAGCGATGTGTATGGAAGTGAACATAGTGATATTTGTTTAGAAATTAATGGCGAAAAGGAGAGGGAACATGGGATCCAAATGATCGGCAAATGGTTTGCGTTGGAGTTCTTTCTCCTGTGCAAGTTCGGATTTTTGTTTTGGGGAAGAAGCTTAAATCGTGGACTGGGTTTGTGAGAGGGTGAGTGGGCCGGGAAATTTGTGGTGAGGCCCAAAAAGGAAATTTAACTAAAAGAAAAGGTGGAGGCTCAAATTTGTTTGGCCCGTCACCCGTTGGGAAGAAGGGGTTCAAGTGGAAGTGGGTATTGAAGGGTCTTGGGCCAAATGTTAAAGGTTAAAGCCCAATGGAAATATAATTAAGTTTTATTTTAATTTAAATAGTACTTTAACTTGCAAATGATATATCTTGATCATACTTTATCAGAATTTCAAACCGTCGGAACCGTTAGGACCGTATGGACGAGAGCTTCTCAATGAAGCTGACTGGAAGTGGATTGGGGCTCGTATGAATTTATGGCAAAATAAACTGTTTGATTCAAATCAAATAACAGTTTATCGTTCTTTAATGATGAACTGCCAAAGTGAGTAAATCTCACCAACTCTGAACAGTTATATTTTTATAACGTATTTGTAGAACTGATAATTATCTGTTGATTGCTGTGTGTTGATTTGGTTGATTGAACTGCTAGTCAGTTAGTTGAAATTATATATATACATATATATATATAAACCGTTAAATATATGTTGATGTTGTTTATCAGAACATTTCATATTGAAATGAAATTGATGTATTATATACTGTGTAACATCTGTGGATACAGGGGTACAGGTTGGGGGGATCCGACTGGATTCCTCAACATTTATTTTACCGTTTTCATATATTGTGATATATGATGTGATGTATATCTGTTATGGGTTATGTGTGTTAGAATGATATTTATCATTTGTTATTCGATATTTTAAATATCATAAGAAACCCTGGGATGTAAAAAAGAAATATTTCAATGTATATTGAAATAAAGGAATTTTATAAAATCAACCGATTTTATAAAAGGAAATAAATTTGAAAATAAAGCATTTATAAAATCATAGGATAATATAAAGGAGGATATTTGTTTAGAAAACAAATATGATATTATAAAAAGGATAAACGTTGTTAAAAAGGGAAATTCTTTGTAAATCAATAAAGTAATCGGATATTAGTATTCGAAAGGGGTTAATCAAAAAGGAGTTGAATCAAATAAGTTATTCAGTTAGAGTAAACCAGTTAGAGTTAATCAGTTAGAGTAAATCGATTAGAGTCAAATCGAACTAGAGTTATTCAAATATAGTTAATCGAATTTGGGTTAGTTGAATATTAATTATTCAATTAGGGTTGATCGAATTTAGTTAATCGAGATAGAGTTAAAACAAATATTAGAAACTGACTAGAGATTAGTTAAGTCGAATGGTTTTCTGAGTGTGGATCTGATGTTGGTTTCGGCCTTCGAGGTTTATACTTAGAGAATTGTTCTCTTACTAGTTTACAGTTAGGGACTGATGGTTGTGGAAGAATATTGATACGTGAATAAGCTATGGAAATGTTTTCCAGTGTTAATAACGTATATTTTCTAATCATAGAAAATAAGGAAATATGAATATATATATATATATATGTTGGATGATTTGATCGATAATTCCATTTGGAATTTAGATCGTTGTGTGAACACCGACATGTTTTCATTTGATAGTTAAATCACAGATTATCAAAGTTTTAACCATTTTAACGTTGTTAATATGGAGAGACCGGTTGGATTCTTATCCAAAGAACCACTCTGTATTGGCATAAGCGTTGCGAATATGCCAAAGAAAATTGAAGACAGAGTAAAGTGCAAGGGCTGTTGTATAAGTCCTAGGTAGAGATTACCTAGAATGGATGTACTGAATAGTGCCTTCGGTTTCGTTCAGTCCCAGAACGAACGTAAATGGGCGAATGTCTGACAAAGTATTTCCAATGATCGAATGGATTGGTCTATATAAATATATATGGTTGCAACGGATTTATTCCCTTAGCATAACATCCAGAATATTTGTGTAAACCAATTAATGATTAACGGATTTGATAATGTGGCATTAAAGTGATCATGTTATAAATGAATGGAAAGTAGTCGTAGCCTCTGGCCTCAACAACCAGGAAATGACAAAAATCGGGCAGGCAGCATGGCTAAGTCGGTCGCACCGAAGTAGGGTGTATAATCACCTATCTAGAGAATATTCATTTGCTTCTTTAATCTATCAATGTTGTCCCATATATATATATACGGGAAACGGTTGTTGATCCCAACCGTTGGTGATGTACATTCGATACACTCAAGCGAAATGAGTGGTCGGTCATGTGTGGCTGAGTTGCAAGATGTTCTTGTTGAACTCCAGTGTATCGTTCCTAGAGTACACTGATCGGAAGGTGGTTCCATACCTTGTCATAGTTGGAAATCCATTACCCAATACGTGCTTGCGGTTTTGATTGTATACTATATATGTAGAACGTGAGATGAAAGCGTTTCTGCTAGATGATTATTATAGTTGTGGTTGATAGACATTATTATAATATCAAAAGGTTTTTGATATAAAGATATTTTGGATTCTCATAAGGGAAAAACCCGTTCCGTTATACGCCGTGGTCTTATGAGATATCGTTTACTTGTTCAAATTGTTTTAAACTGTTTTTCTCATACCAGTCCCATGACTGACCCGGAGTTTACTTTGTTTTGTTCTACCTAAACTCTTGGGTGCCTAAATTTGTACGGGTAGTCAAGTAGTTCAGGATTTTACAGATACACTTGGAGAGCTTGGAGCAGGAGGCTTCAAGATTCTATAGCTATTATTATTTCCGCTGTTGTTGTAAGTGTTGTACTCTGAAATGTATTGTATACATATACTGTTTGTATTTCAAAAGTTATGTTATATTTTATTCGTTCCGCTGTGAGATTCGTGGTTACTCTGATGATGATGTTCTTTTTCTTCTTATATTCTAATAGTTATATCTTATCTATCCTCACCCTCTATCTTCTTTCTATTAATTTCTTGAATTTCCAGTGCAATTTGGGGTTGGACTTGTGTTATTTGGTCAGCTCAAATTGGACCGGATTTTCGGGTCATTACAGATTATGACTTATAATCTTTTACCCCAGTTTTAATAATTCCCTATTCAAATTATTAATTAACTCCAATTTTAATGATGCCCATAATTGACTCAATTATGGCCATCCACTCATGGCATGCAAAATCATATCAATTGCACACCAACTTCTTATTATTGAATCCTTAATATCACCCCTACCCCACGTTATACGTTCGCTTATTCAACGCAAAGTATACGTTAGACTCGAATAGTCTAACTTATAGCACAAAGATAAATTGTCACAACATATAGACAAATAAAATAGATCTAATCATAATAGGGGTGAAACTTGCATAAAACTACACATGTTATGGATCTAAAGGTGTCAACTTGTTAAATGTCACAATTTACATGATATGATCATAACCCAAATTCATGTATAGACTTGCATATGGGGTTTTATGCAACATAATGATGGTGTGAACTAGCATCTAACACATAGAATTCACCCATGTCATAGCATAATTCTAGGTCTAAATAGATGTCATGGCATATGTTCATAATCTTTACTAATCAATCTAAACTTGCATACATGATTTGTCATCACATTGCCCAAATAATATCAACATTATGACTTGATTAACATGAACTAATTAGCATAGACAATAACATCATGACTTTATAACATGTATGATTTATCACAATTTAGCATAGAAAGTTACAACCTATACAATATCATCATAGCATGATTTACAACATATAGGATATCATCATCACATAACATAGGATTTACAACACACATGATAGCATAAGGTTTACAACAACATATATGACAATCCACATCATTCACTTATAATCCATTCATAACTTAATCTAATTAGTTTAATAATAATCTTGTTAAGATCATCATACTCACAATTAGAGAAGAAAGAGAGTCTTGATTTGCTTTAGAGTTGAGTAGAATTAGGGTTTTGATTAGCTTTCTTCCTTCTTAGTTGGCGGCGGCTACACTGAGTTCCATGGCGGCGGTATGACGGTGGCTATTCTATTTTTCATGTGAATTAGAGTGAGAGACTACCTAGGTATTTATAGAGTTTAGGATTTATTTAGACCGTCAGATCAACTCAGAACTAAACTGAACCATTTAAATTTGCCAACTCAGCCCTAAAGACACCTCAGCAGCTCAAGATTGGGCTCAGTCAAACCCTAGCCGCCTGGGCTAGGTCGACACCCAGGTCGACTGCCTAGTCGACTGCCCAGTCGACTGCCCAATCGACCTGGGGGGGTGTCGACTGCCCAGTCGACCTGGGGTGCTGGGCGGAAAATTTCCCGCCTAGCCTGTTTGACTTCGAATTTTGAATTTTAAATTTTCTGAAATCTGTTTTGAATTTTCTGAAACTTCCGATGGCCATAACTTCTTCATACGAAGTCCAATTCACACAAACTCGGACTCTATTTCAACCAGAATTCCAAGACGAACACAATGGCGCAACCCGTTTTCCACAATTCTCACGTGTGAGATTAGTTATTCTTTAATTTGTGAATATTAATATTAACAGAATTACGGGGTGTTACAAGTAATAATTTGTATGATACCTTAGAGGCCTTAAAGTCCTTTAACTAAGAAGCACTCTAAGGTAGCATACAAATTATTACTTGTGCAATTAACAACACCTTTGGAAATTTTGATCTTTTGAAAATTATTATTTATACCTCACCCCTAGCTGGTGCAAAAACCACTAAGTAGATCAACCTATAATCACAAGTAAGAGACACTCGTCCCAAACCATGAAATATAACTCAAAACAAAAAAATTCATGTATAAGTGTCAACATACTAGTAGTAGTCGTGCTCCCTTTTCGAGCTAGGGGTGAGGCTCAGTCTTGTGGTTTCGGTGGAACCGTCTGACAACTACATGAATGTCGTCCGAAGTTGGTGGGATTAGACTAATCAAAAGCATCACCTTTTGACTAGCCTTATCCCACCAACTCGGACGATGTTCCTATTGTTGCGAACAGCTCGACCAAAACCACAAGCTCAAGCCTCACCCCTAACCAGTGCAAAACCACTAAGTAGATCAACTTATAATCACAAGACACACTCAACATAAACCATTAAATATAACTAGAACAAAAAATAATATAATTTTTATATTGTTGCCTCAGGTATTTGGATTGAAAGTCATCATCTTTTGGTTCTATATTATCTTTTCTTCTCAGTTTTGGCCAAGTGTAGTATCTGTTCTTATCAATTTTGAGCAAGTGTATGTATGCTAACAATCTGTATATGCACCTAAATAACAAGTCATGCTTCCAAGCATGCAACATCAAGTAAGACATAAAAGCAACAAGGAGCAACTGGGTACCAAGCATGCATGGACGCTAAACGTGCAGGAATCAGCACATCACGACATAGGAGTGTATGAGTTATCACATATATAAAACTCATACATATATAAATCAAAAGAAAAGAAAGTATACAAAATATCATGAATAAAATAAAAATGCTGCAAGAAACAAATTCTTATCAGCATAGCAACAACCACTAAATTATATAAACTCTCATTTAAGCTAAGAATTATACAAACCTTTATACAAAGATTACATTTTTCTAAGTGAATGGATGAACTGAGCAACATACAACAAATCAAAATCACTTGAACCAATCAATCAAAATCAGACTAGAAAATAGGAGTTTCAACTCCTATTTAAAACCCAATCATCATTGGCATATGAGTGTATTCGAGTTCAAGCATAAACATAAACCATGCTCGAAATAAGAGGATAAATCGAGCAAAGCAATAAACATAATCGCTAATTTTCCAATCGCTACCGTGCTCAAGATAAGATGACGGATCTGAAAGCGAAGCATTAATTCTTATCAAAACCCTAATTTGAAGGAGGAAAATGCTTCCACTTCCATTCGTGCTTGACTGCTAGTGGTGGCTCGCGATTTGCAGGTGGTAGCGAGGTGATTTGGAGGTGGCCAGATGAGGTGATAGGGAAACAATGGAGGGTTTCGTCTGTTATACTTTATTTTTATTTTTTAAAGAATAGAAGGCACAAGAAATGATTTTGGAAGATGCATTTTTTCGTGACTGAAAGTAATAGTTTTTTTTAAAGATAGACATTGATTGTTTCAACAACTAATGTTTAAAGAACCATTTAACATCGCTTTAAAATTTACTAATGTTAAAAGAACTTTTAACATCGGTGGTTTTACAAACCGATGTTAAAAGGGTGATGTCTATTCCACTTTATCTAGTAGTGAATTAATTCTCATAAAATATAAGTCGTGGGTTATAACACTGACTTTCGCACGAGCGAAGAAATTGTTTGTTATAAATAGCGACACATTCACAAGTACAGATACACACTGATCCACATGTTTATTCCGAGTATGTGCATGTGCTAAATACAACAGATAAAATCATTTATACAAATTCAGGACCATTGATCTCTTCTAAACTATCAGTCTTCGGGTTCAGAGTCCTCGTGATGAGAACAATGGTCGGGATAAGTTTTTGTATGGTTGGAACAACTGCTAAGGGTGGTTGAGACGAAAATCTTATTGGACAGTGGACATCGAAGTGCAGTGGTGAAATATGGTGGTGCTGGGGTGGTAAGGATTTATGACATAAGGGTCTGGTTAGAGATGGTGATGCCTTAGGTCGGTAGCAGCAGTGGAGGAGGAGACAACGATCAACCAGGGGTCAGTTGGCCACACTAAGGCGAAAGAGGAAGGCTAGTGGCCAGAACTGTATGGGTGGAGTTACTGATCGATGAGAAGGCTCTGGAGTTGCTTTATTTTGAGGTAGATGACATGGAGCGGGATGTTGTTCAGTCAAGGCGTGGGTTGCTGCCAAAGGAGGTGGGTGAGCCACATATGAGGACGAATAAAACGAAGCTCAAGGCTGGTGAAAGCATACGGTTTATCCCTTAAAAATCATACATATGTTGGTTGGTTAAAGCTGTATAAGAAATACGGGTCGAGCATCATAAGGCTCGGTCGTGCATAAATAGTTCAACACATCCAGACTGTTCGCACAAGGAAAGGGATGATCACAACACAACCAGTGTCGAGCACAACAAGGGAGATTGCACACATCAGAGCAGATGGGTCATCCGCTCATCAGGACAGGGTCGGGCGTATAATATAGCTCAACCATACAAAGAGGTCGTACACACGAGGCAAACTCAAGTGCGGCACGGCTCAAGCACAATAGGGCCCGAACATCTTATAGAGGTCGCTCGTATTAGGGAAGGTCACTCATTCCCATATCAAAGAGGTCGGTCACGCAAAACAAGGAGAAACATTAGGGTCGATCGCTCAAGATTATCTCAATCGCTCGCTAGCATTCCCCTAGTTGGTCACCCCTTAGTCCTCCAAACCATCTGCTCAGTTGCTCGTTCAAAACTACCTTGGTCGGTCGTGCATGCCTATTAGGAAAGTGAACCAAAGTTCCAAGAGGTTGTACAAATATCCTATGTCTGCTTGTACATTGCAACCCTGGTCGCTCGTTCATCCTTTGGACGGATACCACCACTCCACTCAGACACCACCTGTCGATTGATCAAAGAAAGACATATGTTAATTCCTGGTCATCCTGGACGTACATTCGCACATTCTCTGAATAGTCGTTCGCACACTCACTGTCTGTCCACCTGTTCACCCGTTCTACCTGCCCGCTCGCATGAAGCCCGCTTGTGCAAGACAGCTGGGTATAACTATCGACAGTTGGTTACAACTAGACGGTGGCATTTTCGTAAATAACTACACGAGCGACCTAGAACCTGCATATATGAATTTCAGCTCATTTCTTAATGGGGGTTCACCTATAAATAGGCGATGGATTCCGTACTTTGAGGGATCGATTTCCACCACCACGAAGGGCTGCCAAATTGCTTCCTCACTCATTTCAAGTGATCCTAACATCATCTAATACCCCCAAGCAAAGATCTAAGAGCTAATCCACCATGGCTTCCATCAAGATCAACCAAGTGTCTTAGAGATTGAAGATCCTCCTTTATCCTCCTTGCATTTGAAGATTTCTCATCATTCCTCTACCGATTTCCCCATTTCTCCACTGGTCCAACTATTTCTCCACCAACTTACATAGATCTAAGTGAGATTTACTCATAATAAGAGAAGATGAATGTACCAAGAGATATTCTATGTCTTGTAACCATGAATGTTGTAAAGAAATTCTTCCAAAGTGGATGTAGATCTACCTAAGATTGAACGACTATAAATTTCTTTGTCTTTTACTTTGCTTTTTAGTGATTGTGACCCTATTACCTTAAGTCTGACTGTTTGTTGAAGTTCTTCCAAAGCACCCTTGGTGTTTGAGCCAATTTTGACTCAAACATTTGGAGCCTACCATGGGGCCGCATTCGCATCTCCTTCCTTCATACTCCTTTCAAGCTCAATAGCCTTGGCCGGAAGTCCTAAGCCTGCTTCTATTGTAAATCCACTAGATCTAAGATCCAGGTGAACCACCAAAGTCATGAGTAGAGACCAAAAGAGACTACAAGTAAGATCATCAAAGAGGCCGACGACTTCAACAACGATGTAAACAACATTACACCCTTCATCAACCACTCCAGAGTGGACGAATCTTATGGATTTGGGGCGGCTGTGACAAGGAGAGAATTGGATGAAGTTGTTGTGAGTCTAACAAGTCAAATAGATATCGCAAACAATGCTGTGTTAAAAAAACTTGAGTCTATGTTTGCTATCCAAGCCTGTAATGACCCGGGATTTTGACGACTTTGGTTATCGCCATAAACTCAATGATGACTAACCAAACATCGAAAAATACCGGTCATTAATGAAAGAAATTAGAAGGTGAGGATAGATAAGATAGAAACTTAGAATATAAGAAGAAGAACACAATATCAGAGTAACACGAATCTCACAGCGGAACGAATAAATATATTTCATATAACATAACTTGAAATATACATCTGTACTTGAATATACATCATTATCAAAGTACAACACTTACAGCACAGCGGAAATAACTATAGCTATATAATCCTGAAGCCTCCTGCTCCAGCTCTTCAAGTGTATCTGTAAAATCCCGACTACTTGACTGCCCGTACAAATTTAGGCACCCAAGAGTTTAGGGAAAACAACAAAATAAACTTCGGGTCAGTCATGGGACTGGTGTGAGTAAAACAGTTCAAACAGGTAAACGATATCTCATAAGACCACGCCGTATAACGGAATGGGTTTTTCCCTTATGAGAATCCAAATATCTTTATATCAAAACCTTTTGATATTATAATAATGTCTATCAACACAATATAATAATCATCTAGCAGAAACGCTTTCATCTCACGTTCTACATATATAGTATACAATCAAAACCGCAAGCACGGATTGGGTAATGGATTTCCAACTATGACAAGGTATGGAACCACCTTTCGCTCGTGTACCTCTAGAGAGGAATACACTGGGTTCAACAAGAACATCTTGCAACCCGGCCACACATGACCGACCACTCATTTCGCCTGAGTGTATCGAATGTATATCACCAACGGTTGGGATCAGCAACCGTTTCCCGAATGGGACAACATCAACAATAGATTTTTAGAAGTAAATGAAACTCTAGATCAGGTGATTATACACCCTACTTCGGTGCGACCGACTTAGCCATGATGCCTGCCTGATTTCTGTCATTTACCAGATGTGAGGCTAGAAGGTACGCTTTATCATCACACCAGATTCACTCTGAGTGCCACATCGTCAAATCCATCAAATCACCGATTGACGTCCTCAACCATACATTATGTGTTAGCTAAAAGAAGTTTCCTTCTCCGCTTCCACTCTTGGTACGGTTGGAGAAATCAATATACGTGATCGTCTGGAAATACTCTGTCAGACATCCGTCCATACAAGTCATCCAGGAACAGGATGAACCGAAGGCACTATTCTGTAAACAGGATAGCCCTTGCATAACTCCGTCTTCAATTTCCTTTGGCATATATGATTCGCAATGCTTATGCCAATACAGAGTGGTTCTTTGGATAATAATCCAACCGGTCTCTCCATATTAACAACGTTAAAATAGTAAAAACTTCGATAGTCTGTGATTTAACTATCAAAGAAAAACAGGTGTGCAAACAACGATACTATTTCAAAATGGAAATTTATATCGATTAACCATCATTCAGCATTTCTCTTTTTATTTCATTAATTTACTTATCTCCTATTTCCCTATATTCAATATTTCTTTTTTTCTAAATTTGGAAAATATACGTGATTAACAATGGAAAACATTTCCATTTCTTGTTTTCTTAATTAGAAAACATTTCTGGTTTCTTATTTGGAAAACATTTCCAAAGCTTCTTCATTGGACTGAGACAGATGTTTAAACAAACCATCGCGATGCCAACTCAAACCATTTCCTTTAATTACTAAATTCACTTAACCATCCTTTACTATTGAACCTTAACCATTCCTTAGTTAAAAATGAAGTCAATCAAGTTGGGGTAATACTACCTCTCAGACCTTAACTGAACAACGTTTCTAACCATGAAATAGACAAAGTTCAGCCTTTTAATTCTTTAACAAACTTCCTTACGTAACTCTCTTTCAAATCTTTTCTATTCGATAATTCTTTTGATTTAACTCTAACTCTATTCACTTAACTCCTATCGAATAAACTATATTCGATAACTCTTTTAATTCTATTTGACTAAACTATATATTCGATTAACTCCTTTTACTCTATTCGAATAAACTATATATTCGATTAACTCCTTTATTCTATTCGAATAAACTATATTCGATTAACTCATTTGTTTTAACTCTAATCGATGTTACTAACATCGATTAACCCCTTTTACTTTCTATTCAAATAAACTATTCATTTATAAAGATTTACTTTTAGTAACGGTTCTTCACTTTACAAATGATTCCCTTTTTAGTAACGTTTTTTTCCTTTTTATAACGTTTTTTTTCTTTTTCTAAATATCTCGTATTTATAAATATCCCAATTTATAAATATTTCTTATTTATAAATATTCCATTTGTAAATATTTTATTTTCAAATATCACATTGAAAATATTCCCTTATCAACATTTCGGTATGTTATGGTATTTAACATATCAAATCACGATGATCAGTATCGTTCAAGCACATATAATCGACAACAGATTATATATCACATCATATATCACAATATATGAAAACAATAAAATAACTGTTGAGGAATCCAGTCAGATTCCTCCAACCTGTTTCCTTGCATCACAGATGTTAAACAATATAGATAACATCACTTTCAGTTCCATATGATATATTCTGTTAAACAGAATCAATACAGAAATTCAACTAACTGTCTAGCAGTTCAATCAAACAGTCAACATACAGTCAACCAGCCAATATCTAACAGTTCTAAAAATACAACATGAAATTATAAACTGTTCAGAATTAGTGAGATTTACTCACATTGGACGATCACCGTTAATAACGATAACCATCGCTTACTTCAGATTGGACGTTTTTCGCCTTAAATTCCAGTAGCTCTGTCATCCGCCCCATCAGTTCTACAACGTAAATTCCTCCATTACAACCCTGACGTGATTTGTTTTCATCTGATTCAAATTTTATTTTCCAGCCCAAACCAATACCCCATGGCCTAACGTTACAAGACCCGTCCCTCCTTCTTCAATCGATCAGTTCCACGGAAAAACAGCTTTCAGAAATTCTCCATTTTTATTTAACAGGTTCATCCCATCTAACACACGCACAAAACTCACCTTCCATTCCTACTTGCTGCCTTCATCACCCAAAACAACATATTAAAACAATTTCCCTAACTCTTTCTTCCCCCGTCAGCTTAAACACCACACACACCATAGCCGATACAATGAATCCATCCTTTCTCCATCATTAACGTAGGTTACCACTTTAGTTTTCATCCACTTGCGCTGAAAAACCCAAACAAGAAACTACCAATGTTACTCTCCTCTTCCGGCTTCAGACAGCCGACTCCTTTCCCCAAAGTTCATCTCCTTGGATTCACCTTCACTTCCACCCATTCAGATCGAACTCGATCTCATCTTTGAAACCGCGGTTCATCCTCAGTTCCGCGCTAGTACAGAAAACATCAAACAAAAAGGTTGTCGAATCCCTTCGAAAACTTGCGAACCACCCTTAACAGAAACTCGCTCCCCTGATTCCCTTCCGCCATGATGAAGTCCGTCCTTACTGCCTTCAGATCGCGCTGCTGTCTCCGACGTGAGGTCGAGCTTGGAGTAACACACATAGATTTGGAGCTGCTGCTTTGTCGATTCCATCCCTATATGTTTTGTAATTTATAGAATTTGTTTGCATTTTCTTTTTCTATGAATTTGATTTTCGCGATTTATCTGATAATAGAAGAGCTGGCGGCTATGAGAGTTTCACTTCGGAATCTGTTTAGGTTATAACGTTAGTAGGGGTTTTTATATATAGTTTTCCTTTGATTTTTGAGGCATCCATTTTGTCCACGTTTTCATTTGTTTTTGCTGTATATAGGATGTCCACGTTGAAGTAAATGGCTATGGACTTGAAGTGTCCACGTTGAAGTAAAAGGGCTGTGCCGACTATATGATGCATATGTTTTATGTAGTATGGTACTCCTAGGCTAAGTATTCTTTTAAGCTATAATATATATATATTTATTTATTTATTTAGTATTGAAAAAATTTAGCGTATCCGTTATACAAAGTTCCGTTCACGTCCGGGACTGAGATAAATACACCGTTGAGATGAGCTCGGTGTCACGATTCCAAAAATATAATAACGTCGGTAGGTTAACTCATATTGTGAAACCCAAAAATGTTGATTACCGGGTGCACAATACTCCAAATAAAAAGTCGCTTATTTAATTAATTAAAAATTTCCATAAAATTTTTAAAATTAAATTATCACTACTTCCCAAAAGAACCTTGTCTAAATTCAAACCCGATCTCTAGTTATATCGAATAAACCGTTACGGTCGATAAACGATTCTATAGCGACTATTCTAAAATTTGATTTGGACATATCTCAAAATCTACACGACGAAATCCCGATTTTTCTCTTCCACTAGAAAGATATACTTCACCAGCTCCACACATTTCTTGTTTCACAGAAATCTGATTTAAAACGAACTCTGTACATTCAGTTGAAGTTCAAATCGCCAATTAGCGAACTGTCATGCCATTACGGACTCGATTATAATTATATTATAATTTATATGTTCAACTGTCGTTTATATAATATATCTGTTATTATAATTCAACTCTAAACTGAATTATATACTTTGAATTGTCCAGTTCACATTATATTGTCAATTCACTATTTTCGACTATTTCAGAATTAAATATATTATTTAATATATTATTTTAATTAAATATTCACCATTATTTAATTCCACGACCATTAAATTCACTATATCACTATTAATATAATTAAATTAATTAATTATAATACCTCTGCCAATGCGGGTCATTACAATCTTCCCCACTTAAAATAATTTCGTCCTCGAAATTGCTAAGGTAGAGAACGACCCTATCGACTGGTTAGAACATATTTGTTCACTTCTTAACTTCAGTTTCAACTGAACCAATTTAATTTCAATTAAAATATTACTTAATTCTTATCAATGAAAATTTTTAAAAATCCTAAAAATTTTCTAACGCCTTAACTCTTCGAAAAATTTCGCCAGTACCTCCTTTGTGTTGGTCAATCGTTCAAACTCCACTCGCCTCTCTGGGCCATCTCCATCCCAAAAGAAAATCAAACAGCCAAGCGGCTTGCCAATTCGGCTCATCAAAATCTCATACCCAATATATATTATAAACTGGTACCTTTTTATCAGGCATATCGTTATATCCCTCACATCTGCTATCAATTCAGCATATACCAACGTCATGCCAATCAAACTCCAAATCAGTTTTATCTCCAATACAACCAATCGTTTTTACCAAGCCAAATCCCATTTCAACTCAAGTTCAATTCTTGATTTTCAATTCCTTAACTCCTCAATTCGATACCATTTCGGATTCTAATTTCACAAGTCCAATCTTATTCGATTTCAATTCAATTTCAGTTACCACTTAACTAACTTTACTTTAATGCAAATTTGCTTTCACAAATTTCTGTTAAATTTGTTTTTAATTCAAACAGTCTTTCCCTAGGAGTTTTTTAAACAGTTTACTCTTTTCAAAAATCAAATTTTCCTTTTGAACATGTCACTGAGCCCTTAATTAATATTCCATTAGTTAAATCACTTCTCTACTTCTTTATCAATATTTGTTAACCAAATATTTTCAATAACCATATTGGCTTTTTATGTTATTTGGAAAACATTTCCGAATATCACCTTCCTTTATTTTCTAAACTTTAGAAAATATATGCTATTTATAATTGGAAAATATTCCAATTACTTATCTCTTTTCCGATCTCGTTTATTTCTATACTTAGGAAATATTCTTTATTATATTTCCAAGCTTACACTTATTTGGGTTAAAACGGATGTTGTGTAAAACATCGTTACGACAACCCAAATACTATATTCAACTAACTCTTATTCAACATTGATCTTCGAGCCTGAAATCTTACTATTTATTTGTTTATAATGAAATCAATCAAGTTGGGGTATAACTACCTATCAGACCTTGACTGAATAACATTTATAACATCAAAACATATATGACTACTTACTCGAATAATCAAAACCATACAACTACTTATTCACTTTTAAACACGTATACGTTTCCTCTTTCTATTCTTACTAGATTTTATTTCTGGACTTCTTTTTATATCATACTATTCTATTTCTAAGTTCGCTTCCTTATCGACTTCTATATATATCGATACGTTGATTTCTAACTATCAAATTATCTTAAAAATATTCTAACTCCTAAATTCCCGGAAAAATTCGCCATAACCTCCTTTGTACCAGGAGCATCGGGATATTTCAAATAGCCTCCCATGGCCCTCACCAATCTAAAAGAAAAAGAAAAAGCCAAGCGGCTAGCCGATACAGTGCATAAAATCTCATATATGAATTAAATACATACCTTTTCGTCGAACATTCTATTTATATACCTTCATACCTTATCCATACCTATCTCATGTATATTTATACCTGCCCAATCTATTTTAACTATACCTGATCGTTTTAACTCAATTCGTTAATTAATTTGTTAATTATCTCTTTAGTCTATTTCACTTTTATATTTGAACATGACATGTTCAAATATAATTTAACTTACTTATTAACTAATTTGAATCCAAATTTCAAATTTAAGTTCTATATTCGATTTCGAATATCCATTTACAAATCCAATTCACCTTTCAAAGTTCAACTTCAAATTCAAAACTCGATTAACTAATTTCTCTTCGACTTAGTTAATTCTATTCAATTTCTATTCAAATTTTATATCACTTCTATTATTCAAATCTATATATCAAATTCTATTATTCAAATTCTATATTATAAATCCCATTTGAATTTCTATATTCAAATTCTATATATTCAAATTCTATAGTTTAAATTCCATTTGAATTCTATATATTCAAACTCCCTTTGAATTTCTATATTCAATTTCTATTTCAATTCCATTGAATTTCGTATATTCAAACTCCCTTTGAATTTCTATATTCAATTTCTATTTCAATTCTCTTTATTCAAATTCTATATTTAAATCTATTTGAATTCTCTTTATTCAAATTCTATATTCAATTCTATATTATAAATCCCATTTTGAAATTCAACACACTTGTCTTTCCCAAAACAAATTCAAAACAGTACCTCTGGTAGTAATTCGTCACTTACAACTCGAAAATGAATACTGATGATGCAGCTGTCATCATCAGAATCTATTTCCCAGCGATCGAAGTGAGTTCAATACTATAAAACCATTTTTAAACATTTCCATTTGAAATTCATTTCAAAATATGATTCACACGGCTTGTAAAACAATTTAAAATCTCCCAGGATCTTAAATTTTCCTTATTTTTCATCCAAATCCATTTACCAACACTTATCCAATTTTCAAGAATTTTAATTCAATTTTTGGTTTAAATTTCAGATTTAACTCATCTGATTTCACGTATTTAACTTATATGAATTCTGATTGGTTATTTACATAACCATTTAATTTATAATCTTACTTGATTATAGTAACAACCAATATATCCACTATATTATAATTTTGATATATACATCTTCTCTATATCAAGATATACCTTGGGTAAACTTATTTTAATTTACCTTCTTTTCAAAACATATCGTGTCGACCCATCGTATTCGAGTGTTTAGTAACTCCTACCGATACAGTGGATCAAACTGATCGACCAGAACTCATAGACGACTCAACCAATAAATCTCCATAATATAAAACAATTTTTATATCAATAACACATACGCTCACTCGTATATATACACTCAACTCAATCTAGGGTATTACTAACCCCATCTCTACTGAGTCACGCCACAGAGCCAAGGTATTAACTAAACCTTTGCTCTGATACCAACTGTAATGACCCGGGATTTTGACGACTTTGGTTATCGCCATAAACTCAATGATGACTAACCAAACATCGAAAAATACCGGTCATTAATGAAAGAAATTAGAAGGTGAGGATAGATAAGATAGAAACTTAGAATAGAAGAAGAAGAAGAACACAATATCAGAGTAACACGAATCTCACAGCGGAACGAATAAATATATTTCATATAACATAACTTGAAATATACATCTGTACTTGAATATACATCATTATCAAAGTACAACACTTATAGCACAGTGGAAATAACTATAGCTATATAATCCTGAAGCCTCCTGCTCCAGCTCTTCAAGTGTATCTGTAAAATCCCGACTACTTGACCGCCCGTACAAATTTAGGCACCAAAGAGTTTAGGGAAAACAACAAAATAAACTCCGGGTCAGTCATGGGACTGGTGTGAGTAAAACAGTTTAAAACAGTTCAAACAGGTAAACGATATCTCATAAGACCACGCCGTATAACGGAACGGGTTTTTCCCTTATGAGAATCCAAATATCTTTATATCAAAACCGTTTGATATTATAATAATGTCTATCAACACAATATAATAATCATCTAGCAGAAACGCTTTCATCTCACGTTCTACATATATAGTATACAATCAAAACCGCAAGCACAGATTGGGTAATGGATTTCCAACTATGACAAGGTATGGAACCACCTTTCGCTCGTGTACCTCTAGAGAGGAATTCACTGGGTTCAACAAGAACATCTTGCAACCCGGCCGCACATGACCGACCACTCATTTCGCCTGAGTGTATCGAATGTATATCACTAACGGTTGGGATCAGCAACCGTTTCCCGAATGGGACAGCATCAACAATAGATTTTTAGAAGTAAATGAAACTCTAGATCAGGTGATTATACACCCTACTTCGGTGCGACCGACTTAGCCATGCTGCCTGCCCGATTTCTGTCATTTACCGGATGTGAGGCTAGAAGGTACGCTTTATCATCACACCAGAATCACTCTGAATGCCACATCGTCAAATCCATCAAATCACCGATTGACGTCCTCAACCATACATTATGTGTTAGCTGAAAGAAGTTTCCTTCTCCGCTTCCACTCTTGGTACGGTTGGAGAAATCAATATACGTGATCGTCTGGAAATACTCTGTCAGACATCCGTCCATACAAGTCATCCAGGAATAGGATGAACCGAAGGCACTATTCTGTAAACAGGATAGCCCTTGCATAACTCCGTCTTCAATTTCCTTTGGCATATATGATTCGCAACGCTTATGCCAATACAGAGTGGTTCTTTGGATAATAATCCAACCGGTCTCTCCATATTAACAACGTTAAAATGGTCAAAACTTCGATAGTCTGTGATTTAACTATCGAAGAAAAACAGGTGTGCAAACAACGATATTATTTCCAAATGGAAATTTATATCGATCAACCATCATTCAGCATTTCTCTTTTTATTTCATTAATTTACTTATCTCATGTTTCCCTATATTCAATATTTCTTTTTTTCTAAATTTGGAAAATATACGTGATTAACAATGGAAAACATTTCCATTTCTTGTTTTCTTAATTAGAAAACATTTCTGGTTTCTTATTTGGAAAACATTTCCAAAGCTTCTTCATTGGACTTAGACATATGTTTAAACAAACCATCGCGATGCCAACTCAAACCATTTCCTTTAATTACTAAATTCACTTAACCATCCTTTACTATCGAACCTTAACCATTCCTTAATTAAAAATGAAGTCAATCAAGTTGGGGTAATACTACCTCTCAGACCTTAACTGAACAACGTTTCTAACCTTGAAATAGACAAAGTTCACCCTTTTAATTCTTTAACAAACTTCCTTACGTAACTCTCTTTCAAATCTTTTCTATTCGATAATTCTTTTGATTTAACTCTAACTCTATTCACTTAACTCCTATCGAATAAACTATATTCGATAACTCTTTTAATTCTATTTGACTAAACTATATATTCGATTAACTCCTTTTACTCTATTCGAATAAACTATATATTCGATTAACTCCTTTATTCTACTCGAATAAACTATATTTGATTAACTCATTTGCTTTAACTCTAATCGATGTTACTAACATCGATTAACTCCTTTTACTTTCTATTCGAATAAACTATTCATTTATAAAGATTTACTTTTAGTAACGGTTCTTCACTTTACAAATGATTCCCTTTTTAGTAACGTTTTTTTTCTTTTTATAACGTTTTTTTCCTTTTTCTAAATAACTCCTATTTATAAATATCCCAATTTATAAATATTTCTTATTTATAAATATTCCATTTATAAATAATTTATTTTCAAATATCACTTTGAAAATATTCCCTTATCAACATTTCGGTATGTTATGGTATTTAACATATCAAATCACGATGATCAGTATCGTTCAAGCACATATAATCGACAACAGATTATATATCACATCATATATCACAATATATGAAAACAATAAAATAACTGTTGAGGAATCCAAGATTCCTCCAACCTGTTTCCCTGCATCACAGATGTTAAACAATATAGATAACATCACTTTCAGTTCCATATGATATATTCTGTTAAACAGAATCAATATAGAAATTCAACTAACTGTCTAGCAGTTCAATCAAAAAGTCAACATACAGTCAATCAGCCAATATCTAACAGTTCTAAAAATACAACATGAAATTATAAACTGTTCAGAATTAGTGAGATTTACTCACATTGGACGATCACCGTTAATAACGATAACCATCGCTTACTTCAGATCAGACGTTTTTGGCCTTAAATTCCAGTAGCTCTGTCATCCGCCCCATCAGTTCTACAACGTAGATTCCTCCATTACAACCCTGACGTGATTTGTTTTCATCTAATTCAAAATTTATTTTCCAGCCCAAACCAATACCCCATGGCTCAACGTTACAAGGCCCGTCCCTCCTTCTTCAATCGATCAGTTCCACGGAAAAACAGCTTTCAGAAATTCTCCATTTTTATTTAATAGGTTCATCCCATCTAACACACGCACAAAACTCACCTTCCATTCCTACTTGCTGCCTTCATCACCCAAAACAACATATTAAAACAATTCCCCTAACTCTTTCTTCCCCCGTCAGCTTAAACACCACACACACCATAGCTGATACAATGAATCCATCCTTTCTCCATCATTAACGTAGGTTACCACTTTAGTTTTCATCCACTTGCCCTGAAAAACCCAAACAAGAAACTACCAACGTTACTCTCCTCTTCCTGCTTCAGACAGCCGACTCCTTTCCCCAAAGTTCATCTCCTTGGATTCACCTTCACTTCCACCCATTCAGATCGAACTCGATCTCATCTTTGAAACCGCGGTTCATCCTCAGTTCCGCGCTAGTACAGAAAACATCAAACAAAAAGGTTGTCGAATCCCTTCGAAAACTTGCGAACCACCCTTAACAGAAACTCGCTCCCCTGATTCCCTTCCGCCATGATGAAGTCCGTCCTTACTGCCTTCAGATCGCGTTGCTATCTCCGGCGTGAGGTCGAGCTTGGAGTAACACACATAGATTTGGAGCTGCTGCTTTGTCGATTCCATCCCTATATGTTTTGTAATTTATAGAATTTGTTTGCATTTTCTTTTTCTATGAATTTGATTTTCGTGATTTATCTGATAATAGAAGAGCTGGCGGCTACGAGAGTTTCACTTCGGAATCTGTTTAGGTTATAACGTTAGCAGGGGCTTTTATATATAGTTTTCCTTTGATTTTTGAGGCATCCATTTTGTCCACGTTTTCATTTGTTTTTTATGTATATAGGATGTCCACGGTGAAGTAAATGGCTATGGACTTGAAGTGTCCATGTTGAAGTAAAAGGGCTGTGTCGACTATATGATGCATATGTTTTATGTAGTATGGTACTCCTAGGCTAAGTATTCTTTTAAGCTATAATATAATATATATATATATATATATATTTATTTAGTATTGAAAAAAATTTAGCGTATCCGTTATACAAAGTTCCGTTCACGTCCGGGACTGAGATAAATACACTATTGAGATGAGCTCGGTGTCACGATTCCAAAAATATAATAACGTCGGTAGGTTAACTCATATTGTGAAACCCAAAAATGTTGATTACTGGGTGCACAATACTCCAAATAAAAAATCGCTTATTTAATTAATTAAAAATTTCCATAAAATTCTAAAAATTAAATTATCACTACTTCCCAAAAGAACCTTGTCTAAATTCAAACCCGATCTCTGGTTATATCGAATAAACCGTTACGGCCGATAAACGATTCTATAACGACTATTCTAAAATTTGATTTGGACATATCTCAAAATCTACACGACGAAATACCGATTTTTCTCTTCCACTAGAAAGATATACTCCACCAGCTCCACACATTTCTTGTTTCACAGAAATCCGATTTAAAACGAACTCTGTACATTTAGTTGAAGTTCAAATCGCCAAATAGCGAACTGCCATGCCATTATGGACTCGATTATAATTATATTATAATTTATATGTTCAACTGTCGTTTTTATAATATATCCGTTATTATAATTCAACTCTAAACTGAATTATATACTTTGAATTATCCAGTTCAAATTATATTGTCAATTCACTATTTTCGACTATTTCAGAATTAAATATATTATTTAATATATTATTTTAATTAAATATTCACCATTATTTAATTCCACGACCATTAAATTCACTATATCACTATTAATATAATTAAATTAATTAATTATAATACCTCTGCTAGTGCGGGTCATTACAAAGCCGCTACTTCAAAGGTTACCTTAAAAGCTACTCGTCCTCAACTTGCTCGAATTACTCATATGCACAATGTAGGTTCCATCTCTTCAAGTCTAAGATGAGAAAACTCTATCCAGGATGTTACAGATTCTAATGATCCAAACCAAAAAGAGGTGAAACCACCCACGCGCAATCATTCTGATAAAGCAACCTCTCGACAGGTTCTCAGTTCCACCAAAGGGGCACTTCCCCATGAGGGAGGTATAGGACCCCAGAATCTGAACCGAGAGTGCCTGCTTAAGCAAACATCCGATAAGGATAAGGGCGTCTGCTCTGTGGACCAGTATAGCAAGGAGGAACGCATACCGGAAATGGTACGCGAAATTATGGAGGAAAGCTTGAAGAAAGAAGACGATGAAAAGGAGTGGGAATTCTCTCCAACTAAGACCCCACTCATCGAGAGGATCAAAATGGCTCTATATCCACAAAACTTCAAAGCCCCAATGGTGCAAGCTTATGATGGGACGAGTGATCCCAACGTGTTCTTGTGCAAATACAATCAGTATATGGATGGGGCATGTGCCACAGATGAGCTCAAGTGTCTCTACTTCCCAACTTACCTAGAATGGGTGGCCTATCTCTGGTTCACAAAGCCACCACCAAAGTCGGTGGACGATTTCGCTACCATGGTTGAGCTGTTCAGAGAACAGTTTAGACTCCAAGCAACCAAGGTTTCGGATGTTATGGAATTGGATGAACTGGAGCAAAGGCCAGGAGATTCTCAAAGCTTTTCTCACTCGCTTCAATGCGGCGGCGGCCGTTGTTGAAAATTATGAACCTCGTTTGGTCCTGATGGCTCTGAAAGGGGCCATACGCAAAAAGACCAAGTTGGGACGATGGATTAAGAAGAAGAAACCAAGTACCCTCGAGCAACTAGTCGATAAGGCTGAAGAATATATGAGTGTTGAAGAGGATCCGGCCTATGCCTTGGATGCCCCAGAAAGCAATGTACAACCTGGAAAGAAAAGTAGTATGCAAAACCAAAATAATTCTGGTGGTCGAAAGAGGGGCAACGAGGGAAAGATAACCAGACTAATAATAAACTCCGCTTTTTTAAGAGTTCTGAGTTCACTCCTCTCAATGACACCGTGGGGAACATCTTCATGGGGACTAAGGATACTGAGAAATATCCAATGCCAAAGCAAATAAAGTTCAGCGATGCTGTAGTAAGGTCAGGCAAGTTCTGTCAGTTTCACAACCAGCCAGGTCACAATACCAACGAGTGTAGGCATCTAAAGTCACTAATTAAAGAAATCGTTAGGAAGAATCGTCTACAACGATATATGAAAAATCCACGATTCTCGAGCACCACTCCAACTCCCCAAAGGCAGGAGGCATCAGATGATCAGTCTGGTTCAAGTAATGGAACTCATACTCAAACTAATCCAAGGCTAATCAGCAACTGATAACCATTGATGGTGCTCCAATTTCAATGGCTCGGAATAAGCGCACATTACCATCGCTGCTTTATTTTCATGCATTACTTCATGATTTATTTAATACTAATATTCAGAATTCGTGTAAACAATATGTAATACTCTGCAAACATTGTTCTGAACATTAGTTCTATAATTAAGAGCATATCTGCTTGTATGATTACCTTGCTTGTAGTCTTTTACCTTTAGTCAAAACTTGATTAAAACGATTTCATATTGCAGGTCGCCAATCAAGCGCTTGTTCCTTCAGAATCCAACAAAACATAGCGACCCCAACAACACTTACTCAAGCACTAAAAGTAGTAAATATTAACAGAAAGCATAGCTTTGAGAAGAGAATGGGAGAAGTCGCAAAAGTTCAAGCAATGAACAAGCGCCACAGCAAACGAACAAGGATGTCATAACTCTCGTAAAAAAGGCACTCCCCAAAGAAAAAGTCTCAAAGCTCTAGTTACAAATTGAAATAGCTCACCAAGACAAGCAGCTAGCAAAGGAATTGGAGTCAACCAACAGGAAAAAGATTGCAAGTTCAATCATAGAGGCACCTTTTTAAAATGAAAGGTCTAGGACGGTAGTTCTATAAATTGAGGCAATACTCGATGAAAGAACTAGCGTCTGCCTTGTGGGATGAAGCAACAAATCGGAAGGACTGGCAAAACCTGATGTTGGAAGTACCAGCATCAGGCCGAAAGGACCGACAACAAGCTGGAAGGTCCAACAACAAGTCGGAAGGACAAACAAAATCTGATGTTGGAAGTACCAGCATCAGGCTGGAAGGACCGACAACAAGCTAAAAGGACCAGCAACAAGTCGGAAGGACCGACAAAACCTAGGCTGGAAGTACTAGTCCTAGGCCGGAAGGACCGACAATAGGCTGGAAGGACCAACATTAACATAAATCCTAGATGAAATGGGGTATCCAATATAATCCTCCCTATTCTGAATTAATCGGAACGGACATGATGAGAATTGGATTAAACTTAAAACCCAAGACCTCCCTAGGAGGCATGTGTTTAAACCTAATCTCCGAAGGACTTGGATTGCCAGGATAGCAATAAATGTGGTTGAATACACATAAAAAACCCTCTTCAAGAGCATGCATTCAAGTCTAATATCCAACGAGCCTAGATTGCCAAGTTAGTGAGAATACGACCAAATACATTACAAATGCAAAAACCCCTCGGGGCACTGGAAGAATGATATAAATCGATTGACTAAACTAAATTCCAACTATGACTAAGAGAATTTAGTAAGGTTGGTCATTTCCAATCTAATAAAACTGTAACAAACTTTGGTATGGGGGAATTACCACCACATTAACCGCATTAAAGAAGTTCAATAATGCTCGCTTTAGCATACCATAAGTTTGTCACAACTTTAGGTAACATGCATGGCATCTATAAGGGTTATTTGGCTTACAAAATTGAACCCCTTGAAATGGCTGTGGCAAACTTGAGAACTTCGATACAGTAATAGACACAAGAAGTGGTTATTCACGAAAAAAGTTCTCAAGTATTACTCTAGTCAGAATCAAGAAAGTTCGGTACAATCAGTCAAGTAAATCCAATAATAATGATCCGTGGATATAACCAAAAAGTCATTATAATATCATACATTGCGAATCCATTCATGTTGTAAGTATGAGAAGAAAGCAGGTGTGGAATGCAAAACAAGAAAGTACAACAAGCTAAAATAAGAAGCTTAAGTACTGCAAGCAGAACATAGTTTCGTCACAACAACCCAGAACCAGATCGCAGAATCACAAGTCAAGAGTATCATGCATAAATGTGCGTAAAATAACGAGCATAAAGTACTAGGCGAGGACCGACACTCGCATATACAACCGGTCTAAGTATACCACAAAAGGAAATGGGTTGGAACAAAATCATAGAAGTCGCAAATGCTACTTCTTTTTCTTCCCACTGCTCGACCTTAAAGACTGCTTAGTAGTGGAAGGGGGAGGTATACCAACTATCTAGCTTCCATCTTTTGCTGCTTTGGTCACACAAGGACTCTCGGGGGAGGATAGGTTAATAATCCTGACCTATCCACAAGAGACCTTCTCCTGTGTTTCAAAGTAGACACAGCCCCGTAAGCCAAGCTTCGTCCTCATCATTACTATAATCATAATCAACCACCTCCAGATCAGATGCATGAAGTAATGATGCATCACTTGGTGGAAGATTAGCACGCAGACCAATGCTAGGTGACACTAAGATCGAGTCAGTAATGGAAGCTTGAACGGTGGTGACACCAATAGGAAGAAGAGGTGACGGAGGCAAACATATCACAAATGAATAGTGAGCACGAAATTCGGCAAACCCAGGTGAAGAAATAAGATAATCCAAATTGGGTATGGTGTGATAAATATCAGTTTTACCTAGAGTGTGCGGGTTTATAGATCAATTTCATAATCATTAACATTTAAAGGGGAGTCATCGTTCTTGTCATTTCCTGCACATTGCTTAACAATAGGCCCCTCAGAAACAGGAACTTCAGTAACATCCTCGTCAGTATGGACAACTAGAGGGCGCGCAGGAGGAGTTTGTGAACTGAGAGCTTCAGCATTGACATGGAGGGTTGGAGCAGGAATAGAGGTGGTACCCGAAGTCTTTTCCCTAATAGGTTAGGCCCACTCATCCATTAATATCTTCCTACCCTTAGCTAAAGCGTCACGATCTTCTTCTTCAAGTAGACTCTCCTAAAGGACATTGTCTTCTGCGCCATTAGAATGTATAAGCACTTGTTCCAAGACAAGAGCCAGGGTTCGTGGAAAGTCATTATTTAAATAGCTTAAACTTCCGTGGTTCAGGACGCTGTAAACATAAAATTGAAATAGAGTATTATCTGCCTTGGCCTTGGCCTGTTCAAGAGCACTAGTTAGCTTAGCATTATCTATTTCTAGAGCTTTGAGAGCTTTTCTTTGAGAGGTAATTTTTTCGTCAAGAACAGCCTTTTCTTGTTGATAGATAGCGGAAGCTCGCCTTTCCAAATCCAATTGAGATTCAACAAGTTCTTGAGCAGATTGAGCTTTCTGAAATTGTTTCCGTGCATCTTCAAGCTCTTCTTTGAGCTTCTCATTCTCAGCTTCCAAGTTATTTACCCTGGTACTTCCACCTTTTAGAGATGCAATTTCGGACTGTTGGGACCTGATCAAGTGGACCAGTCCACCTTTATCGTTCTCCAAAGTTTCAATATGATTAAGGTGTTGGGCGTTCAACCTTTGAAAATCGTTGCCAAATTTGGCCCACTTCTCTAATTGTCGGTCAGTATTGCTTATGGCCGTGTCTAATTGTGTCTCAAGTTGACTCTTAGCAGTATCGAATTGGGTAATCATACAACATTTTATAGTACTCAGCCACTCGACGACATCCCGCCTATCATTCGGATGTAAATCCAGATCAAAGTACATTCCTCTTAAGTCCCAACCTCCAAAACAATCCCTAAGCTTTAAATTTCCAGGCGTAACTTTATAAGGAGGCCTATCAAGAATCATTTGGATCTAAGCAGAAGTCGGAACGATGAATTGTTCAGGAGGAATGGGAATTTCAGGATCTAGAAATTCAGATGATTTATAACATTTCCGAGTCTCATTCTCGTCTCGCTCATCTCTGCCCCTCTTCTTCCCTCCTTTCTTCTGGTCCTTGCCATCATCACTTTTCTCTGGTGTCTCCACATAATCATGCTTTCCCTTCCCGGAGGGTCAGTCAATGAGGGTCGGAAGTATGTTGGAGCTGAGAACCCGAAGATGATCGAGAACGCTTCGAGTGACGAGAAAGGCGGGCCTGTAAAAGGCTTTGCGGGTCAATAGAACCAATCTGTCGAGAGAAACTATCCAACAACGAGTGCTTCATCCCTGTACCGGGAAAAGGGAACAAAGCAAAGTTTCAGCACTCAAGTTGGAAAATGGGTAGATAAGCTATAAGATTTACGGGAAAGCGTAAAATGCTTATGTATCAATGTTTTCTAATGGACGTCTAATAACGAACCAATCTCAAAAGGCTCATTTAGGAAAATTCCTATGTCTTCGAGTGATTTTTCAGGAGGAAGGTTGCGAGATGAATATTTTTCAGTCCTAGTCTTTGTAACTGGTACTACTGGCTCTAAGGCCATAATGTAGTCCTGACTAAGATCTTTAACGGTGTCCAAATCACCTAAGCCTCCGAAAGTCCTTGTGGAGCGCTCTTCTTGTGTGACTGGGACAATGGGGTTCTCAACAACTTTCTCAAAAATTGTTTCATCCCTCACATCAGTTCTGCCTACCTCAACCTCCTTACCTTCACGATGAGAGGTATCTCCTTCAGTTATTGAGGGCAGTGGGGATTTCGGCAAAGGTTGGTTACTACCTCCGAGATCTGAACATTTCTTCGAGGGAACCTTTTTAGCAGAATACTTGCCAGTAACACTTCTCTTATAAGATGAATTTTTCTCAATAGATCGTGAAGGGTGGAGTAGTTAATACTGATGGAGGGTCTTTTCCGAAAGCAATAACTGCCTACTTCTCTCGGTCTTGTCAATCGCTATCAAAGAATCAAGAAGGCCTTGGTCGAGAGCAATGCCTTCATCTGAAGGAATGACTATAAAGGGGGGAAAGGAGGTAAGAATTAATACTTAAAAAGAAAGTAGAAAACTTCAAGCAAGGGTGATTACCTCCTACTATCCAGCGACTATATAAGTTATTAGGGCATCGAACATATATGAAAGTATTTATCTGGAAACCCCTTGACGCTTTCCACTAGGCCGGTAATAATTCTGCAATACTTGCCTTCCATAAAGATAAAAGATGGACGATCTGCCTTTCTTCTTTTAAAGGCATACAGAGAACAGATATCTTGAAATGAAGGCTCTTATTGTTTGACTCTCATGAAAAGTACATAAAGTCCCATTAAAATATGATAACCATTAGGATGCAATTGGTACGGGGCAATGGCCAAATGCCGTAAAATGGATTCTAAATAGGGATTAAAAGGGGGGACTTCTCCACTTGAAAGCTTATGGCGATTAATCGTAACGTAGCCAGGAGGTGGATGGTCAGGCAAATCATCCTTCCCCAGATACTTAGTTTCGTCTTCTGAAAATTCGAATCGAGCACACATTTGCTGGTATGAAGCAAAAGGGAGTGTTGTTTCTACGACTATCAGAAGGAACTCTGTCAAGAGCCCGGGGTTGGGGGAAATCCTGACAAACATTTGCTTCGGAGACAACAGTTGATGTAGCCCCAGTTACCTGGCCAGAACCCCTAGCTTCTCCAGACATGGTTACCTCCTTTGGATTTTGACGAAATTTATTTCTAGTTTGCATTTCTACATAAATAGTTATGTTTAAAAAACGGATCGCAGGTATGCGCTTCCTAGTTTAAAGAAAATAACATACGAGGCTTGGGATTCACAATCAACATGTGCTGATTAAACTAGTTCCAAGTCTCAACGATTCTAGAGTGGTGATACTTGTGCAGAGATTGCCCAATTGGATTACAAACGATTAAATAAGAGTAATCCTGCATAAGTGTGCCATTCAAGCCAAGTTATAAGTTATCCTATGTAACTTAGACTAATCTGCTATTGGGATGAGCGACCAGTGGTAAAACTATAAGCTCAGAAGTGTATGCAAGTGTTAGTCATTGCAGATTAGCAGTACAAAGAAAATTCAACAAATGATAAGGGCCTTAATGCAAGAAAAGCCTTCAAGAAATGTACTAATCAAACTAGGTCGAGCATGAACAAACCAGACCTGGTCAGTCGCACACGACCCACATCTGGTCGTACATGAAGGGCTCTAGCCTGATCGTGCATATTCAATCAAGTCCTGGTCGCGCAAGGTCAATTTAGATTGGTTGTGCATGCACAACTCAAGACGGTCGCTCAAATCTTGATTTAGTGTGTACAGTCAAGTCTTAGCCATGCACATTCTACTCAAGAAAGTCGGTCGCTTATGCTCAATCAGTTCGGGCTCGTCGTGACCTAACCCCTATAGGAATCGAACAGGAACGACCCATGCCAAATTAAAGTACGAATGACCACAGTGGACGAGCAAGGATGTTAAGGGGTTGCAAGACCAAAAGCTCCCGAATTTAGTATAAGACCAGGACAAATTTACCTAGCCGCTACAACATTGGATCTAGATGTTTACCAATATGCATAAGTTATTACCGAGAACCAAGCACCTATATTGGTACAAATTCAAGGGTCGCACACAGTCGAACATAGCAGGGTCACGCATGACCGACTCCATGCAGGAACCAAGCAGGAACGACCCGCACCGGCTCGAGAAAAGCAAACCCATAGTAAGTTAAAAATACACATGAATTTGCTACAGGTTTGGCACTATAAAGATTACTCCAATTCAAGTTTGCAAAAGCCAACATACCAAAATCAATCAGAGCATGGAACTATGACAACGATACCAAGTTTATACAAGTATGTGTAGTTAAAATTTGTACTCATCCAAGCGCAAAAAGCTTGGTTCAGAACACTCGCATATGATCACAAGATCAATACATATATTATCAAACAACATGATTATACAAGTATGCATCGAAAAGTTGTTTAAGGCATTTCAATGAATAACTCATAGGCATGTTATTGACACCTAGACTCAGGAAGCAAAGATCAGTTCGAATCGACCAATTATGCATATTTAATCCTAAAACCCAATTCATTTACATTCACTCCAACCATTACCAAATCCGATTACACCTTAGGCGCCTCAACACAATTCCAAACCCAAACCATAGGTCGCCAATTCGAATCAGAAAGTTGTCAAGGAAAATTTAATACCTGCTAATGTAGCGAGAAATCGAGTTCGAAAAAGGGCGTTGTTAATTTCAACTGCGTTGAGTTGTCTTTGGTTGGAGAATTCAATTCCAGATGAAGGCGATCGAGTTATGAGCGAAGGTGCGATTAGCAATCATGTTTAATTTAAGGAGGAAGACGAAAGTGTTGAAGCCAGATCCTTTTTCATAAAGCAGCTGCCATTAAAGTGCTTCCTTCCACCAAAATGAACAAATGATAGAATGAAGGAACGCGAAGGGGCAGTACATAAAGAAGACTAAAAGGCTCGTTCAAACAAAAAGTGACACATCAGCTTGTTCAAACTTGGATGGCCCGCTTAACCGCGTTGACCTGTCAGATCCAGCTTGCCCGCTCGAGCCTAAGTGGTATTCTCAACCACGTTTACGTGTTGATTTGAAAAGAAAAAGTGCGAATGACCCAGGCTCGTTCAATCATGTGAAAGAACGACCTCAACCTTGCTCAACCTCACTCGATCATATTTACCTGCGTACGACGGTAAATTATGTGTGATCATCTCACGAAAAGCCAGATTTAATTACCAAACTATGTTATGATCAATCATTTGAAGCCCGTAACTTTTTACGAAACAAAAATTACAAACTTCGAGGGGCAAATGTTTATCCCTTATAAATCATACATATGTTGGTTGGTTAAAGTTGTATATGAAATACGGGTCGAGCATCATAAGGCTTGGTCGTGCATACATAGTTCAACACATCCAGACCGTTCGCACAAGGAAAGGGATGATCACAACACAACCAGGGTCAAGCACAGCAAGGGAGATCGCACACATCAGAGCAGATGGGTCATCGACTCATCAGGACAGGGTCGGGCATACAATATAGCTCAACCATACAAAGAGGTCATACGCATGAGGCAAGCTCAAGTGCGGCATGGCTCAAGCACAATAAGGCTCGAAAATCTTATAGAGGTCGCTCGTATTAGGGAAGGTCACTCATTCCCATATTAAAGAGGTCGGTCGTGCAAAGCCAGGAAAAACATTAGGGTCGGTCGCTCAAGATTATCTCAATCGCTCGCTAGCATTCCCCTGGTTGGTCACCCCTTGGCCCTCCAAACCATCTCCTTAATTGCTTGTTCAAAACTACCTTGGTCGGTCGTGCATGCCTATTAGGAAAGTGACCCAAAGTTCCAAGTGGTCGTACACATATCCTATGTCTGCTCGTACATTGCAACCCTGGTCGCTCGTTCATCCTTCGGACGGATACCACCACTCCACTCAGACACCACCTATCGATCGATCAGAGAAAGACATATGTTAATTCCTACTCATTCTGAACGTACACTCGCACATTCTATGAACGGTCGTTCATACACTCACCGTCCGTCCACCTGCCCGCTTGTACGAAGCCCGCTCGCGCAAGACAACTGGGTACAGCTATCGATAGTTGGTTACAACTAAGCGGTGACATTTTCGTAAATAACTGCACGAGCGACCGAAAACCTGCATATATGAATTTCATCTCATTTCTTAATGGGGGCTCACCTATAAATAGGCGATGGCATCCATACTTTGAGGGATCGATTTCCACCACCCCGAAGGGCTGCCAAATTGCTTCCTCTCTCATTTCAAGTGATCCTAACATTATCTAATACCCCCAAGCAAAGATCTAAGAGCTAATCCACCATGGCTTCCATTAAGATCAACCAAGTGTCTTTGAGATTGAAGATTTTCCTTCATCCTCCTTGCATTTGAAGATTTCTCATCGTTCCTCTACCGATTTCCCCATTTCTTCGCTGATCCAATTATTTCTCCACCAACTTACATAGATCTAAGTGAGATTTACTTGTAATAAGAAAAGATGAATGTACCAAGAGAGATTCTATGTCTTGTAACCATGAATGTTGTAATGAAATTCTTCCAAAGTGGATGTAGATCTACCTAAGATCGAACCACTATAAATTCCTTTGTCTTTTACTTTGCTTTTAGTGATTGTGGCACTATTACCTTAAGTTCGACCGCTTGGTGAAGTGCTTCCAAAGCACCCTTGGTGTTTGAGCCAATTTTGACTTAAACACATACAGTGGAGGAGAGGGAAGTCGATGGAACTGAGGCGAGGTAGAGGTTGCGTGAGTGGAAGAGGATCAAACGGCATTGGTAAGGAGGCAACAGATGGAGTCGAGGAGGGTGGCGACATGCCTGGGCCAGCGGTTTCAAAATTTTATGTAGTGTTTAGTTTATTTTGTGTTCAATGTTTTGATTTTTCAACATTAACTACAAAAATGGAAGTGTCGGGGGACATCAATGGTGATGGAAGGTAGATGGAGAGAATGACCGACGGGATGAAGGGACTACGAAAGGATAAATTATGTCTCGTTCTTTCATTACTATTCACAACACGGAAAATAAATAAAAGTTGTTTTTTTGTTGTATGTAAACTTCATTTCTAAAACGACCCTTTTTAACAATATGCATGCATTGTTCATATATTTGTATGGACGAAAATTCAAAGCTAAAAAGATGAACCGAACTTCTTATTTTTTTATATATATAAATTACGTATACTTTAGATCTGAGAAGAAGGCAAGAAGTAGTGAAGCTCATAGTTGATGAAAATACTTCATGTGATAAGCAGAAAGAATGGTAGATGAATAAATATAAAGGTAGCGTTTCGAGATTAAACAAAAACTCGAACGTAGAGATTAGAGCGTGATCCTTTATTCACGTGCTGCAAAAAATCAACATTTTATTTGATTTTAAATTTCTGTTACATTGGCTTTGCTTGTTATAGGCAAACCAAATAAACTGGGAGCATCAAAATTAAAACTTCAAACTATTATACAGTCCAAATCGAGTGTCCAAACACGCATAATAAAATATAATTGTGCTCAATGCATCAATATAGATGAAACAACACAATGAAAACTTTCTTTTTGTTATTCGCATAAAACTGCAATATTTTTATTATTTACATTACCGTTAATCCTTACCATTTATATAAAACGATTTAGATGGAGCTAACGAAATTGAAATTCAATGGAATGAACTTCGAAGTTTTAATTACAATTTTTCTAGAATAATTCCAAGCAAAAAAATTATATTTCGAAAACCCAGTATTTTACGATTGTATTATCAACTGATTTTATAACAGTCTTTTGAAGTTGAATAAGTTTTCGTTTTAAACTTGGTTTACTTTCTTTTATTCAAAGCAACATAGATTTTAAACTCAAATGATAAATTCAAGTTTCTTTCATTTTGAAACAAAATTCCAATTCGGTATATTTAAACGGCGAAATTTATAGGTCGTTACAACCTTAAACTTCTTTTTAGTCTATTCTCCTTGCATTGCCAAAAAGATTCCAACTTTGAATTGATTACTCTTTTTTACTTTTTGCGAAAGTGCAAAAGAATTTACCATTAAAATTTGTATATTTTAAATAAAGTAATTGCCTTTGGTTTTGCGATAATTCTCTAACGAATTTGACTTTTTTTTTTTTAAAGATTATACCCTAATTTTGATAGCTAATCATCATTTCTTATTTTTATTTTCTGTTGATGCCGACTTTTTTTTTGCAAAAATAATAGACCATTTTGTTCAATTTTTTAGTTGGATCTCCTTATCCATGGGATAAAATCTCCTATCCTGGTGTGCTCAACTAATAGAGTTGTCAATTGATACTTTCGGATGCAGATAGTGCCATATCCACATCCGAAATCATTTTCAGATATCGGATATCCACATCCGCGGATACGGGCGGATATCAGATAATTATCCGCTTCACCAACGGTCGATAAATCAATGACATAAATGATTTTTTTTTTATTTATTATTAAGCTTTCTCAACCCGATTGATTACTAAAGTGCTAAAAATAAATAAATATGATGATAATATATAATTTTGAACGTTTATCATGCGTTTATAGACTTTCAACTTTACAAAATAATAAATTAGCTTATTTAATTATGTTAAAATACACAAAATTTGAGCTATAATCATGAAAAAAAAGCGGATTGATAATTTTGGATTCGGATGTGCCTATATCCGCATACGTATCCCATTTTCGGAATATCAAATATTTATTTGCTTTTCAGATGCGGATGCGGACGAATTTCAGATTTTTCAGATATTTATTAATCAATACACATTTCACTATAAATAAGTACTTTTTCTTTTTTAAAAAGGAGAGGGGTTTATTTTAAGATTTGTAAAAAGTTATGTTATAGCCTTTTTTTTTAAAAAAGCACGCGCTCCCAAGGATCTTTCGGCACAACCGAACTCGACCACAACCTGGAACAACGGTCATATCAGATCTCTTCATCAAGCCAAAATATCAATTAATTTTACCTAAAATGCCTTTGTCAAAAAATCCAAAGCTATGGAAAATATCAGTACGATCAAAATCCAAAATTGTCAAATTCAAACTAAATGCTTGCAACATTTTCTCCACCTTCGGCAATGGGGGTGAAAAGATATCTCTTTTCTTTCAGCTAAGTCGGTTATTCTCAATCAAAATGAAATTGGAGAATCAAGATTCATTGAAACAAGATGTCTGTAGAAAAGGAATTTCTCTATTTGCAAGGAAGGTTTTTCGGAGACAGAGGCTTGAGGAGCAACATAAAAATCGGAGTTATCTTTCTAAGCAGGTAAGCTTTAAATATGTTTTTGGAAAGTTCGTGACGGATGAATAGGGTAATGCATTTGCATTTAAGATTTTATTCACTGGTTTTAGACTTAGAAAGAAAGGTACGACTGATCATTTTGTTTGTTTGTTTTTGTTTTTTAAATTGTAAATGCTGCCATGTTATTGTGCTGTCTGCGTATTATTAACCTTTATCTTAGAGCATCGTTCTGGCACTCCAAAATTGGTTAAAGATTGACTCATTTCTTATTTATTTTTTTAATTTACCAAGGGGATAACTTTACAAAGTGACTAAATTATAATATGACCAAACTATCCTTATCTTGATAACCGAGACATGTGTTTATCAATTGTTAAGGGGGACTCAGTTGAAATTCGGCTAGGTGCTGCCGAATTTATCAGTGGAATTGAACAGGAGTATGTCAAGTTTAGATCTGAAAATTGAAGAAAGGACGCCGAAAATGATTAAAACGGAAAACGGTGGGGATATACCAAATTTTCATTGTTCGACGTGACGCCCCTTAACCAAAACAGGAATGTCAATAAAACACCCGAGAGGTAAAATATGGGTCATTGCAGAATTTATAACCTTATAGGCACTTCAATATAAATTAGGGTTGAAATGTATACATTCAATGAGTACGTTAACTTATGATTTTGAGGGGGTTTGAAGTCTAGAATGATATGAAAATTCATGAAGTTGATCTACATATGCAATCCAAAATATGTGTTGGTCAAGAAACTGATATTGGAATATTGTGTGTGGGCGCGCGCGCCCAGCACCATTCTCCAATAGTTAGGCACTTCGGCTTTGACCCGTGAAGTCAATGCAATTAAATCATTGAGCATATGTCGACTTGCAGCACAGCCGTGTACAATCACCTATGTATTTAATTTTAAATACACACACGTGCACGCGCGCGCATACACACACATTTATATGTGGTTATTCGAACATAAAATGGAACACAATATACGTTGATAGTTCGACCTTTTTTTTTACATATGATTATTGATGTTGAAATCAAAGAGCAATATAATGGTTGAGATCTATTATATCCGTTGTCTCAGTGTTTTAAGAAACGCGTCTGAGGTACACCTTAGACGAGACGTGAGCAAAAACGCCTTGAGGCGCAACTTAGGAGGTGTTTTACCTCCGAGGCTTAAGCCTCAACCAATTGAGACGTGAAAAGACGCAAAAAACGTACGTCTCAGCGCCTCAATTGGTTGAGGCGTACGTGTGTGTGTGTGTGTGTGTGTATATATATATATATACCTCAACCAATTGAGACGTGAAAAGACGCAAAAAACGTACGTCTCAGCGCCTCAGTTGGTTGAGGCGTACGTGTGTGTGTGTGTGTGTGTGTGTATATATATATAATTCTTACCGCTCCTCACTTTTCATTCTTCGTCTCTGCCCTATCGCAAGTATTCAGACCAAAAAAATACAAGTAGTCGTACTGGAAACTCAATTCCAATGGTGGAATCGGGCTTGATTCCTTTCCTTTTATTTTATTTTTACTGTAATTTTTTTAATCTTTTATTTTGCTGTATTTTTTGTTTAGTAACCTTTGTTTAATTGGTTTCTAATTTCTATTGTTGGCTAGGTTAATTTAAAATGAGCAAACGAGATATTAAATGGATGACAACATGCTTATGGACGAGGAGGAAGATATCATTTGATCTTTTGCAATTTATATTAAATGTGCAAAGATGATTGTATTTTGTTTGAATTGTTTCGATTGCTTTATGATTTTTACTTACTGTTTGACGTTTAATGTTATTCCATATTAAAAATTATATGTGTTGCACTTTTTTCCTACCCGAAAGGCTTACACATCAATGCTTCGAGGCTTATGCCTCGCCTCACGGACCCGAAAAAGCCTCACGTACGCTTTTGCGTTTTAAACATTGCGCTGTTCAGATCTTGGAAATACCGTCCGATATCTCATTTTGATATTCACCCGAAATGAAATAGTAAATTTCGCTGTAAATCTAAACCCGTTCGAGATATGGCAAATTGGCAATATAAGACAAAATATTAGCCGAGATGAGATATTATAATAACAATTGAGATTTTGGTTTTCTTGGACTGAAATTTAAATCCGTGCTTAATTCAAAATATTAGTTTAAAAAAACTCAAATCTGATCGCTATAATCTTCTGCTACTTTAATAATGAAATCCCTCTTATAATTGCTAAAATTAACCTTTATATTTTTTCTTAAATCGATCAACCTCGTAAGAGACATCGAAGTCACATCTCGAGTCACTTGAGAAATAAACTTCTAAGATATATTAATGATTCTTTTTGCTAGTTAGCTCACTCAATGGGTCTGGGCTTTAATTACTGTACAAAATTACTATACAAAATTAAAAATCAATGGGTCTGGGCTTTAATTACTATACAAAATTAAAGCCCAGACCCATTGAGATGCAATTGGGCTGGCGCCTAGGGCATTTTTGGGTGCCTTGAGCATCAATTTTGCTGTTTTACAAAAAAAAAAATAGCATTTAAAAAATAGTATAAAACTCAATTTTTGTTTTTTAAAAAGTATATAAATGATTCTTTTTGCTAGTTAGCTCACTTAATGGGGCTGGGCTTTAATTACTGTACAAAATTACTATACAAAATTAAAAATCAATGGGTCTGGATTTTGATTACTATACAAAATTAAAGCCCAGACCAATTGAGATGCAATTGGGATGGCGCCTAGGGCATTTTTGGGTGCCTTGAGCATCAATTTTGCTGTTTTACAACAAAAAAAATTGCATTTAAAAAATAGTATAAAACTCAATTTTTGGTTTTTAAAAAGTATATAAATGCAATATCGAGATTAAAACATCATACCATCATCATAAAGCAAACAAAGAAGGCATAAAGTCATTCACTTTAAGTCTATAAGCAATAGAAATAGTTAAAATAACGAAATTACAACATCATTACTTAGAGTCTTAAATAGAGTTTTAAACTTGCATATATTTTTAATCACGCATATCATCAACATCGAAGCTCTCATCCTCATCCTCATCCTCCTCTTCCGCTTCCTCCTCCAAGCCATGTCCATAGTCTTCATCCTCTTTTGAATTGCAATCCAATCCAAGTCATATTCCTCCAAAATGTCATCAAAATTAGTATCTTCTTCATTCCTAATGGGTGTAGAGCTTGAAGCCTTTTCTTTTCCTTTTGACTTAGTGACATGATGATGTTATCTAGTTAAATGTGCTCTTTCTCCGGTGCCAGATGCACGTTGCACAACATCCCATGTTAATGAATCATCTTCAAAAACCAAATCGTCTTCTGCATCGGAATTATTTTCCGCAAAACCCGTCATCCACTCATTTGAGCCATCGATATCTTCCAAAGAAACAGGATCAATCAAAATCCTTTCATTTGAAGCGGTTCTTTAACTTTTGATTGTATTTGATAAACACAAGTTTTTCCAATCTTTCATACTCAAGTTTGTTCTGCTTCTTGCTATGAATCTAGTACAAAAGATATAATATATGATCAATTACTTTTGGGTTTGATTGAATTGGTTTATATCAAATCAAACATACTAAACATAAAAGACGATTCTTACATGCTCTAAGACGCTCCAATTTCTCTTGCAACCCGATGCACTACAAGCAAGATTCAAAATTTTGATTGCAAATTTTTGCAATGTAGGAGCCGAATTACCATATAAACTCCACCACTCAGGTAAAAATAAATAAATCGCATATTGTTTTTTTATTATAAAAAGATGAACTATGAAAGAATCTAATATCCTTTGATTGTTATTGAATAACTTACTAGGTGATTTTGTGTCCCTTGATTTAATCGTCAAGTTAATCCCAAATCGTCCTTCCGCTTTCGTATACAATGACAATTCATCCATCGCATTTTCTTGGTCATTTTCATAATGAAGTTTTTTGATACATTTATACAATCCACATGCTACTTCTTCATTATGTTCAATGGGGTAATCTTTGTAAAAAAATTGTGGATTCAAAAAATGTCCTGTTGAATGCAATGGTTGATGGAGTTGACATTCCCATCTTTTGTCAATAATAGGCTAATAGCAAAAATATCGTTGTACTTATCTTCATTTCCATCAAATGATTGTTTAGTAGCTTCTTTTGTTCTATCCATTGCCTCGTATATATAGCCCATAGCAGGTATTTTATCACCATCAACAAGTCGAAGGACTCGGACCAACGAACCTATCACCCTAAGTGTGTAAGAGACATCGTTCCAAAATGAATGCATCAAAACTGTATCTCGAGCTCCTTTTCCTTTCGCTTCCCTTGCCCATAACTCTTCCCACCCACTCCTCTGATGTAAACATGGCTCGAAGATAATTTTTTGCTTGTACAAACTTTGTAAGCATAGAAAACTAGTTGCAAATCGAGTGACGCCAAATCGAACGAGCTCCTTTTTTCCATTGAACTTTCTCATCATGCTCAAAATACCACCATGATTATATATAAATCTAGAAAGAGATTCTCCTTTCTTTATTGTGTTTCCTACTTTTCTTATTTTTCCAATGTATTTAAGTATTAGATGAGCGTCACAAGGAGTCCAGTATATAGATTTTCTTTTTGCCATAAGCAATTCACCTATGTAAGAAAAATAATAAATGAATAGGTAGTTAGTATGATTTTTTTAATTTAAGCAGACTATGATTTATGAATATGAACGTTCTTTCAATAATTGATAACAACGGTGCAAGTTTGCAATTCAGTTTTAAATTAATATTTTTATACTAGCATCCATAAAAATTGAAATATCATATACCTCGAGATGTTTTCGGTATGAACTTTACCCGAGATGGAACTCCGAGACAAACATCCGAGTTAGACTCATCTCGTCCGGGATCTCCTTCGATAATGTGTGTGTATTTAGTATGTATATACATTATGTAAACAACCAAATTTTGCACAATACTCCAAACATATTGTAAGTATTTTAACACTCAATTTTGATCTAAATATCACCATCGAAAACTCCGCCTTAAAGTGAAATTTCCACATTAGAAACAAATTCTAGACTTTAACTATAATTTCATCTTTGTGTCTGTAGAGATCATCTGGAAAGTTGTTGCATCACAGAGATATTTCACACTGCCTTTGCCGGCTCTCCTTACGTATAAATTCGTCGTTATTCGAGCAAGTTGATCGCTTTGCCTTGATACGAAGAAACTACACATGCTTTCTCATTACATTGAACTTTTTCGTGTATCATACTGTATAAGCTGCTAGATCCTCTCGTCTTTTGTAGATAGCTTGCATCTCCTCTCTTTAACATTTAACAACCTTACTGCTAGTCAAATCTTTATTTTTCTTACTAAAATCAGATTCATTTTGATTTTTGAAACATGTCTAACTCTCTTGAATTTTCATCATGTGTGTAGTGTGTGTGTATTTTTTTTTTTTTTTGAAAATATGTGTGTGTGTGTGTGTGTATATATATATATATATATATATATATATATATATATATCAAACATCTTTATTTTGATCGTGCCAGCATCTTTTGCTTCTATCTCACAATCGCTATCAGATATCACCTTCTTTATTTTCATCGTATAAGCAGTGAAGTCTTTACCTTCCGCAGACTTCCGCATACGTGCTAGCATGTCCTTTAGTCAACCAATCACTTCTTACTCAAATCTTTTTTCTACAACAGAAACATAAGCATTCGTTCCTCTCCTTTGACATTGGATTCTTCATCACAACTATCATCATAATGCTTTTTTTATAGCTAAAGATCTCTTAATCATTTTTGAACTCTTTGTAATCATGGCACATGCATTTTTCGTTACAATGAGAACACTTAAAATCCCCATCTTGATTTTGAAGACCATTTCCTTTCTTTTTTTGATTTCTTTTCGAAAACTTTGCTCATCGTCTTATTGTAGAAAAGCTCTATTGGAGCCTTGCTCATCTTTCGAGGCTGCCATTTAGTTATTCTAATTTTTGCATTAAGTAGACTACCAATGACAAAAGTCATTGAGGAAGCTCAGTTCGAATTTGAGTTGTTTAATGAAACCACAAGTGACTCTCAACTTGTCGGCAAGAACTCAACGACTGCAAGACTTGTATCTCATCTTCCACTTTATATTCGATGACTGACAATTGATTAATTGTCGTTTAAAATTCATTTGAATTCTCAGTAGCTTAAGCTTTACTTGATTTGTTTCCTTATTTAGCATTCATGGTCACTGATAATCGACTGACAAATGTCTTTCTTTTTTGGCCAAGAGTTTTTCCCCCTTTTTTCATTTTTGTTGTTGTACATCCTAAGTCTAATTTCTTCCTTACTGAAAATGAAGAGTTCTCCATATAATGTAGATCATCCAGAGTTATCAGATTAGCCTTAAGATCTCATCTACATCATATTCCGCTCTTTTTCATCCATTATATTGGTTCATTTCGTTTCTAATGGTTGGTAGAAATCGTTTAGGATTGATTAATCTTCTGTTCTACACTACCATATTTCTGAGCTTCTTCTATTCAGTTTCTCCACATGAGTTTTTATCTCTCACATCTTTTACTCTTCTTAAGTGTAGGGGCTTTAAAACTAATTTCTCAAAGATTGTTCACATTAAATATATTAAGGGAAAATGGAGAAAACAAATGAAAAACACTAGGGGGTTTTTAGGCACAAGGACAAACTTAACAAACAAATTATCCATAAGGACAAAAGGCGAAAAATTTAACCATAATGACACTTTTTAGTGTAAATGGAGGAATTCAGGGGCCTACTATCATTTCATACTTTACATAAAGTTTGTCCTTGTGGTTAAATTTTTTGTCCGTTGTCCTTATGGATAATTTTTTTGTTAAATTTGTCCTTCACACTATTTTTCCTGTTTAGTTAGGGTTTATTTTATTTGGCTTAAGAAAAACTTATGGTTGTTTGGGAGTCTTATTCCTGCGTTCTTTCCATGTATTTACCCTTTCGGTTCTTCTTGTTGAATTAACTATCGTACTCTTGTTTAAACTGCTAACTTCATTTGACTTCATACAACTACTGTAGTTCAAATATAATTCTCTAATATTTCTCTTTCAAAATAATTATGGTTATAGTATTGAAATACATCCTTTAATATGATGTAAAATAAATCTGAACATATGCCTAATGGACAAAATGTTGTTTAAAAAAAAAGTATAACTTATTAATTACTAATTACAATGGTAGAAAAGAATACTACAAACACTGTGCTTGTTTTAACCTAATTGGGCATGTATAGCCCACCTTCTTTACAGCTATAAATTATTAGAAAAAAACAACTTGTTTGTTCTACCATTTTAATTGTGCCTAGTTTTTATTTAAGACACTTCTGTCAAGTATTTTTTTTCAAATCCCACCATTGTTGTTTTCCATATGCATATGAGAAAATATTGGTGACAAGACTTCCCAAATTTTATTAAGTTGCTCTTTTGTAGAATACCAAAATTAATATATAATCATAATAACCAATCTAAATGCTCTACCCATTTGACCTTTTATATCATGAAAGGTCTTTTCACCAACACACACGTGTGGGTAGACGCATGCAGACACATGATATGACCATTTTAATTTTAAACGAAAAAAAACTAAATTATGTATCCCTAATATATCACGATAGTTTAACATGATAAGCGATGTCTTTCGTGATTGTTGATAAAAAATACTACAATAACGAACACCTACACTTTGCTTCATAAATTGATGCACCTTTGTCTCAAATCTTTGTTTAAATTGAGTTGTACACTATAAAATCATTTTAAAAATTTTAAACCACTTAAATTATGAAAATTGCCAGAAGTGAGTTCACAAAGTTCGAATCGCAATGGTGAAATCATAGAAAAACAAATTATTTCATTGCAAATTTTAATTTTGATACAGTAGTATTTCCCATCTTTTTCACAAAAGCTTTAAAAATCAATTTGCAGGCACAGCTATCTTTAGTCACTTTTGGCTTTAATACCAAAATATTTGACAATAATTTTCCGTTCTTGATTGTTGGATAAATAAATTGGTTGATGATATACAGCCATTGAATCAATGTTATTTGGATATAGTGTTTACGTTATCTACATGCTGGTGGGGTAAGGCACTCAACGGAATATCCATAAGCATTTAAGGATAAAATGCAAATTTTGTATCCTGGTGGTAAGAGGTTCAAATCTAAGTTGGGACATAGATTGCAAGTTTTTATATTTTTGAAAGCCCGTAAAGTTTGCACTTCAAGGATTTGTAGCTCATGATATAAGAGCATATGGTTATGTAGGGGGCTTTTTTTTTGGGCAAAAAAAAGCATTTTAAGATAAACATACATCCCTGGAGGTTTATTCCTTAAGCCATTCATCATTTATTTTCAAATCATCTGTTTTGTGTTATGTTTGCAGAACCAATTATTTACTGAAAACATCAATTTTGATACAACAGTGTTCATCATTTTATCCAAATCCTTCAAGAATTAGTTTTTAGATCCAGTCATCTTCATTCACTTTTGGCTCTAATAACGAACAAATTTGTACACTAATCCACCACTTAATTCTTGGAATTTGGTACTATAGTTGTTAACTGGTACAGTCATAAAATCAACGTGTTTTGGCATTACAAAAAAACTGTGGTTATATGTGATTAAGCGTTGAGATTTTGGACAGAAATATTCAATCTCGAAACCAAATGAGTCCATGTTCAGTTTACTAGCAGAATTCTGCTATGCATTCTCTGTGCACATTGTAGTTTTCTTTCCTTATCATTTCATTTTCTCATTATTCTTTTCAGAAATAAATTGCTACAATTTGGTTTGATGACATTTTTTTTGTGACTGAAAGTCTGAAACCATAAATTCCATCAATAAACAAGTAAGATCAAATATTTAACCATCAATCTAAAATAGTTCATACCGAAATTCTATTAAGTCCGACCTCAAAAGTAAACCAAATTTGAATAATATTCAGTTTCATTATTTGAGGGTTAGCAGTGGTCATAAATTTGATCTTCAGTCGATTAATATCAAGGCTGTAAAAATCGCTAGGCAGGATCTAAGCGGTAAGCACGGACTAGGAAGTAATCGGTAAGACAAGGATTATTCGAAGCTAGACGTTTTTGATATGGATAAAATTTTAGTATTTTGTTTATAATTAACTTATGGTGTATTAAATTTTTTGTTGGATCTTGGAGTAAACATGGAGATAAAATTGCTAGAAACAAACATTTTGATGCTTATAAGAAGCATCAAGCCTAAATAGATGCATAGATGGTGTCTATTTGTATATGCTTATACAATGTGGAAAGTGTCATCTGGACGGATTAGTCAAAAATCGAAATGGTGAGGCTAGCCTGACATCTAGACGGAAGCCTAGAAGGATTTCTACAACATTGATTAATATGCAATCAAATTTTAGTCTCAAATATTTGATATCACGTATTGGTTAAAAACAGGTTACCTGTAAAAGTAATTTTCCATAATTTTTGTGAATAGAAAACTGAAAGCAAATACCAAATCATTGTCTAAATTAAAATCACTCATTTATGAAGCTCTTGTTCAAACAAATTGAGTCGTCTGATTATATATTTGTATATCATTAAGATGAATAATAACTATAGTTCTGGAAATTTATAATAGATTACAAACTATCCATGAAGTTATAATACAGTTATGAAACTACTAAATAATTAAGGATGCATTCTTAAACAACACAAAAGAGCACACAAAAGGGGCATTTGAAGAGAGCACAGAAGGAGAATGGTTCGCAAAAAGAGAATGCATTCTTATATTAAGAAAGGGGCATTTATAATTTTATTATTACCAACTTATTGTTAACTCTTTTGTCTTGATTTAAAGATGTTTTATATTACCAATTGTTGTATTTAATCCTTTTGTGACTACTAATATTCTGCATAGCAATTCCTTTACGTCCAACATATCGTTGCATGTCCGCAGCAGACACATGTGCAACTGCATATGTACTATAAGTAGCCCAAATACAATTTTAAAAAATAGATAATATCGGTTTGGTGTCCTAATTTGCTATGGGAAGCTATTAAAGTCTGGGACTGCTGATTTTATAATATCACGTGACATTAACACAACAAATTTTAAAACCTCGTGAAAATAAACACAAACCGTGCTATCCGATTGTTGAAACTTTTAGCAACCTTACTGTATAGGAGCATTCGAAGCAATTGCATTCAATAAGATGGCTACTTTTTCCCTAATGCAAACATTGACCGTTGCCTTTAACCTGAACCTTCCAACCACTCACACAATGTAAGAAAATAAAGTCTTTTCATTCGGAAGATTCGTTAGTAAAGTTTTGCATGATTGTATGGTATATTGTTAATCCAGTGAATGATCATGCGTGATCATGCATGCGGAAGTGCGAATTCGGTCTGTTGGAGCTTTCTTTGTCATTCTAGTTTTCATAATTGCTTGTATATCATCTAAATTTTCAGCATTAGAATTTGAAGAAAAACCTTTGTCGACCGGTTTGGCCATCGAAATGAAGTTGAAGAAGTTGATGAGGAGATGAAATGGAGATGTGGTGAAGTGGAGAAGAAAGCAAAGTGATTATTAATGGGATAAATGGTCTGTTAGTGAGAATTAACGATTGGGGTTTTGACGCCCCTGACCCATCAGATTCCAACAGTTGCTTTTGGCCAAATCCATATTAGTGGGTTTGGCCATCGAAATGAAGTTGAAGAAGTTGATGAGGAGATGAAATGGAGATGTTGTGAAGTGGAGAAGAAAGCAAAGTGATTATTAATGGGATAAATGGTCCGTTAGTGAGAATTAACGATTAGGGTTTGACGCCCCTGACCCATCAGATGCCAACAGTTGCTTTTGGCCAAATCCATATTAGTGGGACCCACTTACGGTGCGTCTGATGCGTCCAACATGATGCCACGCTCTAAATGACAAGCTCATTAATCATTGCAAAACTTCACCTTTTCCATCTTGGTCATATTAAAAGCTTGAATATATATATATATATATATATATATATATAGAGAGAGAGAGAGAGAGAGAGAGAAGAGCGATCAGGGACACCCCTGTTTGTGAGCATCCCTTTAGCACCTCTGCCGGTCCGTGAGCTACGGCGATCCAAATCGAACGAGAATTTGTAGATATTGAGCTCGTTCCGACATTCGTACAATAATATATTTGGTGTTAAAATTTAACGGTTTGAATAAATGTCTGAACGGTGAATAATTGAGCTAAGATTTTGAATATGCTACGGATGTCGGAACGACCTCAAATTTTGGATAGGTCCTTAAATATATGTGGATTTTCCGACATTCATACAATAATATATTTGGTGTTAAAATTTAATGGTTTGAATAAATGTCTGAATGGTGAATAATTGAGCTAAGATTTTGAATATGCTACGGATGTCGGAACGACCTCAAATTTTGGATAGATCCTTAAATATACGTGGATTGAATATCTACAAATTCTCGTTCGATTTGAATCGCCGTAGCTCACGGACCGGCAGAGGTGCTCATAAACAGGGGTGCCCTCGATCGCTCCTCATATATATATATATATATATATATATATATATATATATATATATATATATATATATATATATAGAGAGAGAGAGAGAGAGAGAGAGAGAGAAATTCTTTCACATTAAAAATTGTTGTCTCAATTTTCACCAAATCCATATAATAATTTAATGTGGGCAAATCAACTGCATCTCCATCACCTCTGGTTTCATATTCTATCAGTCGCTCGCCGCTGTGTCCATGAGTTACTTGATGTTATGTGAAAGGATAATAGTCAGGGGTGCCCCCGATCGCTCCTCATATATATATATATATATATATATATATATATATATATATATATATATATATATATATAGAGAGAGAGAGAGAGAGAGAGAGAGAGAGAGAGAGAGAGAGAGAGATTCTTTCACATTAAAAATTGTTGTCTCAATTTTCACCAAATCCATATAATAATTTAATGTGGGCAAATCAACTGCATCTCCATCACCTCTGGTTTCATATTCTATCAGTCGCTCGCCGCTGGGTCCATGAATTACTTGATGTTATGTGAAAGGATAATAGTCAAAATGGTTCTTGTTGTTGTGATTTTTTTTTTTTTTTAAATAAAAATAAAAATAGGGAGTATGTAGGCGATTTCAGGTATTAAGAATGGAACAAAGAAGGCAAAACCAAGAACTGATTTAGTGTTCAGTTTGGATAGAATGAAAGAATGCTCAAATTCATATCATGTTTATGGGCCAAAAAAATATTTAAACTTCTAAATTATGGAGGGACTTAAAATTAATGTTTTAATTATTTGAAAATAAGTGAAGCACTTGTTCTGAATATTTTAAAATTCAAGGCAAAATCAAGATGGATATTCCATTCTCTAATTGGTCTTAAGTTAAATTTTGAATTTGATTCCATCATTTGGTAGATTTATCATTTTAGATCAATGTTACTGCTAATGATTTGAATTTGAATGTTCACCAATCTCCCATTTTAGAGATCAAATAGCGGTCTAATTCAACCTCATATTTAAATTGCAATTAGAAATTGAATTTCTGTCCCAAAATTCCAAATTAGAGAGTGACATCTTTTTATGATCTCTCATATTATTGTATCTGAATTATAGTTTAAGATATCAAAGTTGTTAACCAATTGATTAATCCGACCTTTCAAGAAATTCATATAATTATCTTTTTTTCTCCTCCTTCATCCTATCATACTACTAAAGTTGGTATAAGATTTTGACTTGTTATAACTTTACGTGACCATATGAATGGCTTGAATATGTCTGAAATTGGTGATTGATAAGTTTCAGTATCGAAATTCCTTTTTCTTGCAGTGCGGATGTTGCAATTGGGGTGAGGCCAGCCTGTTCAATTGCGTTGCGTAAACCCAACTAAAGCAGATGGAAGGAAAGAAGTAAAAAATAATGTCCTAAGGCAGAATTGAACTTGGGTCATTTAGACTCCAAAGTGCACAAGACAAAACCACTCTACCATATATATGAATATTCATTAATAATTTAACTAAAAAATTATAAATAAATTAGTCAAATTGTTGCCCTCATTTATGTAATATTAACTAAAGCAGATGGAAGGAAAAAGGCAAAAGTAACGTCCCAAGCCAGAATTGAACTTGGGTCAATTAACTCCAAAACGCACGAGACAAAACCAGTCAACCATATAAATATTCATGAATACCTCACCTATACAAGTTTAAATATATTAGAAATTGTTGCCCTCATTCCTGTGTAGCCCTAGGCCTAAGATTTGGATCTTTGGTTGTCTACCCCTTGGGTCGGGCCTGATTGTAATACAATTATTGATGGATGTGATCCTGATTTTAGACATACCTTTGGATACATATAGTTTCATATTCGCATTTACGTTTAAAATTATTTTGGAGCATCACATACGTGGATATGGATGAATATCATGTATTATTCTACCGTTAACGATTAATAAATCAAAAAATATAAATATAAAAAATTGCTCTAAGATTATTTTTTACCCCTTCAATCCTATCAATTACACAGGTATGAAAAATAAACAAATATGATGCTAATATATAGTTTTGAGAAGTTACTGTGCATTAAATGCATATTGTATAAACTATTAACTTAGAAAAAAAATACATATCTTTTGTTGTACTAAAATAAACATGAGAAATAGTACATATCGATTAACGATTAATTAATCGAGAAATATAAATAGAAAATTTTGCTCTAAGAAACGTAAATATCATATTTATCATTTTGTTATATTTTGGAGAAATATTTTGTATACTGAAACATTTCATGTACAGAGCAGCAACCTTTTCATTTTCCATTTTAGTTTTAGTATCTAACTATACTCATCATGCTGCAGGGATTGCCGGCACTAACAGGACGAAGAAGCCTTACCCTACTCTCAAATTTTGCTTCTATGAAGAGCTACCATAGGACTGTAATGCTAATATTTTCTATTTTCCTTTATCTGATTTATTTTTTATCAAAGACAGAAAACAAAACTTTAACTTTGTTTGGTCGTGTTGGTAATTTGTTGAGCCGGGTGATTTAGTTCAGATATATGTTATATTAATTGGTTTGCATTCTTTTGTTTTTCTAAACTACAAAATGAGGTACTACGGCTGAGAATTGTATTCATTTATGTCATTCGTTACTGAGAATTGTATTCATTTATGTCATTCATTACTGAAAAACTTGATGATTGTTGCTTTACTTAAAGTCTATACAATATAATGAAAGAAACTGACAGTTTGATTACCTTTTTTAAAAAAAAAAAAAATCAACATGGTGTTTCACTAATCTTTGTTAAACGTCAACCGACAATATGTTACCAAAAAAAAAAGTTGCAGGGATACAATTTTCTTTTTTCATGCAAATTGATATTGCAGCTTCTACCTTGGTAATGTTCATATAGAATAGAAACGTGGCTTTGCGTTTCTTGATCACAGCTCAAGGTGTAGACTACGGTGCCCTATACAAACGGGTATCAGCATCATTGTAGGTCGCACCATCTTAAAAAAAATTACTACTTTAATCTGAACTTAATTGTGGCTAGCAGATGATGAGACCCCCCCCCCCCCCCCCCTTCTGTCTTTTCTTTTAAATTTCCTGAAATTAAGTGTAGGTAGTTTTAAAATGATTCTTTATATTGAGATGCATAATAATTACGCTTCTCTATACAATGATGATGTTTACATTTTATATTTAGGTTCGAGCAGAGCCGGCCCTGTATATGTGGAGGCCCCTAGACCAAAAAATTTCCAGAGGTCCAAACTTGTATGTCGTAAAATCAAATAGGAAGAGCATGGAAGGGAAAATTTATTACATGAGCTTTCCCAAAATCGAACCCTGCTCGCATCGGAGAAAGCCACTTGCACAAACCACCAGATCAACACTATTTCACATTAAAGTTCTAACTACATGTCACTATTATGAACTAAAAATTAGAAAGTTTGAGGCCTCCCTTCTTCCTCTTCCTCCTCCCCCCAAGCCCGAGGCCCTAGGCGGCCGCCTGGTTGGCCTGGGCCCAGGGTCGGCTCTGAGTTTGAGTTGTAATCTCTACGTAGAATAAGTCTATATATCAGCAGATTAACATTTCTATAACAATATTTTAATTATTGTTTCTGAAATGTGTTTTTTTAGGTTTCAAAAGATTATCCAGCCAAATTTTATATTGCATTTCCTTCCACAACACAAATAAAAGTTTAATGTTACCATTTGTACGTCAAGTAAAAAAGAAAAGAAATAGTCTTTGAAATAAAAAAAATGACTTCTTTTTTTGAAATCCTGGCTTCATCCCTGAGTCCACTGCAATACAAAATTTTTATGAAATGTTCTCAATGAGTAGGAGAGAAAAGCACCAAACTATTGTGAGATATATTAGCAGTAAAAGTGAATTTTTTTTTTTTTTTTTAAGAAAAAACGCTCATGAAAGAGCAAATCTCAACGAGTAGGAGAAAAAAGCGCTAAACTGTTGTGAGATATATTAGCAGTAAAAGTGAATATATTTTTGTATTTTCTGTTTAGTCCCGACATCGTGAGATAAATCAAACCGCCAACTCCAAGGTCTATATACGTATTTGTATTTATATAGATATAAACCATATTGTTGCAATATATGTTACTAGCTAGTAAGAGCGAATATATTGTTGTATTTTATTTTAGCCCCCCATATCTTAAGATAAATCCAATATCAAACTATATATATAGGGCAGTGTTCCGCTACACCTTTTACATTGAACGTGAACTCTACCCCTGAATTTCAATCACTCATTCTCTCTCTTTCCACTAAAAAAGAATATTAAAATCAGAATGAATGACTGAGATTCAGGGGGAGAACTCATGTGCAATATAAGAGGTGTAGTAGAACGCTGCATATATATATATATATATATATATATATATATATATATATATATTGTGTGTGTAACAATCACTGAAACAAATAAATGAGACTTCCATTTCTTCTCTCTAATGGTTTCCATGTTTATTCATTTTATATGATTTAGTTATAGATACCAAAATAGGTAAGCGTTTTTTAGATCTAATTCATAAATCTGATTATATTAATTTATCTTTTAGTTCTCATTCTACCACAAATTTAATTCGTCAGGCTCATTTGATTTTTTTTTCCAGATCTTATTATATCACCATTATTGTTACTTGGCCTTTTGGCTCGGCTACTTCCGACTATTTAGATAAGTATGGCATGATGATTATCGAGCGGATGACCTAGAGTGACAATCTGAAAGCCCAGGTGTAATAACTCGGATTGCCCAAGTGTAATTTTTGCTATCAACGTATAAGCTGGATGAAATAGCAACGGTAAAAAAAATGGCGTCTTGCCTCTGAGCTATTTGGCGATTTTTGCTTCTTCTGTCTCGCGATTTCTCTTCGCGCTCTCTCTGTTCTATCGCCTTTTCTTCTCTACAACTGCAAGCTTCTTTGAGAAGTCCTTCGTTCTGTGATTGATCTCGTATCTCTTGCCCTATTTTTTAGGGTTATGTCGATGCCTGCTTGTTCTGGTGTGTTTGATCTTTCTGGGTCCTTCTCGATTGGCTGCCCATCGATTGATACAATCAACGACTCGATTAAAGCAGTTTTTTTTAGGTTCCTTCCTTGTCGAAATCACTGGTTCGTACTCGATGGTCATTCGATTGGCAGATCTGGATTCTTTTGTGGCTTTATCGAGCTTTCAGTTTCTACTTGTGGCGGGCTTCTTTTTGGAGCTTATACCATCTTATAATGACTCTTTAAGGTTAGCTTTGCTTGTTTTCCAGGGAACAACCCACGATATACCTTCTATAGTGACTGGATCTACAACCGTCTACAGCCGTAAACAAGGCGAAGGAGATTTCACCACTCCTTTCGCACCTCGTTTGCGGTTTAAGGGTTCGCGTGTCCAATCTTTAACGATCGTCCCTGACTTTGTCGTGGGTGAGGTTGTTTGTGGAGGCTTGTTCGGTAATGACTTCTGTGAGATATTTGAGCCAGAACCTTATTGTGATAGGGATTTGACCATCGCATCACAATCAGTACTTGGCCCTCCTCCTTACGTTTTAGCCGGCATCGCGCCGCCGAAGAAAGGGAACAGTGGGCAGCCTTCCGGTACTCGACGCCGACGTAGAATACGTCGACGAAAGAGAACCAAAAAGGCTATCGCTGCTGCCCCGACTTCGTCGCCATTTGTTGCACTTCTTGACAGGTGTCCGAGCTTTGGCGATCTCGAAGTTCTGAATTTGGTTGACTCCGGTTTTTTCGGCTACTTGGTTGAGAACGAGGTGCAGCCTGTTTCTCTTGCGTGGGATCAGATGCAGACAGTTCATAAGGGCTCTCAATTTTTAGATGTTTGCGCTTTGGTGGCTGCCGAAGGAGTTTTAAACTCAACACAGTTGCTTGGTATGGTGAGCAACCTGATGATAACAGGCTATTTCAGTTGATACCTGAGGTTTGCGTGTTCACACCTTTTTCCTGCTTTAATATTTCAGATTGGTTTTATGTCTTTGTGCTATCGGTTGTGGTTTGTGATGATCATGTTTTATTGAGCCATCCCATGAAACACGCTTGTGTGTGCTCCCCACCGTCGCGATCTGCTCTTCGAAGGATCTACGGGTGGGTCACGTGTGTGTTGGTTTGTCGTCTCATGTGGGTTTATCTTGCTCGATTTCGGTTGTTCTACTGGTCAGCGAACGTGGGGTTTCTTTTCTCGGATGCATTTCCTTTTGCATTGTCCCTAACTACTATGTTCCTGTTGTATTGTTTTGGTTTTCTTTCGAAAACCATTGCTTTGTTATGTCTTATAGTGGTATTCCTTGGATCGGTCTCTTGGTTCTGGCACTCCTTTGGTACCTGGTTGCCTGGTTGATCATATATATGTTGTTGGCTTTATTTTATGGCTCTGGGTTTGTGTCGGCTCACGGCAGGGTTTTTGGTGACTTGTTTGTGATGCTTTCGGTTCTACTGGTATTCGTTCATTTGGGTAGGACGGATCGTCTGTTGTTCTGGTATCGATTGCAGTTCGGCGTATGTCTTCTGCATATAGTTATCACTATTGCTGATAGCTATATGAGGAACACATGTACCCCCAATCGTATGCCATTTTTTTTTGGGTCCCTTGGTTTGTAGCCTGTTGTTCCTCCGTTGACGATTCCCTCCCCCGATAGGTCCCACTCTACTTTGTTGCATTGTCAACTTAATGACAATATGGTGTTTAGGGAAACCTTATATCATTGTGTGTTGCACTTCTGTTGCAACACCACCTTTCGGCCCCCTCCCCCCTCCAGGCCTCCCCCCGTTTTCCTTTTCTCATACGATCCCCCTTCTTAGCAAGGACGAGATAGTGATCATAAATGATCGGTTAGCTCGCCTTGCTAAGAATTCCCAACCTCCTCAGTCGGGTTTGTGTCTTGTTTCTCCTACCTCTACCAGGTTTACAGGAAGACTTCAGGTTCTCCTGTAGACGGTGAGGCTGTCGTCAGTTTTGACTTTCTACCATCTTGTACCGTTCGACGTAGACAGCGGTCGGTTTCCTGCACTCCCCGCACCATTCGTACATGCTCTATAGCGGCGTCCAAGCAGATCGTTCGATCTACTTGACATACGCTTTTCTTATCTGATCTGGTCTTTGTTTTCCTCTTTTCTCTTACTTCTCTTTTGCTCCTTTTCTGGTTCTTGTGTCCCTCTCTAGTTTTTCTAAAGGCGAATTTTTTGTTTTGGAACATTCGCGGTTTAGGGAATGATGCGTCGATGGCGAGGCTCAAACACATCGTTAAGAAGCACTCCGTCGGGTTAGTGGTACTCCTGAAACCTTTCATAGGTCCAGAACAAGTCATTAAGTCTGCTCTCTCCATTGGCTTTGGTGGTGCCTTAGCCATCGTTAAGAAGCACTCCGTCCGGCTTGTTTTTGACTCCGCTTAGCTTTTTTCTATGGCCTTCTCTTCTCCTCGCCTTGCCTCTTCCTTCCTGTTTTCAGTGGTTTATGCTAGATGCGATCGTATTAAGCGACTTGACCTTTGGCCGGACATTATTTCGCTCAATGATTTGGGGTTCATGATCTCGGTTATATGGGCGACTTTAATGTAGTCGCTTCTCAAGCGGAGAAACATGGTGGCTCCTCTGTAAACAGGGCAGTAGTAGCGGACTTCAATTCGTTCGTTGCAGCTCTGGCCTAGCAGAGATACCTTTTGTGGGCTTGGCTTTTACCTGGTGTAACAAATAAGAGGGGCCGAACCGTATTCTTTCTAGACTTGACAGAGTCTTCGGATCGGAAAGGTGATTCAGCCTTCCATTATCTTACTTTGTTACTCATCTTCACCGCACCTTCTCGGATCATGCTCGATGATACTCCATTGTTCTCCCTTCTCCCTGTCCGGTCCCTCTTCTTTTAGGTTCCAGAGTATGTGGAGATCCCACCACTCTTTTCATCAGGTAGTGGCGGATTCGTGGAATTCTCCAGTCCTTGGCTCTCCCTTTGTAATGTTCTCTCGTAAGCTGAAACGTCTTAAGGTTTGCCTCAAGGCTTGGAATTTGCAGGTTTTCAAGAAATTTTTTGACTGTGTTAGAGCAGCCAAAGAGATTCTCGTCTTAGCATAAGCCTCTTTTGATGAGTATCCTTCTTCTGCTAACAAGGAGGCATGGGCGCTAGCCCGACTCGCCTTCTCTTTGTAGCTCGTATTGAGAACGAGTTCCTACGTCAGAAGGCTAGGATCAAGTGGGTCGTCGAAGGAGATACAAACTCCAAATTCTTTCATTCTTTTATTCGTAAGAAGAACAACTTGCTCTCCATCCATCAGATCCAACTCCCTGATCTATTCCTTACTTCCTTACCAGAGGAGATTAGAGAGACGATTTTATCCCATTTTCAGTCTTTCTTGGGTGCCCCCTCAGTGTATTTTTCTGACCCTTCCCACTTAGCTTATCTTACCATCTGATAACATCGACCTAACAGCTCCTCCTTCCTCCAAAGAAATCTGGGCTTGCGTTTTTGCTCTCAGCAAGGACGGTGCGTGTGACCCGATGGTTTTAACGCTGTGTTTTTTAAGAGTGTTTGGCCGATCATTCAGGCGGATTTTTGGTTGGCCATGTAATTCTTCTTCTCCGGTGGAGATCTCTCTAAGGGGTGGACTTCCACTAACTTGGTCCTTATCTCGAAGTGCGAAAATCCTCGTTCATGCGCGGATTTCCGTCCGATCATCTTGTGTAACTTCTCTAATAAGATTATCTTCAAGGTGTTAACTTCTCGTCTAAAACCTTTTCTGGACCGCGTTATCTCATCTTCTCAGGTGGGGTTCGTTTAAGGACGTTTAATTACCGATAACATCCTTTTAGCTCAAGAGAAGATCTCTCATATTAATCGCAAGATCAGAGGCTCTAACTTAGTCGTTAAGCTTGACATGGCATTAGTTTACAACCATATGTCTTGGTTCTTCATCATCAAGGTGCTGAGGGCTTTTGGCTTTCCGGATACCCTAATCGTTCTTATTTGGAAGCTTATATCCAACTATTGGTTCTCTGTTCTCATTAACGGATCAACCAATGGTTATTTCCGGTCTGGAAGGTGATTCTTCAGAGAGACGCCCTTTCTCCAACTTTGTTCGTCATCGCCGGGCCGCGCTTTCGAGCGCGGTTTACACTCTCTCACGTTAGCAGGCCAGATTCAACGTTTCGGCATCCCTTGTGGTTGTCTGCTAGTTTCTTCCTTATCTTTCGCGGATGACATTATCATTTTTACCAATGGTAATCGTCGCTCCGTACGACGTCTTCTTACCTTCATTCAGCAGTACGAGAGTTCATCGGGTCAACTCGTAAACACTGCTAAAAGATGCTTTGTCCCAACGTCAGACTTGTCCCCGACCAAGTCTTCGTGGATTGAAACCTTCTCAGGGTTTAAGGCCGCTTCGTTCCCTTTACCTTACCTGGGTATCGTACTTTACCGACGAAGGAAGCTTAACGCCTTATTTGACCCTCTGACCGACAAAGTTAGGGGTAAGATAATAAGGTGGAACGCGACCCTCCTCTCTCAAGATGGGAGACTTACTCTTATCAAGTCAGTTCTCGATTCCCTTGGTTCACATGTCTTTGCAGCCATGACTCCTACCTCCTTCTTCTTCCGTGCTTATTGTTTATTGACTTCATCCTTTTTATGGGGAAAACGGGATAACACCAACCGTCATCATTGGATTGCTTGGGACATCGTTTGTCGTCCCAAAAACGAAGGAGGTCTTGGTCTTCGAAATCCAAAGGATGTGTGTACTGCCTTTACTTGCAAGTTGTGGGCTCGTTTTGAAGCAAAGGACTCGCTTTGGGCGACGTTTCTCCATGCTAAGTACCTCTGATTACGAATTACACCGGTATTCCATCTTACGCTGGTGAGACTTGGAAACGGATGCAATCCTTGAAGCTCCTTTTTGACGCACATGGTGGTGGGTCAGGATGGGATGGCAGTCCTTTCTCGATCAAGGCAGCGTTGAGTGCGGCGAGGGTATGTACTTCAAAGCTTCCTATTTTTTCTTTCATTTGGGATATTCGACTTCCTCCAAAAGTGCCTATGTTTATGTGGCGAACTCTTCACGAAGGCTTGTTGATGGACGAGAATCTCAGAAGAGTTGGCATTTCTTTGGTATCCCGCCGCAGATCCTGTAGAGCTAATCCATTGGAGTCCCTTGCTCACTTGTTTTTCTTCAGCTTTTGTGCTAGGTCGGTCTGGAACTACTTCGAGAATTTAGTTGGTCTCCGAAGTAATGCGTCTTCTCTTCCTGAATTACTGCGCATTTGGTGGGCAGGCATCTCAGGCAAGTTTCTCCGTTCTATACTTTTCTGCATTATCTGCTGGCATTTATGGTGCTCGCGGAATAAGGCCATATTCGATGAGGTTCCTATGGATCCTCCCACTATCATTCGACGAGTTAGGAATGACGTTTTCCTTGTGTTTCATGGTAGACCTTATAGGGGTATCTTGGGCACCCGCTCTCGGCATTTGGCTTGGATTTTTGATATTGCTCCAAGTCCACCATCTGCCCGAGCGGGTATTGGTTAACAGTTCTTTTTATGTGGTTTTTCTCTCGTCGTACACCTTCCCCCCCATGTCGACTTATTCTGTTTTCTAGGTCCTAGATTATAGGTTATTTGGGTTATACTTGGCCATCGGAGCAGGATCTTTGGCTTGGAGCAGGATGGTTAGGACTATTGCTTAGTCTGGATAGGGTTGATTTATGCTATGAGTCCCTTTGGTATTGGGGTTCAAGCTACCTTCAGTTGTTTGTCTTCTTTCCGACATCATCGGCTTTCCCCGAGTTTGATTAGATGCTCAGAGTTTTAGCGCGCTTTGCAGCTCACTTCGGAGGATGCTTCTGATAGCTTGTTTCTTTTTCCTTATCTGGTTTTGTACGGCTTTGTACTTCTGTTTTTTTCTTACAGCTTTGTAGTGGTCTATTAACTACAAATTTGCTTTTGTTCGCCATTGGAGAAAGTCTATTTTTCTCCCTTTTGTTATTTAGATATCTTTTATGCCAAAAAATAAAATAACTCAGATTTTGGCTATAACTAATTTAGTTATTTAATTTGATTTCAAAAATGATATTTTTGCAAATGATGAAATTTGACCACGAAACCTACGCCATTACATCTGTAATAAAATTCTGGTCAACTTTCATGTTTGAAACTTTGTGAATGGAGTCTATATGAAAAGTTACAAACAAAATACGAAAACGGACAGAAAATAAATCAAGCACAATATTATACAAATTGTAATTAATAATTCCCTTGCCACCTCACTGCCATATCGAACATGGCGACTGATCGGGCGGTCGACCACTTGGTCGATACAGGCAGTGGCATGGGCTAGGGTTAAGTTATATAAAAGTTATATATACAAACGGATTTTTCTGGAATTCAATCTGATGATTCAGGGCCATTTCTACGCCTATAAATAAAAGGCTAGACCCCTACTCTTTGGCTCATATTTTCAGGAGGCAGCAACGAAGTTCTGCCATTCTCCTCAATCCCCCAATCTCTTCTAAAACCTAAAATATAAACATATACAAATTTAACCAACAGGGATTGGAGAGGTCGAATTCAGATTTATGCAAAAAGGTTGGTTCTTCGATTAGGTAATTCTTATTGTTTAAATTTCCTTCTTCTTTTCCTATTCTTCTTTTAGATCTATAAATCTAAATTAGTGTTTGTAAATCCCTTTTCTAAATAAATTTTAGATCTATAAAATTTGGGAATTGTAAGCCCAAAAACTGCGTTTAGATTCAAGTTTGGATAGCTTTTAGGTGAGTGGGAAATATATTCATTGTTTATAATAGCTTATATAACTCGTTTGTGTTGAATCTGAATTATATGCCTAAAATTTTATTAGATTTGTTTGTTTTCGTCAAATCTGAAATTTGTAAATTATGTATGAATTTCTAGGCCTTTTAGTTTAAAATTAGTCATATTGCATATAATTATTCTTAGATTGTTTGTGGTTATTGTAAACACCTTGGATTTGGAAACCAGTCCCAAAATTGTTGATGTGTAGTATTTTTTTCCAGATTCATAGGATTTGGGTGTTGATTTGTGATTTATTCAGTTTTGGTTAGATTAATAATCCTGTTTTTATTTGATAATGCTGCGGTCGTACTTGGTTATTGTAAATATGCCCTTTTTGTTCTTTTTAAATGCAGATGCATTATTTGAGTAAGAAATATAAACAAATCAAATTGGAAGGGATGTGTAAATTCACATATGTTTGCATGTAGTTTACATTAGCCATTCCAAAAATAAATATTTTGTATTTCCTGTGATTTGAAATATGAAGATATTTCTTTTTTAAATAATCTAGGCAAAATTTACAATAATTACAGTTATTAACCTTTTAAGGAGATTTTGAATTTTAAACAAGATTAAAAAAAGTTGTTTTGGTCGTTAGTTTAGACCAGAACATTAATAGTAAATATTAATAAAATAAAAATTAGTAACTACATTAATCTCGCGCTCAATATATATATATATATGTTAATCTTATCTGTGCAAATCTACGTAAATAACACTATTATATCAATAAATGTTTATTGTTACGGGGATGTATATGAAATATAACTCATATTATATGGAATAAATATTATGACCGTTATAACAATAAACGTGGAATTGATTTGCTATATTTAAGAATGTCACGAATAAGGTAATAAATATTACAACCATATATGTTTCGGAAAAATGAATTGAATAAGGAATAAATGACTAAATGGTTACAATTTAAATTGCGATTAGGAATAGGGATTGTAACTCCAACAAAGGAAATAAAATCAAACCCTAGTATCACCAATTTTCGACCTTAGCACACGACAGTTAAACTCCAACTTAACATCTAGGTGCAAATTTTCAACGAGTGTGCTAGATATTAAAGAATGAGAAGCCCAAGACTCAAATAAATTAAGAAAGGAAAAACTAAAGATATATATGACAACCTTCAACGACCGTCTTCTTCATATATCCTGAAATGGATGCCCATTGGTGGAAGAAACTGCCTCTAGAGCATAAGCCCGAGCTCGCTGGGTTGAAGCTTGAGAAGCAGCTCAAGGTTTTGATGGGAAATGCTTTAATGTGTCCTTTTCGGTTATAAATAAAATAATTTAACTTTAAATGATCTCCTCCAAATTTGTAGTCCTTAGTATAATGTCTAATCTTGTTACAATCATAGCACTTCGCGTCTTTCTTTGGTATTATTCCTTTAGTTCCCATTCCTCCCTGTCATTTCCTCTTATCTTTCCTAGCATTTTTTCCTTCACCTCTTTGTGCCATCTCCTCTTTTCCTTTATTTTTCTTAGCATCCGTAAATACGCCATCTCTACAAAGCTCTCGAATGTCACCCCCATTAGAGTACGACTAGCAATTAAACCTTATAATGAATAATTTAGCCCTTTTTCAAACTTAAGCGCCTTCTTGTGCAAATTGTTAACCAATTCCAACTTGAAACTTGCAAGGTCATTAAACTGATTTACATGTATCTTTATTGTCAAATCAATTTGTTTAAGGATTGCGAAATTTTAGAATTGAACTCCTTCCTCAGCATATGATCGAAAATTTGTCCCAAATATTATTTGGAAACCCTCCCAAGTCATTTCATTGGTATTTGCTTCTAAAATCTCCCGCCAACACAAAGGTTCTCCTTGTGGCTATGAGTGGGAAAGTTGTCTCCTAACTATATCATCTAAGTCCATGTTCTCAAATATCCTCTCACAATGACAAATCCAAGCCTATCCTACTTATAAGACTCTGTACCTTTTAATGGATTACCTCCATGATTAGCATAATTGTTGCATAATTTAGGAAAATCAGCAATGCCGGTAGGCAAATAGAGGCTCAACCAACTATAATTTTTGCCTACACTCTAGCTTGAGGCTTAGCTTGTGTCATAGCTTAGATATATTGTTGAAACAAAGCGAACATATAACGCCTGAGATCTAAAAAACGTATGGAGTGTAGATATCTCTATCTATGGATAAGATTAAATTAGTTACTCACAAAGATAACTCAAAGAAAGAAAGAGAAATGAGAACTTGACAAGGAAAGGAGATGGATATGAGAGATTTTTAACAAAATCTTTCGAAAATAGTTATATTTATACTTCCAAAATACTAGTTTCAAAATTATTTTTGAAAAATCTGTTGCTCTTCAATTTAGTCAAGGAATGCTGAAACTGCTCTAATACTAACTAGGATAACTCATACCCCTTGATATACCCGTCTCAGTCATATAAAAATACCGATCATTACATTCCCTCTGCCTCCTTAGAATTTCCCCCCTAAAATGTCCTAACAGACACAAGCGAACACAATATCTTGCATGCTTAACATCCAAGAGAAATCAGCCTACCATCCAGTCTAGCATCCAACAAAATGAATTCGTAACCAAGCATGCAAATTTCTAATGGTATAATAAATAATGGAACAACTTTATACGCTAAAGGGAACTTAATGTCGGAAAATTATGATCAGATACCATGTCCTCATGCCTTCCCCATCTTCCTTATACAATCGCCTTCATCCTCTCTCCATTGCATCTTAACTAGTTCAACTACCTTTCTCCTAACCTATTTTGTGTCGTTCCCCACAAATCGAAGTGGTTTACGAGGTCTCGAAACTTCATGCCTTTTCATCTTCTAACTAATTTGGTGCTTTTACAACAACTGAGTCCTGAATAAACTTCCGCAGGCAAGAGACATAAAAACATTGTGCATACCCGCCATCTTCAGAGATTGAACTTCTTTATAGGCTACTCAACAATCGAGAAGAGTCCAATAAATCTAGGTACCAACTTTCCTTTTCTACCAAATCTAACAACACTCTTCAAATGTAAAACTTCCATAAATACCACATCACCTCTAGAGAATTCCTAATCTTTCATTATATTATAAATGTACCTATTCTGACGACCTTGAGAAGCCTTCATTTATTGCTAGATGAACACTATCTTTTTTTGACGTCTTTTGAATCATATATGAACCAAGCATTTATTTCTCTCCCGCTTCCCACCAATAAGATAGTACATTACATGGTCTTCTATGTATAGCCTCATATGGTGTCATGCCAACACTCGATTTGTAAATTTTATTATAATAAAACTCAACAAGAACTAAGTAATCATCTCAAGATCCACTAAAATCTATGATACAAGCTTTAAGAACATCTTCCAAGATCCAATTTACTCTCTCAGTTTGCTCATTTATTCGAGGATGATAATCTATAATTAGAAGAAACTCTGTTCCCAACATTTTTGAAGACTTCTAAATCCACTTCTAATAGAGCATCTCTATCACCATACTTTTAGGCACTCATATAATTGAACAATCCATTTCACGCAGCTAACCTGGATGTTGTTCTAATTGACTTGACAGAGATGCATCTTTCATTTTTGGCCAAATGAAAAACCACTGCCCAAATACTATAATAACATGTCCTTATCCTAGGAAATCCATTAATAAAATCCATAGACACTTTCTCTCATTTCCAAGTAGGAACATCTAATGGTTGGAACAATCCACTTAGTTTCTTCTATTCAGCTTTTACTGATTGACAATTCATACGTTTAGAGAAAAAACTTACCAATATCACTTCTCTTACCATCCTAATAGTGAGTCCACTTTATATCTCATCAACTTGGAGTGATGACACTCTCTTAAAACTTTGTCTCTAAGGTCATTAACATTTGAAAAATATAACATTTTGACTTTACGATGGCATCCATCTTAATGGATCTCATGTTGCTTTAAATCTTTAGATTTTATTCCATCTCAGTCTTTTCCACATTTGTTGCTAGCTTAGTATCCCATTTTCGGATACCTTCAATCTACTCTATAAGAGTAGGTCTAATAGAGAAACTTGCCAATATTTCAGGATCTAACTCACAATCTGGCCTGAAATCAAATCTAGTAAAATACTCTAGCTGTTTCCACTCCAAGAACATTTCCCTTAAACTACGTGGAATGTCCCGTATTTTTATGGCGTAATAATTAATTTAATTATTTAAATAGTGATTTAGAGAATTAAATGGTCGTGTAATTAAATAATATAGAATATTTAATTAATATTATAATTAAACAATATATTAAATTCTGAAATAATCGGAAATAGTGAATTGACAATATAATGTGAACTGGACAATTCAAAATATATATAATTCAGTTTGGAATTGAATTCGAATAACGAATATATTATATAAACGACAGTTGAACGTATAATTATAATATAATTAAAATCGAGCTCGAAATGGCGCGGTAGTTCGCTATTTGGCGATTTGAACTTCAACTGAATATACAAGGTCCATTTTAAATCGGATTTCCGTGAAACAAGAAATGTTCGGAGCTGGTGAAGTATATTTTTCTAGTGGAAGAGAAAAATCGGGATTTCATTGTGTAGATTTTGATTTATGTCCAAATCAAATTTTAGAAAAGTCGCTATGGAATTCCTTTATAATTTATAACGATAAGGAATTTCAATATAAATTTGATTATTGATTCAACCGGGATTTGAATATCGAGTTGAAAATCCCATTGGAGCTGTATGATATTCTAGTGTGGATATATATGATAATATTTATTTTTAAATATTATATTTAATTGTTTTTAAATATATTTATATATTTAAAAGGGTTATTTAGAGCTTTTAAAATAACTAGTTTTGCAAACGAACTCAGTTTTCGACGAAACTAGTTTTGTTGGATCCGTAATATTAAATTATTGCTAGATTTTAGTTTTCGTGATTTTTGAAGTCAGTATGTGGTCGTACGGGAATTTAATGTGAAATACAGTTGATATTTTGATGGATTAAAATATGTTGTGTGAGCAAATGAAGTCGGAATTCTACGAAACCAGTTTCGTTGGGTCCACAATGTCAAACTCTAGCTACGTGTCCATTTCCATGATTTTAGAAGATTGTACGTGATCATAAGGATTTTTAAAGACGAATACAAATAGAAAATTGATTAAAAATGAATAAAATAACCAAAAATAAAATATCTAGATATTTTGATTTGCCTATAAAAACCATCCTTAACTCACCTTCTAACCTAAAATTTCCGCCGCATCATTTTCTTCAGCCAATATGAGAAATCCACTTACAAAATTCATATGAATTCAAAGAAAATTCTATAATTCATGAAATGATTATTCTTGAGATGCTCAATAGTTTCTCTTCGCATTGGTGTAATTATTGGATGGTGCGCACGCACTTTGCAGTGCTCAGTTTGGCACCAGCGAGATTAGCGTTAATGATTTGGGGGTTCTTGGTGCATCAATGAATCGTTTGGAGAATGTTTTTGAGTTTGTAATGGGGAGTAGAGTTCGTACGCATAGTTTTGAGGAATTTCGAAAGCAAAAGTTATGCACGTTTACTGTGCAGAGCGGGAGAGCAGTTCGATGTCGCATGTCTTTTGGGGCGTGCGAGTTTAGAGAAATGGTGTCGGGTGGGTTGAGATTTCAAAGTGAAGATCAATCGTTGTATCGGTTTTGGTTTTGATGAAGTAAAGAAGGAGGAGTTGGAGTTTGAAATCGTAGAAATGGTGGAGCAGTGTTCTGGTAGTCATCGAGGAAGAAAGGATTTATATGGAGCGGGTGTGTTAAGGGGATGGGCCAAGGTATTTGTGGTAAGGCCCAAGTGTTTAAAATAAAGTTGTATTTTAAATAAAAATGTATATACAACTTATAATATTCATAACTTCGTGGTACGATACCAGAATTGAGTGAAACAAGATCCAATGGGATCGTATGGATGAACACTACACGATGGAACTGATTGGAAGTCCATCAGAGCTCGTTACAATTTATAGCAAAATAAATTGTCCGTATGAATCAAGCGATGGTTATCGTTGTTAACGATGATCGTCCAATGTGAGTAAAACTCACCAACTCTGAACAGTTATATTTCTATAACATATTTCTAGAACGGATAATTATCTGTTGATTGTTGTGTGTTAACTGTTAGGTTGAATTGCTTATGTATTGGTTGAAATTATAGATAACGATATATATATATAAATCGTTAATCTAATATTGATTCTGTTTAGCAGAATATTTCATATTGAAATGAAATCGATGTTAATTTTATTGTTTAATATCTGTGATGCAGGGAAACAGGTTGGAGGAATCCAACTGGATTCCCCAATATTTATATTACTGTTTTTCCATATATTGTTATATATGATGTGATATATAGCCTGCTGTTGATTATATATGGTTGAATGATATTGATCAATTTTATATGGTATGTTAAACACCATAGAGAACACTGGAATGTATAAAGGGAAATTTCAATGTGTATATATTGAAAGAAATTATTTATAAAATCAAAAGATTTTATAAAGGAAATTATTTATAAAATCAAAGGATTTTATGAAAGAAAATAATTATAAAATCAAAGAATTTTATAAAAGGAATATTTATTTGTTTAACAAATAGAATTGAAACGAAATATTTATTCGTTAAATAAATAGAATAGAAAATGAAATATTTATTTAAGAAATAAATAGAAGTATAAAAGGTTTATTTATTTAGAAAACAAATAAAATAAAAAGAGGAATATTTGTAAAACATTTACAAATAAAATAGAAAGAGAAATATTTGTAAAACATTTACAAATAGAATTGAACAGGAAGTATGTAGAAAATAAACAGAAGTTAAAAGGAAATATTTATTTGTTAAATAAAAGAATAGAAAAAGAATATTTGTAAAACATTTACAAATAGAATATAAAGGAAAATATTTGTAAAACAAATAGAAAATGGAATATTTGTAAAACATTTACAAATAGAATATAAAGGAAAGTATTTGTAAAACAAATAGAAAGAGGAATATTTGTAAAACATTTACAAATAGAATATAAAGGAAAATATTTGTGAAACAAATAGGAAGAGAAATATTTGTAAAACATTTACAAATAGAATATAAAGTTAAATATTTGTAAAACAAATAGGAAGAGAAATATTTGTAAAACATTTACAAATAGAATATAAAGGAAAATATTTGTAAAACAAATAGGAAGAGAAATATTTGTAAAACATTTACAAACAGAATAGAAAAAGGAATATTTGTAAAACCATTACAAATAGAAATAAAAAGGAAAACATTTGTAAACCATTTACAAATTGAATTGGGAAGAGAAATATTTGTAAAAACATTCACAAATAGATTAAAAGGAAATATTTATGAAATAAATAAAATTGTAAAAGGAAATATTTATTTAAGAAATAAATAGATTTATATAAAGGAAATATTTATATGAAATAAATATAGACAAATAGAACAGGAGGTACTTGTAATCGAATAGAGTTATCAAATATAATTTATTTGAATAAGAGTAAGTCGATTAGAGTTAATCGAATTTGGGTAATCGATTTGAGTTAATCGAGTTAGGTAAATCGATTTGAGTTAATCGAGTTAGGTAAATCGATTAGAGTTAATCGAGTTAGTGTAAATGGAGTTAGTGTTAATTGAATTAGAGTTAATCGATTAGAGTTAAATCGAAATAAGTTATTCGAAGTGAGTTAGTCGATTAGAGTTAAATCGAATTAGAGTTGTCGAATATTAGTTAATCGAATAAGAGTTAATCAAGTTAGAGCTAGTTGAGTGTTAGTTAATCAAATAGAGTTCGTCGAGTATTGGTTAATCGAAGATAAGAATTTATCAAATAGAGTTATTTGAAAGAGGAGTTATCAAATATTAATTATTTGAAAGGAGTTATCGAATAATAGTTATTCGAAGAAAGGAATTATCGAATATAGTTTATTCGAGAGGAGTTAATCGAATATAGTTTATTCGAGTGGAGTTAATCGAAGAAAGGAATTATCGAATATAGTTATTCGAGAGGAGTTAATCGAATATAGTTTATTCGAGAGGAGATAATCGAATATAGTTTATTCGAAGAAAGGAGTTATCGAATATTAGTTATTCGAAATGAGTTGTCGAATATTAGTTATTCGAAGAAAGGAGTTAATCGAATATTACTTATTCGAAAAGGAGTTAAATCAAAAGGAGTTAATCGAATATTACTTATTCAAAAGGAGTTAAATCAAAAAGGGGTTAATCGATAGAGTAAATCAGTTAAAGTTATCGAATAGAGATTTATTCAAAAGAAAGTTAATTAAGGAAGTTTGCTAAAGATTTAAAAGATAAACTTTGTCTATTCCGAAGTGAAAACGTTGTTCAGTTAAGGTCTGAGAGGTAATTATACCCCAACTTGATTGACTTCCTTCTTAACTAAGGAATGGTAAGGTTTGATGGTGAAGGTTGGTTAAGTGAATATAGTTAATGAAGGTAATGGTTTGAATTGGCATAGCGATGTTTTATTAAACATCTGTTTAAATCCAAGGAATGAGTTTTGGAAACGTTTTCCAAATATAATCAGAGATATTTTCTAATCATAGAAAATGAAATATTAGATGGTAAAGAATACTGGAATGACATTGATACATGGAAAGGAGATGGAAATGTTTTCCAATGATTAATAACGTATATTTTCTAAATTTAGAAAATAAGAATTTCTGTATATATACGGAAACAGGAAATGGAGAATGAATAAATTAATGATAAATTAATTTAAGAGATAAATGATGATTGATCGATATAATTTCCATCTGGAAATAACATCGTTGTTTGCACACGTGTTTTTCTTTGATAGTTAACTCACCGACTATCGAAGTTTTTGACCATTTTTCCGTCGTCAATACGGAGAGACTGGGATCAGACTCATTATCTGAAAGCCACTCCGTATGGGCGTTAGCGTCTCGAATCAAATAGATCGAAGACAAATTGAAGACGGAGTTATGCAAGGGCTATCCTGTTTACAGAATAGCACCTTCGGTTTGTCCAGTCCCATGACAACCTGAATGGAAGAATGTTTGATAGAGTATATCTGGTAGATCACGTAATTTGATCGTTTCAAACGTATTCACGTTGGTGGCGGAGGAATTCGTTTCTCTTAGCTTATACCCGTGGTATTTTTGGGGAAATCAATTTGTGGTTTGACGGGTATGACGATGTGGCATTCAAAGTGAATGAATGAGTAATCTGTTGAAAGATACGTTATGACCTCCAGCCTCATCAACTGGGAAATGACAGAAATCGGGCAGGCAGCATGGCTAAGTGGTTCGCAACCAATTAGGGTATATTTTCACCATCTAGAGAATATTCATATTTGTTACTTCATTCAATTCTGTAAATCCTGGGAATGGTTATGTTGGTTTACCAACTGTAAGGTGACAATATATTCGATACACTCAAGCGAAATGAGTGGTCGGTCATGTATGACCGAGTTGCAAGATGTTCTTGTTGAACTCCAGTGTATCGCTTCTAGAGTACACTGAGCAGAAGGTGGATCCATACATTGTCATAGTTGGAATCCATTCCCCAAATAAGAGCCCGCGGTATTGATTGTATATTATATATGTAGAACGTTAGATGCAAGCGTTTCTGCTAGATTGCTAAGTACTTGTATTTAGACATTATTGTAATATCAGAAGAGACTTGATATAAAGAATAATTTGGTGTATCGTAAGGTAAAAACCGTCCGTGTTTATGTGTGGATCGGTCTTACGATCATCATTTCTTTTAAAAGAGATTTTAAAAGTTAAACAAGTGATTTGAGTTTACTCACACCAGTCACATGACTGACCCAGAGTTTATTTTGTTTTGTTTTCCCTTAACTCTTGGGTGCCCAATTTTGTACGGCAGTCAAGTAGTTGGGATTTACAGATACTTGAAGAGCTGGAGCAGGAGGCTTCAAGATTATATAGCTATTGTTATTCCCGCTGTGTTGTAAGTTTTATACTCTAAAAACGGTATTGTATACAGGTACTGTTTTATTTCAAAGTTATGTTATGAAATATATTTATTCGTTCCGCTGTGAGATTCGTGTTTTACTCTGATGTTGTATGTTCCTCTTTTTCTTCTATTCTAAGTTTCTATCTTATCTATTCTCACCCTCTAACTTCTTTCATGGACTATCCGGTATTTTCCGACGCTTGGAGTATCGACATTGAGTATATGTCAGTAACTAAGGTCGACAAAATCCCCGGGTCGTTATAGTGGTATCAGATCTTAAGGTTAAGTGAATTACCTTGGCTCTGTGGCGTGACTTAGTAGAGATAGGGTTAGTAATACCCTAGATTGAGCTGAGTGTATATATACGAGTGAACATATTTGTTATTTGATATAAAATTATTTTATATTGTGGAGATTTGTTGGTTGAGTTGTTTATGGATTCTGGTCGATCAGTTTGATCCACTGTATCGGTAGGGGTTTATAAGCACTTGAATACGATGAACCGACACGGTATGTTTTGAAAAGGGTAAATGAAAATCTTTTACCCAAATTATATATTGATATAAAAGAAAGTATAAATTTGGAAATACTATCATATATAGGATGTGTTGGTTGTTATTATAATCGAGTAAGATTATAAATTAAACGGTTATGTAAATAACCAATCAAAATTCGTATAAGTGTTACGAAATGAATTAAATCAGAATTGAAATGAAAACCCTGGAAATCTGAATAAGTGTTTGTAAACGAATCTGGATTAAGTATATGAGAGTTTTAAAGTCCTAGGAGATTTTAATTTGTTTTACAAGCATTGTGAAGGATATTTTGAAAGTGATTTCAAAATGAAGATGTTTAAATATGGTTTTGAAATTGTTATAGTATTGAACTCATTTCGATAAGATGAAAAATAACCCTGATGATGATGGCCACATCATCAGTGTCATTTTCGAGTTGCTAAGTGACAGATTACTACCAAAGATTTTGTTTTTGGAATTGTTTTGAGAAGACAAGTTGTTTGAAATCCTGAAAGGAAAAGTTTGATTTTTGATATGGTAAATTGTTTAAAACTCCTAGGAAAGAGCAGTTTGAATCAAAAACAAATTGAGTAGAAAGTTGGGAAAGCCAATTGGAATTAAATTAAAGTCAGCTAAGTGGTAACTAGAATTGAATTAGAATGATATCAAGACAAATTGGATTGTGAGATTCGAATTTGAAGTGTAATTTGATAATCAAGTTAAGAGTTTGGAATCGAGAATGAAACTCGAGTTTGAAATGATATTTGGCTTGGATATAAGCGAATGGTTGTGTTGGAGATAAAAGTGATTGGAGTTTGATTGGGATGACATTGGTATATGCTGAATTAGCAGCAGATGTAAAGGATATAATGATATGCCCGATAAAAAGGTACAAGTTTATATTTTGTATAAGCATGAGATTTATGAGCCGATTTGGCAAGCCGCTTGGCTGTTTGATTTTCTGTTGGGTTAAAGAAGGCCTATAGAGGCGAGTTGGAATTTGAGCTATTGACCAGTACAAAGGAGGTGCTGGCGAAATTTTTCGAAAGGTTAAGGTGTTAGAAAATTTTCAGGATTTTTGAAAATATTCGTTAATAGAAATAAATTAATATTTTAAATTAATTAAATTGGTTCAGTTGAAACTGAAATTTAGAAGTGAACAAATAAGTTTTAACCAGTCAATAGGGTTTGTTTTCTACCTTAGTAATTTCGAGGACGAAATTATTTTGAAGGGGGGAAGAATGTAATGTCTCATATTTTTACGGTGTAATAATTAATTAATTTAATTATTTAAATAGTGATTTAGAGAATTAAATGGTCATGTAATTAAATAATATTGAATATTTAATTAAAATAATAATTAAATAATATATTAAATTCTGAAATAATCAGAAATAGTGAATTGACAATATAATGTGAACTGGACAATTCAAAATATATATAATTCAGTTTGGAATTGAATTCGAATAACGAATATATTATATAAACGACAGTTGAACGTATAATTATAATATAATTAAAATCGAGCTCGAAATGGCGCGGCAGTTCGCTATTTGGCGATTTGAACTTCAACTGAGTATACAAGGTCCGTTTTAAATCGGATTTCCGTGAAACAAGAAACGTTCAGAGCTGGTGAAGTATATTTTTCTAGTGGAAGAGAAAAATCAGGATTTCATTGTGTATATTTTGATTTATGTCCAAATCAAATTTTAGAAAAGTCGCTATGGAATTCCTTTATAATATAACGATATATATAAGGAATTTCAATATAAATTTGATTATTGATTCAACCGGGATTTGAATATCGAGTTGAAAATACCAGTGGAGCTGTATGATATTCTAGTGTGGATATATACGATAATATTTATTTTTAAATATTATATTTAATTGTTTTTAAATATATTTATATATTTAAAAGGGTTATTTAAAGCTTAAAAAATAGTCAGTTTTGCAAATGAACCCAGTTTTCAACGAAACTAGTTTTGTTGGATCCGCAATATTAAATAATTGCTAGATTTTAGTTTTCGTGATTTTTGAAGTCAGTATGTGGCCGTACGGGATTTTAATGTGAAATACAGTCGATATTTTGACGGTTTAAAATACGCTGTGTGAGCAAACGGAGTCGGAATTCGACGAAACAAGTTTCGTTGGGTCCGCAATGTCAAACTCTAGCTACGTGTCCATTTCCATGATTTTAGAAGATTGTACGTGATCATAAGGATTTTTAAAGACGAATACAAATAGAAAATTGATAAAAAATGAATAAAATAACCAAAAATAAAATATCTAGATATTTTGATTTGCCTATAAATACCTTCCTTAACTCACCTTTTAAACTAAAATCTGTGCCGCATCATTTTCTTCAACCAATATGAGAAATCCACTTACAAAATTCATATGAATTCAAAGAAAATTCTATAATTCATGAAACGATTATTCTTGAGATGCTCAACAGTTTCTCTTCGCGTTGGTGTAATTATTGGATGGTGCGCATGCACTTTGCAATGCTCAGTTTGGCACCAGCGAGATTAGGGTTAATGTTTTGGGGGGTTTTGGTGCATCGTTGAATGGTTTGGAGAATGTTTTTGAGTTTGTAATGGGGAGTAGAGTTCGTACGCATAGTTTTGAGGAATTTCGAAAGCAAAAGTTACGCACGTTTACTGTGTAGAGCGGGAGAGCAATTCGATGTCGCATGTCTTTTGGGGCGTGCGAGTTTAGAGAAATGGTGTCGGGTGGGTTGAGATTTCGAAGTGAAGATCAATGGTTGTATCGGTTTTGGTTTTGATGAAGTAAAGAAGGAGGAGTTGGAGTTTGAAATCGCAGAAATGGTGGAGCAGTGTTCTGTTAGTCATCGGGGAAGAAAGTATTTATGTGGAGCGGGTGGGTTAAGGGGATGGGCCAAGGTATTTGTGGTAAGGCCTAAGTGTTTAAAATAAAGTTTTATTTTAAATAAAAATATATATACAACTTTTAATATTAATAACTTCGTGGTACGATATCAGAGTTGAGCGAAACAAGATCCAATGGGATCGTATGGACGGACACTACACGATGGAACTGATTGGAAGTCCGTCGGAGATCATTACAATTTATAGCAAAATAAATTGTCCGTCTGAATCAAGCGATGGTTATCATTGTTAGCGATGATCGTCCAATGTGAGTAAAACTCACCAACTCTGAACAGTTATATTTCTATAACGTATTTTTAGAACTGATAATTATCTGTTGATTGCTGTGTGTTAACTGTTTGGTTGAATTGCTTATGTATTGGTTGAAATTATAGATAACAATATATATATATATATATATATATATATACCGTTAATCTAATATTGATTCTGTTTAGCAGAATATTTCAAATTGAAATGAAATCGATGTTAATTTTATTGTTTAATATATGTGATGCAGGGAAACAGGTTGGAGGAATCCAACTAGATTCCTCAACATTTATATTACTGTTTTTCCGTATATTGTTATATATGATGTGATATATAGCCTGCTGTTGATTATATATGGTTGAATGATATTGATCAATTTTATGTGGTATGTTAAACACCATAGAGAACACTGGAATGTATAAAGGGAAATTTCAATGTGTATATATTGAAAGAAATTATTTATAAAATCGAAGGATTTTATGAAAGAAAACAATTATAAAATAAAAGAATTTTATAAAAGGAATATTTTTTTGTTTAACAAATAGAATTGAAAAGAAATATATATTTGTTAAATAAATAGAATATAAAATGAAATATTTATTTAAGAAATAAATAGAAGTATAAAAGGTTTATTTATTTAGAAAACAAATAAAATAGAAAGAGGAATATTTGTAAAACATTTACAAATAAAATAGAAAGAGAAATATTTGTAAAACATTTACAAATAGAATTGAACAGGAAGTATGTAGAAAATAAACAGAAGTGAAAAGGAAATATTTATTTGTTAAATAAATGAATAGAAAAAGGAATATTTGTAAAACATTTACAAATAGAATATAAAGGAAAATATTTGTAAAAAATAAATAGAAAATGGAATATTTGTAAAACATTTACAAATAGAATATAAAGGAAAATATTTGTAAAACAAATAGAAAAAGGAATATTTGTAAAACATTTACAAATAGAATATAAAGGAAAATATTTGTAAAACAAATAGGAAGAGAAATATTTGTAAAACATTTACAAATAGAATATAAAGGAAAATATTTGTAAAACAAATAGGAAGAGAAATATTTGTAAAACATTTACAAATAGAATATAAAGGAAAATATTTGTAAAACAAATAGGAAGAGAAATATTTGTAAAACATTTACAAATAGAATAGAAAAAGGAATATTTGTAAAACCATTACAAATAGAAATAAAAAGGAAAACATTTGTAAACCATTTACAAATGGAATTAGGAAGAGAAATATTTGTAAAAACATTCACAAATAGATTAAAAGGAAATATTTATGAAATAAATAAAATTGTAAAAGGAAATATTTATTTAAGAAATAAATAGAATTATATAAAGGAAATATTTATATGAAATAAATATAGACAAATAGAAAAGGAGGTATTTGTAATCGAATAGAGTTATCAAATATAATTTATTTGAATAAGAGTAAGTCAATTAGAGTTAATCAAATTTGAGTAATCGAGTTAGGTAAATCGATTTGAGTTAATCTAGTTAGGTAAATCGATTAGAGTTAATCAAGTTAGAGTAAATGGAGTTAGTGTTAATCGAATTAGAGTTAATCAATTAGAGTTAAATCGAAATAAATTATTCGAAGTGAGTTAATCGATTAGAGTTAAATCGAAATAAATTATTCGAAGTGAGTTAATCGATTAGAGTTAAATCGAATTAGAGTTGTCGAATATTAGTTAATCGAATAAGAGTTGATCAAGTTAGAGTTAGTCGAGTGTTAGTTAATCAAATAGAGTTCGTCGAGTATTGGTTAATCGAAGATAAGAATTTATCAAATAGAGTTATTTGATAGAGGAGTTATTGAATATTAATTATTCGAAAGGAGTTATCGAATAATAGTTATTCGAATAAATGAATTATCGAATATAGTTTATTCAAGAGGAGTTAATCGAATATAGTTTATTCGAGAGGAGTTAATCGAATAATAGTTAATCGAAGAAAGGAATTATCGAATATAGTTATTCGAGGGGAGTTAATCGAATATAGTTTATTTAAGAGGAGTTAATCGACTATAGTTTATTCGAAGAAAGGAGTTATCGAATATTAGTTATTCAAAAGGAGTTATCGAATATTAGTTATTCGAAGAAAGGAGTTAATCGAATATTACTTATTCGAAAAGGAGTTAAATCAAAAGGAGTTAATCGAATATTACTTATTCAAAAGGAGTTAAATCAAAAGGGGTTAATCGATAGAGTAAATCAGTTAGAATTATCGAATAGAGATTTATTCGAAAGAGAGTTAATTAAGGAAGTTTGTTAAAGATTTAAAAGATAAACTTTGTCTATTCCAAATTAAAACGTTGTTAAGTTAAGGTCTGAGAGGTAATTATACCCCAACTTGATTGACTTCCTTCTTAACTAAGGAATGGTAAGGTTTGATAGTGAAGGTTGGTTAAGTGAATATAGTTAATGAAGGTAATGGTTTGAATTGGCATAGCGATTTTTTATTTAAACATCTGTTTAAATCCAAGGAATGAGTTTTGGGAACGTTTTCCAAATATAATCAGAGATATTTTCTAATCATAGAAAATGAAATATTAGATGGTAAAGAATACTGGAATGATAGTGATACGTGGAAAGGAGATGGAAATGTTTTCCAATGATTAATAACATATATTTTCTAAATTTAGAAAATAAGAATTTCTGTATATATACGGAAACAGGAAATGGAGAATGAATAAATTAATGATAAATTAATTTTAGAGATAAATGATGAATGATGATTGATCGATATAATTTCCATCTGGAAATAATATCGTTGTTTGCACACGTATTTTTCTTTGATAGTTAGCTCTCCGACTATCGAAGTTTTTGACCATTTTTCCGTCGTCAATACGGAGAGGCCGGGATCAGACTCATTATCTGAAAATCACTCCGTATGGGCGTTAGCGTCTCGAATCAAATAGACCAAAGACAATTTGAAGATGGAGTTATGCAAGGGCTATCCTGTTTACAGAATAGCGCCTTCGGTTTGTCCAGTCCCAGGACAACCTGTATGGAAGAATGTTTGACAGAGTATATCTGGTAGATCACGTAAGTTGATCATTTCAAACGTATTTACGTTGGTGGCGGAGGAATTCATTTCTCTTAGCTTATACCCGTGGTATTTTTGGTGAAATCAATTTGTGGTTTGACGGGTATGACGATGTGGCATTCAAAGTGAATGAATGAGTAATCTGTTGAAAGATACGTTATGACCTCCAGCCTCATCAACTGGGAAATGACAGAAATCGGGCAGGCAACATGGCTAAGTGGTTCACAACCAATTAGGGTATATTGTCACCATCTAGAGAATATTCATATTTGTTACTTCTTTCAATTCTGTATCTCCCGGGAATGGTTATGTTGGTTTACCAACTGTAAGTGACAATATATTCGATACACTCATGCGAAATGAGCGGTCGGTCATGTGTGGCCGAGTTGCAAGATGTTCTTGTTGAACTCCAGTGTATCGCTTCTAGAGTACACTGAGCGGAAGGTGGATCCATACCTTGTCATAGTTGGAATCCATTCCCCAAATAAGAGCCCGCGGTTTTGATTGTATATTATATATGTAGAACGTTAGATGCAAGCGTTTCTGCTAGATTGCTAAGTACTTGTATTTAGACATTATTGTAATATCAGAAGAGACTTGATATAAAGAATAATTTGGTTTATCGTAAGGTAAAAACCGTCCGTGTTTATGTGTGGATTGGTCTTACGATTATCATTTCTTTTAAAAGAGATTTTAAAAGTTAAACAAGTGATTTGAGTTTACTCACACCAGTCACATGACTGACCCAGAGTTTATTTTGTTTTGTTTTCCCTAAACTCTTGGGGTCCCAATTTTGTACGGGCAGTCAAGTAGTTGGGATTTACAGATACTTGAAGAGCTGGAGCATGAGGCTTCAAGATTATATAGCTATTGTTATTCCCGCTGTGTTGTAAGTGTTATACTCTAAAAACGGTATTGTATACAGATACTGTTTTATTTCAAAGTTATGTTATGAAATATATTTATTCGTTCTGCTGTGAGATTCGTGTTTTACTCTGATGTTGTATGTTCCTCTTCTTCTTCTATTCCAAGTTTCTATCTTATCTATTCTCACCCTCTAACTTCTTTCATGGACTATCCAGTATTTTCCGACGCTTGGAGTGTCGACATTGAGTATATGTTGGTAACCAAGGTCGACAAAATCCCTGGGTCGTTACACTACCATAATTTCTTTCCAACGCATATGCAATTACATTATCTTTCTCATGAGTATGGGAAATACCAAAATCATATGAAGCTATAAACTCCAACTACCTCTGTTGCTGAGGACTAAGATTTGGCGAAAAAATATTTCAAAGACTTTTGGTCCGTGAATAACTAAAATCTTACTTCCAGCAAATAGCCTCCACATTTTTAGAGCAAACACACTTGCCGCGAATTACTAATCATGAGTAGGATAATACCTTTCATGTAGTTTCAGTTGTTGACTAGCATAAGCATAAACATTTCCATCATGCATCAATACTTCTTCCAAACAAGTTCCACATACATTAATGTGTATAGTCATCTCTTCGTTCCCCTTGGCTTAATTGACACTAATGAACTCGTCAATCTTTCCTTCAAAGTCACAAAAGCATGCCCACGCTTAACTTTCCATATAAAGTTTTGGTTCTTTTTACTAGATTATTCAATGATGATACTATCTTTAAGAAATATTTGATAAAGCATTTTATAGTACTTAGCCAATCCGAGGAAACTTCTTACTTCAGTAGCATTACTTGGCTAATTTCAATCTTGGACTGCTGAAATCTTAACAAGATTTATTGCTATCCCTCTACCAGATATAGCACGTCTTAAAAATCTCACTACTTCCTTTAGAAAATGGCATTTAGATAATTTATCCCTCAACTAATGCTTCTTTAAATTCTCTGATTCAATCCTCAAATGAATCTTGTGATCTTCATTAGTCTTGGTGTTGATCAAGATATCATCTACAAACACAGGTAAGAACTTATTCAACTGGTCTTTTAAAACTCTATTCATAAGGTCCATAAAATATGCTAGAGCAATAGTCAATCCGAAAGGCATTACAACCACTCATAAAAGCTTGATGGAGTCCTAATTGAGGTAACAAGCACAACATCTTTGACATCTCTCTGCTAATAAAATCCATTAGCTAGATCCATTTGAGAAAATACCTTTGCTTCATGCAGCTCGTCAAACAAATCATCAATACATGGTAGAGGGCACTTATTCTTTCTTGTCATCTTATTCAGCTTGCAGTAGCCAACACATAATCTCAAAGAACCATTTGCTTTTGTTAAAAATACATTTGGTGCCACCCATCCAGATATATTTCTCTGAATAAATCCTTTCCATAACAGATCTTCCAAGTTTCGGAATAATCCTGGACATTCATCTCCTAATAGAGACAATATGAAAGATGTCTCGTGTGAGACTAGTATCTCTGTTTGTGTTCGCAACTCATTCATGATGAAAGAGCGGGTTTGAACAACCAGCTAATCCATAAATGGCTAATGTGACTTAGGGAGAGTCCAATCTATTCTTCTCTGCCCAAGCCCTGAGGGGTTCACATAGTCGGGTTATCAGCTGGCATAGTATATTCCCGTGATTGATTCATTGATTGGCTACTCTTTCTGTCATTTTTTCAAATACATCAAGATATTCTCTAGCAATAGTAATCAATGATAACTTCTCTTTGGGAATCTTAAGCAAATATAAAAAGCTGATAAAACTCCATAATCCACTAGGTAACGTATCACAATCGTTTGTCCTTTCGTATTCCCAATTGTTACCTTGAATTTCTCACAATCTACTTTAGTCGTATATCTCTTGAGCCAATCCATACCCAGAATGATTCCAAATCCAACAAAGTTCAGAACATACAATAACAAACTAGAGAATAACCTTAGCCCAATTAACTAAACCTTGACGAATCATGCAAAGACTTGTCGATCCTCCTACGGGATTAGTCCAAATCAAAGATTTATTTATTAACTCAAGTTCTAAACCCAATGTATATAATATAATGCTACAGATAAAAGAATGTGAAGAAACAATATCAGATAGAACTGTAATAGAAACATCTCCAATAGAAAACATACCATCCACCATGACAACCTTACCCTTATCTTTAGCAATAGGAATAATGGAAGAAGTAAGTACAACATCAACGACATAATCCTTCACAATCAACTTATTCTTTAGTTTGGGGAATTCATTCTTCAAATGTCCAGGCTTGTCACAAATGAAGCACTTCTTTCAACCTTACCAACTTTAAATTCTTTGAAATAATGACCTTGTAGTTAAATCAGACTACTTTACTCATATCCTTCTTTTTATTATGTCCACATTTACCCTATTTTTGTTGCATCCTCTTTCCATTCCACTTCTTTTTACCTCCACTATCTACTGTTATTTTGGTTTATCTTTTGCAACAATGTTTGTAGCAACAATAAACTTCTCAGGTAACATACTTTCGTGCCTTAGAGCTTTCTCAATTAGCTTCTCAAAAGAAACTTCAATATGGTCCACTAGCTTTCACCATAATATAAAATTCTCATTCTTCCTCAAACGAGTACCAATGAATTGTGTTCCATACTTAGAAATAGCCTTAAATTCAACAACATATTCAAAAATAAATATATCTCTTTGTTTCACCTCTACAAACCTCTTGAACAAGATGGGAATTTGAACTAAAGGAGTGAACTTATCTTCAAATCTAGCCTCGAATTATGCCCATGAGATTTGATCCTATGAAGTTTCAATAGTCACTGTACTCAACCAATTCATGGCTCTTTCTTTAAGCTATCTAATAGCAAACTTTCTTTTCGTAGCATCGATAATACCAAGATTATCTAAGATACAGCTGTGACTATCTAACCACTGTTGAACTTCAATAAAAGATTCAATCCTATTGAATGGTTTTCCTTCCAAACAAGGAAAGTCCTTACATAACTTAGCCATGTATACCCTAGGCACCTGCACATAAGTCCCAGCATTATCTACCTCTAGTTCATGAGTAGGTTGAGCTCTTCTCATAAAAAATGCCACTAGGGGCTCGTGCATATCCTAGTAATCGGGTGTTGCAAATCCCAATCCCCTTTCCCTAAATACTCCATAAGCTGAGCCATTCCAAAATAATGTTGCTTGCATTTCATCTCAGTCTTTACCTTTAATTAGAATGATTAATCTCTTACAAAGAAAGGTCGCAATGGTACTTAAGTGCTTGCTAAAATACTATATACTACCATATAGCTAAACTGTAGCATTTAAAAATTTGTTCTCTCATACGTATCCTCCCTGTAAACTTTGATTAATCAAATAACCAAAGCACTCATACCAAATTGATGACCGCCCTGCATGACCTATGCTTTAAGAGGTAAAGGTATGTTATAACAGTGCCAAGTTAATATGGGACAATTATCAAGTGATGAAACAAAAGCAATCTACTGTATACTCACAGTGCAAGGTAAAGATATAATAAGAACATACAAAACAAAATAATAGTGAGACATAATATAATAGAAATATTTATTCCATAAAATTATAAATCTATGTATGATATACTATAATATTCAGGCACATCAATTCCTTACAATTTCCCTTGGAGTTTAGAAAAATAGTGGAATTGAAATACTTAAAAAATACAGAATAATATGCCAACTCTCCCTGCTTACCTTCGAATTATCTTTAGCTTCACCTGAACTCGTTATCTACTCTACTTAATAGTGATGTGAATTGGCATCGAAGATAATAAGGGGAAACATAAAGCCCTGAGACAAACAATAGTATGCAGTGAGCAATAATAACTACCAAAAGCTATATTAAAAAATATGTAATTAGACTGACCTATCTCTACAAATAAAGAGTTAGCACTTCATAATTAAGTAAAATATTCTACTCAAGTAAACAAAGAATAAAGCATACTGATCAGGATAGGAAAATAATAATGGCCCACATCTCCAGGTTCATTTCACATCCTTTCTCCAAAATCCTATAAGTGTTGGACCACCTAGAGAAATATCATAAAAGCATCCACAATAATCATCAACCAAAACCTAACCATCACATTGTAAGGCTTTGAACATATTGATAACCTGTATGACTATCCTCACTTATGCTAAAGGCTAATGGAAAACCTTAGTTCTAGTGTTATTACCACATTTCCCTAACACGTTTTTCTTTAGGACCCAAGGGTCTAACAACGTACATCACTTCCTATGTGATCCAAGGTACATAATACCCTTGATTTGAGTCAATAACTAGAATAATCCAAGCTATAAAAGATTCCTTTTCACTCGTAGACACAAGAGCTTCCCATAATTTCCATCTTCTTATGTTAAATTCCGACTCAAACCATTGCATTTCCCTACAGCCTTGTTTAATTTTGAGCTTCCTCTAATGTTACTTCCGTACCAATCCCACCAAATTCATCTAATCAAAGAATCAACATAATCTTGATGACTTTTCCAATCCATACCATGGATATTCTCTTGACTCAATCGCTTGGCATTGAATAGACTATTGTTTCATCTTTGAATCAATCATGAAATGGTGTTTGAAGATTTATAGTAAAAATTTAGAAGAAATATTACAACTGATACATATTGCTTTAATCTTCATAACACCTTCTTACAATCTGAAAACACTTTGTTTTTAGCTACGAAATACCTACTTTGAATCTTCAAAATGTTGGCTTTGAAACATCCTTCTTTAGGCTCAAAACATTCTATTTCATACCACAATACATCCTGCTTTGAACTTCAAAGCAGTCTACTTGGAGTAAAGGAAAAATCATGTCAATTGGAATTAGGTCAAAATAATACCTTTGAAACCTAATTTCATCTTGCCTCGAAAACTATTTTACCCACAACCGTAACATTTACCTTTAAAGCTCTGCTCTGAAAGACTTCTTTCGAAACACCTCCCAACTTAGGAACATTAGCTCATTCCACACCATCTCTTCGATTGTCTTGCTTCGTATCGATCCAAAACAACCATTTTCGCTTTGCATCAACACAAATTTCATTGCTTCAAATGATTCTCCTAAAACCCTTTTAAACCATAACTTCATCTAGATGTGTTTCCAGCTACTTTGCTTCGCTTCGGATCATCCCCTATTGTTTCTTCTAATCCGTTTATTACTTCTTCAAAACTATCTTTGTAACAACCCGCCCGGAATGGGCCTAAATTTCGACTTATAAAAGGCCCATCGAAACTTAGAGCCATTCTAAACGGGTCGTTGGTTCCTGTAAGGATTACATTTGCACAGACAACAATAATATATACTTCGAATGGAAATCTCACACAGCGGAAAGAGAAAATATAATATTCAAATAAGATGTACCATTATTTCAAAAATCTCAGAAATACATAGTCACGATTACATTTATTCAATAGGTACATCATATAGTTCAATTTCATAAGATTCCAAAAGAAGCAAAGCAATAACTACTAATAATATCATAATAACATCGTCTTCTTCATCGGCTTCGATCATGACTTCATCCATGGCTTTACCCCGATCTACCGACCTGTTGGATGTTAAGGAGAGGGGGTCAGAACATAAAGTTCTGTGTGATTGAAATATAGAGTTACTTAATGTCCATACCCTATATTTTTAGTAGGTTACAAATGTCAAGGTATGTTTATGCAGCACACAAGATTTCACACAACAAATATCAAGTTTCTAACGAATGGGGTGTATATCCAAGTCAATCGTCCATTAGTGTTTTAGGGTAAAGACCCATTGAGGTGGCATTCTCGATCACTTATGGCCCTATTAAAGGTGGATTCTTACAATATCTTATAACCCTGAGGCGGATGCCTAGCCCTTTTAGAACCCTGTCCTAGTACGTTAACGTTCTTAAGTCTGTTTTCTCTTTTGTAATATGAGAAGTAGTATCGTGAATGTTACAACAACTGATATTACTCGGTAGGACACCTATGTCGCTTAAGACTTCCCTTAGACGGTTGGTGAGAATGCAATGGCCATATATCTTTCAATTACCAATCTGTCCCTAGTTGAGCCCTTACAAGCTTCTAGAGGAAGTGGACATCCCTGTGAACTACCTACTCCATTAACCATTTTATGCCTAACCACTTTTAAAGAAGGACGACCCAAAAACCTACCTTAATACTAATAAGGGTGGGTCCTATGACTTGGGTTCCTCTCCTAGGAATAAACCTTCGGAGGGATCCTAGTCATAACCACTTAAGACTCAAACTAGATAAAAAGGTGAGTCAGCCACTTAAGACCTTCTTAAGGCGTAGTAAACCTATCTGTTTTCACACACCAAACTTATATATATAGTTATATATATACACACTAGACCTCTCACATTAAACCATATACCTGTAGATGTTGGATATGTCGGTCGGTTCCGGGCAGGCTCTACTACAAGTCGGTTTAACCTCGTGTCTAGTGTACTAAGTTTATGAATGACCCATGGCACCTAGACATCTCACATTTGTTTGTTCTACTTATGTTTACTGGATATGTTGTTTGGTTCCTGGCAGGTTTCTACCACAAATGACAACTAACCTCGTGTCTATGTGTCATTATTTATATATATTTAAGCCATTCTATATATACGCACACACAAGTAAACAAATATATATATGTATATTTGTTAAGGTGACATTTCAATTTAAAATTCTAACCTAGTCGAATTTATCATGCTAGTATAACGTTAATTACGTTGATTACGTTTAAATAAGTAATATAATAATAGCGCCTAATTATCGTAACATTCGTACAAACGGGGAAGCGTTCTAACGAGGTGGCATTTGTGATCCTATCCAAATTAAGGCATACAATTTATATTTTTTTTCCATATTTTACCCCTACAACATAAACATGATGGCATGATGAATATATAGCAAATAGCAGCGAATGGAAAACATACATGTACATAACAATTACAACTTGTATCCTAGGTATGTAGAAATGATTTCAATATTAAAATAAAAGTAGAGTGTTACATACATTCTCACATGTATGTTTATAATCCATATTTCACCCAATTCACCCTTTTTGTGGTGTTATACACCCAAAAATGTTTACATTTGAATTATTCCAATTTATGAATGCGTTTACACCGGATTTAGGATCCAAACCAGATACAACTATGAAACTATTCAAATCCAAACATTTCTAGGCTAAATCAAATTATAATAACGATGAATTGCATAAAATATAAATAATAGCACAGCACTCGTATTTACCTTTAATCCAATACAACATTCCACAAAACCAATTCAACACAACAATTTCCTGCGTAATTACAAAATAGAAGATTTGGGGATTTTTCATGTTATATTATCGCATAATCAAATCTTTATATGCATAACAATTCATATAGCAAACTGTTAATAATATGAATATGCCTTTAAGCAAAACTAGATTTCACTCACAAATTAGGTGGAGATGTGGTAGAATTGCAAGATCTGCAACGATTCTCAACGTTCAAGCGAGCTCTCATTGGTCTTTTAACAATATACATATAATTAGATTCTTATACATATTTGTATATGCTAAATTCCATAATCCTAAACTTAGATAAATTGAAATAGAAAGATATAGAATGGAGGTAGAGAAGTACAAGAAACCTTCACCCTATTCTCTTTATTTTTCTATGGAATTCAGCAACATGGAGGCAAAGGTATAGAATAATTAGGGTTTCTAATGTGTTGTTTGAGGGGTTATTTATGCTTGCTCGTGTGAGTAGGAGCCGTCGAATTAATAAAAATTAATCCAAGCCATCCATACAAACATATCCTCTTAGAAAACCCTAATCCATATAGGTAGAATTGGGCTCCCCAGCCGCCAAGCGGTCAACCCCCCGTAAGGGGGAGCGGTCGACCCCTTCGGGGCTGGAACGCCCAATTTTGTTGTGTTGCTGAGCTGTTTATTTTATTAATTACGTTCTTAATTTGCTTCATTCTTTTCCATATATCCAATATACACTATCCCCTAGATCTTATCTCCAAATTCAAATTTTGAATTTCCCTCTTTTATTTTATATTACTAATTGGACAATATATATAATATTCACATAATTATATATACATAATTTCTGCGTACACTGTCCAAATATATTTGTTCATAACTTCTTCATACATTGACCGTTTTCAGCATATTATATATGAAAACGATTCAGAATTTCGCCATGAATCCAAATAAAAGAATTTCGTAGTCAAATTTCTAAAGTTACAAAATCTCATTTTCCAGCCATATCATTTAATTGCTTGTTTTTTATTATTTAATTTATTATTTATTAATACTTATGAATTTTACGGGGTGTTACATTCTCCCTCCCCCTTAAAATAGATTTCGTCCCGAAATCTGTTTAAGGGGTGAAAAATACAACTCGCTCGAAACACCCATGTTGTACACCTATGTTGTTTATAATTCATCCATAAGCATCCATGCGCAGTGATTATGAATTACAGACCCACTAAAGTGAGCTCTACCCTAGCATGTAGGCGTAATAAGTGATGCAGCATGTATGCAAACAACCTAAATATGCATATATTTCTATATGAGTGCTCGGTGCAATGGTGTTGCATTCATTCCCTAACATCCAATCTAGCAATCACGATGCATCCATAAATGGAAATTTGAGGGAAAAATTACCCATGAAAAGCTCGAGGTGATTTTGTTTCATCTTATCCTCGGTCTCCCATGTTCTTTCCGCAGGGTCATTCCCCCATTGTACTCAAACGAAGCGAACGGTTTTGTTGTGGAGTCTATTGATTCCATGCTCCACAATCCTTGCAGTTGCATGGGGCACCCTGGACCCCAACTCGAGTTTCTCTATGTCTCCAATTTCATCGAGCTCGAGTCTGATAGCAGAATTATGAAGGCATTTCCTTATATGAGATACATGAAAAACATTATGGATTCCCGATAGATGCTCCAGGAGATCCACTCGATAGGCCAAAGGTCATACCTTCTTGATGACACTAAAAGGCCCAATAAACCTGAGAGCCAACTTCCCAGTCTTTCCAAATCGTATAGTTTTCTTGAGAGGGGATACTTTCACGAACACTAAGTCTCAAACATTAAATTCCCGTCCCCTCCTACGCTTATTGACCTATGATTTCTGAAGGTCTTATGCTACCTTCATTCTCTGTCTAATCAAAGATATCTTCTCCATGGATTCAAGGACGAAATTTGGTCCAGTTATAACCTTGTCAGTAGTTTCCCACCAACAAGTTGGCGATTTCCATGGCCTCCTGTATAGCTCTTCGAAAGGGTCCACACCAATCATCGCTTGAAAACTATTATTATACGTGAACTCCACAAGCGGTAGGTGCTGCTCCCAAACTCCTCCCAAGTCGATGATACAAGCTCTGAGCAAGTCTTCTACGATTATGTTTACTCTCTATGTCTGTTCGTCGGTCTGCGGATGATAAGTTGTTCTTAAGTCAAGGGTTGTCCCCAATGCTGCTTCTAGGCTTCTCCAAAATTCGCTTGTGAATAAGGGATCTTTATCACTCACGATACTTGATGGAATACCATGGAGTCTAACTATCTCTTTGACATATAATTGGGATAATGAGGCTGCAGTCCTTGTCTTCTTGACTGCTATGAAATGGGCGCTTTTAGTTAAACAGTCTACCACAACCCAAATGGCCTCATTACCCTTTTGGCTTCTATGAAGTCCATCTATATGGTCAATGGAAATATATTCCCACTTCCATGTGGGGATCTCTAAGGTAACAACAATCCTTCGGGATTCCCTTGCTCTGCCTTGACTTTTTGGCACGTCAAACATTTAGCCATGAACTCGGCTACGTCTCTCTTCATTCCTTCCCAATGGAGATTTCTCTTCATGTCCTTATACATTTTATCCCCAACGAGGTGTATGGTCAATTTTGACCTATGGAACTCCTCTAAAATTTCTTTCCTTAACCCTTCATCCATAGGGATGTAAAGTCGTCCATCCCAAAGTAAACTCCCATCGTCATGGATCGAATACCTAACCGAATGAGGAATGGTCTCTCTCTTTACCACTTTCTCTTTTATGCCTTTTAACTCTTTGTCAAGGTCTTATGCACTTTGGATTCTTTCTCTTAGGGTAGGTTTAATTATCATATCCTCAAGAAAACCATTGAAAGTGGTTAGTGAGGGTTGCAAATTAAATTTTGCGAGGAACTCTAACTGTTTTCATTCTATCATCGCATTCAATTTTGCATGTTTCCTACTTAAAGCATCTGTCACAACATTCCCCTTGCCCGAGGTATACTGAATTGTAAAGTCAAATGACGTAATATATTCCATCTAACTATGAGGTCTCAAGTTTAAGTCACGTTGAGAAAATAAATACTTAAGGGATTTATGGCCGGTAAACAATTCAAACTTCTCCGTGAGAGGTAATGCCTCCACATCTTAAGGGTGAACACGACTGCGGCTAACTCAAGGTCATGTACCGCATACCTTTTCTTTGGATCCTTCAGTTGTCTACTAGCATGGGCTACTACTCTTCCTTTTTTCATAAGGATTGCTCCTAAACCGGTCCCACATGAGTCAGTGTAAACAGTAAACGATTTTGAACTATCTGGTATAATTAGGACTGGTGCGCTAGTTAATGCTTCCTTTAATTATTTAAAAACTGTATCACTTTTATTACTCCAATTGGATACCTAATTCTTTCTCATTGATTGGGTTAATGGAGTAGCAATCTTTGCAAAGTTTTTAATGAGTTTACTATAATATCCGGCCAATCCAAGAAAACTTCTTACCTTTGTAGGATTTCGAGGTATCCTCCATTCCTTGATTTCCTCGATCTTCGCGGGGTCTACGACCAAGCCTTTAATCGACAGAATGTGTCCTAAAAATCTTACTTCTTCCCTCCAAAAATGTCACTTTGAGAATTTTGCTTTCAGTTGGTTCTTTCTTAATATCTCCAACACTTGTCTCAAGTGTTTTTCATGCGCTTCATGTTCCTATGAATATATAAGGATATCATCTACTAAGACCACCACTATTTTATTTGAATACTCCTAAACACTCTACTCATGAGGTTAACAAAGAAAGCGGGTGCATTCGTTAATCCGAAGGGCATAACTTCCCATTGGAACAATCCGTCTGACATCCTAAACACAGTTTTGTCCTTGTTGTCCTCCGTAATTCTTAACTGGTGAAATCCAGTAGCAAGGTCTAGTTGGGAAAATACTCCTGCTCCTCCCAAGTGGTCAAAAAGGTCATCGATTCTTGGTAAAGGGTACCTGTTCTTTTTGGTCAGTTTATTATGATCCCTATAGTCCACACAAAGTCTCAAAGATCCATCTACTTTGGTGGCAAATACAACATATGCACCCCATTCTGAGGTACTTCGACGAATAAAACCTTTTTGTAACAATCCTGAAATCTGTTTATCTAACTCCCTTCTTTTCATGGGTGCCATATGCCTCAAGGGCAGTGGTACAAGTCTAGCGTCCTTCTCTAGGTCAATACGAAATGAGATTTCTCTATGGGGCAGAAGTCTCGTGACCTCCTCAAAAACGTCCAAAAACTCACAAACTATAGGGAACAAAGATGGTCCTTCAGAACCAGGAGACAAGGAATATAATAAGGTTTTATCCTTGTTTCTAACATTACAAGGAATATTTAGGTTGCGTCCTCCTCGGCTCCCAAGATGAACGAGTCTCTTATCGCAATCTGGGACGACCCCATAAAACGATAGCCAGTCCATACCTAAGATAAGGTCATACCCTATAAAATCCAACGCGTATGCTTTGCAATGGAACTCGACATTCTCGACCTCCAATACTAGGTCTTTACATAACAGTTAAAGATATTTAGATCCTCCGATAGGGTTGGCACCACAATCGGACTATCCGAGATAGATATGGATAGGTTCAACAAGTTTACTAATCGCTTGAAGATAAAAGAATGGGTCACCCCAGAATCAAACAAGGTGTATGCTGAATTCCTAAAATATAGATTATACCTTCAAGTGCGGGCTGCCCTTGGTCTTTTGGGGGTCAGCTTTGAATTGGAGTTGCCTTTATTGCATAGTTCTTGCTACTCTTGACACTTTGGGTTTTGGTAAGTCTTTGGATATGTGCCTTTCTTCATGGCAGTTGTAACATTTTCCCTTAAACTCCTTTTTCACCAATGAGATCTTACGAATCCTTGGCCTTATAGCCCTTGCGGTTGCACCTCGTACAAGTCCTTGCGTCCTTTTTGAAGTTCTTATTATTGTTGTTTTTCCACCTTTCCTTCTTCTTATTTCTATTGGATCTTTCTCCTTTCTCACCCTCTTTATCCTCCTTGGAGATTTCAGCCGTGCAAAGGGTAGCTATCTCAACTAGAGTCTCAAAAGTTTCCCCAAATGCTACTTGGGCTAATAAGGTTTCCTTCAAAGGGGAGTTCAGTCCTTTCACAAACCTAAGGGCTTTGTTCATGGGGGTGTCTACTAACCCTCTTCCAAATTTACATAACTCAGTGAATTTGGATGTGTATTCTTGTAGACTCAAGCTTCCTTGCTTGAGGTGGATGAATTTTTCTAGCTGAATAGTCATTTCTGCCCTTGTCAAAAATTTTGCTTCGAAATGGGTCTTGAATTTGGCCTATGTGAAGATCCGGCCCTCGTTTTACATTGATATTAAGTTCCAACACACTAGGGATTCATCCTTCAAATGCCAAGCTGCTATCCTTCTTTTTATTTCATCGGGCCAGGTAGTAGCCTCAAAGATTCTTTCACAGTCCATAACCCAGATTGGGCACTAACAAAGCCTTCCTTTCCAGAAAATGGTTTCCCTCCAAAATTCGTAAAGATCTTACACAAGAGAGAAAAATCAATGGCCACATCAAGGGCAGGAGCTGCGGGAGCCGCCGGGACAGGATTTGCTATAGGGACCTGCTCCACAGTACGAAGGTACTCCTAGAACAATTCTGGCAAGTAGCGGGGTCTTGCGTGGTTACCCTGCTCATTAGGATTTTTAGCCATTCTACTATTTGAAAAGAAAAGGAAGAATCCCTTAGTGGATACTCCTGAGATAGTATTTATGCTAAAAAAAGGAAGAAATGACAAAGGTGTCTAGTATAAATGTGTATGCTTATTGGGGTAAACATATATTATATATATATATATAGTTTGAAAAAACTTTTTTTCAAATCACAAATACGCCTCTCGTAGGTATATTTCCCATAACCGGTTAACCTATGCTCTGATACCAACTGTAATAACCTGCCCAGAATGGGCCTAAATTTTGACCCAAAAAAGGCCCATCGAAACTTAGGGCCATTCTAAACGCGACGTTGGTTCCTATAAGGATTACATTTGCGCAGATAACAATAACATATACTTCGAATGGAAATCTCACACAGCTGAAAGAGAAAATATAATATTCAAATAAGATGTACTATTATTTCAAAAAAAATAGAAATACATAGCCACAGTTACATTTATTCAAAAGGTGCATCAAATAGTTCAATCTCATAAGATTCCAAAAGAAGTAAACTAATAACTGCTAATAATACCATAATAACATCATCTTCTTCATCGTCTTCGATCATGACTTCATCCATGGCTTTACCCCATCTATTGACCTGTTGGGTGTTAAGGAGAGGAGGTCAGAACATAAAGTTCTGTGTGACTGAAATATAGTGTTGCTTAGTGTCCATCCCTATATTTTTAGCAGGTTACATATGTCAAGGTATGTTTATGCAGCACACAAGATTTCACACAACAAATATCAAGTTTCTAACCAATGGGGTGGATATCCAAGTCAATCTCCCATTAGTGTTTTAGGGTAAAGACCCAACGAGGTGGCATTCTCGGTCACTTATGGCCCTATTAAAGGTGGATTCTTACAATCTCTTATAACCCTAAGTCGGACTCCTAGCCCTTTTAGAACCTCGTCCTAGTACGTTAATGTTCTTAAGTCTATTCTCTATTTTGTAATATGAGAAGTAATATTGCGAATGTTATTACTTAATTGATATTACCCGGTAGGACACCTATGCCGCTTAAGACTTCCCTTAGACAGTTGGTTAGCATGCAATGGCCACATATCTTTCAATTACCAATATGTCCCTAGTTGAGCCCTTATAAGCTTCTAGAGGAAGTGGACATCCCTGTGAACTACCCTACCCCATTAACCGTTTTATGCTTAACCACTTTTAAAGAAGGCCAAAAACCTACCTTAATACTAATAATGGTGGGCCCATGACTTGGGTTCCTCTCCAAGGAATAAACCTTCGGAGGGATCCTAGTCCTAATCACTTAAGACCCAAACTAGATAAAAAGGTGAGTCAGCCACTTAAGACATCCTTAAGGTGTAGTAAACCTATCTGTTTTCACACATCAAACTTATATATATAGTTATATATACATACAAACTAGACCTCTTACGTTAAACCATATACCTGTAGTTGCTGGATATGTCGGTCGGTTCTGGGCAGGCTTTTACCACAAGTCAGTTTAACCTCGTGTCTAGTGTATTAAGTTTATGAATGGCCCATGGCACCTAGACATCTCACACTAGTTGGGCCCACTTGTGGTTACTGGATATGTCGGTCGGTTCTGGGCAGGCTTCTACCACAAATGGAAACTAACCTCGTGTCTATATGTCATTATTTATATATATTTAAGCCATTCTAGATATACGCACACACAAGCAAACAAATATATATATACATATATTTGTTAAGGGGACATTTCAAATTCAAACTCTAACCTAGTCGCATTTATTACGCTAATATAACGTTAATTACGTTTAAATAAGTAATATAATAATAGCACCTAATTAACGTAACATTCGTACAAACGAAGAAACATTCTAATGAGGTGGCAATTGTCATCCTATCCAAATTAAGGCATATAAGTTAGAATTTTCTCTCTCCATATTTTAGTGCTACAACATAAACATGATGGCATGATGAATTTATAGCAAATAACAATGAATAGAAAACATATACATATACATATATATATATATATATATACACACACACACGCACGCACACACACACACACATACATACACACACATAACAATTACAACTTGTATCATAGGCATGTAAAAATGATTTTAATATTAAATTAAAAGTAGAGCGTTACATACATTCTCACATGCATGTTCACAATCCGTATTTCACCCAATTCACTCCTTTTGTGGTGTTATACACCTAAAAATATTTACATCTGACTTATTCCAATTTATGAATGCATTTACACCAAAATTATGATCCAAACCCAATTCAACAATGAAACAATTCAAATCCAAACCTTTCTAAGCTAAATCAAATAATAATAATGGTGAATTGCATAAAATATAAATAATAGTACAACACTCATATTTACCTTTAATCTAATACAAAAACCACAATTCCACAAAACCAATTCAACATGACAATTTCCTACGTAATTACAAAATAGAAGATTTAGGGATTTTCATGTTATATTATCGCATAACTAAATCTCCATAGGCATACCAATTCATATAACAAACTGTTAATAATATGAATATGCCTTTAAGCAAAACTAGATTCCACTCATAAATTAGGTGGAGATGTGGTAGAATTGCAAGATCTGCAATGATTCTCAATGTTTAAGCGAGCTATGATTGGTCTCATAACAATATACATATAAGAAACATATAATTAGATTCTTATACATATTTGTATATGCTAAATTCCATAATCCTAAACTTAGATAGATTGAAATAGAAAGATATAGAATGGAGGTAGAGAAGTAGAAGAAACCTTCACCCTATTCTCTTTATTTTTCTATGGAATTCAGCAGCATGGAGGCAGAGGTATAGAATAATTAGGGTTTCAAGTTTGTTGTTTTAGGGGTTATTTATAGTTGCTCGTGTTAGTAGGAGCCGCCAGATTAATAAAAATTAATCCAAGCCATCCATATAAACATATCCTCTTAGAAAACCCTAATCCACGTAGGCAGAGTTGGGCTCCCCAGCCGCCTAGCGGTCGACCCCCCTTTAGAGGGTGCTGTGGACCCCTTCGAGGCTGGAACGCCCAATTTTGCTGCATTGCTGAGCTATTTATTTAATTAATTACGTTATTAATCTGCTTCATTCATTTTCATATATCCAATATACGCTATCCCCTAGATCTTATCATCAAATTCAAATTTTGAATTTCCCTCTTTTATTTTAAATTATTATTTGGACAATATATATAATATTCACATATATATATATATATATATATATATATATATAATTTCTGCGTACACTGTCCAAATTCATTTGTTCATAACTTCTTCATACGTTGACCGTTTTCAGCGTATTATATATGAAAACGATTCAGAATTTCGCCACGAATCCAAATAAAGAATTTCGTAGCCAAATTCCTAAAGCTGCAAAATCTCATTTTCCTGCCATATCATTTAATTGCTTGTTTTTAATTATTTAATTTATTATTTATTAATACTTATGAATTTTATGGGGTGTTACAATCTTGTTGCTTCAAATCATTTGGTTTGCTTCAAAGCGCTAGGTTGATTCAAAACCTTCCTTCCTGCTCCAAGTCAACAGCTTTGACATTGCTTATCCTTTAGGTTTGCTTCAAATTTAATCACATGTTCCTTATTGCTTTGACTCGAAGCTCTTAGACCACCCTTATAGCACTTCTATTTGGCTTTAAAACCTCATGCATACTCGAAGCCAATGTTTTTAAGCCTACACAATGGTTTTGAGCCACCCTCCCTAAATTTAAAAAACTCTCACTATTTTGATTCTTCCTCAAACCTACCTTAATAATCTACCGGTTAGCTCCTATTACATTTGGATCATCCATCCAAGTCCTAAAATGAATAATACTAACAAACAAGATCAAGCATAATAAGCAATTCATCCAATCAACCAAACATTCAAAGTGAAAACATTTAACAACATTTCAATCATTTGAACAATTTCAGACATCAATATTAATAAAAAAACAATTATCTATGCATGGTAGCGATTTAATCCACCACGATCTTGGATCCATTGCAAAACACCCCAAATCACTTTAGATCTACCATTTTTAATTGTTATATTATATATTTTGGCTATCCCTAAGATTCCAAATACTAAATTACTATATTCGATTAAGTTTTAAAGTTAATTTACTGTTTAGATAATTAAAAATATACTTATTAGGGAATATATCTAATACAGACATGTGAAAGATCATTATCACTCACCCATTCCCTAAAACCAATGAAATTGAATGAAGATCCAATCTGGACAATAACTAGTCACTTTAATAAGCACCCAACATGAGGAGATATAATTACTTGATGTTTAATCTCTAAAAATCAATTAAAGGTAATTTAATGAAGAATATAGTATAGACATATGGATTTGGGGAAGGCTTGGGATAGATCTAAGTTTAGGGTTGATAAGAGAATGAGAGGGAAACTAAAAATGAATTCGCTCAGCCCTAATTCGGCTAGACTAACGGGACTCCAAATTTCAACCCATTAACACTACTCTACATCTGAGAAGTAACTTTTAAAAGTTAAAATTGTTGTTTCTCCTAAGATGTTGAATTGTTTTCTTAGTGTGACCACTCTAGAGAATAGGAAACCATCATTTCGAATCAAGGATACTAACTAGAAAATCTAATTTGGCTCCAATCAAAAGTTATACCTTAAATAAGACTTTATGAGGGTAGATTGTTCACAAAATAATTCAGCGAAAGTCATGAGTATATAAGACCTCCTAAAGAACCATATCCCAAAATATTAGAATGATACGACCATGTACGAATTAAATATAATCATTTTATGATCCTTTAATACATAAAATATGAGTTGTTACAAAAAGCATGAATATATTTTATTCTAAGCAAGAGAGGTTAGAAGGTTCCCTACCATTTTATTGCTAGAGAAAGAAAAAAAGAATATTCTTGAGAATAACCTCAAAAGCAATACATACCTAGCAACAAAAACAAGCAAAACAAACACCCAGAAGACGCATGACAACCAAGCATAGACATAGAAAAAGCAAAACAACACAACAAAGGCCCTACTTTCATCGATCAATTAGGTAAGTTTCAAAATAGTAATCGGTTATCCTTAATGCTATACCTATTTCATGTTGTAGTGTATTCCGATGAACTTCAACAGCTCTACATTTCTGCTAGAGAATATTTTTTTTTCTTCCTAAATAATAATAAAATATTTCTTGACTGCCCATGGGAGGAGGTGGAACTCCTCCTCTCTCCGCTTTGTTAGTTTGAAAATGATATCCCATTGAACTTGAGATAACCCACTAACATATACATAACCAATCTCTTATGCGTCAGCCTTTGCACCAAAGTAAAGAGGAAGGTTCCTTCAAAAAAATGGCTTAGGCTTTCATTTTGGGCTTTACAAAACACACATAAAGGGTATACATTCATTCCAAAACTGATGATTTTATATATTGTCAATAGCACATTATTGATTAGCTTCCACAACATCAAATTGCTTCTCGAAGAAGAGAACTTAACCAAATTAGTTTAAACCGTTTACAGTAAGGCAGTTTCCTACTGCCAAGTAATAAGTTATAAAAAAAATTCATAGAATAATCCCTCCTTGACTATAAAATAGTATCATATTCATTGGTGTTAGGACTCTGGTTAAAACCATTCTGCAACTGTTGTATAGCTTCATTGCTAATATATGGGAGATTTAGGCAGGCATTAGAAATGAAATCGATAACTTTAGCTTCCATGCTGATGCAAGATTGATGCTTTTGCTAGTGAGTCATAAACTTTGATACAAATAACTCCCTTTTAAGCCCATAGGTCATCCCAAAATGAAACTTTACTTACTAAAGAAAGGGTGTATTGAATGAAAGGAAGATAGAAAGCTCTTAACCCCAACAACTTCCTCCATAAACAGCTGCTATTTTGAGGGACCGCCATGGTCTTGTTTGTTTTTCATGTTATGTTGCCAAGATTACTCAATCCATAAACTTTCTTTTTTGGGGATGAAGAGCATGGAGATGAACACTATAAGCAACATGATTCCATTTTTGAGGAAGAGAATACCAAGATTACCCTTAATCTTTTGCATAATAAATTTGTTGAAGGAGCATGCGAATAATTTGCAGTTATGAATGCTATTAATCCAAAAAAAAACTTCATCATAGTTGACTTTGTCATGGTTGACAGTTTATGGGGAGGATGTAGGTCATAACCCAGTACACACACATAGAGAAACTATAATTTTAATCAAGACTAATCTTCATGGTTAAGAGAGGAAATGGTTAGCCCAATTATTTAATGAAGTGGTAATCTTGTTGAAAAGTGGAAAACAATCTACTTTAGTGATTCTAGAGGTGCATAAAGAGAGACCAAGATAAATGGAACTCCCACTCATCCGTTGCATGCCTAGAGGTGTAGAAATTTCAAAGACAAGGTTAGATTGAACTCTAGAAAACATGAACTGTGACTTACTTGTATTAAGCTTAAACTCGGTCATGAGGTAGAATACTCTAAGATATGAATTGTTGGAATATAATTTGAAATGGTTTTTTGCTATTTATTATTAATGGTAGTTCATGTATTCAAAGTGTCTATTCAAGTGAAGATTCATGACCGTTTAACGAAGAGACGTGCTCGTTCAAGTGAAGAGTCATGTCTGTTCAACGAAGAGATGTGCGTTCAAGTAAAGAGTCATGTCCGTTCAACGAAGAGCCATGTCCGTTCAGTGAAGGGTCGTGTCTATTCAAAGCATCGTGCCTATTTTTAGGGTATGTAATCCACTATATATATGTGGTCATTTTGTTGTGTTTGTAAGGGAAACTAGAATATTGTAAGGAAGTAAGAAAGTTTAGAAGGCAAAAGAAATTCAAAGAAGTTCTCCACTTAAAATAAGTATTCTTCCTCTAGTTTCTCTTCCTCTAACAAAGTGATATCAGAGCGAGGTTAGCGAAGGTGTGATAAAATGGCAAACAATGGAATGTTTTCCCTCTAATATCCTCGTCTCACAAAAAAAAAGAGAAATGGTGTCTTCGAATGAAAGCTTTACTTGGCGGACAAAAAGTGTGGGAGATTGTAGACAAAGGCTACGATGAGCCAGAAAAAGAAACTGCACTATCTCGAGCGGAGAAGGAAGCTTTGGCAAAAACGAAGGGAAATGATCAACTTGCACTTAGCCTCATCCATCAATGTTTGGATGATTCAATGATAGAAAAAATAACTGATGCAACCACTTCAAATGAAGCCTGGGAAATTTTGAAAAAAAAAAATCTTTCCAAGGAGCCGATAAAGTAAAGAAAGTTAAGCTTCAATCGCTAAGGAGTGATTTCAAAGCAATGAAGATGAGTGAATCTGAATCAATTTAGGATTACTATTCAAGGGTGATGGCTAATGTGAATCAATCAAGAAGCTATGGAGAAAAAATTGAAGATGTTCGAGTGGTGGAGAAGATTCTTTGTTCTTTGACTCCGAAGTTCGATTATATTGTGTGTGTCATTGAAGAAATGAAGGACCTCGAAGAAATGACAATAGAAGAATTAGAAGGTTCTTTATGTGCTTAAGAAGAGAAAATTAAGAGAAGACAAGAAGAACCACATGAGAAAGTTCTTAAAACTAAAGCAACTTTGAAAAATGAAGAAGAAACAACTGATATTAAGGAAGACATTGATATTGACGATGAAAAACATATTGATGTGGAGGAGAAAAATGGTGGGAAAGATGCTGATGTAAAACTCAAATAGGATTTGAAAAATGAGAATGGTGAAAAGAATAAAGATATGATAGATGAAAAGATAATTGAAGTAGAAGGGGAAGTAAAGGATGACATTAAGATGAAGGACGTTGAAGAAAGATATCTTGAAATAAAAGAGGAGACAACAGTGGTGATACAAAAAAAGGCAAAGATAGAGAAGGCTGTAGTGAAATAAAAGAGGTTGCAGAAACAAAAGACGATAATAAAAATGAGGATGTCTAGATGACTGAACCTGACGGTGTTGAGGCCGATGATGATTCAATAGAAAAGGATGCTTACAAAAATGCGGAAAAGGAAGATGAATATAAAGGAGGATTAAAGAAGAAGAGATCTAGAAGCAGACGGAAAATTAGTAAAAAAGTAGCAGAAGAGAAGAAAAAGAAACCAAAAGAGAAGGAGAAGCTAGACAATGTAAAGCTCTCAATGACAATACCAAAAGTGGCTTACAGACTTGCAAGAAAAAGACCCTGTGATCCTTTTAAGAAAGGTGTGGAGTAAGGTCCTCAGATTGATGACGAGCAATTCAATAAGATCCTGCACTGCATAAAATTAGGAGTTGATGGTGGTGCTTCACTGGGGGTGAGAGAATTGAAAGCAAAGGGTACTATATCCAACCCACTATTTTCTCAGATGTCAAGAATGATATGGTCATTGCGAAAGAAGAGATATTTGGACTAGTCCAGTCCATCCTTAAGTTCAATTATTTGAACAAAGTGATTAGATGTGAAAATGCATCACCCTTTGGACTAGCAGCTAACGTTTTCACAAGCAACATTGATAAATCAAGCCATGAAAATGAGAAAAAAAAATCTTGATTGGAAAGAAGACACAACCAGTGAAACTCGAGCCATTCAACCGAAAAAGAGTAAGAAAGAAAATTTCAAATTAGGAGGGAGTGTCGGAATATAATTTGAAATGGTTTTTTGCTATTTATGTTTAATGCTGGTTCATGTATTCAAAGTGTCTATTCAAGTGAAGAGTCATAACCGTTTAACGAAGAGATGTGTTCGTTCAAGTGAAGAGTCAAGTCCGTTCAATGAAGAGATGTGTTCGTTCAAGTGAAGAGTCGTGTTCGTTTAATAAAGAGTCATATCCGTTCAGTGAAAGGTCGTGTCTATTCAAAGAGTCGTGTCTATTTGTAGGGTATGTAATCCACTATATATATGTGGTCATTTTGTTGTGTTTGTAAGGGAAACTAGAATATTGTAAGGAAGTAAGAAAGTTTAGAAGGCAAAAGAAATTCAAATAAGTTCTCCACTTAAAAATAAGTATTCTTCCTCTAGTTTCTCTTCCTCTAACACGAACTATGTTTAGCAAGAAAGGTATCTCAGGTTTATATCATAAGAAAAAACAAGGTTGTTATTATGGTATTTTAACACTTAGGATGAAACAAAATATCCCCTTCCAAATATTTCTTTATAAACAAGGTGGCTAGAACCTCCATTATCAAAATAAATAAATAAAGATAACATTGGATCTCCTTGTTGAATTCGTTGTTTGCTACTAAAAAAAATCCAATTTTCTTACTATTATATGAGAGGGAAAAGCTTGGTGTGGAAATGCACATATAAATCTAGGCATAACGGGTTTTGGAAAATTGGTTAAGGCCGTAATTATAACAATGGAGGACCAGTGTATGCTATCGTATGCTTTTCTTAAATAATTTGAGAATTGCACTAAGTACGGCATGAACCCTGCCACAACCTTTGATAAGCTTATGAGCAAGCATAACATTATCAAGAATATTTCTATTGGGTTGAAAGCAGCCTGGTTTTTGCATATTAAAGAAGGAAGAACAACAACAAGTCTTATTGAGATGATTTATAGATGCATTTGTACAAGACACCACAACAGGAAATTGGTTTGAAAAATGACACACTCGAGGTAGGTTGGTCTTTAGCTATGAGCACTATTTCAAATCTCGCAAATATCGCCCGAGATATCCTCCGAGATCTCGTTTTAGGCTCCTTCCGAAACGAAACAGCAAATATCACTCTAAATTACCTTTCGAATATATCGCCCGAGATATTGCAATATCGAATGATATATCGACCGAGATGAAATACTGGAATATCATCCGAGATCTTAGTTTTTTGGTTAAAATTTAAATTTGTGCCTGAACTAGAACTATAATTAAAAAACTCAAATCTAGCCATATCAATCTTTTGTTATTTTACATTTTGCATGTTAAATGACTATATTGTATGTTCATATATGTTTTACAATGCTTATGATTTTCATATTCATCTTTTTACATACATGTTACTTATGAAATTATGTATTTTATGGTCTATTTATGCTGAATTTTTTAATGTTTTGGATCCTTTTAATGTTCATGTCTAACAATATTCCTGTTTTAAGCATATTATGATTTAGAGTATGAATGATCTTTCGCAAAATAAAGAATAATAAAGTTATTTTTCATTTTAAGTTTAAGTTACTATGTTTTGATAACATTCATAAAAATCATTTTGTTAAAATATCATTTTTAACATATCATGTACCCCGAGATTATTCCGATATGAACTTTCAGACCCAAGATGAAAATCCGAGACGAACTCCCAAGTTAGACTCATCTCGTCCGAGATCTCCCCCGATACGAGACCGAGTCTATAAATTCCCCGAGACGAAACGCCACCGATATCCGAGATTTAAAACCTTGGCTATGAGAGCCAAGCTAGTTGCATTGACCACTTGAAGAAATTTGAACTTTTCAAAGAAATTGTGAATGGCTAAGCAAAAATCTTTGGTATTGATTTGCCAATTAGAGGTGTAAAAGTGAACATCAAATCCATCAAGGCCTCCATAATATTTTTTGTTTATAAAGTAAAGAGCTTTCTTAATTTCCTCATCCGTTATTTTCTTAACAAGGTTATTAACCTCCTTATGTTTCAAACTAGGAAAATAAAAATCATTGATAAGGTTGAGATTAGAGTCAAAGTCTATAGAGTTACCTAAAATCTTTGTGTAAAAGTTGAGGAGCTCACTGTCAACCTTATATGGCATCACTACAAGAAACATTAAAATTTATGACCTACGCTTGCATCGTCTGACGACAATTAAAATAAGCAGTCGTTGCTAGCCATCGCTAATTGACACATAACAGTGTATAACACGCGAACCAAGAAAACATAAGTTTCATAATTTTCATTCCCAGCACAAAACCCATATGCCCAAATATAAAAAACCTGCCATGTTGTCCACGCCTCTACCCTACCATCACCCCACCTTTTGCCATTGTCGGCGGGCCGCCTGGTGCTCTTCTTTCTTCCTTCTCTCCTATTTCTTATCTAATTTGCAAGGTATAATATTATTCCCCTAATTTGATATGTTTAGATGATTATCTGTTTGCATATGATGATTAAACATTGTTAGATTATAATAATAGATTATTAGTTAATTTATAAATATTATTAAAATCCTATGTTAGAGAATTAGGTGATTATCAATTAGAAATCGTTGGATATTATCTATTAGTGATGATAATATAGTGTGTTTGTTGATTTGAGGACTTTAATTAGTGGTTTGATTATTTATTTTGTAAACAAATTAGAATTGATTTAAAGTTTGAGAACTAACGTATAATAGGTGATTAGTATATGTTTATTGATAAGTGTACCGGAATATAAAGCACAAATTCATTTTTCTAATAAAAGAAAATATCCTACTAAATTAGTTTTCATAAAAAAAACAAGAAATTTAGTATAACAATAAAAAAACTGTACTGAAATCGATTTTCTAAAAAAGTAAGCAGTGATTATTATTGTAACAAAAATTAATTTTTGTAAAAGTTAAGAAATTATGAATTTTAGAAGAACAAATATTATAGTCAAATAGCTTTAAAAAAAATTAAGAAATGAATGTACAAGCCCAAATATCCTACTAAATTCATTTTTCCCAAAAAAAATGAAATGATTATAACAATAAAAAATACTGTAATAAAATCGATTTTGCAAACAATTCAGAAAAAAATAACAATAAATATTATAATAGAATAGAATTTAAATAAATATAAACAAGATCAAATATTCTTCTAAAATTGATTTTCTAAAAAAATTAGCAATAAATTTTCGTAATAACAAATATTTTATTAAAAATGATTTTCGAAAAATTTAAGATATGTATATTAAAAGAACAATATTAGTATTCTAGTTAAATAGTTTAAACATATCAGGAAATGAATAACGATGAACAAGTATTCTTATAAAATCGATTAGACAAAAGGTGATGTGCAGAAGAGAAGTGACGTATTACCGGGATATGACAGTGTGGTGTGTAAAACCTTTAGTCTCAAAAATTTTTACTTTGTTTTTAGAATACAAAAAATACCCCTACGATGCAACTAATGCGTTGAAGAGAACAGTAGCAAAGCACTGTCGAAATTTCACAAATGCATGGTGTGTGAAACCTTTAGCTCCAAAAGGCTTTACTAACATATATATGTGTTATCAAAATCAATAACATATATTTTTAAATCAGGAAAACTATTCGATTGTAATGTCGATCGAAATTTGATGTATGAAGTTAGAACTGGAATGAAATGTTCGAGGAAAGCACGTTTCTATAATGTTGTAAACGAATTTATTTTATTCGCAGCATCTAATAATCAAAATTACGAGGAACCTTGTTTTCCGTGTAGTAAGTGAAAACTGATGATGTTTGAAAACCACAATTAAAGTACATTTGTTTAAATCTGGTTTTATGCCAAATTATTATTTATGGGATCGCTATGAAGAACTTGTTGCACCTACAGTAAATCCTGTAGTGACAGAGGTCGAACTAGTTATGACGAATCCAATAAAAGATAAAGTAGAAGATGAGGTATAGTCAACCTTCCCAACCAGTAAAGTTGATGATGATGGCATCAACATCGAAAGAACCGAATGCGGAAGCCAAATATAATTTATTAGCTTCAGCTAAGCTGCCGCTATGGGATGATTGTACAAGTGGAACTGAATTATCGGTAACCGCTGAATACATCACTATGAAACCAAAATTCAATCTTATAAAAGCTAGATTTATGACGGTTCTAAAAGCTGCAAAAGACACATGCCATCCAATAATTTGATGTGCGATAATCATTACAAAGTAAAAATACTAATGTCGGCTTTTGGTTTGTCATACCAAAAGATAGATACTTGTATAAAAGGTTGCATATTATATTGGAAAAATGATATTAATCTTAGGAACTGTAAAATATGTGGTGAGGAAAGATATAAACCTAGAAAAAAAAGGAAAGGAAATTCCATACAAGAGAATGCATCATCATCTCTATACTACAAAGGTTATATGCATCCTCGGTCACTACATGTCATATGTGATGGCATAGTATGAGAACACCAGAAGATGGAACTTCGAAAAATCCATCGGATAGAAAAGATTTGAAACGTTTTGTATGACGTATCCTACATTTTCCGCAGAGAGCCATAGCGTCATACTTGGTTTATATAGGGATGAGTTTTCATCATTCTTTCAGTTTGGTAGTAAATATCCATTTTGGCTTATTATCGTTACTCCTTATAATTTATCGCTATGGATGTGTATGAAAGCTTTATATATGTTTCTCACTATTGTCGTTCGGGACTTTGATGATCCAACACAAGGCATCGATGTTTATCTACAATCATTAATAGAAGAGAAGAAAACATTATGGGTTGAAGAAGTCGAAACATATAACATTTCAAAAAAAAAAAAAAATTGTATGTTCGCTTTCTACTGTGGAATATTAGTGATTTTCCCGCATATGAGATGCTTTCAGGTTGAAATACAGTTTGTCATCTAACTTGTGTACATTGCATGCAAGATAAACAAGCATTTACCTTACGGTATGGGAGGAAAATTTCTCGGTTTGATTGTCAAAGTTGTTTTCTCCATCGCTATCATACTTTTAGAAGATATAAAAAAAATTCCAAAGCTAACAGAGAAGAGAATATGCAAGCTCCAAGATTTGGTCAAGCAAAAAAATATATGAAATTTTAATGGAGTATCCCAAGATGCATGAAACTAGAGTACAAACTAAAATTCTTGGTAAATCTGACATTCGTGATTGGTGCAAACAAAGTATATTTTTGGAGCAACCATATCGGAATGATCTCATACTTTGACATAATATCGACGTAATATACAATGAAAAAAAAATGTGTTAGATAACACGTTTAATGCAGTTTTGGATGTTAATATAAAAGGAAAGGACGATCAGAATTCAAGACGTGACATATAACACTTTTGTAAACGTCCCGAACATCATGCAAAGCCCAATGACAACAAAAAACCAAAAGCTTGCTATGAACTAGATAATAAGAAAATAAAATTTGCACTAAAGTTAGTTGAGGGAACAAAATATCCTCATGGGAATTCTTTTAATCTGATAGATGTGTTGACTTTAAAAATAATAATTTGAGTGGGAAGAAAAGTCATGATTGTCATATCTTTTGGAAAATTTATTACCAGTAGTGTTCAAAGAACCGTTGGCTATAAAAGTATGGAGTGTTATAACAGAGTTAAGTGTCTATTTTGTAAACGGCTTTATTCGACAACGTTAAAAATCAAATGTCTGCATAAAATTGTAATAGATATTTGAATCATCTAAAGAAAAAAGCATGATAAAAACCCTGAGTCGAAGGTTCAATTTGCAAATCTTATCTTGAAGAAGAAGCTTCATTCTTTTTTCTCATTACTTCGGTGACCATGTGAACTTATTATTTGTAAGTGCTCCTCGTAACGACGAAGCCGTTGAACAAGATTTTTTTTGCAACAATGTTATCTATTTTTAGACAGCATGGGTGATCTACGGAAAAATGTTTTGAAATATGGTTAGACGATAGAGATCACCATGCAACACGCAAATATGCTCTTCTAAATTATGTCGAAGTTGCATCATTTTTTAGATATTAAATTTTTCATATTTATTTCAGTTATATCTACATCAGTTGTTTGGTAATAATAAACTCAAACATGTTTGCAGTATTTGCGAATCACAACATCATCTAGCGATCTCAATAAAGATTGTGCTAAATGATTTCCGTAATACGTTTACGATTCAATAAACTGCTTCAATGATGAAGGATTGCAACATCTTATGCTCGAACCAAAAAGTAATATCAAGATTTATATGATATTCTTTGTCAATGGATTTAAATTCAAAACCAAAGACCATGGTATTGAAAAATTAACATATAACAGTGGTGCATTTATCAAATATACTGACGACCAAGATGAGCATTTAAAGACTTTACGACGTCTTAACACGGTTTTTAGAGTTGACATTTTACGTACAACTTGGTAAAAAGTCATTTTATTCAAGTGCAACTGGTTCAACAATATTCCCAGTACTAGAATCAATGTGCACAAAGAATATAAACTTATAGAAATAAAGCACATAGCACATTACTATAAGTATTATCCTTTCATATTAGCCAATTAAACGTTACAAGTTTATTTTACTTTGTATCCATGCTTAAAAAGCAATAAAGCATATTGATTTACTGTAATTAAAACAAAGGCTTACATTTAAAGGAATTACTATTCCAAAAGATGTAGCGTATCAAACGGATGTAGAGCAAAACAATGAAAAAGAAATAACTGATGATATTGATGTAGGATCGTTGAATGATGAATCTAATTTTTTATAGAAACATTTGAGAGTAAAGAAGAAAACGATATAGAGAACGAGACGGAGATTGAATCAGAAAATGACGAAGACTGATAAGTGTTTCATTCATTTATTGTATACATGTACTCTGAATTTGAACTGTGTTGTGAGCAATGTTTCACAATGATATGTTTTCAAATAACGAACTGGTATGATGTACTGAGTTTATGAATTAATGTAGTGAACCAATATAATGTATATTTTGAGTTTGTGGACTAATATACTGTATGCTATTAGTTTTATATGATAATGAATATGCAATTATAAGTATGTTCTGATTACGTTTATGAGTGTGTTCTAAGTTAATCAACTAATATATATATATATATATATATATATATTATCAATTAAATGACACTGATTGCATGGAATGTTAGGGGTATGAATACATCTTTTCGTATGAAAGAAGTATTCACACTCCTAAATAAGACTAAATCAACTATGGTTGGTTTAGTTGAAACCAAATTATCATCAGTAAATTTGGTCTTGTTTTCCTCCGTATTACCTAATGATTGGAAACATTTGAAAAATAATTCTGCTTTGAGTTCAGGTAGGATTTTGTTAATACGGGATTCAAAGGTTTGGCATCTAGATTTGATTTCTTTTTCTCCTCAGCATTTGACAGTGAAGGCAGTTAATCAAGGTGGTTTTATGATGTTTTACACAGTTATATATGACAGTAATACTTTTGCAGAGAGATTAGTTCTATGGGAAACTCTTGTTAGAGAATCAATTTCTTATTCAAATGCTTGGATTTTAACGGGGGATTTTAATAATCCTTTATCACCAAATGATAAGAAAGGTGGAGCTCCAATTCCATATCAACACATAAGAGAATTCCAAAAATTTCCAATACAAACAGGTTTGACTGACTTAAAACCTTTGGGATTTAATTTTACTTGGCGTAGAAGAGGAGTAGCTACTAACATAGATAATTTTTTGGTGAATAATGTATGTCTGCATCAATTTCTTAATATGAAAGCTCTCTCATTCCCTCAAAAATCAAGTGATCATAATCCTATTATATTGGATCTTATTCCTACTCCAGAGATTAAGGGATTCCCCTTTAGGTATAGAAATGATTGGTGTTGTTATGATGGCTATTATGATGCAGTTCAAAAAGGATTAAGTTCTAATGTGTGGGGTTTTAATAGTTATCAGTTTCAGCAGAAACTTAAAAATTGCAAAATAGAACTTAAAAATTGGAACAAAACAAGAAGTAGAACTGATTCTAATCTTACATTGGCAGAACAGAAAGTTTCTCTTTTAGAATCAGATGTGGTACTTCATCCTGAGGACCTTCAATTGTATGATGATTACCTGCATATTAAGAGGGATTTTCATAATATTCAGTTTATGGTATACAAAGGATTAAAACAGCAAGCAAAAATTTCCTGGTTGCAACAAGGTGATACAAATTCAAAAAATTTCTGTTCCAGAATGTCAAATAGAAGGTATTTCAACCAGATTCGAGCTTTGATTGATTCAAATGGTAATCTGCTGTATAAATCTGATGATATAGAAACTGAAGCCATTGATTATTTTTCTTCTATGTTTAATGGTTCAAGTTCATCTGGATTTCCAAGTTTTCAACCAATTTCTCATATAAATGATCGAGGACAAAGAAATTTAGTGAGAAATATTGAACTTGATGAAGTTAAAGAAGTTGTATTTTCTATTCATGATGAATCTAGTCCAGGTCCAGATGGTATTAGTGTTAAATTTTTTAAAGTGCATTGGGAATCTTTGAAATTTGATTTGCTAAATGCAATATCAGATATTTTTAAGTCAGAAAAACTTCCCAAAGCTTTAAATCATACTTTTATAACACTAATACCAAAAAATGACAGACCATCAGAAATGGCTCATTACAGGCCCATATCATGTTGTAATGTCTATTACAAAAAAATTTCAAAACTTTTATGTAATAGATTAAAACCTTTCCTCCCTTTTCTGATTTCTGAAAATCAGAGTGCATTTATAAAAGGAAGGAATATTGGTGACAATATATTACTTGCACATGAATTGTTAAGAGATTTCAGGAAATCAGGTATGCCAAAAATGAGTGTAAAAGTTGATCTACAGAAGGCTTATGATAGAGTGAATAGAGAATTTATCTATTTTGTGATGGAATGTATGCAGTTCCCTACTCATTTTATAAATCTGATCTATGAATGCATGACAACAGCCACCTTTTCTATAATGATTCAAGGAATTCCAAAGGGTTTCGTCTCATCTACAAGAGGATTAAGACAAGGAGATCCTCTTTCTCCTTATTTATTTGCTCTGGCAATGCAATATGTTACTTTTTTAATGGATGAAGCTATCACTACTAATTCTTTTCAGCCTAGCAGTCAAGTTCAACCAGTGATTTCTCATTTACTATATGCATATGACCTATTGGTATTTGGAAAAGCTTCATGTCAAAATGCAAATTGTTTAAGGGTGATTTTTCAGAAGCTTAGCATGTTTGCAGTTTTGAATGTCAATGCTACAAAAACTAAAATATTTTTTAGTACTTCAGTTTTAAACCACTCAGAAATAAGGAATATCTTGGGATTTGATCAAGGTACATACCTAGGAGTCCCTTTATCATCAAACTATTTACACTATTCTGAGTGTAATTCATTGATTCAGAAAGTGCAGAGCAAGATACAAGGATGGGAGACTAAATTACTGAGTTTTGCAGGTTGTGCTGAGCTAATAAATTCAGTATTAACCCCTATCATTTTATATTGGCTACTAATTTACCAAATACCAGAGTTTACTTTGGATAAATTGCAGTCATTATGTGCAGATTTTTTTTTGGGGGGGGGGGACTGCACATAAAGTAGCTTGGTCAACCTTGTGTAAACCTAAGATAGAGGGGGGGATTGGTTTGAAGATTTTTTCTGATTTAAAGAAAGTTGCTTGTGTGAAACTACTATGGAATTTTATATCTAATTCATCTTTATGGAGTAGGTGGATGCATAGTAGATATTGTAAACATGATTTTTTCTGGTCTATGGCAAGTGATCCTAATGCATCTAGTACATGGAAATCAATTCTGAAATTAAGATCAAACTCAAGGCAATTATTTAACAGGAAAATATTCAAAGGGGAAAATACTTATCTATGGTTTGACCCTTGGATAAATTGTAAATGTATGGTGGATATCCTTGGCTATGATAGACTTCAGATCATTGGGCATCCTGAGCAAATAGTGGATATGATTATTAGAAATGAGGCTTTTCATCCTGAGATTCACCCTGCAACGAGAGAATTAATTGAAGAAATTAGTTCAATTCCAATACATTCAAATCAAAGTCAGGATCTTTATGAATAGTGTGAAGGAGGGGATTTCTCTTTTCATAAAACATGGGAGTATATAAGATTAAAGGATCCTTCTGATACTTTATTCTCAGTGGTCTGGCATAAGAAAAACAGTAGACGAATGTCCTTTATATCTTATCTAGCAGTACTGGGATGATTAAATACAAAAGATCGTTTGGTTCGTTTTAGTTCAGTGGAGAATATCATGTGTCCTTTATGTGATAATCATCCCGAATCAATTTCTCATCTATTTTTTCAGTGTGATTATTCGTTTTATATATGGAAATCACTGAAAGAAAAGTTAGAAATACCTTTAGATCTGCTTGCAGATGTTAAAGAGGAAGCACGAAATCTATTTTTGAGGTTTCCAAACAAAGATCAAACCAGAGACATAGCTTTTGGTTAATTTACCATGGCAATTTACTTTCTTTGGAGAGAAAGGAACTTGAGGATCTTCCAGGGCAAGAGATCTTCTGCTTCAATTTTATTGAGGAGAATTGAGAAAGAAATTGTGGATCTAGTTCAAAGTAATGGATCGAAGACTGCACGGAGTTCGAGAAGCATACAATTGTTAAGCAAGTGGGGTATTGAACTGCTTGATGCCGGTTAACTGAAGAGTTTGAACAAGCTTTGTGGCGGTGGGTTAATTGGGCTCAAGTTGGGCTGAAAAGATGGATCTTATTTCTTTTGTCTTGTATTTGGCCTATTATATGAGTACTATTTTTCCTTGTAAGGTACCCACTAGGGGGATTGCAAGGTTTTAACGAGGCTTGTAAAGTAGGTTTTTAATTGGTTAAGCAATAAAGAGAACCAATTTTCAAATATATATATTATCATTATACGAAATGATATGTTTGTGACTGATATGCCTCCTAAGAGATATCCCATCCACTCTTCTACTGCAGGTGCACGCGGAACAACAGCAGATTTACGTCCGGTCGTAGAGCTCGTACCCAAGAGTGCAGAATAAGTACCTAATTTAGTAAATGTTTATTATTTAAATTTATTAAATGTTTACGTCGTATTTTCTGCAGGGACTTTGAGCTCAAGCCCGCAGACTTATTTTATCTGTTTCTAGATCTGCCTATATCAGTAGGCTTGGCTTCACTTTGATTACATTCCTACTTAGATTAGCAATGTAACCTTTCTGAGGTTCTGGTAAGTATAAATTTATTTTTCATTTCAAAATTATTATATTTGTTTTTCAGTACATAGACTGATGTTCAGGTTCAACCCAAAGATATGCCCGTCTTCCTTAACCACTGAAATAAAAAGATGTGAAAGAATGACAAACACACTATATATAAAGAAAAAAGTGCAGAAAAGAAGCCAAACCGGATGAGCGATGAGGCATGGTCAGGGTTTCTTCGATTGTGGGATATTCCCATGGTGAGGGTAAGTTATTCAAACTTATTTTTAATTTCTTTTTTGTTTCATGTTACGTATATCAATAAAGTTAATCGTATAATTAAAATTACATGAGGTTCGGAGAGAAACTAGGCAAACAAGAATAAAAATCCATCTTTGCACCATGGTGGCTCTAAGTCCTTCTGCAGCATCGGAGGTGTAACGATCCAAAATTTAACTAATTTAAAACCGTTTTTTTTATATAAAATTTAGAATTTTTATATATAATTGGATTTAAATATGAATTTGGGTTAATAATAAATATAATATTTAATATGTTTAGATAACCAAATAATTGTTTAATTTTGAAAAATATAATGGTATAATTTTAGTAAGAATTTATCAGGTTTTGTTATAACTAATTTTCCCAATATGTATTTATAAAACTATTTTTAAGTGTAATCTTTTCTAGTTAAATAAATATATTTAAATATAATAAATAAAATTAAATATTTATTTTGAAATATTAAATAAGTTGTTAACATCATTTTGTTTGATAACATAAGTCTTTGGGTATATAAACAATTAAACGTAGCATAGAACTTGAGTTTTGCGACGTATATAAGCGTTACTAAATTGTTACAAAGGGAAACCATATCCTTAGTCCATGGTTTTGTTTAGAGGTGCATGGTTTTAAAAATGTGGTACTACATGTGTTAACATGCATGATAAGGAAGCTAAGGAGGAGACATGTGTCCTATCAAGTGTAAGCATCCTAAGGCCTTTTAAATCCTATAAACACCTACCTAAACCGTCTCTTCTTTTCACAGTTCATTCTTTTCCACTTTTCCTTCCTTTCTCCTAAGGTTTTGGCCATGGTTCGCTCCCCTCTCCCTCTTCTCTTTTCGTCCAAAGGCCCCTCCTTCCTTTGGCCTTGCTCGGCCAACACGACCACCACCTCACCAACCACCTCCTAGTCGCTCTACCCGAGACCACTACCCTCCTCTTTTCCCTCACCAACTTTGGCCCTTCCACCTCCCTAGGCTCGGCCTAGATCCCCTTCCATAGCTCTCCACCACTAAGGTCGTGAGCCCTACACCCCATCCTTCTACATCCACGGCTCCAACCACCCCCAAACCCATGGCCATGTCCTCCTCCTCCTTGAAGTTCGACCTCCCTCCTCCTTTAGTAAATTATTTATTATATATATATTTGGGTTAGAGAGAAGAAAATGGTGTGTGACGCTACGACACTACTCGATGGTTCCGACGAAGTCCTACCAAGAACAATTAACGAGCTATACAAATGAGAGCTTCTAAAATACTTTTAATTAAGTTAGTATTAGTGAGGAACTATATATGCTTTAATATGGTTAAATATGGATGTTAATTATATGTATGTGATGATGGTTGAATGGTCGTATAGTTAGAAACACTAATACACCAATAAGTGTTGATTACCGTAACACTTGCACGTAGTTATAATGTTGATTGGCGATACTATGGTTGGTTGATATAAATGTTCGTATGATGTCAGTTTATGTTAACGTGATCACACATCTATAGCACTGAAGTTATGGTATTATAGAGGTGATTAGTTGAGTCTCCAATCAGTAAAAGTATGTTTTATATTTTATTTCAATAATAAAATAATGTCTAGAAACGAAATTTTGAATTTGATATCTGAAATAGTTTGGAAACATAATTGAAGTATATACGAACAACTTTTGTAAAAGGGAAACGTAATTGAAACTATTTTGACTATGTATGGCATGAAAAAATTCGAAAACGATTTTGAATATCGATTTTCGAAATTGAAGTTGAGTTAGGCATGTAAAGGATGATTTATATTCAAACCGATTATTCCATTAGTCTTATATCTTATTCAAACTGATGCCCGCAAAATTTGAAGTTCAACAGATTAATTTTTGACCTATAATATTATTTTATTAATATAATAATATTATAATATTCAATTTTGAATTTAAATTGAATTTGAATCCTAAAATTTGAAATATTGTTTCCAAACGAGTTTATATATGTTTAAAACATTTATAATCATATTTGAGGTAAATCGCGCGAATTTCGGTTATGAATCGTAATTTTGGTCTGAATAGGACATGTTGCATAGCGGTAGTTCACGAATTTCGACCATAAACATTAAATAACTATAATTTGAGAAATTTAAACTGGATTGACGTGAAACGAAAAAATTTTGCTTTTTTATAACAATAGTTTCAAATAGAAAAAGAATGTTTGGATTTCAATGTATAGTTTTCAAGTTATGTATAAATCTGTTTTGATAAATGTCATTGTAAACGCAGTTCGTAGACCATTACGGTAAATGGTTATTTTTAAATTATTAAAAATATGGATTTTTTGTAAAATCATAATAAATTATTTAAAAGTGATTTGAATTGAAAAATGATATTTTTTTTTATAATATAAAGGTTATTTTAATCAAACTAGCTAATATAAGCTATTTTACGGCGCTGTTGTAATGCTTGCAGCGTTCTTCGGTAAACAATATACTTTGAAGTTATAAAACTTATGAATCATTATATGAAATTTAAATGATCATTTTTAAACGATTAATGAAATATTTTTAGAAGTTTATAGTACTTAAAACATATTTGCTTTAAGTAAGATTTAATTTATTTTAAATTTAAATTGGGTTTCCAAATATTAATAAAATTAGAAATGGCTGAGAGTGATCTTTGGATGTCGTTATTAAGTTTATAAGTAAACTTGGTGCTATATAGAGAATTTGAAAGGTAGGATTACAATTATTCCGTTTATAGTATCAGTTGAGTATGGAAATAGTTTTTGAACATAAGTTGATGTAACTTCTATCTAGTTCTCATATAAAATGATCTCAATTTAATCTTTTGGATTAAAGGTTTTCAAGAATTAATAAGATGGGTTTGGATAGAAATAATATTCGGATATTTGATATGGAATTCCGCTGTTAGACATATATTGTTTGGGGAATCCGAGAGATATTTATATGAATATTCCACTTATAGTATTCGTTGATTTTGGACTTGGTATCGAATATAATCTGATAAAAATTTCTGTTTGAATTTTATATTCTATATTAATCAATTTGGGATTCTCTTAATTTATGGGTAAAAGGATATGTTTAAATTATGGAATCCATGAATAAATCTTTAACTATGTTTAAAAAAGGGGAATTTCGAAGGAACTTCGTGTCAAAAGATTTAAAGGAACGAATCTTTGGATTTTGAATTTTAAAGAAATGGTTTCCTTTAAAGATAAAAGGAAGGTTTTAATTAACCAGAAAAGGAAGACTTAATTAAGAGTTGTTGATCCATAATTGTTTTTAAACTGCGCTAATTACTGGGAATACCGGGATTGAATTGCTATCGTAAAACCATTCTGAATAAGTATACGATGTTATGGAGCAATTACAGATGATGGTTGAACAACAGAAATATTCACATCGAATGGACTGCTTGTTGATGCCTTCGCTAGCTCCCAACATAAGGTTATATATAGCGGTGGTCCAGACGTAGTTGGAGATTTTCCGGATTTTCAAGGGCCTCTCTCCTTTATTGGACGAGGAATATGGTGCCTTCAAATTCATTCAGACCTAGAATGGACTTGTATGGACGTGTGTCTAACATCGTATTTTTTAGTGTGTGATTGATTCTTCCTAAATATATATCTGATTGGTGGCGGAGAATTTATTCTCTTAGCTTAATATCCTTCTTTGAGGCATACGAGCTCAAAGGTTATATAGTTAATGATTATCAACTATATGTTATAAAATGGCAGTGTGGCATACTAAGTGATGAGGTATTGATGATCAAAGCACCACATAGTTAAGCGTAGCTTTGTGAGATGAGACTTCGGCAAGCCTCACAACCTGGGAAATGACCAAAACATGAAAAACGCAGTGAGGATATGGGTTGTTATCTCCTTCTAGATAAAAAGTGTACCATGGTATGGAGCCTAGGTATTACTTATGTGGCAACTTCTACTTATGTGGTTGTTGATGACGCATGGTTCCGGATAAAGGTTGGTAATGATGGGGAGATGGCATACTCAGTCGCAGTCTAATTCATCCTGTTAATGGATGGACCGACCTTGCGTTGGCAGAGAGTCGGTTTGGTTCTCGGGCATCCCATTAGAGGTGTTCCCATCGGTAAGGAAGTTCCTTAATCTGGTCATTTGTTGGAAATCCATTCTCCACTACTATCCTGTATGATTTCAGTTGTATACTACACGTCATCATAGTATATGGTACATATGTTGGCTAAGATTGATACAATTACTTACGAAAGGAATTTTCACACTATGTGCTAGTAATAATATCATAGGATTTTCATTTATCAAGCATCTTTGGTTACTATTAGGAGAAACCTCGCCCAAGCCCGTGTTTGCATTGTGTGTGTAGTGATACCTTATGGTAGCTTCATTTTCCAAAAAGCATTGCAAATTTCTTGCACTGGTATTCGTAAGGGAAAAACCTGTTTGTGTTATATGGCATGGTCTTATGGTTTATCTCACTTTAAAATAAACCTAAATACAACAGATTTAGTTCTCACACCAGTCTAATGACTGACCTGAAGTTTATTGTTCCTTCACCTAAACTCTGGGTGACCATAATTTTCCACACGAGTAGCTCGGTAGTTTAGTTTGCAGATTAGTCTTGGCATTAGTTGGATCTAGATTCAGGATTGGAGCTAGAGTTTTATTCTAGATCATTCTTCTTCTGTTGAGAGTTTACATTTACTTATTCCGCTTTATTTCTGTTGTACTCTAATAATTATTGTAAATCTGATGTAAAAATTATTATATGATAATGAAAAGTTCTTTTGTTTCTATCCAAATGTGCAAGTACCCCTAACAACCCTCTTTATGAATGGGTTGAGTAGGTTTAATTACCGGTTAGAACCGGGCATAAAGGCGGGTCGTTACAAGAGGGAATTGGTATGTATCATAAATTGCATTTATAAGTAGTTGTGACATTGTCTAATCATATTTAATAATATTGGTAACATTTTTCATTTGTACAATTTCAGATATCAACTCTAAAGCAAGAGCCTACACTTATTGAGTTGTTTACCCAAACTTACGCGGTCGAGCATAATGACAAGAAGGTTAATACCTTCGATACCTGGACGAATGCTTAGTCCAAACATGTGATGGTAAGCATTCGTAATATTTTCTATTTCACATTCAATAAATTTGAAATGGAATATTTAATGTGTGAATTCACTATCACAAAGATACCGGGCTGAGATCGTTCAAGTGACGCAGTCCTCAGGTCGCGACCCAACCCTAGAGGAGTGCAACTGCATCTGGTACGTCATCATTGACCTGTCTTCTCGAAATAAGCAACATCATTTCATAAATATAGAGGTAAATTGTTTTATTAACTAAATTTAAAATTATATTTAATCATAAATTCTAAATTAAAACTCTTAATATAATAGATTACACGAAGCAACGACCCATACCACTTACAAGAGATCCCACCAAGAGGAGAAGATCGCCATGCTCCGTTAACTATTTGCTGAGCTTCAGGATTGGCGGAAGAGTAAACCGATGACCATGCTCGATGAGGGGTACATATTTTTCCGAGCATTGGAGGATGCCTAGGGATGAGGATGGGTTGGGAGATGGGGATGGTGACGAGAAGGAGTATGAAGAGAGGTTGGTACTTGTCTTTTTTTATTATTTCGTCTTCTGTAAATATAAACATGTGTTTTTTGAATATTAATATGTGGATGGTTTTTCGATATGTGTGAGTTATCATGGATATATTGATTTGTTATGGAATGTGTGATGTTTGTGTTTATGGTATATACATTAGTTTTTGGTATATGAGTTAGTTTGTGGTATATATGTTAGTTTGTGTTATGAATTTGAATATATATGATATGTTGGATTTTCGGATATGAAAATATGTTGTGGAATTTATCACATATGAGTTGTGAAATGAATGGATATGAGTTGTACGAGTATGTGTGGCTAGAACAAAGAATGATGGCTGAAGTACAACAAACCTGTTTTAGGTTACCGACGGTTAGTGACACCCAATTGGTCCTTATAGCCATAGTTAGCAACGGCTAGCTACAGATTATATTTCTAGGCTAGCTACAGTCAGCGACGACTAGTGACACACATCAGAAAGACCCCTAATTTCCACGTGTCCCACATTATCGTCGCCAACCACGGCTAGTATGGTTACGAAAGCCGATGCTAGACATGTCGCTATTTAGTTAGCATCGGGTTTTCTAGTGATGGTTTTTCGTTGCAGTTGGCAATGACTAGCGATGACCGTCGACGGTTATAAGCCATAGTTAACCGAAGTCTTCCTTATAGTGCATGCTGCAAAAATTTCCATCCTCAGTGGTAGAGCCAGCCAATGGAGCCACATAGCGCAAATCAAGTTCATGTAGGGCCATGATGTCAAACCTAGCTTGAGTAATGTCAAGAAGACTGTAATTATAAAAGAAATGACATATTTTTAGGTCGGGCCTTGACCCTAGCTGGCCAATACATGGATCCATCCCTATCCATCCTCATCATAGATATCATGAATATAATCTTTTGCTTGCTTAATTTTAACCACAACATGGTAAAAATTCGTGTTCCTATCCCCTTGGGAAATGCATTTATATTTATGTTGCTACTTCTTCATATTACCCAACATCTCAAGTGCTACATTCAGATCATCAACAAGTTTAGCTTCTATGTTGGACAAATTAGGGTCATTAGGTTTAGCCATCATGTTAGTTTGTGCTTCCAATATCTTTTCTTTAATATTGTGGGAGAGTTAAGCACCATTTCCAAATTTTTGATTAGGCCAGTGCTATAGAGCATTTTTTGTCGCTTTGAGTCTCTTGCAAAATTTATACGTTGGATTACCATAACAGTTAAAGGAGCATGCATTAGATATAATATTAGTATATTCCTGATCATTAATCCTGTTATAACCTCTATTTTATGATGTGTTGATTGTGACAACTATATACGATAACATTCTCATATATTCATTTATTGTAGGGATGCTTACAAACAAGAACTCAAGAGCATAGAAGTACATATTTCAAGAACGATAAGAATTAAAGGATAGATTCCAAGAACAACTAGATATATTTATTTATTTTTGAATCTAGTTAGTTGGAAAAAATCTTTTAAAATCTCTCCTAACATACTTAAGCTCGACAACGATTTTTGTACAAAAAAATCTAGCATTCAAACATTTTATATATATTCAAATTGCATTTCTACAAATATTAACAAATTTTAATACAATTAAATTAGGATCTAACAAATAAAAGTTTTTTACAACCTTGTTTTTATTAATCAACAACATAGATAAAAATTAGAACTAAAAATAATTAGACATTATCACTTAAAAATAAAAATTCAAACTAATTGCACAAGATTCAATGAAAAGATGTAATTAAATATTTGTGCAAATCATTTTTTCTTGAATGTGAACATGTATAGTGTAACAACCCGCGTATTTTGCAAAAATATATTTAAGTGTTTTATTTAAATATAATATCGTTAATCGAATATTGGTCTAAAAATTCATTTTTGGATATGGATGAATTTAGATTCGGGACCACTTCCAGTGAGTTTAAAATGTCGTTTATGATTTATAAAACTATAAACATCGATATGTTTGAGTAAGTGAATTTTGGGACTTTGCTTAGGGTTTGGTTTAGCCCTTTAGCCTTAAGTAGGCATCTCCTACTTCACCACTCCACCTACCTTCCCCTTTCGTTAACTATTCATTCATTTTCTACAACTTCCAAACTCTTAAGGAAGAGGAAATTAATATTCCTAAGCTTCAATCTTAATAATTCGAGTAACAGCTTAGCAAATTGAAGGAGACACCTAAGTAAGTCATCTTTATCTTTCCCAACTTGATTCCTATCCAATTTTTGGGGATTTTCCTAAACCTAACTCTTGGAATTACTATATATTTGAGCATAGGTTTGAAGAATATCGAGTTATATTCGAAGGGAGGTTGATCTGGCTAAGTCCTGATTCATTTCCTTGCTTGTAACAATCAAAGGTGAGTTTTTGGAGAACTCACATCTATGCCTCAAGCTATATGCTTGTCTAGTGTGCCTTTGGCACGTTTGTATCATGTATGTATTATGTGAATTGGATTGATGGGTGTGAACATTCCATTTCATGAGTTTCGATTAGATTATATTTGAATTCTAGTGTAGCTCTTTGTATGTTTGTATGTTTGTGATTTCATGTTGTTTCGGCAAGCTTTGAAGCCTCATTTTCCCTTGAATAGTGTTGTAAGCTTTCAAATGTCGTCCGAAATTTGATATGAGCTCGCTGCCTAGGCAAACAAGTGCCCAGGGCAAAAATCAGATGTCTGACCTGCTATTGATGTTTTAAAAATTGTGTATTCTGTATTTTAGATGGTTGAATGGATATTACAGACGTATGAAAACAGATTCTAACGGCTGATTCATTCCATTCAGAAGTCTAAAACTCGGAGCAGAAACATAATTTCTGTTATTTCAGTTCGGACATTTGAATTATAATTTATGACAGCTGAATTGTTAAAAAAATGCATATCTTGCCTTTTTCTTATGATATTTTAAGTTTTATATTCCTTTTCTTTGGATTGATTTTTATTGTTATTTCTGAGTTAATGATCTCTTTTCCATATTTTTGAATTATTTGTTGCATACGGATTTCTTTAATCGATACTTTTGAGATTTAATTTATGTACTATGATGTGAATTCCGAGTTCGATCGTTATTACGATCAATAGTATACGAGAATTGCCACTTTAAATATAAAGGGTTTTTATATTATCAATAAGCACCAAATCTTTTACCAAAACGATTTCCAGTCCTACTTCATTATAAGAAGTTAATTTATAACCATTTTTCAATCCACTAGTATGTATTGATATATTTCTTTTTTCTCACTCGTATGATAAATCCAATTAAACAACTTATTAAAAACAAGGAGTATGAACCCTTGTGCTTGTTTCGATGGTTAGTTCTTGGACTCGTTCGATTGAAAACTGTGGCATTGATTGTAACAACCTGCCCGGAATATGCCTTAATTTCGATCTAAAAAGACCAATCGAAGCTTAGAGCCATTCCAAACGGATCATTGGTTCCTATAAGGAAATGTTGCAATAGATATAATAGCGCATACTAAAAGGAAATCAGAATCTCGCACAGCGGAAGGGATAAAATATAATAACTTAAAATAGATGTACCTTTAGATTAAAATCATCATAAATATTAATTGCAACAAGTGTCATGCAATAATAGGTACATCAGCATCAATTATCCCAACATAATAATATTGCCATAATGCCTAATAGTTATGGATCCTCCATTGTTAGGCTCTATCTCCGAAGTATCACTGATCCAAGTGTTACCACCTATCGTACTATTTATATGTTAAGAGGAGGGAGGTTAGAACATAAAGTTCGAGTGACTGAAAATAATATCTGCTTAAAGACTATACTCTGGATTTTGACAGGTTATATATATCAAGGTATCTCTACGAAACAAATAGGAACACACATATAAAGAAACAACATAATCAGTGAGGTGGATATCTGAATCGATCACTTAAGACCTTTATTAGGACGGAGACCCAATGAGGTGGACATTCTCGATCACTTAAGGCCCATTCTAGTATGTTTATTAAGGGTGGATTCTTATGGTCTCTTATGACCTCAAGGCAGACCCTAGCCACTTAAGACCTCATCCTAGCACGTCAACATTCTTGTATATATATATATATATATGTGTGTGTGTGTGTGTTCTCTTGAGTAATATGAGAAGTAGTACCTCGTGGCTTAGTACCGGTTTAAGGTGGGCCCGTATAGAGCTCTTTAAGACCCCTTCGACGAACGCCTCATGTTACTAGTTAACTGAAATTACGGTAGAACACCAATGTCGCTTAAGACTTTCCTTAGATAGTGGGTGAAATAAATAGCATGCTACGTCCCACATATGCCAAATCCGCCCTTAGGTTGGCCCTTATAATGATCCTAGAGGAAGTGGACATTTTAGTAAACTACCCTACTCCGTTATCACCATGACTAAATCAATTTTAAAGAAAGAGGACCCATAGACCAACTTCGAATCTAATAAGGGAGGGTCCCATGACTTTGGTCCACATCCAAGGAATAAACCTTTGGAATAGTCCTAGTCCAAACCACTTACGACCCAAACTAGATAAGAAGAAAGTCAACCACTTAAGACCTTCTCAAAGTGTAATAAGCCTACCTATTTACACACATAAAAGGTGTGTGTGTATGTGTGTATATATATACACACACACACACAAACACTAGACCTCTCACATTAAATCGTCTACCTGTAGATGCTGGATATGTCAGGCGGTTCCAGGAAGACTCCTACTATAATTAGGCTTAATCTCGTGTCGTAGTGAAATAAATTAAATGAGTAATGGCACGCAGACTTCACTTATTAGCCAAACTCACTTGTGGTTGTTGTATTTATCGGTTGGTTCCGGGCAGACTTCTACCAAAAATGACGACTAACCTCATGTATGTGTGTCATTATTTAATATACAAATAAGACATCTTATACGCGCACACAAACAACAACTTATTTGGGGACATTTCAAATTTCTAACCTTCTTCTAACATATTTATAATGTCATTAATACGTTGAATTACGTTTGCTACATTATATAAATAGAATATTTAATACGTATAATAAGCGCTAATTTCCGTTCGAATGAAGAAACATTTTAACGGTATAAATTGTCAATTTGGTCTACATTAAAGGCATACAAGTTAATTCCCACATAAAACCTCTAAATACATGGCATAATTAATGATAGAAGTAATGAGAAAAATAACAACATAACTATCAAAACTTGAATCCTAGGATTGTTAGAATAATTCAGGTAATGAATCAAGAACAATGTGTAAATTTCATACAACATGCATATATATATATATATCGACCTCTGTTTAATTCAATTTACCCTTTTCAATGTTGTGCATAAAAACATTAACATTTGATTTGTTTCAAATCTGAATATGTTCAAATTGTTAATTTAGAATGGAAACCCAAACCTATTCAAATAATAAAACTAAATCAAATTCGAACCTTTTACATCACAAACACTTTTTGGTAAAAAAATCAAATCGAGCAAAAGTAAATTGACCAAAATGCATTCCATCCATAACCCAAACAAATTCACAAACTCAAACATTTATTGACAATTCTTCTGAAATATATATAAAAATAGGAGATTTGAGGGTTTTCCATTTGATATTATCATGGATCCAAATCTCCCTAGGCATATTAGTCAATATAAAAACTACAGAATGTAGAATATGCCTAAAAAATTATTTTTTTCACTAACACTGATTTAACCGTATGGAAATGTCGCAAATTTGACAATGTATGCCTATTAGATCTGATTACCTTCAAGAACGAACATGAATGCGAACTCTAATTCTCTGGATATATATATCTATGTATATGTATATGTATATGTATATATATAAAAAATAGTTAAACAGTTAGAATTCTTATATATAAAAATCTTATGATTCCAGATTCAGTTCCTATCCAAATTATATAAGAAAAGGGACTAGAAAAGAAAACAGATTTTAAGAGAGGAAGGAGAAAACCTATAATATATTTCTCTGGAATCAATTGCAGAGTGGAGGCAGGAAAGGAGGAGAAGACTAGGTTTAGGTTTGAGTTTTTATGGTGTTATTTATAGGTGTGTGAGTGAATAATAACCATAGGATTATTTAGATTAAATATTTGTTATTAATTTATAAACAAAAACCAAAAACCCAACCTGAACCAGGCCAAATTGGGAACTGGCCACACAAGGCGATTGATCGCTTCCCTAGAAGGGCGTTCGACACCCCTCCTAGGGGGCAGTCAACCTCTTGGTCATAAATTTGGCCAATGGCCTACGTTTAAGGCTGAACAGATAATTCTTATATAACATTATTTATTATAATTATATCTTTCCATTTAAATGTTATTGTTGTCCCCTGTTGTACAATTATATACACACACAAATTCAAATTGGATGGAATATTCCATTCACTCACTTATTGGTCATATTTTATTCCATTTATTTATATTACAATTTGACTTTCAAATAGTGTTGTATATATGTTTAACGTACAACTTCTTGTAAATGTAATTCTTTCATACGGGATCGGATTCTATCATATTATATATGAAAATTGATTATAATCTCGCCATGAATTTAACTATGAAATTTTCGTGGCCAAATTCCTAATGCTGCAAAATTCCATTTTTCAGCCCATTTACATATTTTTATTTAATTACCGATTTTCATTAATTATTATTATTATTTTGTTTAGGTATATTTTTACGTGGTGTTACATTCTTACCTCCTTCAAATAGATTTTTTCCCGAAATTTGTCTAAGGGGGCGAAAAACACAACTCGCTCTAAACATCCATGTTATACACCCATGTTGTATTTTATTCATCCATAAACATCCATGACTCGTACTGATTATAAACTGCAGACTTACTAAAGTGAGTTCAATCTTAACGTGTATGTGTGATAAGTGATGCAATATGTATGCAAAACTCCTTAACATGCATATAATTTCTACGTGAGTGCTTGACGCATTTGTGTTGTAGCCATCTCCTACCATCCAATCTAACAACACGATGCAACCAAAAATCCTAAATTTTCGAAGGAGACTACGTTTTTTTCTTTAATTTTCACTCCTCTCGAATTTTCTCTTTACTGTACCCGAACCAATCTATCTGAATAATGCGGAGTCTTGAAAACCCGCGCTCCAAAATATTTATGGTGGCATAAGACTTCCGAGGTTCCGTCTTTGTCCCCATTTCTTGATTAGGCCCTACCAAAATTCATTGTACCGTGAAGGTATCTTATCAAATATAAAACTTTATGGGTTCCTATTCATAATATCATATATCTCCCTAGGCTAGGGAAAGCCTAAAATATAATATCAACTCATTATCCTCCATAGTCTGCCTAATCAAATTAGACTTTTTCTAAAGTCTAACCACAAATATGGTTCGAGTAGAAACTTGTCAATGGTTATTCCATCAACACTTTGCTATTTTAAGTGGCCTCTTTGAATTTATTCATGAGCATCCACTAATTACCAAAAAGATACTTACATTACTCCTATAAATATTACTATTATTCTTATTATCTAAGAGGTCAATACTGCAGATTTTTCCTCTTATCCCCAAAGCTTTAGTTGTCTTCATTTTGTCCTCCAACCTTCAAGTGATGTTTGACACCAAAAATAATTTCCTAAATCAAATCTCTAGATCTAACTAATTAATGACTAGTCTATACGAATGACCAGAATATTTTCCTATGCTCCAATTTGGTGAAATTTAAATCCGAGTAAGGTCTTTTGTTTTAATTTCCATAAATTTGTCCAAATAATAACATTGACATATTTAAAAACAAGGAATGAGTATTGTTTTATTTTGGATGGATAGTATAATTTACAAAAAATTACACATCAAACTCTTTTCACTTTGAGCATATACCTCATAATTTTAAATATAGTCTTCCCTTTTTCTTATATTTTTGAAAAACGACAAAAGGGCTGATTTATAAAAATTTAACAAAATATCCATAAGCATCCCAAAACATGGTTATATTCATAGTAAAAAGGCTAATACAAACCTAATTAACTAAGTCTTTCCCTTAATATCGTACTTTATATTCTTATTCTTGAGGGTTGCATTCTATAAGGCTAAACTCCCAAAAATCACAAGACCAATACACTTCCACTATAAAGGCCACAAATCCAATTCCGCTATTAACTTCCAGATTCCATATATGGTAAGTCGCCAGGTTGAACGTCCCCATGAGGTTCTTCCTCTTACTTACTCATTTATTTTAAGAATTTAATAAGGGTTTTAAATCCCAACATCCCATGCATAACTGGAATTTATTACTTATATCACAATTATACCATTATCCAATCAATTCGGGGGAACCACTAATGATTGCAGCCTAAAAATTATTTTGGAAGTTTTCTCCTACAATTAAATGGTTTAAATAGCGCTGAGGTCTTAATATTTTTAGTCCAAATCCTTAAGATGCCAAATACATACCTTTAAATCTTCCATCTTTGTCTTTTTTAATAATGTGGTCCATTCAAATATGTATACCACTAGACCTACCCAGAACACTTACTTAATTCCCTCGAGAACCTTCAGGCTTGAAATATGTCCATTTTTTTCTAACCAATTTGCCTTTTAAATCAGTCCCCAAAATTTCATTTTAATCTTATTAATCACAAATTCGTTGCCCACTAAATTTGCAATTAATAGTCAAGAATTCTATTTTCGAAAATTGCGAATTACATTGCCTACATTTTACCTATATTTTATATAGATTGCTAATCATTAATACGGTTATTAACGTATTATCTCCTAACTAAACTATCACGGGAAAATTAGTTTACAACCAAATCTTCTTTCTGGAAATCTATAGAATTGACCAGCTTTTCAAATATAATCCTTTTTGGGACTAACATTAAAATTTCCATATTTAGTTTTATAAGTTATTCTATCCTAATTCTGATTTGCCTAATTTACTGCAACTAAATCTGTTTCTTTTGTAATAGTATAAGTCTCAACAGTGACATTAAATAAATCCATTTATAGAAAATTAGTTTACAACCAAATCTTCTTTCTGGAAATCTATAAAATTCACCAACTTTTCAAATATAATCCTTTTTAGGACTGACATTTAAATTTCCATATTTAGTTGTATAAGTTATTCTATCCTAATTCTGATTTGCCTAATTTACTACTATTAAATCTATTTCTTTTGTAATAGTATAAGTCTCAGCAGTGAGATTAAATAAATTCATTTGTAAGACACTGTCATTTATATGCATATATATATATATATATATTTATAAATCCCATTATGACAACAATTTATTAAGGTTTTCCTGAATTCCAAAAATTTGCATTCAATGCCTTTTTAAATGCTGAAGCACCACTTTAAAAATATAATTCTATTATTTCTTACGAAACATTGTACAATAAATGACGCTTTTTAGACTTTTAATGTTTTGAAAACATTGTCTATATGTTCATAAATCTTCGATTTTTAAGGGTAAAACAACTTTCCATGTTCTATTGTTTACTAAATAAAATATTAATGCATGCCTAGTTTTAATAATGCATTTTTTTTTTCAAAGATTCCAAAACTGTTGTAATAAGAAATTTGATGTCCTTTTTAACTCTTATATTTATTAACATGCTGAATGCCAGTCATTAACACTTTAAACGAATGATAAACGTTTTAAGGCCTTGCATGAAAACGAAAGCTAATTCTATTTAAAAATAAAATCTTAATTGAATGTAAAATTTTAATTAGGCAACATTTAAGTTTCCTAAAAATGTCTAGTTGACATTCATTATTATATTTTCAAAATACGTTATTACCTCACACAATAACACTTTTGAAACATTACTCAATAGGCCTGTTTATTTCTAGTAAAACATTCCAAATGAATATCTTAATTTTAATGTTTTACAAGTATTTACTACACATCCAAAATTACTTAATTTAAGAGTAAAATATCTTTCCTTATTCCAACATGCATCTTTTATTCATATACTGAACATCGGTCTTTAATGACTTTCAAAATGACAATTGTTTTGATAGGAATGTTCATTTTTATTTGAAAATGAGACCTAAATCTCTTAACATTGAATTAATTAGCAATTAATTCTTCTATTCATATCTATGTTTTCAGTTTATTCTTTTACTTTCAAATATATTTTGAAACATTAGACTGCATTCATTTTAGCACTAAACTTTAAACTCTCATATATATATATATATATATATATATGAATTTTGAAAGTCCTTAATGAACATAACTATTCATTACTCGTTTGTTTGCATAATGAGAGGTCTTTCAAAATTTAATTTTATGGTTATAAATTCCTTGGAATAATCTTTTATCCTTTATACTACCCCTAACACTCTTACCTTCTCAAATGCTTCTCATTTTACGAGGATTTTATTATTTCAATTCTGCCTAATTTTAGTAAATAAATTTGCTATCTTTTCTCTTTTAATTGAGTATGTCAATGACATTTATTTTACCAAGCTTATATGCCTTGTGTTCTTTCTCTTTTATATTAAATGTTAATTTAGTACCACAATCCGTACTACATTTTTGGAAAAGAATATTTTCAAATCTAAACTTTAAAAGATTGTTACATTATGACCATGACAAATTACAAATTAACCATTTGAATTGTTTATTGCTTGTCTCTTTAATTCCATTTCCATTAAAGCTCTTGTTTGCAAATATTTAACCTTTTCATCTTCTATTTTTGCTAAAACTCTTATTTATTGTTTGTCTAATAGAAGAACTTATGAACGTTTTTAACACCAAATTTTTTATTTTTTATTGGAATTTTTACGCAATTCTAATCCATATACAAGAGGTTAAACAGTTCTTTTCCTTCAAATAATTTTGTAGTATGTCAAAATTTCATCTTGATGGGTTTCTTAATATTCTTGGTCTTTTCTTTAAATTTTCTGACACACTATTCTATGGAAGTATATTTCTTAAAAAATTTATTTTTCAAAATAAATTGATGGTATGTCAAAAATCATATTTGTAGGCTTTACATTTCTTTATTGATTGGGAAAACATGTTTATTCTTTCAGTTTTCCTATTGCACCTACAATCTTTTCAACGAAGGTTGACATCTTCATTACGGAAGTCTACATCTTTTCTTAACCCTTTTTCTTCCGTATTCTTTAATTTTTCCCATCCCTACACATTCCTATACATATCCATTTAAATCATTTTAAATATATTTTATTCTTATTGACAATTTTAATATCTCATCCAAATATTCATACCTATAAATGGTCTTAATAAATCCATGAATACTTTTCTTTCTGACCATTTAGCGTTCCTTTGAAACCTTAGACATTCACATCTCTGTTCTTAAAGTTTATGTCAATAATCAAAGATGTTTCTTAGCAAAATCAGACATATTTCTCAAATTGGTCCATATTAATTGTTCACCTAATGGACACTTATTTGAATGTCTTCTTTTCCATAATAGATGATTCATCCTATTAATTTCCTTTTATCACTTATTAAATAAGGAGGTTTCAATCTTTTCCATACTCCTGATTCTAGAACCACCCAAACCTTAGAGGTCTCTAAATTGCCAAGGAAGTTGCTATATTACTATATGGCCTCTAGATTATTTCTAGAATTTAATGTCAAGCCTTTCCTAGAAAGATTTAGATATGGTCTATATTACTATATGCTCTTTTCCATCTCTAAAGTATCATTGATCCCGTACTGTTTATATGTTAAGAGGAGGGAGGTCAGAACATAAAGTTTTGGTGACCGAAAATAATATCTGCTTAAAGACTATACTCTAGATTTTAGCATGTTATATACATATATATATATATATATATATATATCAAGGTATGTCTACGAAATAAATAGGCACACAAATAAAAAGAAACAATTTAATCAATAAGGTGGATATCTGAATCAATCACTTAAGACCTTCATTGATGCATTTAGGGTGGAGACCCAACGAGGTGGACATTCTTTGTTACTTAAGACCCATTCTAGTATGTTTATTAAGGATGGATTCTTATGATCTCTTTTAACCCTAAGGCAGACCCTAGCCACTTAAGACCCCATCCTAGCATGTTAACGTTCTTGTAAACATATACATTCTCACAAGTAATATGCGACGTAGTATCTCAACGCTTAGTACCAGTTTAAGGTAGGCACATATAGAGCTCTTTAAGACCCCTCCGGCGGACGCCTCATGTTACTACATAACTGATATTACGGTAGAACACCTATCCCGCTTAAGTCTTCCCTTATACAGTTGGTGAAATAGATAGCATGCTACATCCATCATATACCGATTTGTCCCTAGATTGACCCTCACAAAGCTCCTAAAGGAAGTGGGCATTCTGGTAAACTACCCTACTCCGTTATGCCATGACTAAATCACTTTTAGAGAAGGAGAACCCATAGACCTACTTCGAATCAAATAAGGAAGAGTCCCATGACTTTGGTCCATATCTAAGGAATAAACCTTCAGAATGGTCTTAGTCCTAACCACTTAAGACCCAAACTAGATATGAAGAAAGTCGGCCACTTAAGACCTTCTCAAGATATGGTAAGCCTACCTATTTACACACATAATAGGTATATATATATACATATATATATATATATATATATATATACGCACTAGACCCTCTCATATTAAACCGTCTACCTGTAGATGCTGGATATGTCGGGCGGTTCCAGGCAGGCTTCTACTACAAGTGGGCTTAAACACGTGTCATAGTGAAATAAATTAAATGTCCCATAACACCCAGACCTCTCACATTAGCTAAACTCACTTATGGTTGCTGGATTTGCCAGTTGGTTCCGGGCAGACTTCTACCACAAATGACAGCTAACCTCATGTTTGTGTGTCATTATTTAATATATAAATAAGCCATTTTATACGCGCACATAAACAACAATTTATTCGGCGACATTTCAATTTTCTAACCTTATTATAACGTATTTATTACGTTGAATTATGTTAGCTATGTTATATAAATAGAATATTTAATACGTGTAATAAGCACTAATTTCCCTTCAAATGAAGAAACATTTTAATGGTATAAATTGTCAATTTGGTCTACATTGAAGGCATACACTACACCAAAATAACAAATTTGGCACATCAGGATGCGGAGATTTGATACGGCTGAAAGCCGTATCAAATTTGATACAGCTAATAGTTGTATCAAATTTCATTTGCACAGCTCACCCGATCTGCACCTTCCCCAACCCCTAAAATCTAACCGTGGATCTTTGAAGCTTGGGATCAGTTCATATTATATGGCACTGAGCCGTATCAAAACGGCATGATATTTTTCCTTTCTCATTTTTTATTTTCGTCCCTCCCAGCTTTGTCATTTCAGCTGAAATAAAAAAATTCCCCAAACGAAAAAAATGGCTTTCATCCCCTCTTCTCCAAATCAAAACTGCTTCCCTAAATCGCATCTTCAAAATCGATTGATCTGGGTTTAATCTCTGAGGCTCCAATTCTTTCGATGCTCTTGGTCAACATTTTGGGCTTGCGAACGAAAAATGTGAGTACTATGATCTGATTTTTCTTTTAGCTCTCAATTTTGATGCTTGGTTTTCGATTAATTTGCTAGTGATTTATCGGTGTGTATATAGGGTTATTGAAACCCTAAATTCTCTGATTTCTCCTGTGTTTGGTTTATGTGTTGGTGAATATATCGGTGTATGTATCGGTTCAAATTGATCCATTATTGATCGATAAGGTTCACGTTATTTTAGTGAATTGTTGTGATCTATAGTGGAGAGCTACCTAGGCATCTATAGTTTGTTCGAGCTGACCGACTCAATATGATGTTGACTTATATAATTGGATAAAGGGGTTATGCTAATGCTACGTATTCCAGTTAATTGATAATGACCAAATATTTCAACCTATGCTTGTAAATCATTGGATAGGGATACTCTCTCCATGGACTATTAGACCGGACTAGCACATTTACACCATATAAGTAGGTCACGGTCCTAGTCGTTTGAGTTAGAAATAATTCAAATATTGATTAAGCAAAGATATCAAGTATTCACTAACCTCTAGACATTAGTAATTTTAATTATCATATATCCATGTGCGATATGGTTATGATATACGCTTGAGTGTTTGATATTTGACGGTTGTTGCTATTGTCTGTTTAATATGGGTATCTTTGAATCTAGTAGTCTAACATTGAAACACCCCACCTCCATTAAGGTCACTCACAAAGGGAATGCCTTAACTTTGGTGGAGGTTTATAAGTAAAAGCCACAGATGAACTCAAGACAGATATAAATACACATATTTTAAACAGCGGAAACCCTCATCAATACGTGTATCAAACAAAGATTTCCATAATTGTCTCAAAATACTTTCAACATTACAACCTCATAACTTCCTTGATTATTAAAGAAGCATGAAAACATAAATAAAGTGACAAAAATCCCCATAGTGATATCCAAAGCCATTATCCGAGCAAGAAAGATCCAAATCATACATCTACATTCTTGGTGCTTGTAAAGAGCCTGACTGAGTTTAGCTGTTTTCTCCCTGTGGACCTGGGGGGGGGGGGACGAAAGAAAAGAAGACGAAAAGAAAATAGGGTCAGACATAAAGCCTGAGTAAATCTAGTAACTCTTCAATATGTGAATAAGAAAAGGGTATGATGGATGTAAACTAAAAATAGGAAAGTGTCACAGGCTAAGGAAGTGTCGAATGTACTATCACACCCATACTATATCTCTGCACCTACTCGAGTTTATTCTAACTGGCACCCCATGGTGAGGGTGAAGTGATCCCCATTTTCGAAAGATCGGCTCCTATTCGTGTTAACATGTGTCATACGGCCCCCAAGAATTGTAGATACCTATGCTGGTCCCACCATGGGGTGTATCAAGACCCATGGTGGCGGCCCCGACACAAAACTAGAAGACATAGGTTATACTACTGGTGTCCCCAGTGCCCTGGTTGTCTGCTCCGGAGTGTGTGCACGCCCGCACCCCGTTAGACCTGCACTGTGCACCCACCGCCGTCGTTTGACCGCTTACAATCAGCCCAGTAATCGTGCCCCACCCTGCCTAGTTTCAGGGTACCGTTGATACCTAACTTTGGGTTACTGCTGAAACGGGTCCCTCGTTACCATGATTTTCTAGTCAAACATGTTAAGTGGTTAAGTGTCTGTATTTACCTAACCCAACCCATCAATTCTTGTTAACATGTTGAATTTGGTTAAGTGTTATAGTTGACTTAACCCTACCATCTGTCCTTAGCCTCTTAGGAGCACCAGACCACTCACATTAGACAGGTATTGCTACGGTTACTGGATATGCCGGTCGGTTCCGGGCAGGTTTACACCGTAGCTCTGTCTAACCTCGGGTCCTTATTGGGCTCAATGCTTAACCACCCACATTGGATAGGTATTGTTGTGACTACTGGACAGCCGGGCGGGTCCGGGCAGGTTTACATCACAACTCAATCCAACCTCGGGTTAAGCATATCGTGTTTTCTAAATTTACATATTTAATTACTTTTCAACTACATGTAAATGTCATATCTTTTATTTTTGGGTATTTCAATTCATACCGCTTATGTGTCATAATCATTGGCATGTGCCAAACATGCCAACATATATTTTCATATTTTACACCCAACGTTATTACCCCCGTTTGTTCGCAACGTTATAACATGTGTTGAGCTTGTCACAATTCAGCCCAACTTTATAAACGTGAGGAAAAGGGGAAATCATGAACATGTAATACACAAAGGTGTGTGGCGCATGAACTTGCAATTTGGCGATTCAACTAACATATAACATGGGTCATGTGAACTTGCATTCGAATCAAAGTATGACTAAGTAGGTGACATATGAAATGACATAGTTTTAGGCAAATACAAACTTGTGTTTAAACATGTTAACTTGGCATAATATCGACCACAAAACTAGCATGTTGTATATTCACAAAAATGTACAATTGTTACATCTAATCATATAGCCTATTTCAACATGAACTTGCATAGTTTATGAAACCCAAACGATGTTTGACATAGAACCAATTATATTTTGCAAATAAACATGAACTTACATAGTTTATGAAACATAGATCCCATTTATACTTGATGAAACATAGGTCCAATTATACTTGCAAATGAACTTGCATAGTTTATGAAACATAGATCTAATTATACTTGCAAATAAACATAAGAACAATATCATAGGTTTTGGATCATGTAGGCATAAAAGGTCTATAACATGTTTACATAAATTCCAATCTTAGACATAGTCCATGCCATCGCCATATACATAAAATGACCAAATTCTATTTTTTTTCATAAACTTGCAAGTACAATCGTTCAATAGGCTTGCATCAATAAATTTTATGCCACAAACATCAATACATAGGTCATGATAGAACCATCACAATACATAGAATAATAACACAATTCTATTTTCATATACATCGAATCACATCACAGTTTTTATTCATATTCTGAAAGGTTACTATACACACAACGTGTGATGAATTCTTGTTTTCTGATTTCTGTTATTCTGATTTGGAGATGCTCTCCTTTGGGTAGCAAAGTTGCGTTGAATGATTTGATTAAGCTTTGATCTTCTTTTAATTTGATTCGTCTCTTAGGCTTGTTGGCTTGTCTCTAGGGTTTCTAATTGACGGCCATTCCTAGTTCCTTTCAAGCAGCATGACGGCTATTGTATTCTATTATTTGTGTGAGTTTAGGGTTAGGTTTGAGTTGTATTTATAGAATTTTAAATTGTTTTGAGCCGTCGGATGAAGATAGGAGGAATCTAGACCATACAAAGTTCAAAGAGCCACTCAAAAGGTGACACATAAGCCCTAGTGACTCAGCCAAGCATCAGAATTCGACCAGACCCTGATCAGGCCAGCCAGGACCTGACCAGCAGGTCAATCTGACCTGGGCGCACTTGGCAGGTGCGCCAGGCCAAAAATGTACTGGCGCACTTCCCAAGTGCGCCAGTTCATTTCTGTTCTGGCGCACTTCCCAAGTGCGCCAGTGCATTCTGACCCGTTTTCTGGTTTTTCGCCCAACTTCGTTCGTCCATATCTTCTTCATACGATATCTGTTTTACGCAAACTTGAACTCTATCTCAAGCAGAATTTCGAGACGAACACAATGGCGTAACCCATTTCCCTTGATTTCATCATTTATAATTAATTATACTTTAATTCGTGAAGCTTAACGTTATAGAATTCACGGGGTGTTACAAACATCCTATTATATTCCATGATAACGTAGTACACCCCATACTTTTAATAGAATATCACCATATAATGTTCTTATATGCTAATTTGTTGGATATACGAGCATGACATATATGTTATCCACACCATATTACTCGTATTATGATACATCAACTTTGTGTTTATTATTTTAAGCTTACAGACTACTCATACTAGACTACTATCTTACACTAGGTTATTTGCATTTCTTATTATATTCTTGGGTACTCATAAATTAGTAGATCGATGCACCAACTAGGTACTTCGACCCTTAAAAGTCGACATTAAAACATCCTTTGTATTCACAAGCTAAAAAAATTAAGTGCTGAAAAAATGGACCATTAGGGGAAAAGAAAGAATATAAAAGAACATGAAGAAAGAAAGATACAATATCACACTGGAACCATGATATGTTTTCATTCAATTTTAATTATCATATATCGGTGTATATATAGGGATATAGAAGAAGGAAAACCAGGACTTTCATGAACATGAAGAGCCCAAAACCAAGTACACAGTCAAAAGATGCAATCCAATTCAAACCAATGTTAACTGGAAAAGGCTGGAGTGCGGAAAAACAACCCAAGCTGGTCAAGTAGGACAATCAAATCAGGTTCCAAAATAGGTTCATATTTATATATTTTATAAAATTATTTTCCATAATTTAATCTATTTGAGTTAATTACTTTAAAACCACCACGAGGTTGTGTATTTTCAGGAACTATATTATGATTTAAATGCACTAGTAACTCTTACACTTTGTTTCTTTTCTCTAAGTTAAAAGTCGTATCGTTAGTTATTTTTATATATATGATTAAATTTTGTAATTAAATAATTAGATAGTCTGTACAAAAGTTGGTGATTAAAATAAATTCACTAACTTGGAACTAAAAAGATTGAGGAAAGGCCTTCTTTCAATCTATCAGGGATGATTTTAATAATGCATTTATATAGTTATATGGACCATTACACCAAGCTATACAATGAATTTGATTCACATCCTTAGGTTGCTTAATTTTTAAATTAATGCCTGCTTAGTATGATTAACAACCCCCAACAAAATGTCGGATCTAAATAAAATAACCTTAATGAAATCTTAGCTGATAACGCTCCAAGAGAACTAAAACAATGCACTATAAAACAATCAGGACCTGTAGAACTACCCAGATTCATGCCAAATACAAAATTTTAATTTGTTCATGAGTAATTGGGTCAATGAGATTGTAATTGGGTCAATGAGATTATAGGCTTAGGCATTTGAGATAGTACAAATAAATGATGTTGAGCCAAAGGGGACTGATCAAGAAAAGTAATTTATCAGCTAGGGGATGAGTAAAGTAGATTGAAAAAGATTTTATTAATGTAAGATGGAGATGAGTGCTACAAACATTGCAGATCTTTTAACGTTTCCGTAATTTTATGTGATAAATTTTACATGCTTAACAACTTCAATACCATCATTCATAACAACTATATTTACATGCGTAATCTGGTTTTATTAATCTCCCTTTTATCTTTCGTTTTCAGGCGCATAGAAATCTAAATGGTGCAGAAATTGCTCTTATTGGTGCCTTTTCTGGTAATATAAGTTCAGGCATCTGCCCTTATTCAGATTACTGAGATTAAAAAATTAAATTAAATTAAACATTAAACTGAACTAATAAAAACTAATGACTTATATAATTCTATCCTACTGAAAGAATAAGTTTGTACTACTGCTTTGCAGGTGCAATAACTGGAGTTGTAACTACGCCTCTCGATGTTCTAAAGTCAAGACTAATGGGTCAAGTAGAGAAGAAGGCCCAGTTGCACTTTTAAAGGTATGATCTTCATCTACTCTATGTTCTAGCATCAAAGTCATTACAAATAAGAAATTAATGGAGTCAATTTTGCATTGCTCTTATATTAACAATGTTCATTCAGGTCTACCTCTATATCTTCTCGACCGACAACCACATGTTTTGCCTTTTTTCTTTGTAAAGTACAATCGGTTTGTGCTGTGTTACTATTTTAGTACTATGATATTTATAACGTTTACGGTTTATTATCAACAGCCCATCAAGCTTCACCATCAGCTCCAATTCAATCAGGAGGTGGATCTCTCCTTGGAGGAATTGGTTCCACCATCGCTTAAGGTATTTAATATCTCTTAAGCATTCTATGCAATTCACAACAGTTCTTTGGGTTTGGCTTACGGTGATTAATATACCCCAATGGTTTATATTTCAGGGTTTCATAAGAATTTTTGTTGTTGTATCAATCCTAGCATTTGCATAAGATCATAGAAAGTGTTTCCAGTCTATCTTAAATGTTGCATTTCACAGACCCAGTTTCTATTCAAAGATGCAAATTGATACAATTTTTAATATCACTGAAGATTAGCATTCCTTTTATAGTCGGTAGTTAATGCCATTAGGTTTGTGCTTTTGGTTGCCTGCCTGGATTTTTAAATGGGTGTAAATATGATTCTAGTGTAATATGATTTTACAGTCGGTAGTTAATGCAGTGGTGCTGCTGTGCCATGGTGCCATGGGTAGCACCACTGTGTGGTGCAATCACACACACAATAACAAATTGTTTCAACACTGAATCGTAATACAAACATTCTTGGATCGGGAACTTCCATTGATTGATTGATATAAAGATTAGTTTGCCACTATTTTCTTTTTTTCCTCCATTACCATAAAATAACAGGATGGCTCCATGATTGATGTGGAAATGGTACCAAGTGCTTCAATAAATATAGTGGAAGTATTTGTTGTAAAATAAATGCTCTTTCTCAATGACACTATGAATCCCTTATTTGAAACTATGATGATTGATTCAGAAATCAAATTTTTTGGAGAATGGAGTTTTGATGACAACAACCTTATTTCAATTATCATTATTAGTTGGTTAGAAAATATATACTAACATCTCTGTCTAGAATATATATGCATATATATGCAGGATTTGTATACAGAACTTAAATACTGAAGACTGTACAGTTTTAGAGTTTCAAGAGTTCAAGAAATTCAGAATTCAAGAGAGCTTCAAGACTCATGAGTTATCAAGTTTTCAAAAGTTCAAGAGTTCAAGACAAGTATATTAATAGAGTATAGTTTATATGTAGGACTTTGAATAGCACTCTAGGTTCAAATTCTGTTTTTCCAATTTTGATTTTCAAATTTCAAATTCTGATTTTCAAAATTCAAATTCTAATTTCAAATTGTTTTTCTATCTTACTTATGATTTCAAACATAAGTTTAAAGTTTAATATAAGTTTATATAGTTATATAGTTTTATAGCTACATAGTTTTAAACTTTATAAATTTATAAATATATTTATATAATATATTATTATGTTTTCATATGGTTTTACACTTTAGAATACTCATTTATATCACTAAGTTTTAATTCAAGAATTTTCAAAATAATATATATAATTAAACACTTGAAAAATAGTTTTAAAAATACTTTTTACATACATATGTCGACACATGTAGGGAGCTATGTCGATATACAACTGTCAGCAATTCAATTTTCAAAGGAAGTGTCTTTTCACTACTTGTAACGTTCTAGAAGTGTTACAACCTTTCAGATCTTATAAATATGGGCTGATTTCGAATCTTTTGATATATCTTCTTCTCCATCTTCATCCCACCGTTAATTTTTCATATTTTATTGGTTTCTACACTTCTACTTTGCTGATTTCTACTCTAAATATATAAAACTTCTTCTTTTCTCACTCTCTATCCATTACTCTCTGAATTGAAGTGCTATTGAGGAGTTATAGGGCTATTGTAATCATTTGGGAAGTGTTTGGGAAAGGGTGTGTTCCTTGTATCCCTTAAATCAAGGAAAGGGAGCGGTGTTAACCTTGTAGCCGTAGATCAAGGGTGTTTAGAGCGGTGTTAACCTTGTAGCCTTGAAATCAAGGGGATTGTACTTGGATACTGATAGTAATAAAACTTTGCGCAATCCAGCATTGCTTGGGACTGGACGTAGGAGTAATATGAATCAGTATAAAATCCATTGTGCTCTTTCCTTTTATGCATTTTATATTTATCTATTTCTGTGTTTGTGTTTGATTCTGTGTCTGCAATCATCTCTATTGTGTGTGATTCATATAACAGATCATTTAAGTTTAATATTTTCGTAAATTTCTTATAAACACTATTCACCTCCATTGTGTTAGCTTTGCCTTAAGATCTGCATTATGCGTTCCCTACCAATTGGTATCAGAGCATAGGTTTTCAAAAAGTTCATAATCTAATTTAAAAATATATTAAATGGCAACCAACACTGGTAATAATAGTTCTTTTGTAGAGGGAGTCAACTGTTAGACCACCATTGTTTAATGGCAATACATATTGGGAATGTAGAATCAAAATATATTTACAATCAGTAGGATTAGACACATGGAATAGTACACAGACTGAATATATTGAACCCACAACTAATTTTGCACAACGGACTAATGAACAAAAGGTTGCTGCTCAAAGCAATTCTAAAGCCATGAATATGTTGTTCTGTTCATTAGATAGAAATGAATTAAATAGAGTGTCTGTTTGTAAATCTGCTTATGAAATATGGAGAGCATTACAAATTACTCATGAAGGAGCCAATAAAGTTAAACAGACAAAGATATCAATGCTAATTAATCAGTTTGAGTTATTTAAAATGAAGGAGAATGAATCTATCTCTGATATGTATTGCAGATTCCATAAGATCGTGCATTCATTAATAGCACTGGGGAAAACTTATTCTGAAGAAGACCAAGTCAAAAAATACTTAGTTCATTAACTCCAGAATGGGATCAGAAAATATTAGCAATTGAAGAAGCCAATAATGTCAGTGAAATGAAGATTGAGGAGTTAATTGAAAATTTGATGTCATTTGAAGTCCAATTATAGAAAAGAAAATAAGCCCACTGAAAAGAAATCTATTGCATTCAAAGAGACAACAAATGGTTCTGACTCTAGTAGTGAAGATGATGAAGAAATTGCCTTAATGACAGGAAATTTCAGAAAATTTCTGAGATACAAACGGAGAAATAATTTTCAAAGAAACGATCAAGGAAGTTCAGGAAGAAATGATGATCGATGTTATAACTGCAACAAACTAGGCCATATAAAGAGAATGTGTCCATATTCAGATAAATCAAATCAACAAAAACACAATAGTAATTCGTCAAGGAAGAGAAAGAGGGCATACGCAGCAACTTTAGATGATTCATCATCACGCGATGAAGAGCCAAAAACCGAAAATTCAAATATGTGTTTCACAACGATTTAGCATTCAGAAAATATCGAAGAAATGGATCTAAAAACTGGGTACGCCTTGATTAATTTTTTGGTTGAATGAATGTTTTGTTTACTTTGTTTGTTTACTTTGGTTGAATTTGAAATTTAAATTTTAAAATTCAAACTTGAACTTTAAAATTCAAATTTGAAATTTGAATTTTGAAATTCAAAATAAATAATAATAATAAAATAATAAATATAAAAATAAAATAAATTTTGGATGTTTGTTAGGATTAATATTATTTCAAGAAAATAAAAAACTTGAAATATAAATCGATAAAATAACCAAAAGTCAAAACAACATGTCTTTTGAAATTCTGCATGTATATCGACATACATAGAAGGGAATGTCGACATATAGACCAGAAATTGAAATTCAAAATTTGAATTTAAAAAGTTTAAACTTTCAAACTTCCCTCCAACTTTTCATCAACTCCCAAGGTCTGAAAAAATGTCATTGATTTCAGAAAAGTTGTGCCCATTCAATCTCTATTTATATATCTATTCAATCTTATTCTATCTACCTCTCATTCAAAATTCAAACAACTCTCTTCATATCTATTACCTTCAAAAACTCTTTAGTGGCTTCCTCTAGCAATCCTCAAATAATGAGATTATCCAAAACCATCAAAGGATATCTCTACAATGATAGGGAAGCAATCATTACCTATGTTGACTACGTAGCAAATGCGGAAGACAATACGGGAGCTTTCGCCATCTTTGGAGACTTTCCATCTTACGATCTTCCTTCTCTTTTCAATCATAATGAAGTCTTAAGCTTGATTGATGCTCGGGATGACAATGAAGTATGTTACCCAAAACTTGTCAAAATGTTCTATGCAAATCTTAATCGTGGCTTTTACAAAGGAGATGAAAATTAAGTATGGAGTAGCGTAAAAGGCACACAAATCGTTCTAGACTGTGAAATTTTGGGTAATATCTTGAATTGCAAAAGTACGGGTATGGAATTTCTGGAACTCAAAATCGATGAAATGGATTTGGAAACCTATCATCACATATTTGAAAGCGATGCTCACTTGGAATTCAAAATTCGCTTTTTCCACCCAAAAACAAGAATTGTTAACCTCCTCCTTCAACATACCATCACTCCTCATTCCGAAAACTTCAAAAACCCAACTCTCAAAGTCCAAAAAGCACTCTTTGCCATTATTGGTGCTTATGACATCGATTGGGCCAACATGATTCTAAAAGAATTTAAGCCAAAATAAATGTCCACAAGAGAAACACTATTTATTATGGAGTTTACCTTACTCGAATTTTCAAATATTTCGGAGTTGATCTCAATGGAAAATAATTTGTATCAAGAAAAGTGTTTCACTCCACTAATATACATCTTATGAAAATTCCACTCACCTTCAAGCCTTATAGGATATTCGAAGACAAACAAGCTCGAATGCAATAAGAACAAGAACCTATGGATATCGAAAAAGAAACTTCTTTGGAAAGTGTAGTGTCCACTCAACACTAGAACCATTTCCAAAGAGAAGCTTGTTCAAATTCAAGTAAAAATTGTCAAGAACCAAAAGAAGCTCAAAAGGACGCTTACTCATATGTCTAAGTTAATTGGAAAAATAGGAAGAAAACTTGGAATTTCATCTTCCTCGTCGTCCGCTGAAATTTAAGCTTATGTAGTTTATATTACCTTTCGTATTTGCTTGTATTTGCTTTCGAATCTCGTATTTAGTGTCTCGTATTAGTTAGATGTATTTGCTTTCAAGTTAAAATGAATTATGTTTTATTTATGTCAAAACTATCTTTAAGTTACTGTAAAATTATTAGAATTAAATAAATTAAAATTGTATAATAAGAATTAACTAAAAAATGTAAATTTCCAAAAATTTATAATGTATGTCGACATACATATGTCCCTATATCGACATATAACTACCAGGTTTTCAAATTTGTTCAAAATTTAAATTTTAAATAACTAACTCATGTCTATTCAAATCCAACAAATTCCATGCCCTATATAAACCTATTTCTTCCAAAAAAAAATATTCTATCATTTCCCCTACCTCTCTAATTAATTCCTATCTAAAACTATCAAATTATGGCAAATCCAATACATAATTTGAGTGAGAATCTTAAAGAAACTTAGAATTCTTTCAAGAACATCTTATCCATAATTCTCGTAATCAGCGTCATCTAGAATTGATTCAAATGAGAACGGTTGAATATCAAGAAAAACATTTTGACGTAATTCGTTGGTCAATATCTTCCCATTTCAGGGATGAAAACAACAAATCACCCCTTACCAATGAAGAAGGCTGGAAGGACATCAAGAAGGACCCTATCTTTGGAACAGATGAATGGGTAGAAGTTCCAAGAGACGTTTGATTTGAATTTTTTTAGTATGATTTGTTTGATTTGGATTTGATTTGAATTTGTTTGAATTTGGTTTGAACATTGTTTGTAAATATTTCTTGGTTTGGATTGCTTGGATTTAAAGCTTGTATATGGATTATTACACTTGTAAATATTAACACTTGAATTGATTATTTTAGTATAGAATTTAGGGGGAGTAATTTACTTTAGTATTATAGGATATGCATATATAGGTATAGGATTTAGGGGGAGTATATTTAGAATTTCCTTTTTATAATGGAAAAGGGGAGAAATTATAAAATAAGGACTAGTTAGACTTAGTTTAAGGGAGAGTATGTAGGATTCATGATGACATGGGGAGTATTAGAAGAACCAGATTAGATAGTATCAACAGGTAATGAACAAGTTTGAATATTTTATAAATCAAGGTTATCATCATCAAAAGTGGGGAGATTGTTGGAGAATGGAGTTCTGATGACAACAACCTTATTTCAATTATCATTATTAATTGATTATAAAATATATACTAACATCTTTGTTTAGAATATATACACATATACATGCAGGATTTGTATACATGACTTAAATACTGAAGACTGTACAGTTTGAGAGTTTCGAGAGTTCAAGAAATTCAGAATTCAAGAGAGATTCAAGACTCATGAGTTATCAAGTTTTCAAGAGTTCGAGAGTTCAAGATAAATATGGTAATAGAGTCTACTTTATATGTAAGACTCTGAATAGCACTTCAAGTTCAAATTCTGCTTTTCAATTTTTGATTTTCAAGTTTCAAATTCTGATTTTCAAAATTCTAATTCTAATTTCAAATTGTTTTTCTATCTACTTATGATTTCAGATATAAGTTTTAAGTTTAATATAAGTTTATATAGTTATATGGTTATATAGTTTTAAACTTTAGAAATTTATAAATATGTTTATATAATATATTATTATGTTTTCATATGGTTTTACACTTTAGAATACTCATTTATATCACTAAGTTTTAATTCAAGAATTTCCAGAATAATATATATAATTAAACACTTGAAAAATAGTTTTAGAAATATTTTTTTACATACATAAGAGGCTATGTCGACATACAACTGTCAAAAATTCAATTTTCAAAGGAAGTGTCTTTTCACTATTTGTAACGTTCCAGAAGCATTGCAACCTTTCAAATCTTATATATAGGGGTTGATTTTGAATTTTTTGATATATCTTCTTCTCCATCTTCAACCCTCTTTATCCTAAAATTAATATTTCATATTTTATTGATTTCTACACTTCTACTTTGTCGATTTCTACTCTAACTATATTAAACTTCTTCTTTTCTCACTCTTTATCCATTACTCTCTGAATTGAAGTGCTATTGAAGAGTTATAGGGCTGTTGTAATCATTTAGGACGTGTTTGGAAAAGGGTGTGTTCCTTGTAGCTCTGAAATCAAGGAAAGGGAGCGGTGTTAACCTTGAAGCCGCAGAATCAAGGGTGTTTGGAGCGGTGTAACCTTGCAGCCGTGAAATCAAGGGGATTGTACTTCGATATTGATAGTAATAAAACTCCATGCAATCCAGCGTGGCATGGGATTGGATGTATGAGTAATCCGAACCAGTATAAAATCCAGTGTGCTCTTTCCTTTTTTTCATTATATATATATATATATATATGTTTCTGTGTTTGTGTTTAATTTTGTGTCTGTGATCATCTCTATTGCGTGTGATTCATATAGTAGATCATTTAAGATTAAGATTTTCAAAAATATCTTATAAACACTATTCACCCTCCTCTAGTGTTAGTCTTGCCTTAAGATCCGCATTGCGCGTTCCCTAACAAAAATTGTAATCGAGTAGCATATGACAATATTGAGTAATGATCATATATGTTAGTTTTTATACTTGCTATTTAAAATACCATGCCATAATCCCATGACAATAAGGAAACCATGCCGTGGAACAAATTTTCCTAAAAAATAAACAATATTGATAACAAGAAACTATGTTGATTATAGGATGGAAACTACTTGGCATAGAAAATTATTGTTTCTTTGCTAAGCATGGGAAAGAAGTTTCAAACTTACAGGATTATGAACAATTCAGTGTTGCACTATTACTCACCTAATAATCATATATGGTATTCCTAAATCTGCCATATATGTTTAGCCTTTCTTTCTCATATCTGCAGAAGACAAGAAAAATGCTTTTATTTATCTTTTCTATCATTCAAAAAGACAAGGAATATGCCAAATCTGATAATCATGTTTGTCAATTTTCTTAGATAGAATTGAGAAAATTGTCAGTAGCTAATATTTAAAAATATCGTACCTTCAAAACTTAAGAACCTTCCTCAGTTTTATTTTATTATAAGCTGATTGAATTATTTTATTATCATAAGCTTCTTGAAAAATGTTTGTAAACCTTTAGAACATGAGAACCTTCCTCAATTTAACTGAAATATGGACTGTCATCTTCAGATTATTAATTTTCTTAATAGGACGGGCTAGTATGACTTCACGAAAACTATTTTGGCATCGACCAAAAATAAAAATTCAGTCTGTCTTACAAGTTTAGACATATTGTAATGCTTTTATAGGGTTTTCTTTCCAATTAATGAACTGGATGAGGAGATAACCGCATCTTCATAATTATTTGGTGAAAAACTAAGCTAAAGGGAAATAGCTATTGAGACTCAGTGAATCTAACGTTGTTGACATGGTGAAAACTGGAAGATAGTAGCTCAGTTTTATTACTGGTGCTCTTTTCTTGAAACAGGTTCAATTGTTTCCCATTTTTGTTTGGTATACGCCTACTTCCTTATAATATATATATATATATATGTATATGTATATATATATATGCTCTAGTTTTCAAAACTCTGTCTTCTAATCATGATTGCATGTTCCAGTGTAACCCATTTGAGGATTGTATTCATGAATAATTGAGGTTAGAATTTTATCTAGCTATACATGTACTTGATTACATGCATTCTTTTTGCTCACATTTTTACAGCCATCAATACCATTTGCAAATTAGTATGAACATAGATCAAATTACCCTATTGCTTATTACCTTTGGAATAAAATACATGCTTTGTAAATGTTTAACTTGGTTAATAATAGAAGTGATTGATTATTTGTTGTAATCTTTGCAAAATTAATTTTCAATTGATCTGTCTTTTGAAAATTGATTGATTATGTTGTATATGTTTTGATTGGTCACTTGGTTTAGACATGTTTAACGTTCGATTTGTTTTGGAAATCCTCTGCAGGTGCAGGAAGGCCTGTTAAATAAAGCAATCATTTTGAACATGGTTAAAGTTTACAGATCACCGACAGGTGAAGGAAGACCTGTTATGAAATTGAGAGTTAGACTAAAAGTAGCGGTAGGTGCAGCACGTGGAATTGCATACCTGCATGAGGATTGTTATGCACAATACGACTATGTTATTTTTAAATGAACAATTGTTTGTTTTGGTTTGTGGAGTATGCTTGTCGAGTAGTATGAAATGCAATTTTGTTGTGGAGTATGTTTTGGTTTGTGGAGTATGCAATTTTGTTTTGTGGAGTATGTTTGTGGAATGTGTTGTATAATTCTTTGTGCTTGAAGTTAAATGATGTATGTTTTAGTTTTCATTTTGGTTCATCCATTTGTTGATGCTGCTACCTTGTTTTGTTCATGGCCACAGCTAATTGTAGGACAATGTATTTTTTATTTTGTAAATTAGACACGACACATGGTCGTATCTAATTTTCAAATAGATATTGTCATGAGCACTGCCTAATTGTCAATTATTTACGGCTCATAGCCGTATCTATTTGAAAATTAGATACGGCCATGAGCCATATCTAAATGATAATTAGGCAGTGCTCATAGCCATATCTAATTGACAAACATGCCAAAATTTGATACGGCCCATAACACTGCCTAATTGCATTAGATACGACCCAAAGTACTGCCTAATTTGCTGTTTTGGTGTAGTGATACAAGTTAATTCCCACACCAAAACGCTAAATACATGTCATAATGGCATAATAACGAGAAAAATAACAACATATCTATCAAAACTTGCATCCTGGGCTTGTTAGAACAATTCAAGTAATGAATCAAGAACAATGTGTAAATTTCACACAACATGTATACATATATATAAACCTCTATTTAATCCAATTTACCCATTTCCATGTTGTACATAAAAACATTGACATTTGATTTGTTTCAAATATGAATACGTTCAAATTATCCATTTAGAACGGAAATCCAGACCTATTCAAATAATAAAGCTAAATCAAATCCGAACCTTTTTACATCACAAACAATTTTAAATAAAAAGGATAAATCAAATGAAACAAAAGTAAACCGCCCAAATTGTTCTTCGTCCATAACCCAAACAATTTCACAAATGCAAACATTTACTGATAATTTTTGCGAAAAAATAAAATAAAAATAGGAGATTTGGGGGTTTTACAATTTGATATTATAGTGAATCCAAATCTCCCTAGGCATACTAATCAATTTAAAAAAACAAAAAAGGTAGAATATGCCTAAACAATTATTATTTCCACTCACAGTGGTTCGACTATATGGAAGTGTCGCAGATTTGACGATTTTGCCTATTAGATCTGAAAACCTTCAAGAACGAACACGAATGCAAACTCCAATCCCTTAGATATATACATATATACACAAGAATTAAACATTAGAATTCTTATATATATAAATCTTATGATTCCAGATTCAGATCCTATCCAAATTCTATAAGAAAAGAGATTGAAAAGAAAATAGATTTTAAGAGAGGAAGAAGGAAGCCTAAAATATATTTATTCGGAATCAATGCCAGAGTGGAGGCAGGGAAGTAGGAGAAGACTAAGTTTTTGTTTGAGGTTTTAGGGAGTTGTTTTTACGTGTGCGAGTGAATAATAGCCGTAGGATTATTTAGATTAAATCCCAGCTGTTAATTTATAAATAAACACCAAAAACCAAACCCGAATTAGGCCAAATTGGGCACTGGCCACACCAGGCAGTCGACACCCCTCCTAGGGGGTGGTCGACCTCCTGGTCGTAAATTTGGCCAGTGGCCTGCATTTAAGGCTATAGTGATAATTCTTATATAACGTTATTTATTATAATTATACCTTGCCTTTTAAACTTTATTGTTGTCCCCTGGTGTATACTCATATATACACACAAATTCAAATTGGTTGGAATATTCCAATCACTCATTTATTGGTCATATTTTATCCCATATATTTATATTACAATTTGAATTTCAAACACTTTTGCATATATATTTAACGTACAGCTTCTTTTAAATTAATTCTTTCATACGGGCTTGGATTTTGACAAATTATATATGAAAATTGATTGGAATTTCGCCATGAATTTAACTACGATATTTTTGTGGCTAAATTCCTAACGCTTCATAATTCCATATTTTTAGCACATTTACATATTATTATTTAATTGTTGATTTTCATTAATTATTCTTATTAATTTGTTTAGGTTATATTTTTACGGGGTGTTATAACGATCGTCTTATGTTCTTAGTGCATTATACAACTCGTTCTTAACTATTCGAGTAGAGTGAGTGATTATGGGACATGTAGCTCAACTCTTATAATTACTAGCTTGGAGTAATTTACATTACCTACGATCAATTGTGATCTTTTCATGATTTTATGCATTTTAATGATCTTCGGGTAATCCTGAGGAACTTTGGTTCAATTCTAGCGAGGTAACGACCTGCGGTCTTCGGACCATTCGAGGAGCTTCGGCTCAAAATTATTGGCTAACTTCCTAGAGATCGCGTCTCATCTTAGATACATGTGCTGGTGAGTCTACGGGAACTCATCTTATGTCATCCCTCCCCCTATTTGTGGTTACCTGAATTTCTAGTTTCTTGATTTCAATCTGAGTTTTATTGATACTAAGATATTAATCTGGGTTTCATTTATATTGAGTTATAAATTATGTTGTTATCATTTCCCGTGAGTGGCTATATAATTATGACTGAGATATCCCTTTATATCTCCGATGTAAATCTTGAGATATATTGTAGGCTTTTCTAAGTCTCACCCTTGTGTGTATGACACCGTTATTGTTACTTATATCTCCATATTTATTTTTACCCCTTATTATATCCTAGTTTATGAGATGAGTACAGCTAGACTGATCCGTTTATTATTTATTTCTTATAAGTAATGCTCGAGTTAGACCGAGGTGTTGCAGGTGCTTCTAGATGATTTCTAACAGGATCATGTTCTTGACTTTTTGCTTACTACACTCTAGTTGTAGTTTTTGTTGATATGTATACGAGACAGTGGCTCCTTATGTATAATATTCTTTTGGATTGCACTTGTACCTATTCTTATGTTGTATAGTGGATCTTGTCTGGCCATTATCTTTATGTATACACTTATGTGGTTTTTCATATTTATTTCTGCCTTAGTAATGTGAATTTCTGTGTCTAACTCTGATTATATTGTTACCGAATGACATATAGCCAAGATGTAGTGCATTTGAATTTGAATTATACGTGCTGGATTTTCACTTGGGAATTGAAAAGTAAGACCACATTATTCGATATGCTTAACACTCGTTCAAAGCTAAAATACAGATGGTCGCTTCTTAACAACCTTATTCTTTGAGTTAGTTGACATCATTACTTGTAATGATCATGACTAATGTAAGTATAGAGGTGTGGGCGTTACACTTGGTATTAGAGCCAAGTCTGGAACAATATAAGATATTATGGCGAGGATCATTGCCCTAAGTCTCTCTTAGGAAATCATGTTTAGGAGTTAAATCAAGTCTTAGGACCCGTCATATCCTAAATTATAATATGATCCCTTGTTTATTGACTCAAGTTTATTCGAAGTTCTTTTGAGAAAAAAAATTCTATGTCTTCCATTCTTAAAAAAATGTCGAGGCATGCCCACTCAAACACCGCTCAACCCAATGCCACTCCTGTTGGGGGAGTGTATACGATAACTCATCAACTTTTTGAACTTATGACAAATGCCCAATTGGCATGAACCACTTCTATGCCTATGCATCCTAAATCTTGGTTTGCCGGCTTATGTAGCGATTTTACTGAGGTTGGTGGAAAGTCCTTCAAGGGTTTTAAAGGCATTATTGAGGTATAAGCTTGGATCAAATCGTGCGAATGCATCTTTAACCACATGAATCTAGTGGACTTGCATTGGGTTCAGATAACTTCTAGTATGCTCCTGGAACGAGCACTGGATTGGTATGAGCTTTTGACCTCTAAAATTCAAGAGAAATATCTAATTTGGAAGCAATTCCAAGAAAAATTTGAAGCAAAGTTCGTACCCGAGAGTGAGAAAATGGCATTAGTCCGTCGTTTTATGGATCCTTCTCAAGGTAGTTCTTCCCTGGCCGAGTACACCTCATCTTTTGACTTTCTCTGTAACACCCCACCTCCGCTAGGGTCATTCACAAAAGGATTGCATTAGTTTTGGAGGAGCGTTATCGAGGTAAACAAACACAGAAATATTACAAGACAGAACATAAATAAAACAGCGGAAGAATCAAAGGCTAAATTTCATTACTTTCAAAAAGAGTCAAAACCTTTTACATCCAAGGTACCAACTATCATTTTCCATTACAACAAGTTCTACCTTGAATAAATAAAGAAGCATAAACTTAAAACAACAAAAGTAGCTTAATTCCCCAAAGGTAGCAGAAATGCAGCCATAGCATAGCTCAAGATCAAACCGTACATGAGCTGAACCGAAAGCAAGCGAAATCCAAGCTAAGAGCTAGAGTTTCCCCCTTGAGAACCTAGGGGGAACGAAAGAAAAAGAGGCGAAAGAAAACGGGTCAGTCATAATGACTGGTAAGTCCTAGTGACTTTCAGCATAAAAACAGGTAAAGGTAACATGACATGTATAAACTGAAAGTAAACATAAGGATGCAGTCAAGATGGGCAAGATAGACTAAGATAGCAGGATAATTCAAGTATAAATCAAGTATAGCATCGCATGTTCAAGATTCGCTGCACCAACTATACTAGTATCCTAAACCCATGTCGTATATTAACCATGAAATGATCCCTTGGCCCAATATCATGAAATTACCCATTACTAGGTTCAAAGGAACAATCCACTAATCGATCGGCTCCCTACAAGTTCTAGCTCGTCATGTGTCTGTGTCATACGGCCCTATCACGAATGTAGTCACCTGTGCTAGGTCCACCATAGGGTGTATCAAGCCCTAGGGTGCCAACCACCGACACGAATCAAGCATGCATAGGTAGACCTACTGATGCCTAATTCCTGCTTTTTCAACTCTGGACTACGTGCATGATCATAGTCCGCCTGAACCTACACTGGCGCACCAACTCAGCCGTCGTTCTGGTCGCTTACAATCAACCCAGTAATCGTGCCCCACCCTGCCTAGTTCCAGGGTACCATGACACATCTAGTGGGTTACTGCTTAAAATGACCGCGTAACTAGGGTTTCCGTCCAATAGGTTAAGTGTTGTCATTTAAATTCGTGACTTAACCCTATCAGTCTAGCATGTCAAGTTGGTTAAGTATTGTCGTTCAAATTCATGACTTAACCCTATCAGTCTAGCATGTCAAGTTGGTTAAGTGTTGTTGTTCAAATTCAAGACTTAACCCTACAAATCATGTGTCAAGTTGGTTAAGTATTGTCGTTCAAATTCATGACTTAACCCTATCAGTCTAGCATGTCAAGTTGGTTAAGTGTTGTCGTTCAAATTCATGACTTAAACCTACAAATCATGTGACAAGTTGGTTAAGTGTTGTCTTTCATGTTCATGACTTAACCCTATCATGTGGCATTAATTCATTAATGCACCCCAACCTCTCACATCAGACCTGTTGTTGTGGTCACTGGATATGCCGGGCGGTTCCAGGCAAATTTACACCACAACTCAGTCTGACCTCGGGTTTCAAGCGCGATATGACCAACTACCCACATTGGAACCTATTGTTTGCAGTCACTGGATTTGTCGGGCGGTTCCGGGCAGAATTACACTACAAACTCAACCCAACCTCGAGTTGGCCATTTTCAAGTTCATTCTAGTGTCATGTCCATGTTCAAATTTCATGTCAAGTTTCATGGCAAGTTTCACGTCAAGTTCCATGTCAAGTTTCATGTCAAGTTTCAACTTATGCCTATTATCAAGTTCATGATTCATGTTCATAACCAATTCATGTTTTGCCTAATCTACCCAATCGTATTCCCATCGCATGTAAACATGAATCGATCTAAATTACAAGTAAATCCAAATCCAGAAATAAAGGGAATAACATCAAAACTATGATAGGCAAAAAGGACGAGCATAAAGTTATAAAAGGGATTACAAGACTAGCATGATATAACTTGAGATAATTGGTTACAACATCACTGGCATATAGAAAATAATAGGATTTCAAATCTAGCATAATAAGGTGATAGTCGTGGCATAAGGTGGTAGTCCCAAACTTGTAAATAATAGACTGATTCAACATCACAGGCATGATAATGTTATGGACATGAGAGAGTTTGATTTACAACATGAATAGATCCAAACTGATTTCATAGCAATATTCCCAAATGTCAAGATCCAAAATGGAAACTAGAATAGATGATGAATAGGTCCAAACTGATTTCATAGCAATATTCCCAAATGTCAAGATCCAAAATGGGAACTAGAATAGATGTGAATCGATTATCATACTTAAGTCCAATTTCACTTTATCTCATGTCCAAAGTATAATTAACAAGTTTAAATCTCAAAGTAACTAGAACTTACAGATCGTGGACTAAGAAATTGAGATCTAGAAACTAGTCGTCGAATTGTTGAATCGTTGAATCTCGATTTGATTGTAGTTGAAAATCTCCAATTTGCAGATCTAGTTGTTGAAATATGTTGGATCCTTTGTTGATTAATAGCCTTGATTTGATTTTCCTCTTATTGATCTTTAATTTGATTGTCTCTAGTTATAATTGAATCATGTAGTCTTTAGAGAAGAAGAAGTCATCTTGAATTTGTGCAGCATAAGGTTAGAGAAGAATGGTGTGAGGAGTAGTGGGGATTAGGGTAGGTTTATATAGGTTTAGGATTACGAATCTAGTCAGAAAGCACGTCCAAATACATCGCAATGCACCAGATTCGAAATCTGGAATTCGTCACCAGGTTGACCCCCAGGTCGACACTATGGTCGACCTGGTCCTTGGGAGGTCGACACTATGATCGACCCCCATGTCGACCTGGTCCTAGGCGGGAAATTTCCCGCCCAGCCTATTCTGGGTTTGAATTCGAATTTGAATTTCAAGCTGTTTTGTTTTATAAAACTTTCTGAAACTTTGGATGGTCATATCTCCCTCATACGGAATCCATTTCTCGAAAACTCGGACTCGTTTCCAAGCAGAATTTCGAGACGAACGATATGGCGTAACCCGTTTCCCTTGATTATTATTTTAAAAATTAATTCTTCCTTGATTTATGGTTTTAACATGTTATAAAAATTCGGGTTGTTAAATTCTCCCCTCCTTAAAGGATTTCGTCCCCGAAATCTTCAAGTTAAGAAGAATGTGTCCTACCATCCAACATCCATCTACTCAACCATCATCCACAAGCAACCATTGTCCTTAAAAGATTTCTAATGCTGTATGAACTTATGCAAGAGTGTGTGTGTATGTACTTATCTAATGCAAAAGATCAGGCGGTTACTGATTCAGTAGACCTCCTTAATGCAAAATATGTTAGTGTAATGAGTCCAACATGTATGCAAATTCCTAACATACTTTATAATCTCTACATGAGTGCACAAACATTCATTCATATGCAACATCCATATGATAACATATCAAGTTTCCATCCATATACAAGTATAAGAACCCATGCATATGCAATATGAAAAATGTGACTGAGCCGATCTAGTGCCTAATGTGTGTTATGCAACCACGAGCAACCACTTGCAATCATCAATCATAACATGTTTCAATTGCATGTTTACATCCATAGGGTTCTACCTAAGGTTCTCAAGATAGGATCGAAAAGATATTCAAGATAAAACAGAGCATCTAGGAAAAGAAGTTAAAGATGTACCCCTAGAAGGTCCTGCTTGCTGGCCTTGCCCTTGCTTCTTAGGGCAGTTCTTGCTGATATGTCCAGTATCACCACACTGAAAGCATGCTCCCATCTTCATCTTCTTCTTTCTACAATCCTGGACTATATGCCCATCAATACCACAGAAGTTGCATTTTCTTTTCTCACGTGACTTGTTGTCATTATTGTTGTTGTTGTTTGTAATGACCCAGAATTCTGAACGAAAAAAAAAACAATTTTGTATAAGAGCTTAAAAATGAACAATACATAAATAAGTTAACTAATTTAATGTGTGAACTCATTTACAAAGCCAGAACAGGTAAGTAAGATTTATTTACGACGATCTAAAGCGTAGCTAATTTAGTACAATGTAAGTATAACTAAACTTAGCAACGACAGTGCTACCAAAGCACTATGACAAAGCGTTACTAAAGGAACTATAGCAAAAGCATTGAAAATCTTTGACTAAAGAATTACTGGACTTTTAGAGATAAATCGAATAGCTCATTAACTAGATAATGTGTGCACTAGCTCATGCCTTTCCTAAGCTAACCATAACATGTGCATTTGACCTTTTCTAACATGCACATGAACCCATTCTCTTGCGCATAAGAAACAAGACCAAACATGCACATCATAATACACCTGTACCCGTCCAAAACCAAGCCCATTAGTGGAGAAAACCTTCTTAGCTAAGCATGTAAGTACATATATGAAAGGGACCTTTTACTAATGAATTAATAACTAAGTTAAATAGGATTTTTCCATGATGAAAATCCATCTTTGCGCAGGCACATGATACCCTCCACTTCGATTTAAGTTATAAAACAAGTTAATAGGTGTAACTTTGATAACCACACAAACTTCCTGCACAAGATCTCACCATAGAAACATAAGTATATTTTAATACATCATCTAGAACAAGAAGGACAAGCATTTAAGGTCTTTGTCATCATGTGAAAACCAAGTGTATGGCCAATCCTTTCTCCAACAATGCCGTGAGCATGAAATGCCAAAGCCAAATGTAGCTTTCATATGAACATTCTTTGCTGCCAATTCTCTGCGCAAGATATATATGATAGGAGTAATTAAGATTTAGTTAGATTAATGTAAATAGAAAACTATTAGTATACATTATTTGTTAGCCTATAAATAAGCTGCTAGATCTCCATTTCCATTGACCTGTAATACGAGCTAAAGGAAGAGAAAACAGGAGATATTAAACACAAGCAAACCAAGGTTTAACTGTGAGTAAACACTCACCACTTATTTATGTGAAGACCCATGCAAGTTCATTTACTTTCATATGGGCCATGCTTGTTATAATTTAATCACAAAACCTTAATGTTTGACCCATAATGTTTGATTACAACCGAGATATTCCTATAATGCAACTGTGTATACTCTGTTAAAATAATTGCCCTGTTAGTTCAATACTATATCTCTGTCCAAGTATAGATTTTCCGTTGTTTCCTTAGCTAAATGTTCATTTAGTTTAATTGATCATATTAAAATGGAACACTTTGCAATAACTAAACATATAAGTCCAGTAAGATGTATATAGCAAGGAAGACTGTTTTGTTACAAATATAAGGTTGGGATGTTGCCGACGATTCGGGAAGTTTCTTTTTACAGTAAACTAAGGAAGCTAGGAATAAATCTTAACTTATATACTTTTAATGCATAACTTTTAATTCTCGTTAGACAAAGGACTTGGGCTGGTTTCTTTTACAGTAAAAACAGTTTGAAACTGCTTTGTTGTGAGACGACCGGGTGTCGGGAGACTCGGCAAGGATATCGGTCTCGGTGTCGACGACACGGGTGAAGTCCGGAGTTGAGTTGTGGTCCATATTGATTGGGGTGAGTTCACGGACATTGTTCGTCTAGTGATGGGTTGAAGTGTTTATTTAATGGAACAAACTTTGATTTTGTGACAGTGGGGTGCTGGCCAAAATTTGTCGGTGTATTTGTACCCCTAAATGATTACGGTGTCACGGTCAGTAGGGTGTGAGTGTGCAGCTACTACAGTATGTAGTAGTACAACAAGTGCGCGTGTAGAGTAAACCGAAATGCATGGGTACGGACCCTTTGGCATGTGCACGTGCACACTCAAAAACGTGCACAGACAGTTCATAGGAACCGGAAGGCGTGGTACAGATGAAACAATGCACGGCACCAAGCAAGTAAGTGGCGAAATATAAACTGTAAGAAAATAGGAAGTGGCACAAACTGGAGAACCAAATGACAGTAGGGGGTCTCTGTGCAAAACATATTTTTAAGCAAGTATGGGTGTTTCCCATTTTCGTGAATGATGGCCACGCAAGAAGTAAGAATCAAACCATTAAATAAAAACAACTAAGGACAAAATAAAGAGCAAACTGGACAAGTGGGAAACTAAATTAGAAAATAGAAATGAAACACTAGCAAGAACTGTTGGCAACATGAACAAGAGCTTAGCTTACACAGTAGATGAAAAATCGAAATAACAAGGGAGGATACGCTAGAAATAAAATAAGGGGGTATGGGACCAAAGTGTAAAACGTAGGAGCAACAGAAGTAGGAACATTAGGAAATGGGAAGGAGTATTAAATCAGTACAGGTTTCGGCTAAATGAAGTAAGGGATGCGGCATAAAAGGGTAAACATGGAAGGGAATTTGTATGTACAGGTCTCGGCTAAAACAATGTAAGGAGCAGTTCTTTTTGGGTTCTTCAGGATGGCTGGTCACGCACATCATTATTTTGGGAAGCCGAACATGGCAGTATTGGCACAACAGTAATCGGCCTTGGCAAGTGCAGTGGTCAGGCTTAGCAAGTGCAGTGATGGGCCAAGGCAAGGGGCCAGGGGTGGCAAGTCAGTAAAGGCCTTGGCAAAGGGGCAGTGATCGGACGAGGCAAGGCATGACAAGTGTAGCGATGGGGTTTGGCAACGCAGTGATGGGGCGTGGCAAGTGCAGTGATGGGACTTGGCAACTCACTGGGTTTGGCCAAGGCAAGTGATCGGGCAGGTGTAAACATGGGATCGGGCAAGCGTTTAGAGTTGATCGACTAGGAGGATCACGTTGTTTTCACCAGTTTTATAAATACAGTTTTTTGTGAAAGTTCGGGAAATGATTTCTGGAAATTAAATTTTTACCATTAAAGTAAAAATTGAGAAAATTACATATATAAAGTTATGTAAACACTTGCATGATTTAAATCCAAATGAAAGAGGTTCTATTTAATTAAATCATGCAACTGATGATAAAATAAAAAAGTGGATATTTACTGTCGATAATAAATTCAAATGTTTTGAACTAATATCGGGGTAAAATATTGTATCGCTTAAAGTCAATAAATATTTTAGGAAAATCAGTTGAAGACAAATAGAAAATAAATAATTAAGTAATTAGACTTTAAAATAAATATATAAATTTAGAGAGAATTATATGTATCTGTTTGTAACATTTTTATAACGTATAAAAATGATAATCACGTTAATAATTTAACCCGAGGAAAGGAAATGTTTATTTTTTTAGATCGAGTCAAACGATAAATAAAATAAGATAAATCAAGAGAGAGGATTTACTATCGATACTAGATTCGAACGTTGACCGCCAAGTTTTATAAAAGAAGATTTTTCACTAGAAAGGTTTTAGACCCGTGCTCCGCATACGGTGTAGCATGATATTAAATAAAGGAGTTAAACTAATATTTTTCGGAATAAAAATATTTAAAGGAATTGGGATTTTTGAAATAGGAATTTAAATAGAATCACTGAAATTAGAAACTGACTAAAATTATTAATTTGTTCGCATACTAGTTACAGTCAGCAACTGATTGATGTGAAAGAATAGTGATACGTAAATTAAGCTATGGAAATGTTTTCCAGTGTAAATAACATATTTTCTAGACAGAGAAAATAAGGAATATGAATATATATATATATATATGAAAATGATTGATCAAACAGAAATTCCAATTGGAAATAAGATTGTTGCTGCACACGTGTTTTCATTTGATAGTTAAAACACTGACTATCAAAGTTTTCGACCATTTTTAACGTTGTTAATATGGAGAGACCGTTTGGATTATTATCCAAAAAAACCACTCTGTATTGGCATCAGCGTGACGAATCAAACATGCTGAAGAAATTAAAGACGAAGTAAAATACAAGGGTTGTTGTATAAATCCTAGGTAAAGATTTCCTAGGATGGATATATTGAATAGTGCCTTCGGTTTGTCCAGTCCCAGGACAACTTGTATGGACGAACGCCTGACAAAGTACTCCTAACTAATCACGTACGTTGATCTTTTCAAACGTAGTTATGAGTGGCAGAGGAATTCGTTTCTCTTGCTTTATACTTGTAATATATTTTTGAAGAAGACAATTAGTAAATTAGCGGGTTTGACGATGGGACGTTCAAAGCAAATCAAAAGAGTGTCAGGTTACGTTTAGCCTCAAGCTTCACAACTGGAAATGACAAAAATCGGGCAGGCAACATGGCTATGTGGGTCGCACCCATTAGGGTATATTGTCACCATCTAGAGAATATTCATTATTGTTACTTCTTTCGTTTCTGTATCTTCGGATAACGGTTATGTGGGCCCAACCGTGGGTGATGATATATTCGATACACTCAAGAGAAACGAGTGGTCGGTCATCTGTGGCTGATTTGCAAGATGTTCTTGTTGAACTCCAGTGTATCGTTTCTAGAGTACACTGATCGAAAGGTGGTTCCATACCTTGTCAGAGTTGGAAATCCATTTTCCCTAAGCGCCAAGCGGGTTTTGTTTGTGTATTATTAAGTAGAAATGTGAGATGCAAACATTCTACTAGATTATAAATTATTTGTGGAAACACTAGACATTTATCATGATATCTGGTTTAAATATGCAAACTGTTTTGATCTCATAAGGTAAAAACCCGTTCCGTATTCACGGCGTGGTGTAATGACCCGCATTGGCAGAGGTATTATGATTAATTTATTTAATTGTATAAATGGTAGGTTAGTGAATTTAATGGTCGTGGAATTAAATAATGATGAATATTTAATTAAAATAATATATTTAATTCTGAAATAAACAGAATTGGCTGAAATGACGATATGTTGTGAACTGGATCATCTGTGATATTTAATTCAGCTTGGAATTGAATTTGAATAACGTATATATTTAAATAACGACAGTTTGAAAGTATAATTATATTATAATTATAAACGAGCTCGAAATGGCGCTGCAGTTCGTAAATTGGCGATTCTAACTTCAACTGAATGTACAGGATTCGTTTTAAACCAGATTTCTGTGAAACAAGAAACGTGTGGGGCTGATGGAGTATATCTTTCTAGTGGAAGAGAAGAATCGGGATTTCGTCGTGTAGATTTTGATGTATGGCCAAATCAAATTTTAGAATAGTCGCTATAGAATCGTTTATCGACCATAACGGTTTATTCGATATAACTGCATATCGGGTTTGAATTTAGACAAGGTTCTTTTGGGACGTAGTGATAATTTAATTTTTAGAATTTTATGAAAATTTTTAATTAATTAAATAAGCAACTTTTTGTTTGGAGTACTGTGCACCCTGTAATCAACATTTTGGGATTTCACAGAATATGAGTTAATCTACCGGTATTTTTATATTTTTGGGATCAGGGCACATTACTCGATTTAATGGTATTTTTATATCAGTCCGTAAACAAACATAGTTTCATATAATAGGGTACGTTGAATTTTTCAATGCGAAATTTAATATCCTAACAATTCTCTGATAAAATGAAGTCCACGTTGTTTTTCTTCTTAGCCTCACATATCTCCTCGGTCAAGAAACAAGCCACCGTTCCCTTTTATCTTCTTTAACGTGGAATTCAGTGGACCTCAAAACAACTTATATAAAATAACCATTTTGCTTCCTTATGACCTAACTTAAAGTCTTCTATAAATTATAGAACTAAGCCGCCACTTTAAGAAATTTTATCTCCACCTACAGGAATTAAAAACAGCATTTACTATTTAATGGAATAAGGCAACTATGGATTTTTTTTCGGGTGATCATGGGCTTCACGTTTGTGCGCCCAGATTTGGGTGCGATCCAGGTTGCTGAAGCTCAACCTTGGGAACGACGTGGCCTAGGGCAGAAAGTCTGACCGATCAGAGAGGCTTTGGAGGTAGCAAGTGAAGCGTCGAGTTGTTGTGGCCGAGGGAAGTGTTTGGTGGAAAACTGGAGGTGTACGGAACCATATAGGCCATCGCGATAATTTGGGGTTCGTTCACAGTCATTACAGAACACGAGAAGTAGAAGGAGCCGAAGGGGAAATTAGAGGTACCGTTGAACTCGTGGTGGCATAGGGAGCAAACTAATGGTAGCGAGGTGATGGAGATGAGGATCGAAATTCACGTGGAGGAAGTTTGGATCGAATGGGTTCCTGGAGGTTCCTTGCGTTGCCTTCGTTTTGCAACAGGAAGTAAAGGTTGGAGTGAAGCAGTTAAGGTGGCAGAAAAGTAGTTGCTACGTTTTAAATTAGTGAAGCAGTGGATGAACAAAACTGAAAGGGGCGGTGTTTCTTTGTTCCTGGAGTTGGCGAGTTCATTCGGGGAAGAAAGGGAATTGCGATCATGGGCTTTTAAATGGGAGATGGGCCTGCTCTCAAAAATGGTGAAGCCCGATCAATTTAAAAGAAGTAAATGATGGAAATAAATAGATGTATAAATCCGAAAATGGCTTACGGGATTGAAGTAGCAGCTCGTATGTGTTGAGGGAGGAAGAAGCACAGTAGATTGGGTGGGTTGAATGGTGATATGGGCCGGATTGAGTGGTAAAGCCCATGATTTAATTTATTCATGTTTAATTTAAATTAAATAGTATAGAAAACTGGTATAAATCATTACTATCTCATACGTTATCAGATTGACGAACCGTAAGTTGCGTTGGGACCGTATGGATGAGAGCTTCACAATGAAGCTGACTGGGAGTGGATTGGAGCTCGTCTGAATTTACGGCGAATTAAATTGTTTGATTCAAATCAAATAACAGTTTATCGTTCTTTAACGATGAACTGCAAATGTGAGTAAATCTCACTAACTCTGAACAGTTTATAATTTCATGTTTTATTTTTAGAACTGTTAGATATTGGCTGATTGACTGTATGTTGACTGTTTGATTGAACTGCTAGTCAGTTAGTTAAATTTTCTATATTGATTCTGTTTAACAGAATATATCATATAGAACTGAAAAGTGATGTTATCTATATTGTTTAACATCTGTGATGCAGGGAGACAGGTTGGAGGAATCCAACTGGATTCCTCAACATTTATTTTACTGTTTTCATATATTGTGATATATGATGTGTTATATAATCTGTTATGGATTATGTGTGTTGGAATGATGTTGATCATTGTTATTCGATATTGTAAATATCATAAAAGACCCTGGGATGTAAAAAGAAGTATTTCAATGTATATTGAAATATAGGGATTTTATAAAATCACAGGATTTTATAAAAGGAATTATTTATAAAACGAACACGGTTTTATAAAAGGGATATTTATTTAGAAAATAAATAGAAGTTATAAATAGGAAATATTTGTAACGGTAAATAGAAGTTATAAATAGGAAATATTTGTAACGGTAAATAGAAGTTATAAATAGGATATATTTGTAACGGTAAGTAAACGTTATAAAAAGGAAATAGTTGTAACGGAAAACGTAGTTAAAAAGAAGTTAATCGATGTTAGTTAATCGATAAGAGAATAAAGTTAAAAAGAAGTTAATCGATGTTAGTTAATCGATTAGAGAATAAAGTTAAAAAGAAGTTAATCGATGTTAGTTAATCGATTAGAGAATAAAGTTAAAAAGAAGTTAATCGATGTTAGTTAATCGATTAGAGAATAAAGTTAAAAAGAAGTTAATCGATATTAGTTAATCGATTAGAGAATAAAGTTAAAAAGAAGTTAATCGATGTTAGTTAATCGATTAGAGAATAAAGTTAAAAAGAAGTTAATCGATGTTAGTTAATCGATTAGAGAATAAAGTTAAAATGAAGTTAATCGATGTTAGTTAATCGATTAGAGAATAAAGTTAAAAAGAAGTTAATCGATTAGTGTTAAAGTATAAGGAGCTAATCGATGTTAGTTAAATCGATTAGAGTTAAAGCAAAGGAGCTAATCGATGTTAGTTTAATCGATTAGAGTTAAAGCAAATGAGTTAATCGAATATAGTTATCCGAATAGAAAGTAAAAGGAGTTATCGAATATAGTTTATTCGAAAAGAGTAAGTGAATTGAGTAAATCAATAGCGTTAATCAAATAGTGTTAGTCCAATAGAGTTAATTGATAGGGGTTAGTCCAATAGAGTTAATTGATAAGAGTCAATCGAATATAGTTATTCGAAGGAGGGTTAAGTAAGGAAGATAGTAACAGGGATATAAAGTGAACTTTGCCTATTTCAAAGTTAGAATTGTTGTTCAGTTAAGGTCTGAGAGGTAGTTCTACCCCAACTTGATTGGCGTCGTTTTTAACTAAGGGATAGTTAAGGTTCGGCAGTAAAGGAAATGGTTTGGGTTGGCATCGCGATGGTTTGTTTAAACATCTGTCTAAGTCCAATGAAGAAGCTTTGGAAATGTTTTCCAAATAAGAAACCAGAAATGTTTTCTAATAAAGAAACAAAGAAATGGAAATGTTTTCCATTGTTAATAACGTATATTTTCCCAATTTAGAAAATAAGGAATATTGAACGTAGGGAAACATGAAATAAGTAAATTAATGAACTAAAGAGATGAATGTTGAATGATGTTTGATCGATATAATTTCCATTTGGAAATAATATCATTGTTTGCACACCTATTTTTATTCGATAGTTAAATCACAGACTATCGAAGTTTTTGACCATTTTAACGTTGTTAATATGGAGAGACCGGTTGGATTATTATCCAAAGAACCACTCTGTATTGTCATAAGCATTGCGAATCATATATGCCAAAGGAAATTGAAGACGGAGTAATGCAAGGGCTATCCTGTTTACAGAATAGTGCCTTCAGTTCATCCTGTTCCTGGATGACTTGTATGGATGGATGTCTGACAAAGTATTTCCAGACGATCACGTATATTGATTTCTCCAACTGTACCAAGAGTGGAAGCGGAGAAGGAAAACTTCTTTTAGCTAAAACATAATGTATGGTTGAGGACGTCGATCGGTGATTTGATGGATTTGACGATGTGACATTCAAAGTGAATCTGATATGATGTTAAAGCGTAGCTTCTGGCCTCATCATCCGGTAAATGACAGAAATCGGGCAGGTAGCATGGCTAAGTCGGTCGCACCGAAGTAGGGTGTATAATCACCTGATCTAGAGTTTCATTCGTTTCTAAAAATCTATTGTTGATGCTGTCCCATTCGGGAAACGGTTGCTGATCCCAACTGTTGGTGATATACATTCGATACACTCAAGCGAAATGAGTGGTCGGTCATGTGTGGCCGGGTTGCAAGAAGTTCTTGTTGAACCCAGTGTATTCCTCTCTAGAGGTACACGAGCGAAAGGTGGATCCATACCTTGTCATAGTTGGAAATCCATTACCCAATACGTGCTTGCGGTTTTGATTGTATACTATATATGTAGAACGTGAGATGAAAGCGTTTCTGCTAGATGATTATATATATACTGTGGTTGATAGACATTATTATAATATCAAAAGGTTTTTGATATAAAGTTATTTTGGATTCTCATAAGGGAAAAACCCGTTCCGTTATGCGGCGTGGTCTTATGAGATATCGTTTACTTGTTCGAACTGTTTTTAAACTGTTTTACTCATACCAGTCCCATGACTGACCCGGAGTTTACTTTGTTGTTTTCCCTAAACTCTTGGGTGCCTAAATTTGTACGGGCAGTCAAGTAGTCGGGATTTACAGATATACTGGAAGAGCTGGAGCAGGAGGCTTCAGGATCATATAGCTATAGTTATTTCCGCTGTGTTGTAAGTGTTGTACTTTGATAATGATGTATATTCAAATACAGATGTATATTTCAAGTTATGTTACATATATTATATGTTATTCGTTCCGCTGTGAGATTCGTGTTACTCTGATGTTGTGTTCTTCTTCTTCTTCTATTCTAATTTTCTATCTTATCTTTCCTCACCCTCTAATTTCTTTCACTAATTACCAGGATTTTTCGACGTTTTGGTTATCGACGTCGTGCTTACGTCGATAACCAAAGTCGCTCAAAATCCGGGTCGTTACACGTGGTCTTACGAATTATTGTGATTTATTAAAACTTGTTAATAAATCGTTTACCCATACCAGTCCATGACTGACCCGGAGTTTATTTTCTGTGTTTTTCCTTAAACTCTTGGGTACTCAAATGATCCAGGTTAAGGTAACTTTGGAGTAGTAGGATGGCAGACCCTGGAGCGTTGGCTTATCTATCTTATATTATGTATAATTATCCGAATGTTGGTTCAGTTATGATGTTATGTACTATCATTTTGCAAGTTAGTATTATGACTGATTATTATGTAATCGATGTAACCTGTATCCCTATGTATCCAGTACTTTAAATGTACTTGACTTTATAATATGTAATATTTTGGGTTATTATATATTGTCCCAAGTTCCGCTGTGAGATTCTGATGTCTTTTCTTATTTCTATTCTTCTACCGATTTCTTTTCTTATATAATGATACAACTTCCGAGGTACTGGAAAGTTGGGTCATTACATTGTTCTTGTCTCCTTTCTCGGAGTCTACCTTCTTGTTTTGTGACTCATTCGCCTGGACCTCCTTCTTGCCATTCTTGTCTTCTTCATTTAAGAGTGCCATGTCCACTAACTTTTCGTAAGTAGCCCCCATAGGTATGTGGGTCATAGCCAAGCTGTGAAGTGGCTCATTCAATCCCTTGACAAAACGGAGAGCCTTCTTTTGAGGGGTATTCACTAAGTCCACTCCAAATCGGGCTAGCTGATTGAATTGATTGACATACTCCTTGACCGTCATACTCCCTTGCTTAAGAGACAAGAACTTTTCCAGCTGTAGACTTTGTTTAGCTTGTGAGAAGAATTTCATCTCAAACCTTATCCTGAAATCCATCCATGTGTCAACAGGTCTTTCAGCGTTAGTGACTTCCCACCAATAGGAAGCTTCGTCTTTGAGCAACCATACTGCCAATTGTACCTTCTGCCTATCGTCCACCTCGAAGATAACAAACAGATCCTCGGTTTCATTGAGCCAGTTCCTCGCTTCTACGAATGATTCAGTTCCCTTGAAATCCTTTCCACCCATGGCCCTAAAATCTCTACAGATCTTTGAGAAAGCATTTGCACCAGGAGGAGGAGGAGGAACCGCTGCAGCTGGAGGAGGAATATCTGCTGGGCCTGTATCGTTGGCCCTAGCCTCTAAGTACCTCCTGAACTAGCCAGGTATTGGCACACCCTCTGGAAGGTTAAGATTCCCAGACATGCTGAAATGAAAAAGAAGGGATTCAAAACAAGGAAACAAAGGATAATGCTAATGGCTTTTGGGGAATAGCCTTTAAATAAAACAAGACTTTTCTTGAAAAATGCTTCTTTGTAAATGGTTTTGAAAATAGTTTTAAAAGGTTTTAAAAACTTTTTCCTAGTCTGGTAACAACCCTTCTCTGATACCAAGTGTAACACCCCACCTCCGCTAGGGTCACTCACAAAAGGAATGCACTGGTTTTGGAGGAGCGTTATCGAGGTAAACAAACACAGAAATATTACAAGATAGAACATAAATAAAACAGCGGAAGAATCAAAGGCTAAATTTCATTACTTTCAAAAAGAGTCAAAACCTTTTACATCCAAAGTACCAACTATCATTTTCCATTACAACAAGTTCCGCCTTGAATAAATAAAGAAGCATAAACTTAAAACAACAAAAGTAGCTTAATTCCCCAAAGGTAGCAGAAATGCAGCCATAGCATAGCTCAAGATCAAACCGTACATGAGCTGAACCGAAAGCAAGCGAAATCCAAGCTAAGAGCTAGAGTTTCCTCCTTGAGAACCTTGGGGGGGAAACGAAAGAAAAAGAGGCGAAAGAAAACGGGTCAGTCATAATGACTGGTAAGTCCTAGTGACTTTCAGCATAAAAACAGGTAAAGGTAACATGACATGTATAAACTGAAAGTAAACATAAGGATGTTGTCAAGATGGGCAAGATAGACTAAGATAGCAGGATAATTCTAGTATAAATCAAGTATAACATCGCATGTTCAAGATTCGCTGCACCAACTGTACTAGTATCCTAAACCCATGTCGTATATTAACCATGAAATGATCCCTTGGCCCAATATCATGAAATGACCCATTACTAGGTCCAACAGAACGATCCACTAATGATCGGCTCCCTACAAGTTCTAGCTCGTCATGTGTCTGTGTCATACGGCCCTATCACGAATGTAGTCACCTGTGTTAGGTCCACCATAGGGTGTATCAAGCCCTAGGGTGCCAACCACCGACACGAATCAAGTATGCACAGGTAGACCTACTGATACCCAGTGCCTGCTTTTTCAACTCCGAACTACGTGCACGACCATAGTCCGCCTGAACCTACACTGGCGCACCAACTCAGCCGTCGTTCTGGTCGCTTACAATCAGCCCAGTAATCGTGCCCCACCCTGCCTAGTTCCAGGGTACCATGATACATCTAGTGGGTTACTGCTGAAATGGACCGCGTAACTAGGGGTTCCGTGCAACAGCTTAAGTGTTGTCATTTAAATTCGTGACTTAACCCCATCAGTCTAACATGTCAAGTTGGTTAAGTATTGTCATTCAAATTCATGACTTAACCCTATCAGTCTAACATGTCAAGTTGGTTAAGTGTTGTCGTTCAAATTCAAGACTTAACCCTACAAATCATGTCTCAAGTTGGTTAAGTATTGTCGTTCAAATTCATGACTTAACCCTATCAGTCTAGCATGTCAAGTTGGTTAAGTGTTGTCGTTCAAATTCATGACATAACCCTACAAATCATGTGTCAAGTTGGTTAAGTGTTGTCTTTCATGTTCATGACTTAACCCTATCATGTGGCATTAATTTATTAATGCACCCCAACCTCTCACATCAGACCTGTTGTTGTGGTCACTGGATATGCCGGGCGGTTCCGGGCAGATTTACACCACAACTCAGTCTGACCTCGGGTTTCAAGCGCGATATGACCAACTTCCCACATTGGATCCTATTGTTTGCAGTCATTGGATTTGTCGGGCGGTTCCGGGCAGAATTACACTGCAAACTCAACCCAACCTCGAGTTGGCCATTTTCAAGTTCATTCTAGTGTCATGTCCATGTTCAAATTTCATGTCAAGTTCGTGTCAAGTTTCATGGCGAGTTTCACATCAAGTTTTATGTCAAGTTTCAACTTATGCCTATTATCAAGTTCATGATTCATGTTCATAACCAATTCATGTTTTGCCTAATCTACCCAATCGTATTCCCATCGCATGTAAACGTGAATCGATCTAAATTACAAGTAAATCCAAATTCAGAAATAAAGGGAATAACATCAAAACTATGATAGGCAAAAAGGACGAGCATAAAGTGATTAGAGGGATTACAAGACTAGCATGATATAACTTGAGATAATTGGTTACAACATCACTGGCATATAGAAAATAATAGGATTTCAAATCTAGCATAATAAGGTGATAGTCATGGCATAAGGTGATAGTCCCAAACTTGTAAATAATAGACTGATTCAACATCACAGGCATGATAATGTTATGGACATAAGAGAGTTTGATTTACAACATGAATAGATCCAAACTGATTTCATAGCAATATTCCCAAATGTCAAGATCCAAAATGGAAACTAGAATAGATGATGAATAGGTCCAAGCTGATTTCATAGCAATATTCCCAAATGTCAAGATCCAAAATGGGCACTAGAATAGATGTGAATCGATTATCATACTTAAGTCCAATTTCACTTTATCTCATGTCCAAAGTACAATTAACAAGTTTAAATCTCAAAGTAACTAGAACTTACAGATCGTGGACTAAGAAATTGAGATCTAGAAACTAGTCGTCGAATTGTTGAATCTCGATTTGATTGTTGTTGAAAATCTCCAATTTGCAGATCTAGTTGTTGAAATATGTTGGATCCTTTGTTGATTAATAGCCTTGATTTGATTTTCCTCTTATTGATCTTTAATTTGATTGTCTCTAGTTATAATTGAATCATGTAGTCTTTGGAGAAGAAGAAGTCATCTTGAATTTATGCAGCATAAGGTTAGAGAAAAATGGTGTGAGGAGTAGTGGGTATTAGGGTAGGTTTATATAGGTTTAGGATTACGAATCTAGTCAGAAAGCACGTCAAAATACATCGCAATGCACCAGATTTGAAATCTGGAATTCGTCACCAGGTCGACCCCCAGGTCGACACTATGGTCGACCTGGTCCCTGGGAGGTCGACACTATGGTCGACCCCCAGATCGACCTGGTCCTGGGCGGGAAATTTCCTGCCCAGCCTATTCTGGGTTTTGAATTCGAATTTCGAATTCGAATTTCGAGCTGTTTTGTTTTATAAAACTTTATGAAACTTCGGATGGTCATATCTCCCTCATACGGAATCCGTTTCTCGAAAACTCGGACTTATTTCCAAGCAGAATTTTGAGACGAATGCAATGGCGCAACACGTTTCCCTTGATTCTTATTTTAAAAATTAATTCTGCCTTGATTTATGGTTTTAACATGTTATTAAAATTCGGGTTGTTACACTCTCTCTCCAAATGTGGGCTTGAATATGTTGTTGATACTGCAAAGAAGAAGAATCGAAAATTTGTTCATGGGCTCACTAAGAATCTTATAAATCCCTTACATCTTAAATTGAATAAGCCTTTTGATGAGTTAGTGGATATCGTGCTTAGTCTTGAGGAAGCCGATAAAGAGAGCGATGTTGAAGTTGAGAAATCTAAGAAGAATTCCAACAAGAAGAGGAATCCCGACAACAAATCAAAATCCTATCCAAATAAGAAAGCTAAACAAGTGGTTATAGAGGCAAAAGCTTCTAGCTTTTGTCGTGGGAAATGTTACAACTGTGGATTAAAAGACCATTATGCCAACAAGTGTCCTATCCCTACGGTTGCACTTATTGCAAGGCTCCGGATCTCTCAATGACTTCATGCCCCAAACATCCAAGTAGGAGGGAAGGGAAGCTAAATTTCATGCAATCCCATAACAACACTTCGTCCGATCAAGGTAATTTTCATTTAATCCTTGATGGAATTATTGAGTTTCATGAACATCCTACATGAGTTCTTTTTTATACGGGTGCATCTCATTATTTTATAACGCAAAAACTTGTTGATGCTTATTCTTTGGATGCTTTATGTTTGATGACCTCACTAAGGACCGCGAACCTGGTCGGTGGGTCCACAACACTTAGTTTATTATGTGAAGATGTCGAGATTATTTTATATGGTTATTCTTTTCGAGCCGATTTATATGTGATGCGCAATCTAGGCTTCATAATTGTATTGAGAATGGATTGGCTTCACCATTATGGGGCTCATATTCAATGTCCTAAAAGGACTATCCTCTTCGACATCCTCAACCCGTTGATCAAATTTCCGTCGTATTTACAGATTATAGTTCAGAATCGGTGGCCTCTTTATATACTCTGAATCTAAGAGATGACTATAATGACGATGAAGAAGAGGTTATTTCTCGAATCTGTGTTATTCGAGAATTTCCCGACATATTTGAGCCTGTCTTAGGAATACCGCCTAAGCGAGCAATTGAGTTCCAAATTAATCTAACTCCTGGATCTTTACCTATCACTCGTCCTCCTTATCATTTGTCTACTAAGTAAAATGATTAGACGCGAAAGCAATTATCCGAATTGGAGAAGAAACATTTTATTTGCTCTAATTCCTCACCTTGGGCAACTTATGCAATCATTTTGAAGAAATTGGAAGGTGTACTTAGGCTTTGCGTTGACTATCGCAAGCTCAATGATCTCATCATTAAGAATAAATATCCTCTACCGCGGGTCGATGATTTGTTTGTGCTAAGGTCTTTTCTCAATTGGACTTAGCTACCGAATTCCATCAACTTCGCATTGCAAAGGATAATATTCCGTTGACATCATTCCGTACCCGGTATGGATCTTATAAATGACAAGTAATGCCATTTGGTTTGACTAATGCTCCGGCTTATTTCATCGACCTTATGAATCGTGTTTTCAAGGACTTTTTCAATCAATTTATGCTCATCTTCATTGATGATATTTTTGTGTATTCTAAAACAGAATAGGAACATGAAAACCATCTTCGTATTATGTTGGAAACTCTTAGAAATAATCAATTGAACGCTAAATTTTCCAAGTGCAATTTTTGGCGATCTAGTGTGAAATTTTTAGGTCATATTATTTCCGAATCTAGAACTTCTGTGGATCCTTCAAAGATCGAAGTGATTCGAAATTGGAAGATACCCGAGATTGTAACAGAAATCCGTAGTTTTTTCTTGGATTGGCGAGCTGCTAGCATCGGTGTATAAAAGATTTTTCAAAAATTTCCGTACATCCCACCGGCTTAACTAAGAAGGATGTCAAGTACATTTGGTCGGATAAATGTGAAATCGCTTTTCAAACACTTAAGGAACTCCTTTCCGATACCCCGATTCTTGTGGTTCCCGAAGGGAACCAAGACTTGGTTATATATACCGACGCTAGTCGTATTGGTTTGGGTGCCATTCTCATGCAAAAAGAGCGTGTTATTTCTTATGCTTCTAGGCAACTAAAACCGGCCGATACTCGATATGCCATTAATGATTTAGAGATCGCGGCTATCGTTTTCGAACTTTGTTTTTAGCGTCATTATCTTTTGGGAAAGAATTTCATTTTCCACACCAATCATAAGTCATTGAAATGTTTGTTTTCGCAAAAGGAACTTAACTTGCGATTACAAAGTTGGCTTGAATTTTTAGCTTCTTATAATCTTGTTATTCTATATACCCCCAGAAAGGGAAATCGTGTTGTCGACGCCCTTAGCCGAAAGCATCAAGTGAGAGTATCTATGATGATATCCGAGTGTAAATATTTCAAGACTTTATCCACTTGCGAGATTCAGAGTCGTGACTCCAATCCGAGTTCCACTCTTGTATTATATAGCCTTGAGGCTCATTCTTCTCTTTTAGACCGCATATGTGAAGCTCAAATGATCGATCCTAAATCGGCCCGCCTAAGCCAAAGTATTAGGGATAAGTCTTGTGTTGATGAGTTGAAAGATTTCGATATTGATTCTTGTGAAGGCATTCGAAATTTCAGATGAATTATTGTGTCAAACCTTGGTGATCTCCACAAGGATATTTTAGAGGATTCTCAACATTCTAAATTTTCCATTCATCCCGGAAGTAGAAAATGTATGCGGACATGAAGCTACTTTATTATTTGTAAGGAATGAAATTTTTTGTCGCTTACTTTGTCAAACATTGCATTACATGTCAACTCATTAAAGCCAACACCAAAAGCCCGAATAATTATTGCAACCTCTTAACACCTCTATATGGAAGTGGGATCATGTGTCCATGGATTTTATTGACGGTCTCTCCCGTTCTTGATTTGGCTATGATAGTTTATGGGAAATTAAGGATAAAATTACTAAATCTAAACACTTTATTCCTATTCGGTCTAATCGAGCCATGCCTCTCTTGGCCAAACTCTATGTTAAAGAGACTGTTAAATTACATGGGATCCCCACTTCAATAGTTAGTGACCATGATCCATTATTTACTAGTGGATTTTGGAAGAGTCTTCAAAAAGCTTTAGGAACGAAGATTAATTTTAGCACCGCTTATCACCTCCAGTCAGATGGACAAACGGAACATGTGAATCCAGTTCTTAAAGATCTTCGCGCATGTGTGCTTGATTTTGGTGGAAGTTGGGAAGATCATATTTCCCTTATTGAACTTTCAAACAAAAATAGCTTCCAATTGAGTATTGGTATGACACCTTTCAAAGCCCTTTACGGAAGGTCGTGTCGATCTCCTTTGTGTTAGCTTGAAGCCGAAGAAAGACTGGTTATAGGTTTGTATTTTTTGTGATTCTACATAAAAGATAGATCTCATCCGCCATCGAATGAAAGAGGCTCAAAATCGGCAAAAACCCTATGCCGACAATTGGAGGAGGAAATTAGAATTTTATGTGGGAGATCTTGTGTTTGTCTGTATTTCACCTATGACGGGTGTTGTGTGATTCAATTGGTCAGGAAGATTAGCACTGAGGTATATTGGTCTTTTTCCAGTTACCGAACGCGTCGGTCCCGTAACTTATCGTCTTTCATTACCGGTTCAATTCCCTGTTATCCATGATTTGTTTCATATTCTCAACTCCAAAAATATCTTAGAGATTCTGAATCTATTCTTGAGCCAGATATAGTGGAAGAAATCGAGATTTCACTGAATCTAACTTATGAGCAACAACCCATTCGTGTTATCGCAACGGAAGTTAAACGCCTTCGCAACAAAGAGGTTCCCCTTGTGAAAGTGCAATGGTCTTCTAATCCAGATTGTTCGTAGGAATCTAGGGAATCTATAGAGCGAAACATCCGAACTTACTTTCCCATGCTTCCAAAAAGTGAATTTCTTGATTTAATATATTTTACGTCAATTTAAAATGAGTTCATAACTTAAAGACTTATTGAACGATAAATGAATTAATTAAATTTAAAATGATCTTGTCGCAAAGCGACAGTTCGTAAATACGAGATTTGAAATTCAAACGAGTATAATTTATCCAATATAAGTAGGAATTCCTTGAAATAAGAGTCATCTGGATCCATTGGATCATAGTTTTCTAATGGATAATAAAGATTTTAGTTCCATCTAGAGGATTTTGGCGTATGTCCAAATCAAATTTTTGAAAAGATCGTGGGGTGGCATTTTGCGATTTAAAATTTATTCAATTGATAATATGAATGTTCAGAACATGGAAATAATTTCTAACTTTTTGCATGGTTGTTACTTTTGAGTTTTCCCTTAAGTAAATGCAAGGACGCAATTTATTTAAGGGGGAAGTCTATAACAACCCACGTATTTCACGAAAATATATTTAAATGTTTTATTTAAATATAATATCGTTAATCGAGTATCGGTCCAAAAAGTTACTTTTTGGATACAGATGAAATTGGACTCGGGACCACTTCCAATGAGTTTAAAATGTCGTTTATGGTTTTTAAAACCATAAAAATTAGTATGTTCGGAGTAAGTGAATTTTAGGACTTTGCTTAGGGCTTGGTTTAGCCCATTAGCCTTAAGTAGGCATCTCCTACTTAACTACTCCATCTAACTTCCCCTTTCATTCACTCTTCATTCATTTCCTACAACTTTCAAACCCTTAAGGAAGAGAAAATTAATATTCCTGAGCTTCAATCTTAGGAGTTCGAGTGATAGCTTAGCAAATTCAAGGGGAAACCTAAATAAGTCATCTCTATCTTCTCCAACTTGATTCGTCTCCAATTTTTGGGGATTTTCCTAAACCGAACTTGTGACGACCGCCCATAACACCCGCACTTAACAAAAGGAATAATACGCTGAAAGGTGTGTTAGGTAGCCATGAACGATCATCAAGGTAGGCAAACATACATAGAACCTGTCGTAGAACTCACAGCGCAAGGGTAAAATATAATAGAACATATACAACAGGTAGAAATAGTGAAGCATCACAAAGCAGAAATCCAAACTTTCATATTATCCTGAAAATATCTATACAACTTTGGAGTACACTTTATAAGTCTATACATGAATTCTCACTACATAACCCTCAGAAAACGCATCAAACAGAACAACAGCGGAAACACCCAATATGTATAGTAGTAAAAAAATGCGCAAGCCTCCAGCTCATCTTCAATCAATAGCTCCGTCCACTAAGATCTACCATCTACAACCTACTACTCAGTCTGCCCATCCACAACACCATAAATGAAAATCCCAAGGTAATAAGAAGAAACATAAAACCTTGAGTCAGACAACAGTCTTAGTGAACGATAAAACAACTATCTAACATCATCAATGAAGTATATGAGAGTAAGTAGATAAACAAAATAATCTACCAAAACACAAGAGAACTCAACCCACTTCACCACATCGGACAGTGATAGCCTTTACAAACTAGCATTTCAACCATACACCCATGGAAATCAAAACAACCATTCGTTCATGGCAATCAGAAGTAACCAAACAATAGTAATTATATCAACTGGTAATATCTCACATAAACCATCCTAGCCGAGATCGACATTCCCCAAGCACAAGCCCCAAAGGCCTAAACCAATATCAGACAAGCACCCAAGAAACATCTCCTTCAATGTCAAACAATCTATGTGAGATGGTACAAGCAAACAAACAAAATTCATGACTGACTCTGGCTATCACCGTCAATCCTGCTTTGAAACCATCGTTAATCGTATGACTGGCTAAACACCTTGCCATCAACTGTCAAGGGCTAATGGTAACCCCGGTTCTAACAAAAAGTCCATACGCCTTTCAATGATACATTTCTAGGCCTTTCAGCATTACCCAAGGCACTCGACCATACAACCGGTCTTTCAGACGTCCTATTGTACTCTTACTTTGTGCCCGCTAGAACCTATGACAATGATAATCTCTAAGCCTTTAACACATCTAGTCTTCAACACCTACGACTATACACAAGCTCAAAATACCCTTGAGTTGTCTTCACATTCATCGAATCTCCCCGATCAATGAATACTTCACATTACTTCGAACGTTCCTCCTTGAATTCGCGCCGAAGCTATAATCATCGTCAACTCAAAACAAGCTCCATTTGGTCAATTTTGCATTCCATAGCATTTCCAGCTTTCTTTCCATGAAAAACAAAGCATAACGTCAAAACTGCCTTTCATAGTATTTCTGGAATGCTACCATATCTCTACGTCCAATTCTGGATCATTCTAATGTGAAAAACTAAGCAAAACATCAAAATAGCCTTTCACAACGTTTCAAGGATGCTATCATATCTGTTGGTTCAATTTTGCATCAATCCGGTGTGAAAAACAAAGTAAAACATCAAAACAGCCTTTCACAGTGTTTCTGGAATGCTATCATTGCTTCTGGGCGATCCATCCACCCTATGGATCATTTTTACTTAAAACACCCTTTTTATATCATTCTGGATCGCTATCAATTCTCCTGGGCGATCCATCCATCCCTATGGATCGTTTTTGCGATCCATGCTTTTTCTACAGCGTTTGTTAAAACGCTATCAAAAGTCAACGATCCATCCTCTTTGCTAGACCAAGAAAAATGCTATAATCCATCACGTTTTCAAGGCCGATCCACCCATTTTTACCTTGTGCGATCCATGTTTGTCGTGTTCCGCAAGCCAGCTGATCCATCCACCTTCCATAGCGTTTCCCAAAAGCTATAGATTCCAGTTTTTTCAAGAGTTTGCCAAAAAAATCAGCCTTTTCCAGATTCATCAAAACTTGCCTGGTCCATCATTTTTAGCACCGATTCACTGATTTTTGGTCACCTGTACGTACTAGGATTTGTGCTCGATCCATGACTTTCTATAGCGTTTCCCAACGCTATAGATTTCCAGATTTTGATTTTTGGCCGATTCTTTCGCTTTTTCTTCGTCGATTTACTCCTTTTCCACTACTTGAACCTCGCCAACGCCTTAGTAATGCCGATCCATCAAGGATCTTGGCCAATCTACAATTTTACTTCAATCCATGTCACTTGATCTTCCTCTTCATGGCCGATCCACCTTTTCTTGTCCCCCAAGCAATACTCCCTTGATCCGATCAACCATGTTTGCCAAGCCCGACTATATCCATCTTGAAATCTACATAATCTCGTTTTCGAACTTAACTTGATTTCTCCGTTTGCAATCATCAATTCAACCAACAAAACCAACAACAAATCACACAAACAACCATCGCTAATGTAAACAACATGTATCATTGAAATTTGATAGAAAACTTACCGATTTAAGTTGCTAATTAGATCTTATGATGATTTATGTTAAAAACATACTTACATTGATTAGATTTATGCAAAAACAACCTGAAATGATGAACATTAGATCAAACAACCCATATACTTGGTTGAATCCGAGTGAGAGGTGCTTATCACTCACCAAATCTTCAATCTAGCTCAAAATCGATGAAATATGAATTCGGACTGCAAAGATCTATCTTTAAACCTCTCGATTTGATGTGATTTGTCTTCGTTTGATGTAGATCTAGCTCCCTTTGATGTAGATCTTCAATCCCTACTAGTAGATCTAGAGTTTTAATGGTGGAAAAGTGTATTTGTTTGAGCAAGGATGAATCACAAGCTCAACCAAATGAGAGAATGAAGAAATAACCCCCTCTCGATATCCCTAACCACCTATTTATAGCCTCCCACTAGCCCATTAATGGGCCTCCTCAAATAAGTCCATTAATAGCTTAAAACCTGAACATAAAACTATGTAGCAATAAAACAACGATGACTCCCAAACCGTTGAACCAAATATTTTATGTGACCACTCTACGGAATGGCAAACATCATTTCCTTTTCCATGAGACCGACCTCAGCACCTGATTCGATTCCAGTCAAAAATTATGCCTGGTACAAGACTAACATGGGTGAAATGGTCACAAATAAAATTGGTAGAAATTATGGACATGTCTCACATGCCCATAAACAACATTTTAAAATATGAGAATGATCCAACCCTTGGGTAATAAAACAAAAATATTTTATGATCCTCCGATACGTAAAATGTGGGTTGTTATATTCTCCCCTCCTTTAGGAATTTTGCCCCGAAATCCTAACAGAAATAAGCAACTAAAACAATTCTGCATGCCTATCACCCATTAGCAGCTAATTCTATCACTCAGACTAGCATCCATCAACCATGCATCCATTGCCTTATCCTAACACGTGGAATTCTATCAACACAGCAACAACCACAAGAGTACAAGCTACAACGGGATAAGAGTGACACGATAACTATGGGTCATACCAATGAAGAGTTCTGGATGGATCGACTTCATCTTCTCTTCTGTTTCCCACGTACAGTCGTCATCATCCTCACTCCATTACACCTTGACTAGTTTAACCGTGTTCCTCCTAAGCTGTTTCATGTCATTCCACATAACGCGAAGTGACTTACAAGGCTTCGTTGCTATGGACTCGACTTCTAGGTCTTCGTATTGCTCCGGAGATACCACTACATTCGAATCATGCACACACTTCCGAAGAAACGGCACATGGAAAACATTATGCATGCTCGACATCTTCTTGGGTAACTCCAACCTATACGCGAGCTTTCCAGTTTGCTCGATTATCGAAAATGGTTGAATAAACATTGGAGCTAACTTTCCTTTGCTCCCGAACTAAATAACGTGCTTCAACTGCGAAATCTTCACGAAAACCATATCGCCAACGTCTAATTCCAAATCGTTTTGACGCTTATCAGCGTAACTCATCTGATGATCTTGGGCTGCCTTCATTCGTTGTCGAATGATCTTGATACAATCCGGTATTTCTCTGATCATCTCTTGCCCAAGTATCAATTTATCTCCAGTTTTTAACCAACATGTCGGCGAATTACATGGTCTACCATACAACGCCTCGTATGGTGCCATCCCAATGCTTGACAGGTAGCTGTTATTATATGCAAACTCAACTAGATGTAGATGGTCCTCCCATGATCCTCTGAAGTCTAATACACAAGCTCTTAGGAGATCTTCCAAAACTCGGTTAACCCTCTCGGTCTGACCATCATCCAACTCGGTTCCCAAAGTCTCTTGCAAACCCTTCCAAAATCCATTCGTGAACAATGGATCTCGATAACTCACTATGCTCTCGAGAAACTATGGAATCGAACTATCCATTTTATATAAAGCTCAGCCAACTTCGATGCTATCCTAGTTGATTTGATAGGAATAAACCTTGCACTTTTGGTCAAGCGATCTATGATGACCCAAATTCCTTAGATTCCTGCCCTAGTTCTAGGTAGTCCATCGATGTCTGCTCCTACTTCCACTAGGAACTTCCAATGGCTAAAGCAATCCATTCGGCTTCTTCTGTTCCGCTTTCACCAACTGACAGTTCATGCATTGGAAATTAACTTTCCAATATCTCTTTTCATCCCTTCCCAATAGTAAGATTGCTTCGTATCTTGATACATCTTATTACCACTAGGATGAATCGTCAACTTCAAGTGATGACATTCCCTCGGAACCTCATCTCTCAATCCGTCAATCCTGTTAATGGTGCAGCTGTGTTGGAGAAATCCTTGATAAACCAGCGATAATATCCCGCCAACTCGAGGAAACTCCTAACATCCGGCACATTCTTAGGTCTATCCCAGTCCTGGATTGCTGCCACCTTAGTGGGGTCAACTGCTATTCCATTTCCAGAAACAACAAGGCCTAAGAACCTCATTTTGCTCTTCCAGAAGTGACGCTTCGAAAACTTAGCTTCCAGCCGATGCTTTCGCAAGATTTCCAAAACAATTCATAAGTGCGCCTTGTGCTCTTCCTCATTCCGAGAGTAAACCAGAATATCATTCATGAACACAAACACGAACTTGTTCAACTGATCTTTGAAAAACCTATTCATAAGATCCACGAAATACGTTGGTGCGTTAGTCAACCCAAATAGCATCACCAACCATTCGAAGAAACTAGATGGTGTCCTAAAAGCAGTCTTTGACACACTATCCTTCGTCACCCTCAACTGGTGAAATCCCGTTGCCAAATCCGTATGAGAAAACACTTTGGCCTCATAAAGCTTATCGAACAAGTCATCAATCCTCGGCAATGGATATTTGTTCTTCTTGGTAACCTTGTTCAGCTTACGATAATCCACACACAATCTCAACTAGCCACCTGTCTTGGTTGCAAACACAACTGGTGCACCCCCGCAACACCAGAAGGGCCAAATTGTCACGCTTATAACCGTGAGTAAGCAGTTTACTCACAGTTATAACTATTAAGCCAATGTGCATTGGGGATTTTTATCATGCATGTTATCACGGTTATATCCGTGAAAAATACCAATGCATATTATCACGGTTATAAGCGTGATAATATTTTTTATCCTCGCGGTTATAAGTGTGAAAATATCTAATTTCCTAACGGTTATATGTGTGATAATATTTAATTTCCTAACAGTTATAAATGTGATATCGTGTGCTTTTCCAATGGTTATAAACGTGATTAATGTTCGAATTGTAACGCTTATAACCATTATTATTTGGTAATCACTAACGATTATAAGTGTGGTATTTTAAAGACTACTCCCTCATTTACCACAACAATAACTGTTAGATCCAAAAGTGGCTCTAACACCCAAACTAACTGATTTTGCAGAGATTAATATCTAGAAATGAAAGAAAACACAGAGAGCACACAAGATTTATAGTGGTTCGGCGTTAACGAGCCTACGTCCACTTTATATATCTTTGATTATACATAGAATGCAAGTACAATCAATGATTTCTCTCAATCTCACAATGACAACGATAATCCACTCAATAATTTTGTAATAACACTGATCAGAAATAATGGAGAAGCAACAATGGTGATAACAGTACTCAGAATTGCCAAAAAGATCCTGAAAAATGCCAAGTATGGGGCTATTTATAGGTGATATCTACAGGCGCTTCGTGATGACACGTGGCACGGATCCCGAGGATCTCGGACTGGTTTGTGGCTTGATGGAGAAATGGTAAATATGGCAGTTAGGGACAGGTGTCACAAGATCCTCGGTTCATGGCTCGTGAATGACCAAGTCTTGGCTATTGATTTCTGGTGTCAGGGTCGGTTCGTCACTCTACCCCACGTACGGGTCGTGGTGCCCAAACACGAGCGGGTCGTGAAGCCTTTGTTATGAACGAGTCGATAGAGCAGGGTCATGAGCGGAACATGGGGATCAACCACCAGCGGGATCCTGGGCTCCACGTGTTATAGTGCACTCATCTCTGGACTTGAATATGAATCCTGGTGGCTTGGTCAAAAAGCTAGCCAACATTTTGCCCCCTCGAAGTATGTTTTATCGAGGATGGAACATGCTTCGAAACTGTTGAACAGACCTTTTCACGGAACGATGCAAATCAACAGTCACATTCATCTATACCGTCTCCCCGCTTTGAATGGCTACGCCCTTTGTTGTGTATAAATATCATTTCGAATTTCCAGTTATTTCTCTTTTCATTAGTTAATTTCCATCTTCTGAACTACAGAGTACATCGCGATCAACTTGTCAGGTAAGCTTTTAAGTCTTTACAAGTACTGCTGTGTTTTCCATTTTAGTGAACACCCATCAAGTTCGGGTTGTGGAAACATCACGTGGTTCATGGAATTGGACATTCATCACGGTCCGGCGGTCGAACGGGCTTCTTTTCAAATTGCGATGGGCTTTCTGATTTCGATAGTGAGTCCCTGGCGGTGCGGGACTCATTTTGAGCCATAGTGGGCTTTGGTTCATGACCCATAGGATCCCACGGTCCGAATCGGACAAAAAGGAGGAGATGAACGGTTTTCACAGGTTGGCTATATAAGCCGCCTTTTCCGCCTCCTTACCCTTTCTCTCCTCTTTCTTTTTAGCCGCCGCCGCCCAGTTTTATTCGATTCAGAACCCTAATTTGCTATTTCTGGAAACCAAAATCATCTACTAATCTAAATTAGAGAGGTAATTGAACTAGAATTTTTTCTAGCTTTCATCGTTAGCCAATTACTCAGGTTTTCGCGTCGTCCCTTTCTCGTATTTGTTCCATCTCTGCGAGCTTTCATCGGTAAGGCATTTGGAGTAAGTGTAGAGGTGAGGATGAGAGGCCGAGGATTCACAGAGGGGAGAGAGGAACGACAAGGGAGAAGGCGGGCTTTCACAGGTCGATTCATGAATGGAGGTGTGGACTCAGCTAGTGGTAATGGCGAGATGAAGGGTCCGAGGATGAAAGTGAAGTGTTGAGGTGGCCAGCGGATCGGGTCGTGGAAATAGGAGAGTATCGGATCGTGGAGATAAGGAGTGGAGTGGATCGTGGGGAGTCTTTCACAAGCCGTTCGGGCGAAGCAGCATAGGTCACGAGTTAAACTGTCCCACGAGCCCAATCCTTCCCACGAGCCGATACCTGTCTCGCGAGCCGAAGTCTTACCACGAGCCGCACCCTGTCTTGATATACCGATGGACAGTTAGGTTTAGTGCGATGATCCTTTTGAACTGAACAACAACATAACTCAGCAGCAGACCATAGCCAATATCCCGCTTATCTGATTAACTTCATACTTTTCTTAATGTATGCACATGCACACACTTGCACTTACACACACGGGGAATGGGTATCTGTGTTCTAATTTCTCATGTTTACTCGCCAACACAGCTATGTCTGATAGACGATCGTTTAGGATGTCAGAGAAAGACACATAACCGGAGCCATCAAAGCATTATGATCCCAATGTGCTTCCCTAAGATTCAGATTGGGAGAATTCCGAATCCGATTACGAGACAGATACCGATATAGAATCAACGACTTCTGAAAGTTCATCTTTGGAAGACGAGGATGGTCGAGCTCCTGATGAGATTCCGGGTGTTAAAGAAATAGAACCAAAGAAACTAAGCGACTCCATAGCCTCCAAATTGGATGATCTGAAGGTGACGAAAATATGCTTGAGACACGGGATCCACCGAACTGATGTGAGAACTCCATAGGACGGAGACAGACCCTATTCTGCTCCGGAAGGGTACATGGCAATCAGCAGAATCATGTGCTTAGTAGGCGCCATTCCTCCGTTTCCTCCGATCGTCGTCGATTTCTTGAGGCGATTAAGCATTGCTCCTATGCAACTCCATCCCAACGCTTATGCAGCCTTGTATACATTATACGTAGCATATGCAGAGATTTTAGGGAACGAGCTTACATTCAAAGATTTGAACTTCTACTACTATTTCAAGCATCGCTCTACGGGGACTCCAAACTTTATCTTCTTCGAATCTCTCCCCTCCAGAAAAGTTTTGAAGGATGGACACAGTAATTTAGGGGATGCCAAATCTGACTGGTTTTATATAAGACATCAAGCGGAATGTGCGAGAAAGTGGCTACAATCAAGTAGGTTACGGACTCTTCAGTGTATGTTCATCTGCATAATTAAAGTGCTAATGTTTTCTTTCTCTATACAGCCCATACTTTCTCGAAGACGGAGGGCGATGTATACGAAGATCGATTATCTCGTCTTTTAAAGAGCAATTCAGACTTTTGCAGGATCAGGAAGTGTATAACCGACGAGAATCTTCACAAACACCGTCTTTTGGACATATGATTTGGGCTCAGCCCGGGTGGCAAGCCCTATAAGTACGTCCCTCCTTCTTTGACAGCTGGTGAATCCAGCAATGCGCCCCCAACCAAGGGGCAAGTGGTTGCAAAAACTACACAAGTGGTGGAGGCCCGCAAAAGTCCTTCACTAATGAGTGTTCAGGATGATGAGGCTTTAAATATCTATAAGGGCGATGAAGTTATGACCAACAATCCGAAGGATAGCTCTATTCCCGAAGGAGGCTTGTCTCCAAAAACATTACCCCCGGCCGAGCCCTCAGCTCACGATTCTTTAACGGAGGAAGAGTTATACGGGCACTTGGCTAATCTTCCTCTACCCGATGACATTATCACTTCAGAGGACATTGGCACAGAGCCATTCTTCCCTATCTATGAGGAAGAAACTATTCCGGTCAAGAGAAAGGAAATCTCATAGACGAGCCTAGCTCTGGGCCCTGGTCTGTTAGGGGGGATTACACGGGATGCACAGATCACATGCACCACTTGTCACAACATTTTTACACCGTTATTATTCATGACTCTAATACATGTTTGTTTCCTTTGTAGGAAAAATGCCTCATAAACAATCCTATTCTTATCGTTCTCTCCGCGAAAGCACACCAAGACTCCTTTCCGATCCCGAGCATGTTCGCAGTGATAGTCGGGGGAGAGATAGTCATCGACCCCATGATTCTTATCAACGTCATTCTACACGGTCTCACTCTCCGTCAAAGCAAGATCCTGGGAAGTCCCACAGTCGTCAAGTGCCACCGGCGGGGGGTAAGCAAATCCCCAAAGACTTGACTCCTCCAAAGAGTACACCGTCCCACAGCAAATCCTCTAAGAAGCATCACGAATCAAAAGACAAGAACAAGTATTTGGGCAAGAACGTGGAGAAGGAGACGACAACTCTGGTCCCTTCTAGTCAACACAGCCTGGATACTACCACTGTACAGGATGTGGTCTATACCCCTGATAATAAGGCCAAGCTGGAGCGTTTGCGAAAGCAGTTTCCTGGCATTTTCTTTGATAGGATGATGTTTGTTCCAGATCTTGAACCGGTTCCCGAGGAGAGGGATACAGAGGTCATAGGGCAGGTGAGTCATGTGGCCAAACAATATACAGTGATGTAAAAGCATGCCACTCACCTTTCTGATGCCATCTGTCACCTAGAAACGAAAGCAGCCAGAGTGAAGACTGACAATGATGCTAGGGCCAGGAGCAAAATTGAAAAAGAACTAGAGGATGCACAGGCTCATCTCGCTTTAGCTCAGCGGGATGCGGAAAATTACAAATTAGAGTTGGAAAGTGCCAGGAAGCGTTTTCATACTGAACTCGACCCAAATAGCCAAGAGCGTGTAGCTCTAAAGAAGGAAATAGAGGATATTAGAACGATCAATACTGAATTAAAAACGGTACAGGACCGTTTTACTGCTGAGAAGGCTGCTTGGGAGAAAGAGAAAGCGAATCTAAATGACCAGCTTGTTCATGCTAAGGAGCGTGCGGCTCTCGCTGAAAGTAATGCCAACAATGCTCTTGAATCGGCCTCCGCCACTGCTGATAAGCTTGTTGTAGATGAAAAAGAGATAGAAAGTTTCGATGAACTGCTATTCGCTTTTTTGGCCAGGTTATTAAGACTCGAGACATCTCTTGGATTCAGAACTATCACGTTACTCTGTCCAATGTATGGGATATGATCGTTAAAGGCGAGAGGCAGCGATTAAAAGTCAAGGAGATTGATGAAAACCAGCTTATGCAGACCTTTCTCAAAGGTGAAGAGCCTGAGGCTTTAGAGAAGGGCAGGCGTTTGATCCAAGAAGAAATTGAGAGAGAGAAGGTTAAGCTCAAGGGTAAGGATAAACTTGACGAAGGTTCGAGCTCGGCGGTGGAGCCTAAGACCTCCGAAATTGAGGAATATAATCCTGATGATCCGTTGATCCCCTTCGCTCCAACCCCTCCATCTGTTGGAGCTACTGTTGCAAGTCTGGGCGAGGATTCGGTTGAAGGTATCTCCATATTCTCTCCATAATTCGTCAAAGCAATCGTAACTTGTCGTCGTCTTGCGGAGTAGACAATTGAGAAGACCACATTATCTCCCGAACTAATAACATTTGCTTCTCATGATATAGGTGGCAAGCCGGCTGAGAAAGATGCGGAAGAGACCACAGAGGTGGAGAAAGTTAGTGTACCATCAGGTGTTGGTGCTGAAGTTTCTGAGATTCCGAAGCAGACCGAAGGTACAACCAGTGATAAGGTCATTGTGGCTCCCGACACCGACGCTCCTGCGGATGCTGAATTTACTGAGGCTTTGCAAGACACCGATGGTGGTCATGGAGATGATGAAGACGAGGTCACCATTATAAGGGAGACCAAGGATGATGACAAGGAGACCTTGGCTGACATGAAGGCCAAGAGGGATAAACAGCTGGCTGCAAAAAGAGAGGAGCAAGAGCCTCTATATGTGCCTCCTATCTCAGAGGTTGATCCCAAAACTAGGTTGGTCATAAAATTATCCTCCATATCAATAACTTCACAGCTTGCATCCTAGCCTTCCAACACTCCGCAGGATCCTCTTTCTGATAAGAGGAAGAGGAAGAAGGGTGACCGATCTGATGCTGACAAGGAGGAGTTGGAAAAGCAGAAGAAGGAGAAGAAATCAAAATCGTCCCCCAAGCATAAGTAGGATGTACTTGTTTGTCCATAGTTTGCTTTTAGGCTTTCCACTAGCCAAGAAATGTTGTTGTGAGAATGGCCCTCACTTTTGTTTAGCTTTGTCTTGTAAACCTACATTTGGTAAATGAAAATTTGTTTCTTTTGCATCATTGTGTACCTACAAGTTTGACTTATCACACTTAGTCACAAACATTTAGATCATAACTAAGTTAAAATCGAATCACGAGTCATTCTAGCAGTAAAAATTTAAAATTTCTGTACTGCATAAAAGTGTGTATGTATATGCCCCCAATCAATCATTAACATGATGCCTGGCCAGGGTTTATTGAGGATTGATTAGAGTCATATGTGTGCTGCCACCTATACCCGGGAATGAGGGGTTCGGGATCTGTTTTTCATTCTTGTCCCCAGTCGTGTGACATGATAAAAGCCCTTGAGTGGCATATGTCACTATGCCTTTATACTTTCCCAATCCTTCAGCGGGGTAAGAGTTCTTGTGGCGCTAAATGTCTAGCACCTTTATACTCTCCCGATCCTTCAGCTGGTTAGAGTGTTGTCAAGGCAGTTTTTATCATGGTGCACCTTCACACCTTGCGGACGTCATCTTCGCGTCCTTCATACTCTCTCTCTCGAATCTTGAGAGTTAGAGTGTCAATAGTGGTGTGATTTACCTCGTTGCACCTTTAGGGCTCTAATTCTTGGTCACCTTCCAGTCTGATGGAAGGCACTTTGAATTATGTGTTTTGAGATTGTTGCATAGTTTATAGCAAATTTCATAATGGTAATGATTCATGTTAATTAAAGATAAAAGGGCAGATAAGTAATAGTGCAATAAAGGTAAATAACACGTGATGTTTTTATAGTGGTTCGGTCGAATCATGACCTAAGTCTACTTTATAATCTTTTGCTCAAGTAACCAGGCTGTTCTAGGCAAGTCGTGCCTTTTTACATGGTCCTAAAAAACAAAAGTATAAAACTGACAATTTCATGTCAGATAATGCCGCAGATGCTGGGCATTCCACACTCTGGGGATTTCATCTCCATCCACGGTCGCTAGCTTGAAAGTTCCATTATCAAGCCTTCGTAGAATGGAATACGGTCCTTCCCATTTCGGGCCCATATGCACTGGGGGTGGAAAGACACGTTTCAGAACCAAGTCTCCGGGTTCAAAGGTTCGAGCTCAGACTTTTTTGTTGTAATACCGAGTGACCAGTTGCTTGTGCCTCAAGGCGCGTAGGTCGGCCTCGTCCCTCTTTTCTTCAATCATGTCAAGGGATTCAAGGAGCAACTCATTGTTGGTTATCGGGTCAGAATAAGTGATTCAGTGAGACGGTACTTCTAACTCGGCCGGGATGACCGCTTCGGCTCTGAAGGAGAGGGAAAAGGGTGTATGGCCCGTTGCTGACTTATACATTGTCCTATAGGCCCATAACGCCAAGGGTAGCTCATTGACCCACATGGCTTTGGCCCGTTTCAATCTTTTCTTCAGAATGGATTTAATCACGTTGTTCGCCTCTTCGACCTGTCCGTTTGATTGCGGATGTGCCACAGAGGTGTACCTTTTCTCGATGTGGTATTTCTGGCAAAAATCTCTGAACTTAGTGCTATCAAACTGGGTTCCATTGTCTGTTATGACGACCTATGGAATCCTGAATCGGCATATAATGTTCCTGATGACAAAGTTGATCACTCGCTTGGTAGTGATCGTGGTCAACGGCTCTGCTTCGACCCATTTAGTGAAATAATCCACGGCCACAATGGCGAACTTTGCTTCGCCCTTTACTATGGGGAGGCTTCCAATAATATCAATCCTCCACACAGCAAAGGGCCAGGGGCTTATCATCGTCTTTAACTGTAACAACCCGAATTTTAATAACATATTAAAATCAGAAAACCAGATATAATTAAATTTTAAAATGAGAATCAGGGAAAATGGGGTGCGCCGTTGCATTCGTCTCGGAATTCTACACGAAATAGAGTCTGGGTTTTCGAAAATCGGAGTCCGGATGAAGGAGTTATGGCCTCCGGAAGTTCCAGGAAAATTCAAATAGCCCAGACCCAGGTCGACCATAGTGTCGACCTCCCCAGACCAGGTTGAACATAGTGTCGACCTCCCCCCCCTATAGGTCGGCCTGGTCGGCCTGTTTTGGCCCAGAACCCATTTTCTGAAGCCCGGGACGAGTTTTGATGGTCCGAATTGGTTTTAGGGTTAATCCGATGGCTGAAATGAATTGCTACACCTATAAAATAACACCTAGACCTAGCCTAACTCACACAAATTCATATGACACCAAAATGCTGCTGGAATCTCTCTTGAGCCATGGCCGCCATCTCCAAATTAAAGCTTAAGCATTCAAACTCAAATCAATTCAAACAACATAGCTTCAACAACGATTCAAGACACTAAGTCAGCAAACGCTACAACGTTCTACGACAAACTTCAGTTCTTAATTCGCTAGCCATGCTCTGTAAGTTCTAGTTATTTTCAGATCTAAACATTTAAATTTAATATGGACATGTGATGAAGTGAAATTGGACTTTTGATTCAAGTCTATTCTTGTTCCTTCTTGGATCTTGATTTTGGGAACTTGTCTATCTTTATTCCCATGTCTAGTTCATGATCTATTCAGCCTGTTGTAAATCAGTTTTATTGATTCATGCTGATATTATTATCAAGTTGTAATCTTCATGCCTGTGATGATGTTTTTCCCTCTGATCTTATTTTTATGCAAAATTCTACCTTCCCCTATTTATTTTCTTTTCATGAACCTTGGTCAATTTCGGACCTTGGCCTAAAATCGCGATTTGCGTATGATATGTATACGGGGGAATTATGGGATTATTGCCTATATGAATGTGATGTCATAATTGGCAGCATGAAATTGGATATTATCATTGTATTTGAAAGTTTGGGCTTGATCTGTAAATTTTGGTATAATCTTGTTACGATAAAATTTGCATAAATATTATATACATGGAATTTGGCACATATTGGATCTATGTAATGTAACATGAAATTTGGTATATAACATGTATGTAATTTGGCATGTAAATTAAATCGAAAGATTTGGCTTGTGTTAATTAGGCACATGTAGAATTGGGAATTCGAACATGAAAGCAATTGTAAACTTGATAATTGGCATAAACATGTATTATGAACTTGGGCAACTGGCATGTATTGTAATAAAAAGATTATAGTCTGGGATAACTACATCATGAATCATGATTTGGGTTTATTTGGGCATGGAACTTGATACATGTAATTTTGGCTAGAACTTGATATGGGTAAAATTGGCATAAGCTTGGCATACATGTAAATAGGCAAGAATTAGACATATGTAAACCAACTAGAATTGGGTACATATATTAATGGGCAAGTAATTTGGAATGTGGGCATATGTTTATTAACATGTAATTGTCATTTTTAACATAATCATGGTTAGTGACATTTAATTTGGTATAATTTACATACCAAAAATTATAAACATGATTTAAAGGGAAGGTGGGCCATAATAGTAAATGTTGATTAATGTAAATTATGGACATAAAGATAATTGGAATATGTTGACATATTTGATTAGGGATAATTAATCCAAATATGGGGTGAAAATATTATGTATAATAATAAGTGTCTATGACATGAAGTTGGACTCATTTATGGTATAAGACTGCCCGGACCTGCCCAGCAAATCCAGCAACCATAAATGGTAGCCCAATGTGAGAGGTCATAGGCCCAAATTAAATGCGTGACAACTGTATGGACACGAGGTTAGGCCCGTTTGTGGTGTAAGACTGCCCGGGCCCGCCCGGCAAATCCAGCAACCACAAAAGGGTGGCCTAATGTGAGAGGTCCTACAGGGGTGCGGTAGTAATAAATTAAGTAACACTTAACCAAAGACAACATGTGGTGGGACATGGGGGTTAAGTGGGTGACATGTGAAAATATGAATAGTAATACTTAACCAACATAACATGGTAATTAGACCAGTGGGTAGGGTTAAGTAAACTAAGAATGTTTAACCAAGGTAACGTGTTAATCAGACAAGTAGGTGGGGTTAAGTAAATAGAGAACACTTAACCAATATAACACGTTAATTAGGTAAGTGGGTTGGGTTAAGTAAAGTGAGAACACTTAACTAATACAACGGGTTAATTAGACAAGTGGTTGCGGTTAAGTAATAACACTTAACCAACATAACCTGACAAGCGGTGGGGTTAAGTTAACTTGAATAAGTTGATAACACTTAACCATTATAATATGACTAGTGGATGGGGTTAAGTTAACATGCACTTAACCAACCTAACATGACGCGTGGTAAGATTAAGTAAACATAAGAGAGTAACACTTAACCACCATAACATGATAAATGGACGGGTTAAGTAATATGGCTAGATTAATGACACTTAACCGATATGACATGAATGGATGGATTAAGAAAACCTGAATTTGATTTCTTGTGAATATACTTAACCAATTTGACACGGTGATCTGGTAGGGTTAAGTCATGAACCGCTTGAATATACTTAACCAACTTGACACATGATTCGTAGGGCTAAGTCATGAACTTGAACGACAACACTTAGTCAATTTGACATGACACGTAGGCGGGTTAAGTCACGAACTTGAATGACAACACGTAACCAACCTGTGGGGTATACGAATAGACCCAAGGAAACCCCTAGTAGCGGGACCCGTTTCAGCAGTAACCCACATTAGGTATCAATCGGTACCCTGAGCTAGGCAGGGCAGGGCACGATTACTGGGCTGATTGTAAGCGGTCAAAAGCGACGGCAGGTGGTGCACAGTGTGGTTCTAACGGAGTGCGGGCGTGCACGCAACTCCGGAGCAGAAAAACAGGGCACTGGAGGACACCAGTAGTATACTCTATGCATTCTAGAATTGTGTCGGGCCGCCACCATGGGACTGGATACACCCCATGGTGGGACCAGCATAGGTATGTACAATCATTGGGGGTCGTACGATACACGTAGGTGTCATAATCCCTAGGTTGGACCTAGGTGGCATAAACCCTAAAATCTTAGAAGCGTTCAATAGGTAGCATAATCCCTAAGTTGGACCTAGGTCGCATAAACCCTGGTTGAATATAGGAAGCGCCCGATAGAAAACCCTAGATTAGATCTAGGTGATAAATAATAGATGTACACCAGAAAGCAACCACCATTTCGGGGATTGGGATCACGTTATCATATGATCATTTTATAGATCACTAGTTGGGACACTAGTTAGGTGGTGCAGGGCAAATAGATACCATTTTAATAATGAAGCTTAGAAATCTCGCGATGTTATACTTGATAGAAACCTTGCGATGTGATACTTGGTAGGAACCTTGTGATACTACCCTTGATAGGAATTATGGGACGTTATACTTGATTCATCGTGCATGTAGCTTATCTTGCCATCACATGCTTATGTTTACTTTCAGTTTATTCATGCCATGTTATCTTTACCTATTTTTATGCTGAAAGTCGCTAGGACTTACTCAGTCTTTATGACTGACCCGTTTTGTTTCGCCTCTTTTTCTTCCGTCCCCCCCCCCCCCCCCAAGGTTCGCAAGGTGGGAATACAGCTTAGTTCGGATGTTACCAAGCTCCAAGGCTCTTTCATGTATGGCTTGGATTTCTCTTGGCTATGGTTTGCTTTGCTTTATTGGGGAATACTACAACTTATTTTTATGCTTCTTTCTTTTTGAGCAAGACAGATATTTTAACTATGTAATTGGGTATTGGAAGTTGATGGGCTTTCATTGTAAACAATTATATTTAATAAATTATTTGAAGTACTTCCACTTTACTTTCCGTTGTTTTATATATGTCTGTCTTGTAATATTTCTGTTCCAGTACCCATAATGCTCCATTGAAGTTAAGGCATTCCCTTTGTGAGTGACCTTAATGGATGTGGGGTGTTACATTTGGTATCAGAGCAAAAGGTTACCAGACTAGGCAGAAGCTTTTAAAAACCTTCTGAAACTATTTTCAAAACGTTTACAAAGAAGCATTTTTCTAAGAAAAGTTTTGTTTTACGAAAGGCATATTCCCCAAAGCCATATGCACTATCTTTTGATTCTCTCCTTGAGTCTCTTCTCTCTTTCTTTTTCACCATAGTTTTGTAAGTGTACGACACATGTAGGAGGGCAAAGGAGTGCCCAACCTCCATCAGTAGCCGCAGTAGTTTTATCTGCGACTAATCTTATTTCAAGCTTTGTAGAGTTGCAGTGCGATGGAGGTAACTTTCGAGAGACTTGTCAACAAGCTATACAAGGATAGTAAGAACGAGGATAAAGAACACAAGACTAAGGAGGAGAAATTTGTTGATATGGCTTAATCCACGAAGGAGGAAAAGGTGAAAGGAAAGAGGTCAAAGTAAAAGAATAATAAAACCCATGACAAGAAAGAACATCGTTGGTATGGTAAAAAGGGACATGTAGTCAAGTATCATAGGACAAGGACATGGGCAAAGAACAAGATCGTCGAGAGGGCAATTGTATGCTCTCACTACTAGCATACCTAAGAGAGGTGGTAACGTTTCTGTTAAAAGTTTAGCTTCTCTTTTCTATCATACCGTGGGAACTTTGTTTTTGGTACATCGCATCCTTTTAATTCTGCTTCGATAGTTGAGTCTCTGCACCTTAGTACTAGCGTAGTAGAGGATCCCATTTTTTTGTCTCAAATCCTATTAGGGAATCGGCTCATTTATTCATGACTTGTTTGGATTTGGGAATGTCTATGCTAAGTGTTGAGTTTAGAAGTAATGCTTATGTTTTTTGGGGCTATGGGTTGATTCTAGGGATGGAGTGGTTATCCAGTAATGGTGCCATTCTTGAGTATGAAAAGAGGGTAGTTAGATTCTTGACTTGCCTTGGTAATGCCCTCGAAGTCTAGTGTAACCCCTAGGGTTCTGCCATGTTTAGTTACCTAGAATCTCTTGATACATTTATCGATCCACTCGAGTAGTGTTCGCCACTAAGGCGGATGGTTCATTTCGCTTATGCACGAGTTATAGAAAATCACCTTAGTAAGTACATTTGGCAACATGGTTGACATTTGTTTGTTTTCAAGAGATAGTTCTTCTGTGTGGAATACCTTATAGTGAGTAAACGAGATCCAGGATTCACTAGTGAATTTTGGAGAGCTTGCATGAAACCATGAGTACGCAGTTATGTTTGAATCGAGTATACTAGAAAAAAAAGAATAAGTGAAAGTGGAACGAGAGGCAACAGTGAAATGAGTTCCAACTCATATTTTGGAAATAGGAATTAAGAAGCTACGAAATTGTGAAGTTAAAGACGGTCAAAGCACAATGGAGTTAAGCTCAAGGAAATGCGGCTTAGAAGATTGAAGACTAGATACGCACATCATATCTCTTTTTAAGAGTATATCCTTGATCCCTCTTTTCCTGTAGAGCTTACTTGCATGCTATCTTTTAAGTATATCCTCTCGGTCCTATTCTCAATCCTATTTCTATTGCGAACCCCATAGGGAGTATGACTCATCCGTTAGTAATACATGTTGGGGGCTTGAGGGTGTCCGTTGGGTTGACTAAACTTTTTGGGTTTCATAGGATACGGGTTGGTTTTAGGAAGGGATTTCCTTGTGACCTAAAAGGAGTCCATTATGCTTAGTTTCCTAGAATCATATATATTGGTTGGGTTGAGTAATTCCTTGGGTGTCAGCCTGATGTTGATTTCGGTCTTCGGGGCTGGTGCTTAGGGAGTTCTTCTCCTAATCAGTATATATGTGACGTAGATTTCTAGCTTTGACATTGCCTAATGGGCACAAAGTTTTTACTTGCTTCTATCTTTATCTTTAGGTAGGAACAATTGGGTGTAAACATGTGTTTGAGACATGTTATGATTGATGGTTGCAAGTGGTTGCTAATGGTTGCTTGTGGATGCATATACACGTACATTAGACACTAGATCGGCTCAGTCACCTTTCATATTGCATATGCATGAGTGCTTATATTTGTTTATGGACGAATTTGAATGTGATATCATGTGGATGTTGCATATGGATGGATATTTGTGCACACATATAGTGTTTATGTGACTAGGACTATTTGCATACATGTTGGACTCATGGCACTAAACATATTTTGCATTAAGAAGATCAATCAAGCCTGATCATTTGCATTAGACAAGGAACATATACACACACTTTCTGCATATGTTCATATAGCATTAGAAATCTTTTAAGGACAACGATTTCTTGTGATTGATGATTGAGTAGATGGATGATTGGATGGTAGGACACATTCTTCTTAACCTAAAGATTTCGGGGACGAAATCCTTTAAGGAGGGGAGAAAGTAACAACCCGAATTTTAATAACATAATAAAATCAGAAAACCAGGTATAATTAAATTTTAAAATGAGAATTAGGGAAAACGGGGTGCGCCGTTGCGTTCGTCTCAGAATTGTACATGAAATAGAGTCTGAGTTTTCGAAAATCGGAGTCCGGATGAAGGAGTTATGGCCTCCGGAAGTTCCAGGAAAATTCAAACAGCCCAGACCCAGGTCGACCATAGTGTCGACCTCCCCAGACCAGGTTGAACATAGTGTCGACCTCCCCCCCCCCCCTATAGGTCGGCCTGGTCGGCCTGTTTTGGCCCAGAACCCATTTTTTGAAGCCCGGGACGAGTTTTGATGGTCCGAATTGGTTTTAGGGTTAATCCGATGGCTGAAATGAATTGCTACACCTATAAAATAACACCTAGACCTAGCCTAACTCACACAAATTCATATGACACCAAAATGCTGCTGGAATCTCTCTTGAGCCATGGCCGCCATCTCCAAATTAAAGCTTAAGCATTCAAACTCAAATCAATTCAAACAACATAGCTTCAACAACGATTCAAGACACTAAGTCAGCAAACGCTACAACGTTCTACGACAAACTTCAGTTCTTAATTCGCTAGCCATGCTCTGTAAGTTCTAGTTATTTTCAGATCTAAACATTTAAATTTAATATGGACATGTGATGAAGTGAAATTGGACTTTTGATTCAAGTCTATTCTTGTTCCTTCTTGGATCTTGATTTTGGGAACTTGTCTATCTTTATTCCCATGTCTAGTTCATGATCTATTCAGCCTGTTGTAAATCAGTTTTATTGATTCATGCTGATATTATTATCAAGTTGTAATCTTCATGCCTGTGATGATGTTTTTCCCTCTGATCTTATTTTTATGCAAAATTCTACCTTCCCCTATTTATTTTCTTTTCATGAACCTTGGTCAATTTCGGACCTTGGCCTAAAATCGCGATTTGCGTATGATATGTATACGGGGGAATTATGGGATTATTGCCTATGTGAATATGATGTAATAATTGGCAGCATGAAATTGGATATTATCATTGTATTTGAAAGTTTGGGCTTGATCTGTAAATTTTGGTATAATCTTGTTATGATAAAATTTGCATAAATATTATATACATGGAATTTGGCCCATATTGGATCTATGTAATGTAACATGAAATTTGGTATATAACATGTATGTAATTTGGCATGTAAATTAAATCGAAAGATTTGGCTTGTGTTAATTAGGCACATGTAGAATTGGGAATTCGAACATGAAAGCAATTGTAAACTTGATAATTGGCATAAACATGTATTATGAACTTGGGCAACTGGCATGTATTGTAATAAAAAGATTATAGTCTGGGATAACTACATCATGAATCATGATTTGGGTTTATTTGGGCATGGAACTTGATACATGTAATTTTGGCTAGAACTTGATATGGGTAAAATTGGCATAAGCTTGGCATACATGTAAATAGGCAAGAATTAGACATATGTAAACCAACTAGAATTGGGTACATATATTAATGGGCAAGTAATTTGGAATGTGGGCATATGTTTATTAACATGTAATTGTCATTTTTAACATAATCATGGTTAGTGACATTTAATTTGGTATAATTTACATACCAAAAATTATAAACATGATTTAAAGGGAAGGTGGGCCAGAATAGTAAATGTTGATTAATGTAAATTATGGACATAAAGATAATTGGAATATGTTGACATATTTGATTAGGGATAATTAATCCAAATATGGGGTGAAAATATTATGTATAATAATAAGTGTCTATGACATGAGGTTGGACTCATTTATGGTATAAGACTGCCCGGACCTGCCCGGCAAATCCAGCAACCATAAATGGTAGCCCAATGTGAGAGGTCATAGGCCCAAATTAAATGCGTGACAACTGTATGGACACGAGGTTAGGCCCGTTTGTGGTGTAAGACTGCCCGGACCCGCCCGGCAAATCCAGCAACCACAAAAGGGTGGCCTAATGTGAGAGATCCTACAAGGGTGCGGTAGTAATAAATTAAGTAACACTTAACCAAAGACAACATGTGGTGGGACATGGGGGTTAAGTGGGTGACATGTGAAAATATGAATAGTAATACTTAACCAACATAACATGGTAATTAGACCAGTGGGTAGGGTTAAGTAAACTAAGAATGTTTAACCAAGGTAACGTGTTAATCAGACAAGTAGGTGGGGTTAAGTAAATAGAGAACACTTAACCAATATAACACATTAATTAGGTAAGTGGATTGGGTTAAGTAAAGTGAGAACACTTAACTAATACAACGGGTTAATTAGACAAGTGGTTGCGGTTAAGTAATAACACTTAACCAACATAACATGACAAGCGGTGGGGTTAAGTTAACTTGAATAAGTTGATAACACTTAACCATTATAATATGACTAGTGGATGGGGTTAAGTTAACATGCACTTAACCAACCTAACGTGACGCGTGGTAAGATTAAGTAAACATAAGAGAGTAACACTTAACCACCATAACATGATAAATGGACGGGTTAAGTAATATGACTAGATTAATGACACTTAACCGATATGACATGAATGGATGGATTAAGAAAACCTGAATTTGATTTCTTGTGAATATACTTAACCAATTTGACACGGTGATCTGGTAGGGTTAAGTCATGAACCGCTTGAATATACTTAACCAACTTGACACATGATTCGTAGGGCTAAGTCATGAACTTGAACGACAACACTTAGTCAATTTGACATGACACGTAGGCGGGTTAAGTCACGAACTTGAATGACAACACGTAACCAACCTGTGGGGTATACGAATAGACCCAAGGAAACCCCTAGTAGCGGGACCCGTTTCAGCAGTAACCCACATTAGGTATCAATCGGTACCCTGAGCTAGGCAGGGCAGGGCACGATTACTGGGCTGATTGTAAGCGGTCAAAAGCGACGGCAGGTGGTGCACAGTGTGGTTCTAACGGAGTGCGGGCGTGCACGCAACTCCGGAGCAGAAAAACAGGGCACTGGAGGACACCAGTAGTATACTCTATGCATTCTAGAATTGTGTCGGGCCGCCACCATGGGACTGGATACACCCCATGGTGGGACCAGCATAGGTATGTACAATCATTGGGGGCCGTATGATACACGTAGGTGTCATAATCCCTAGGTTGGACCTAGGTGGCATAAACCCTAAAATCTTAGAAGCGTTCAATAGGTAGCATAATCCCTAAGTTGGACCTAGGTCGCATAAACCCTGGTTGAATATAGGAAGCGCCCGATAGAAAACCCTAGATTAGATCTAGGTGATAAATAATAGATGTACACCAGAAAGCAACCACCATTTCGGGGATTGGGATCACGTTATCATATGATCATTTTATAGATCACTAGTTGGGACACTAGTTAGGTGGTGCAGGGCAAATAGATACCATTTTAATAATGAAGCTTAGAAATCTCGCGATGTTATACTTGATAGAAACCTTGCGATGTGATACTTGGTAGGAACCTTGTGATACTACCCTTGATAGGAATTATGGGACGTTATACTTGATTCATCGTGCATGTAGCTTATCTTGCCATCACATGCTTATGTTTACTTTCAGTTTATTCATGCCATGTTATCTTTACCTATTTTTATGCTGAAAGTCGCTAGGACTTACTCAGTCTTTATGACTGACCCGTTTTGTTTCGCCTCTTTTTCTTCCGTCCCCCCCCCCAAGGTTCGCAAGGTGGGAATACAGCTTAGTTCGGATGTTACCAAGTTCCAAGGCTCTTTCATGTATGGCTTGGATTTCTCTTGGCTATGGTTTGCTTTGCTTTATTGGGGAATACTACAACTTATTTTTATGCTTCTTTGTTTTTGAGCAAGACAGATATTTTAACTATGTAATTGGGTATTGGAAGTTGATGGGCTTTCATTGTAAACAATTATATTTAATAAATTATTTGAAGTACTTCCACTTTACTTTCCGTTGTTTTATATATGTCTGTCTTGTAATATTTCTGTTCCAGTACCCATAATGCTCCATTGAAGTTAAGGCATTCCCTTTGTGAGTGACCTTAATGGATGTGGGGTGTTACATTTGGTATCAGAGCAAAAGGTTACCAGACTGGGCAGAAGCTTTTAAAAACCTTCTGAAACTATTTTCAAAACGTTTACAAAGAAGCATTTTTCTAAGAAAAGTTTTGTTTTACGAAAGGCATATTCCCCAAAGCCATATGCACTATCTTTTGATTCTCTCCTTGAGTCTCTTCTCTCTTTCTTTTTCACCATAGTTTTGTAAGTGTACGACACATGTAGGAGGGCAAAGGAGTGCCCAACCTCCATCAGTAGCCGCAGTAGTTTTATCTGCGACTAATCTTATTTCAAGCTTTGTAGAGTTGCAGTGCGATGGAGGTAACTTTCGAGAGACTTGTCAACAAGCTATACAAGGATAGTAAGAACGAGGATAAAGAACACAAGACTAAGGAGGAGAAATTTGTTGATATGGCTTAATCCACGAAGGAGGAAAAGGTGAAAGGAAAGAGGTCAAAGTAAAAGAATAATAAAACCCATGACAAGAAAGAACATCGTTGGTATGGTAAAAAGGGACATGTAGTCAAGTATCATAGGACAAGGACATGGGCAAAGAACAAGATCGTCGAGAGGGCAATTGTATGCTCTCACTACTAGCATACCTAAGAGAGGTGGTAACGTTTCTGTTAAAAGTTTAGCTTCTCTTTTCTATCATACCGTGGGAACTTTGTTTTTGGTACATCGCATCCTTTTAATTCTGCTTCGATAGTTGAGTCTCTGCACCTTAGTACTAGCGTAGTAGAGGATCCCATTTTTTTGTCTCAAATCCTATTAGGGAATCGGCTCATTTATTCATGACTTGTTTGGATTTGGGAATGTCTATGCTAAGTGTTGAGTTTAGAAGTAATGCTTATGTTTTTTGGGGCTATGGGTTGATTCTAGGGATGGAGTGGTTATCCAGTAATGGTGCCATTCTTGAGTATGAAAAGAGGGTAGTTAGATTCTTGACTTGCCTTGGTAATGCCCTCGAAGTCTAGTGTAACCCCTAGGGTTCTGCCATGTTTAGTTACCTAGAATCTCTTGATACATTTATCGATCCACTCGAGTAGTGTTCGCCACTAAGGCGGATGGTTCATTTCGCTTATGCATGAGTTATAGAAAATCACCTTAGTAAGTACATTTGGCAACATGGTTGACATTTGTTTGTTTTCAAGAGATAGTTCTTCTGTGTGGAATACCTTATAGTGAGTAAACGAGATCCAGGATTCACTAGTGAATTTTGGAGAGCTTGCATGAAACCATGAGTACGCAGTTATGTTTGAACCGAGTATACTAAAGAAAAAAAAGAATAAGTGAAAGTGGAACGAGAGGCAACAGTGAAATGAGTTCCAACTCATATTTTGGAAATAGGAATTAAGAAGCTACGAAATTGTGAAGTTAAAGACGGTCAAAGCACAATGGAGTTAAGCTCAAGGAAATGCGGCTTAGAAGATTGAAGACTAGATACGCACATCATATCTCTTTTTAAGAGTATATCCTTGATCCCTCTTTTCCTGTAGAGCTTACTTGCATGCTATCTTTTAAGTATATCCTCTCGGTCCTATTCTCAATCCTATTTCTATTGCGAACCCCATAGGGAGTATGACTCATCCATTAGTAATACATGTTGGGGCTTGAGGGTGTCCGTTGGGTTGACTAAACTTTTTGGGTTTCATAGGATACGGGTTGGTTTTAGGAAGGGATTTCCTTGTGACCTAAAAGGAGTCCATTATGCTTAGTTTCCTAGAATCATATATATTGGTTGGGTTGAGTAATTCCTTGGGTGTCAGCCTGATGTTGATTTCGGTCTTCGGGGCTGGTGCTTAGGGAGTTCTTCTCCTAATCAGTATATATGTGACGTAGATTTCTAGCTTTGACATTGCCTAATGGGCACAAAGTTTTTACTTGATTCTATCATTCGACTATATCTTTAGGTAGGAACAATTGGGTGTAAACATGTGTTTGAGACATGTTATGATTGATGGTTGCAAGTGGTTGCTAATGGTTGCTTGTGGATGCATATACACGTACATTAGACACTAGATCGGCTCAGTCACCTTTCATATTGCATATGCATGAGTGTTTATATTTGTTTATGGACGAATTTGAATGTGATATCATGTGGATGTTGCATATGGATGGATATTTGTGCACACATATAGTGTTTATGTGACTAGGACTATTTGCATACATGTTGGACTCATGGCACTAAACATATTTTGCATTAAGAAGATCAATCAAGCCTGATCATTTGCATTAGACAAGGAACATATACACACACTTTCTGCATATGTTCATATAGCATTAGAAATCTTTTAAGGACAACGATTTCTTGTGATTGATGATTGAGTAGATGGATGATTGGATGGTAGGACACATTCTTCTTAACCTAAAGATTTCGGGGACGAAATCGTTTAAGGAGGGGAGAAAGTAACAACCTGAATTTTAATAACATAATAAAATCAGAAAACTAGGTATAATTAAATTTTAAAATGAGAATTAGGGAAAACGGGATGCGCCGTTGCGTTCGTCTCAGAATTGTACATGAAATAGAGTCTGAGTTTTCGAAAATCGGAGTCCGGATGAAGGAGTTATGGCCTCCGGAAGTTCCAGGAAAATTCAAACAGCCCAGACCCAGGTCGACCCTAGGGTCGACCATAGTGTCGACCTCCCCAGACCAGGTTGAACATAGTGTCGACCTCCCCCCCCCTTATAGGTCGGCCTGGTCGGCATGTTTTGGCCCAGAACCCATTTTCTGAAGCCCGGGACGAGTTTTGATGGTCCGAATTGGTTTTAGGGTTAATCCGATGGCTGAAATGAATTGCTACACCTATAAAATAACACCTAGACCTAGCCTAACTCACACAAATTCATATGACACCAAAATGCTGCTGGAATCTCTCTTGAGCCATGGCCGCCATCTCCAAATTAAAGCTTAAGCATTCAAACTCAAATCAATTCAAACAACATAGCTTCAACAACGATTCAAAACACTAAGTCAGCAAACGCTACAACGTTCTACGACAAACTTCAGTTCTTAATTCGCTAGCCATGCTCTGTAAGTTCTAGTTATTTTCAGATCTAAACATTTAAATTTAATATGGACATGTGATGAAGTGAAATTGGACTTTTGATTCAAGTCTATTCTTGTTCCTTCTTGGATCTTGATTTTGGGAACTTGTCTATCTTTATTCCCATGTCTAGTTCATGATCTATTCAGCCTGTTGTAAATCAGTTTTATTGATTCATGCTGATATTATTATCAAGTTGTAATCTCCATGCCTGTGATGATGTTTTTCCCTCTGATCTTATTTTTATGCAAAATTCTACCTTCCCCTATTTATTTTCTTTTCATGAACCTTGGTCAATTTCGGACCTTGGCCTAAAATCGCGATTTGCGTATGATATGTATACGGGGGAATTATGGGATTATTGCCTATATGAATATGATGTAATAATTGGCAGCATGAAATTGGATATTATCATTGTATTTGAAAGTTTGGGCTTGATCTGTAAATTTTGGTATAATCTTGTTATGATAAAATTTGCATAAATATTATATACATGGAATTTGGCACATATTGGATCTATGTAATGTAACATGAAATTTGGTATATAACATGTATGTAATTTGGCATGTAAATTAAATCGAAAGATTTGGCTTGTGTTAATTAGGCACATGTAGAATTGGGAATTCGAACATGAAAGCAATTGTAAACTTGATAATTGGCATAAACATGTATTATGAACTTGGGCAACTGGCATGTATTGTAATAAAAAGATTATAGTCTGGGATAACTACATCATGAATCATGATTTGGGTTTATTTGGTCATGGAACTTGATACATGTAATTTTGGCTAGAACTTGATATGGGTAAAATTGGCATAAGCTTGGCATACATGTAAATAGGCAAGAATTAGACATATGTAAACCAACTAGAATTGGGTACATATATTAATGGGCATATAATTTGGAATGTGGGCATATGTTTATTAACATGTAATTGTCATGTTTAACATAATCATGGTTAGTGACATTTAATTTGGTATAATTTACATACCAAAAATTATAAACATGATTTAAAGGGAAGGTGGGCCAGAATAGTAAATGTTGATTAATGTAAATTATGGACATAAAGATAATTGGAATATGTTGACATATTTGATTAGGGATAATTAATCCAAATATGGGGTGAAAATATTATGTATAATAATAAGTGTCTATGACATGAGGTTGGACTCATTTATGGTATAAGACTGCCCGGACCTGCCCGCCAAATCCAGCAACCATAAATGGTAGCCCAATGTGAGAGGTCATAGGCCCAAATTAAATGCGTGACAACTGTATGGACACGAGGTTAGGCCCGTTTGTGGTGTAAGACTGCCCGGACCCGCCCGGAAAATCCAGCAACCACAAAAGGGTGGCCTAATGTGAGAGATCCTACAAGGGTGCGGTAGTAATAAATTAAGTAACACTTAACCAAAGACAACATGTGGTGGGACATGGGGGTTAAGTGGGTGACATGTGAAAATATGAATAGTAATACTTAACCAACATAACATGGTAATTAGACCAGTGGGTAGGGTTAAGTAAACTAAGAATGTTTAACCAAGGTAACGTGTTAATCAGACAAGTAGGTGGGGTTAAGTAAATAGAGAACATTTAACCAATATAACACATTAATTAGGTAAGTGGATTGGGTTAAGTAAAGTGAGAACACTTAACTAATACAACGGGTTAATTAGACAAGTGGTTGCGGTTAAGTAATAACACTTAACCAACATAACATGACAAGCGGTGGGGTTAAGTTAACTTGAATAAGTTGATAACACTTAACCATTATAATATGACTAGTGGATGGGGTTAAGTTAACATGCACTTAACCAACCTAACGTGACGCGTGGTAAGATTAAGTAAACATAAGAGAGTAACACTTAACCACCATAACATGATAAATGGACGGGTTAAGTAATATGACTAGATTAATGACACTTAACCGATATGACATGAATGGATGGATTAAGAAAACCTGAATTTGATTTCTTGTGAATATACTTAACCAATTTGACACGGTGATCTGGTAGGGTTAAGTCATGAACCGCTTGAATATACTTAACCAACTTGACACATGATTCGTAGGGCTAAGTCATGAACTTGAACGACAACACTTAGTCAATTTGACATGACACGTAGGCGGGTTAAGTCACGAACTTGAATGACAACACGTAACCAACCTGTGGGGTATACGAATAGACCCTAGGAAACCCCTAGTAGCGGGACCCGTTTCAGTAGTAACCCACATTAGGTATCAATCGGTACCCTGAGCTAGGCAGGGCAGGGCACGATTACTGGGCTGATTGTAAGCGGTCAAAAGCGACGGCAGGTGGTGCACAGTGTGGTTCTAACGGAGTGCGGGCGTGCACGCAACTCCGGAGCAGAAAAGCAGGGCACTGGAGGACACCAGTAGTATACTCTATGCATTCTAGAATTGTGTCGGGCCGCCACCATGGGACTGGATACACCCCATGGTGGGACCAGCATAGGTATGTACAATCATTGGGGGCCGTATGATACACGTAGGTGTCAAAATCCCTAGGTTGGACCTAGGTGGCATAAATCCTAAAATCTTAGAAGCGTTCAATAGGTAGCATTATCCCTAGGTTGGACCTAGGTCGCATAAACCCTGGTTGAATCTAGGAAGCGCCCGATAGAAAACCCTAGATTAGATCTAGGTGATAAATAATAGATGTACACCAGAAAGCAACCACCATTTCGGGGATTGGGATCACGTTATCATATGATCATTTTATAGATCACTAGTTAGGTGGTGCAGGGCAAATAGATACCATTTTAATAATGAAGCTTAGAAATCTCGCGATGTTATACTTGATAGAAACCTTGCGATGTGATACTTGGTAGGAACCTTGTGATACTACCCTTGATAGGAATTATGGGACGTTATACTTGATTCATCGTGCCTGTAGCTTATCTTGCCATCACATGCTTATGTTTACTTTTAGTTTATTCATGCCATGTTATCTTTACCTATTTTTATGCTGAAAGTCGCTAGGACTTACTCAGTCTTTATGACTGACCCGTTTTGTTTCGCCTCTTTTTCTTCCGTCCCCCCCCCCCCCCCCCAAGGTTCGCAAGGTGGGAATACAGCTTAGTTCGGATGTTACAAGCTCCAAGGCTCTTTCATGTACGGCTTGGATTTCTCTTGGCTATGGTTTGCTTTGCTTTATTGGGGAATACTACAACTTATTTTTATGCTTCTTTGTTTTTGAGCAAGACAGATATTTTAACTATGTAATTGGGTATTGGAAGTTGATGGGCTTTCATTGTAAACAATTATATTTAATAAATGATTTGAAGTACTTCCACTTTACTTTCCGTTGTTTTATATATGTCTGTCTTGTAATATTTCTGTTCCAGTACCCATAATGCTCCATTGAAGTTAAGGCATTCCCTTTGTGAGTGACCTTAATGGATGTGGGGTGTTACATTTGGTATCAGAGCAAAAGGTTACCAGACTGGGCAAAAGCTTTTAAAAACCTTCTGAAACTATTTTCAAAACGTTTACAAAGAAGCATTTTTCTAAGAAAAGTTTTGTTTTACAAAAGGCATATTCCCCAAAGCCATATGCACTATCTTTTGATTCTCTCCTTGAGTCTCTTCTCTCTTTCTTTTTCACCATAGTTTTGTAAGTGTACGACACATGTAGGAGGGCAAAGGAGTGCCCAACCTCCATCAGTAGCCGCAGTAGTTTTATCTGCGACTAATCTTATTTCAAGCTTTGTAGAGTTGCAATGCGATGGAGGTAACTTTCGAGAGACTTGTCAACAAGCTATACAAGGATAGTAAGAACGAGGATAAAGAACACAAGACTAAGGAGGAGAAATTTGTTGATATGGCTTAATCCACGAAGGAGGAAAAGGTGAAAGGAAAGAGGTCAAAGTAAAAGAATAATAAAACCCATGACAAGAAAGAACATCGTTGGTATGGTAAAAAGGGACATGTAGTCAAGTATCATAGGACAAGGACATGGGCAAAGAACAAGATCGTCGAGAGGGCAATTGTATGCTCTCACTACTAGCATACCTAAGAGAGGTGGTAACGTTTCTGTTAAAAGTTTAGCTTCTCTTTTCTATCATACCGTGGGAACTTTGTTTTTGGTGCATCGCATCCTTTTAATTCTGCTTCGATAGTTGAGTCTCTGCACCTTAGTACTAGCGTAGTAGAGGATCCCATTTTTTTGTCTCAAATCCTATTAGGGAATCGGCTCATTTATTCATGACTTGTTTGGATTTGGGAATGTCTATGCTAAGTGTTGAGTTTAGAAGTAATGCTTATGTTTTTTGGGGCTATGGGTTGATTCTAGGGATGGAGTGGTTATCCAGTAATGGTGCCATTCTTGAGTATGAAAAGAGGGTAGTTAGATTCTTGACTTGCCTTGGTAATGCCCTCGAAGTCTAGTGTAACCCCTAGGGTTCTGCCATGTTTAGTTACCTAGAATCTCTTGATACATTTATCGATCCACTCGAGTAGTGTTCGCCACTAAGGCGGATGGTTCATTTCGCTTATGCATGAGTTATAGAAAATTACCTTAGTAAGTACATTTGGCAACATGGTTGACATTTGTTTGTTTTCAAGAGATAGTTCTTCTGTGTGGAATACCTTATAGTGAGTAAACGAGATCCAGGATTCACTAGTGAATTTTGGAGAGCTTGCATGAAACCATGAGTACGCAGTTATGTTTGAACCGAGTATACTAGAAAAAAAAAGAATAAGTGAAAGTGGAACGAGAGGCAACAGTGAAATGAGTTCCAACTCATATTTTGGAAATAGGAATTAAGAAGCTACGAAATTGTGAAGTTAAAGACGGTCAAAGCACAATGGAGTTAAGCTCAAGGAAATGCGGCTTAGAAGATTGAAGACTAGATACGCACATCATATCTCTTTTTAAGAGTATATCCTTGATCCCTCTTTTCCTGTAGAGCTTACTTGCATGCTATCTTTTAAGTATATCCTCTCGGTCCTATTCTCAATCCTATTTCTATTGCGAACCCCATAGGGAGTATGACTCATCCGTTAGTAATACATGTTGGGGCTTGAGGGTGTCCGTTGGGTTGACTAAACTTTTTGGGTTTCATAGGATACGGGTTGGTTTTAGGAAGGGATTTCCTTGTGACCTAAAAGGAGTCCATTATGCTTAGTTTCCTAGAATCATATATATTGGTTGGGTTGAGTAATTCCTTGGGTGTCAGCCTGATGTTGATTTCGGTCTTCGGGGCTGGTGCTTAGGGAGTTCTTCTCCTAATCAGTATATATGTGACGTAGATTTCTAGCTTTGACATTGCCTATTGGGCACAAAGTTTTTACTTGCTTCTATCATTCGACTATATCTTTAGGTAGGAACAATTGGGTGTAAACATGTGTTTGAGACATGTTATGATTGATGGTTGCAAGTGGTTGCTAATGGTTGCTTGTGGATGCATATACACGTACATTAGACACTAGATCGGCTAAGTCACCTTTCATATTGCATATGCATGAGTGTTTATATTTGTTTATGGACGAATTTGAATGTGATATCATGTGGATGTTGCATATGGATGGATGTTTGTGCACACATATAGTGTTTATGTGACTAGGACTATTTGCATACATGTTGGACTCATGACACTAAACATATTTTGCATTAAGAAGATCAATCAAGCCTGATCATTTGCATTAGACAAGGAACATATACACACACTTTCTGCATATGTTCATATAGCATTAGAAATCTTTTAAGGACAATGATTTCTTGTGATTGATGATTGAGTAGATGGATGATTGGATGGTAGGACACATTCTTCTTAACCTAAAGATTTCGGGGACGAAATCCTTTAAGGAGGGGAGAAAGTAACAACCCGAATTTTAATAACATAATAAAATCAGAAAACCAGGTATAATTAAATTTTAAAATGAGAATTAGGGAAAACGGGGTGCGCCGTTGCGTTCGTCTCAGAATTGTACATGAAATAGAGTCTGAGTTTTCGAAAATCGGAGTCCGGATGAAGGAGTTATGACCTCCGGAAGTTCCAGGAAAATTCAAACAGCCCAGACCCAGGTCGACCCTAGGGTCGACCATAGTGTCGACCTCCCCAGACTAGGTTGAACATAGTGTCGACCTCCCCCCCCCCCCCTATAGGTCGGCCTGGTCGGCCTGTTTTGGCCCAGAACCCATTTTCTGAAGCCCGGGACGAGTTTTGATGGTCCGAATTGGTTTTAGGGTTAATCCGATGGCTGAAATGAATTGCTACACCTATAAAATAACACCTAGACCTAGCCTAACTCACACAAATTCATATGACACTAAAATGCTGCTGGAATCTCTCTTGAGCCATGGCCTCCATCTCCAAATTAAAGCTTAAGCATTCAAACTCAAATCAATTCAAACAACATAGCTTCAACAACGATTCAAGACACTAAGTCAACAAACGCTACAACGTTCTACGACAAACTTCAGTTCTTAATTCGCTAGCCATGCTCTGTAAGTTCTAGTTATTTTCAGATCTAAACATTTAAATTTAATATGGACATGTGATGAAGTGAAATTGGACTTTTGATTCAAGTCTATTCTTGTTCCTTCTTGGATCTTGATTTTGGGAACTTGTCTATCTTTATTCCCATGTCTAGTTCATGATCTATTCAGCCTGTTGTAAATCAGTTTTATTGATTCATGCTGATATTATTATCAAGTTGTAATCTTCATGCCTGTGATGATGTTTTTCCCTCTGATCTTATTTTTATGCAAAATTCTACCTTCCCCTATTTATTTTCTTTTCATGAACCTTGGTCAATTTCGGACCTTGGCCTAAAATCGCGATTTGCGTATGATATGTATACGGGGGAATTATGGGATTATTGCCTATATGAATATGATGTAATAATTGGCAGCATGAAATTGGATATTATCATTGTATTTGAAAGTTTGGGCTTGATCTGTAAATTTTGGTATAATCTTGTTATGATAAAATTTGCATAAATATTATATACATGGAATTTGGCACATATTGGATCTATGTAATGTAACATGAAATTTGGTATATAACATGTATGTAATTTGGCATGTAAATTAAATCGAAAGATTTGGCTTGTGTTAATTAGGCACATGTAGAATTGGGAATTCGAACATGAAAGCAATTGTAAACTTGATAATTGGCATAAACATGTATTATGAACTTGGGCAACTGGCATGTATTGTAATAAAAAGATTATAGTCTGGGATAACTACATCATGAATCATGATTTGGGTTTATTTGGGCATGGAACTTGATACATGTAATTTTGGCTAGAACTTGATATGGGTAAAATTGGCATAAGCTTGGCATACATGTAAATAGGCAAGAATTAGACAAATGTAAACCAACTAGAATTGGGTACATATATTAATGGGCAAGTAATTTGGAATGTGGGCATATGTTTATTAACGTGTAATTGTCATTTTTAACATAATCATGGTTAGTGACATTTAATTTGGTATAATTTACATACCAAAAATTATAAACATGATTTAAAGGGAAGGTGGGCCATAATAGTAAATGTTGATTAATGTAAATTATGGACATAAAGATAATTGGAATATGTTGACATATTTGATTAGGGATAATTAATCCAAATATGGGGTGAAAATATTATGTATAATAATAAGTGTCTATGACATGAAGTTGGACTCATTTATGGTATAAGAATGCCCGGACCTGCCCGGCAAATCCAGCAACCATAAATGGTAGCCCAATGTGAGAGGTCATAGGCCCAAATTAAATGCGTGACAACTGTATGGACACGAGGTTAGGCCCGTTTGTGGTGTAAGACTGCCCGGGCCCGCCCGGCAAATCCAGCAACCACAAAAGGGTGGCCTAATGTGAGAGGTCCTTCAGGGGTGCGGTAGTAATAAATTAAGTAACACTTAACCAAAGACAACATGTGGTGGGACATGGGGGTTAAGTGGGTGACATGTGAAAATATGAATAGTAATACTTAACCAACATAACATGGTAATTAGACCAGTGGGTAGGGTTAAGTAAACTAAGAATGTTTAACCAAGGTAACGTGTTAATCAGACAAGTAGGTGGGGTTAAGTAAATAGAGAACACTTAACCAATATAACACGTTAATTAGGTAAGTGGGTTGGGTTAAGTAAAGTGAGAACACTTAACTAATACAACGGGTTAATTAGACAAGTGGTTGCGGTTAAGTAATAACACTTAACCAACATAACATGACAAGCGGTGGGGTTAAGTTAACTTGAATAAGTTGATAACACTTAACCATTATAATATGACTAGTGGATGGGGTTAAGTTAACATGCACTTAACCAACCTAACGTGACGCGTGGTAAGATTAAGTAAACATAAGAGAGTAACACTTAACCACCATAACATGATAAATGGACGGGTTAAGTAATATGGCTAGATTAATGACACTTAACCGATATGACATGAATGGGTGGATTAAGAAAACCTGAATTTGATTTCTTGTGAATATACTTAACCAATTTGACATGGTGATCTGATAGGGTTAAGTCATGAACCGCTTGAATATACTTAACCAACTTGACACATGATTCGTAGGGCTAAGTCATGAACTTGAACGACAACACTTAGTCAATTTGACATGATACGTAGGCGGGTTAAGTCACGAACTTGAATGACAACACGTAACCAACCTGTGGGGTATACGAATAGACCCTAGGAAAACCCTAGTAGCGGGACCCGTTTCAGTAGTAACCCACATTAGGTATCAATCGGTACCCTGAGCTAGGCAGGACGAGGCACGATTACTGGGCTGATTGTAAGCGGTCAAAAGCGACGGCAGGTGGTGCACAGTGTAGTTCTAACGGAGTGCGGGCGTGCACGTAACTCTGGAGCAGAAAAACAGGGCACTGGAGGACACCAGTAGTATACTCTATGCATTCTAGAATTGTGTCGGGCCGCCACCATGGGACTGGATACACCCCATGGCGGGACCAGCATAGGTATCTACAATCATTGAGGGCCGTATGATGCACGTAGGTGGCATAATCCCTAGGTTGGACCTAGGTGGCATAAAACCTAAAATCCGAGAAGCGTTCAATAGGTAGCATAATCCCTAAGTTGGACCTAGGTCGCATAATCCCTGGTTGAATCTAGGAAGCGCCCGATAGAAAACCCTAGATTAGATCTAGGTGATAAATAATAGATGTACACCAGAAAGCGACCACCATTTCGAGGATTGGGATCACGTTATCATATGATCATTTTATAGATCACTAGTTGGGATGCTAGTTAGGTGGTGCAGGGCAAATAGATACCATTTTAATAATGAAGCTTAGAAATCTCGCGATGTTATACTTGATAGAAACCTTGCGATGTGATACTTGGTAGGAACCTTGTGATACTACCCTTGATAGGAATTATGGGACGTTATACTTGATTCATCGTGCCTGTAGCTTATCTTGCCATCACATGCTTATGTTTACTTTTAGTTTATTCATGTCATGTTATCTTTACCTATTTTTATGCTGAAAGTCACTAGGACTTACTCAGTCTTTATGACTGGCCCGTTTTGTTTCACCTCTTTTTCTTCCGTTTCCCCCCCCCCTCCAGGTTCGCTGGGTGGGAATACAGCTTAGTTCGGATGTTACCAAGCTCCAAGGCTCTTTCATGTACGGCTTGGATTTCTCTTGGCTATGGCTTGCTTTTCTTTATTGGGGAATACTACAACTTATTTTTATGCTTCTTTGTTTTTGAGCAAGACAGATATTTTAACTATGTAATTGGGTATTGGAAGTTGATGGGCTTTCATTGTAAACAAGTATATTTAATAAATGATTTGAAGTACTTCCACTTTACTTTCCGCTGTTTTATATATGTCTGTCTTGTAATATTTCTGTTCCAGTACACATAATGCTCCATTGAAGTTAAGGCATTCCCTTTGTGAGTGACCTTAATGGATGTGGGGTGTTACATTAACTGGCTGGGAGGTGCCCGGTGAATCTTAGAAAACCGTTGACAGGCGTCACAACTTCGTGCGTACTTAGCTGCGTTCTTGTTTATGGTAGGCCAGAAATAGCCATATCGTAATATCTTCTTTCCCAGCGTTTGTCCCCTGTGTGATCACCGCATTCACCTTTGTGTACTTCTCTCAATACGCGCTTGATGTCATCATGGGCGATACATCGGAGGAGGGTATGAAGGATCCCTGTCTGTACACGGCTCCGCCCTGTAAAACATATCTGGAAGCCTTTCGGATAACTTCACGTATCTCACTTTTCTTTGTCGGAAGCGTTTCATTCATCAAAAAATTCTTCAGAGGAGTCATCCATGACTCCCTCTCGAGCTCAGTTTCCAGTATCGGATTAATTTCCATCTGATCGACACTTGGAGACTACAATACTTCAACTGGGACTAGCTCGGTATCTTTAGGATTGTTAGAACTAGCCATCTTGCCAACTTGTCCACCTTTTGATTCTCCGACCGCGGAATATGAGATATGTTGTAGTGGTCAAAACCGTCCAGCAACTTCTTCACTTCTTTCAAATATAGTATCAGCCTTGAACTTTTGGCCTGAAATTCTTCATTGACCTGGTTCACGACTATCTTGGAGTCGCAAAAGATGTCTTTGTGATTTCCAGCTCCTTTGCGATCCTCAAACCTGCAATCAGGGCTTCGTACTCAGAGTCGTTATTAGTGGCGTGGAACTCCAATCTGAGAGCGCAGTATATTAGCCGTTTTCCGGGAGTTTCAAGCACCACTCCAGCACCAGATCGTCTGTCATTCTTAGCTCCATCAGTGTATAGCTTCCAGGGGTTGGGGTCAAGAAGTAACTTTGGTGGATCGGCTTCTTCGCATACTGCATCATCCTCCGGGATGGTGAACTCTGCTATAATGTCTGCCAGCACTTGCCCTCTTATTGACCGTCGGGGCTGAAAGTTCAAATCAAACTGACTCAACTCAATGTTCCATTTGAGTAGTCTACTTGACGCTTCTGGCCTTTGCAGAACTTGCTTGAGTGGGTGATCAGTGTATATGGTGATGGGATGAGCTTGGAAATAGTAGCGAAGCTTCCTGGATGCGATCAGCAAACTATACGCAAGATTTTCTATTCTTGGGTAGTTTCGTTCGGCTGCCGCCAATTTTTTACTCACATAGTACACTGGCCTCTGAACCTTATCTTCCTCTCTTACCAAGGCTAAACTAATCGCATGGGATGACACTGCTAAGTATACAAATAAATCCTCGTGATCCACTGGCTTAGACAGTATCGAAGGTCTTTCCAGATGATTCAAGAGGTTCTGGAATGCTTTAACACAATCAGGGGTCCATTCGAAATTGCGCTCTCCTCGCTTTATTAACTCGAAGAATGGAATACATTTGTCCGTAGCTTTGGAGATGAATCTACTTAGTGCAGCTACTTTTCCTGCGAGGCTTTGCACATCCTTGATTTGTCTGGGTTTCTGAATGTTTCTGATTGTCACGATCTGATTCGGATTGATTTCAATCCGACGCGAGTTGACGATGAATCTTAAGAACTTCCCAGAGGCAACCCCAAATGAACACTTCATAGGGTTGAGATTCATCCCGTATCTTCGGAGGATATCAAACATTTCTGCTAAGTCAGCAGTGTGGTTGGACGATTGTCTGGATTTTACTAACATGTCGTCAACGTATACCTCCGTTGTCTTCCCAATTTGGTTGTAGAACATCCTATTCACCAGCCGCTGGTAGGTAGCGCCGGCGTTCTTCAGACCAAATGGCATCACTACATAACAATATAACCCTAGATCTGTGATAAAGCTAGTATGATCTTGGTCCAGAACATGCATAGGGATTTGGTAATATCCTGAATAGGCATCCATGAAGGAGAGCAGCCCATGACCTGCCGTTGAATCCACTAGTTGATCAATTCTTGGTAGAGGAAAAATGTCTTTCGGGCAGGCTTTGTTTAAATCTGAGAAGTCAATACAGGTGCGCCACTTCTCGTTAGCTTTTTTCACCAGGGTCGGGTTTGAGATCCATTCTGGGTAGATTGAGTCTATGATAAACCCATTACTTCTCAACTTCTTCCTTTAAGGCAGCGGACCTTTCCAGGCCAAGCATTCGCCTTTTCTGTTTGATGGGTGGATGCTTCGGATTGATGCTTAATGAATGGCTCATAATCGAGGGGGATATTCCGCACATGTCAGCGTGGGTCCAGACAAACACATCCAAATTAACCTTCAAGAAATTCGTCAGATCTCTTGCTCGAAGGGGATCCAACTGAGATCCAATCTTCAGGACCTTCTCTGGGTCTCTATCATCGATCAGTACATCCACAGTCGTTTCATTCGGAGTCGCCACTCTGCCCCCAGGCTCTTCGTCCTCTCTGGGATCTATGTCCTCGGGCAGTTCTCTGGGCGACTCTCCCAGAGTTGTCTTCTTTAGCTGCTATGACGTTTCCTACCTCGGAGGGGAGGAGGCGCCTTTTGTTTCTACATCTCTTCCCTTATGCAACAACTTTAGCTCTTCTATGTAGCATGCTCGTGCAACGACTTGATCTCCTCTGATTATTCCTACACCAGGGTGCAATGCAAGCCCTGAACTCTTCTAGAGCCGGTCGGCCCAAAAAGGCATTGTATGGTGACTCAATGTCCAAAATCACAAAAGGGAGGATTCTCACCCTCCGACGTTCTCCTTCCCCAAGGGTGACTGACAGTTCTACGTATCCCATCGAAGAAGTTGAGGCTCCATTGAAGCCGCGTACCCAACCCTCGCAAGGCTTTAAATCCTTTGGTTCAAGTTTCATCTGATCAAATGTTTTCTTGAACAGAATGTTAACCGAACTTCCGTTATCTACTAAGACTTTGTGGACTATGGCTAGGCCAATGGTGATAGCAATTACTAATGGGTCTTCTATTGGGGAATAGACTCCAATACTCTCTCTGCTGTAGAATATAACGTCGTCGGACATTGTCTTTTGTTGTTTGATTGGAGCAGAATCGTCAGGGTTACTACATTCTCCAACTTCAAGATGTTGTTTGGCTGCATTGACATATTGCTCCATTGCCCTAAAGCTGTGTCCTACCAAATGAAGTCCTCCGACTATGGTGTTTGTAACACCCCTAAGTCCCACATCGTGGAAGCCTGTGTGAAGTGGGTACTTATATAGTAGAGCCCATCTCTTACTAACGCCGAGGCCTTTTGAGGAACAAAACCCCACACCTATACGGTGGCTAAGTTGGGGACAATATCTTGCGCGAACGGAGGTGCGGGCTGTTATAGTGGTATCAGAGCCAATATCCAGCCGGAATTGTGGCTTCTGTGTGGGCCACAACGCCTGGATGAGGTGTTTGTGAGCCAACGGGGACGTTGGGCTTTGTAGGAGGGCAGAATGTAACACCCCTAAGTCCCACATCGTGGAAGCCTGTGTGAAGTGGGTACTTATATAGTAGAGCCCATCTCTTACTAACGCCGAGGCCTTTTGAGGAACAAAACCCCACACCTATATGGTGGCTAAGTTGGGGACAATATCTTGCGCGAACGAAGGTGCGGGCTGTTACAGTGTTGATTACAATGTTTTTCCTTTTCTGTTGAGGGGTAGGTCTAGCAATGGGTTGATTTTGGTTCGGGGGCTGTCCAGCTTGCCCCCTATCCCTTGGAGCCACCTTATACTCGTCTAGTTTTCCTTCTCAGAGTAGTTTTTCAACCACATCTCTCAAATGGCGACATTCGTTGGTGGAGTGACCATGAAACAGGTGGAAGAGGCAAAACTTTCCGGTTTCACGTTCTTTCTCCGTCGAATCCCTCGTGGGAGGCCTCTTACACTGTATAACATTATAAGTATCCATAAAGATGTTCTCTAGCATATCATTCAATGGCGTGAAGTTCTCAAATGGCCTGGATCAAGGCCTTCTCTGGGAATCATTCCCTCGATTCCTTTTCCGACTGTTATTTCCCGACTGGTGGCCATTTTTATTTCCGACATTCACTTCGACTTTCCCTGAGCTGTCTAATGTCTTCTTAATGGCCACGTTGCTCTGTATATCTTCTTTGTCAGTGGCCTTCCTTTTCCGATTGGCATATATTTCTTCCTGACGCAGGCGAATATTAGCTTTCTCATAAAATATCTCTCTAGTGAATGGCGGCTTGCCAGCTAGGTACCTTCCAAACTCGGTATCTTTATCCACCCCGTCAATTAAGTCCATCAAGACAGTCTGTTCATGAGGGTCTTTAACTTATGTGACGGCTAGGTTGAAGCGATCCACGTGCGATCTCAGAGTCTCATCGGGACGTTGTTTGATGAGGGATAATTCCATAACATTTTTAGACCTCTGAGCGTAAAGCCGAAATTGGTTCACGAATTTTTCACTTAGTTCCCTGAAACTAGATATCGATCGTGCGGGCAAGCGGGTGAACCATAGTAATGCCACATCTTCTAGGAATATCGGGAATGCTTTACATTTTACAGCGTCAGAGGCCACGGCGGCATTCATGGACCATGAGTATCTCATCAGGTATTGGACTGGATCTGTCATGCCGGTATAACGATTCATAGTTGGCATATTGAAATGCCTCGAGAATGTAACCTCCAATATGTCGTCGGTAAAGGGCGTATGAGTACGCTCTATACCCCAATCTTTGTTTCTCTATCCACGGCTGTCCACCATGATCTACCTAATCATTGCTTCAACCTCATCACGAGTTACTATAGATTCAGGATCAACACTCCTTGCCCTGCGGGGCCCTCCATTGTTCCTTCGACGGGTTGCCGCGAAGTCTAGAGCCTGAGCAGAACTTCCTTGCCCCCTGTTACCATGGTCAATCACGCGATGAAGGGTTTGGGGTGGTCGATTCTCAGTAGGATCATCGACAACTTGTGCTTTAGGACGTGCTGCAAGATTATTTAAACTGCGATCGACATGCCCTAGGTTGAGTGTCGCTTCCTCTCGAGAAGGAAGTGATCCGAACCGAAGTTGCTCTATATTTTCAGCTCTTTCCAATGGTCGACGAGGAGGTCTCGAGGAGTCGCCGGACGAAGACGAGTACTCTGGAGTGAAAGGATGGGATGGCGGCGGTGTCCTCTGCCTCTAAAGTTCATCAATACACCTGTCCAATGCAGTGAGGTTCTGTCGTAACATAGAACTCTCTTGTCTTTGGGCTGCTAACTCATCATTTGTCCTATCCAACATTTCAATGATGCGAGAGAGGTCTCCTTCAGTAGCTGGGGCAGCAGGGTTGAACTGATCATCAACATTCTCTCTTATACGTAAAGAACCCGAGCCAGGTTGAGCAAATGCACCAGCGCGAGTAGAACGAGCCATGATTTCCTTTCCGGGTCGGGTTGTGGTCCCTTCTGGCACCCGATTCGTGACTCCCTCACGGAGTTCCTGATTCGTGACATTCCTCTGGATTTAGCTCGTGGAAGCTCCTCCATGGCGGCTCGTGGAAGCTTTCTGGAGGCGGTTCGTGTTGTCGTCCTGGGATCGGGTCGTGACACCCCCCTCGGGTCGGATCGCCCCCCGGCCATCACGAGCCGAAAGCTCCTCCTTGGCCTGCTCGTGAACACTTTCTTCGATAGCTTCGTTTGCAGCTTCATTTGCTTGCGAAACTCGTACTTCTTTAGACATCTTTCCAACCATGATATCTTTACTTTACAAAAATCTTCAGAAACTGAAACAGTAGAGATTCAGACTATTCTCTTCGAACTTGGATATCCAAACAGTAAAGTAATAATCCAATACGCTGAGACTTCAATTCTCAGTGAAAGCACCAAAATGTTAGATCCAAAAGTGGCTCTAACACCCAAACTAACAGATTTTGCAGAGATTAATATCTAGAAATGAAATAAAACACAGTGAGCACACAAGATTTATAGTGATTCAGCGTTAACGAGCCTACGTCCACTTTATATATCTTTGATTATAAGTAGAATGCAAGTACAATCAATGATTTCTCTCAATCTCACAATCACAACGATAATCCACTCAATAATTTTGTAATAACACTGATCAGAAATAATGGAGAAGCGACAATGGTGATAACAGTACTCAGAATTGCCAAAAAGATCCTGAAAAATGCCAAGTATTGGGCTATTTATAGGTGATATCTACAGGCGCTTCGTGATGACACGTGGCACAGATCTCGAGGATCTCGGACTGGTTTGTGGCTTGATGGAGAAATGGTCAATATGGCAGTTAGGGACAAGTGTCACAAGATCCTGGGTTCACGGCTCGTGAATGACCAAGCCTTGGCCATTGATTTCTGGTGTCAGAGTCGGTTCGTGACTCTACCCCACGAACGGGTCGTGGTGCCTAAACACGAGCGGGTCGTGAAGCCTCTGTCACGAACGGGTCGATAGAGCAAGGTCACGAGTGGAACATGGGGATCAATCACGAGCGGGATCCTGGGCTCCACGAGTCATAGTGCACTCATCTATGGACTTGAATATGAATCCTGGTGGCTCGGTCAAAAAGCTAGCCAACAATAACCATGACAAATTGTATATAGTACACTACATATATAAAACACCTATATTTTATATCAGATATGCATACATATATTCAATGCTATTGTTGGCTACATACACAGTAATAACATTAGAATAGCAAATAGCATGTAGAACATACCAAATTTAAACTAGCAAACATAACAAGTTCAAAATACCAACATAACATTTATACACCGTTATTAACATACATAATCAGTTTCACATAAGATCTTCTCATATCCCATACCGTGGATAATACAAGGTAGCAACACATACAGATGCAATTTACATACAAACATACTGTAGATAAGCGTTCCTTGATATAAACACCATTGGACCATGCTACAATAGCTAAACAAAATCCTGGAGATAAAGCTTAAGCTTGAAACCCTATAATACCTGCAAAAATATTTAAATCGAAACATGTTTGTAACACCCCGCATTTTTAATATAAACAAAAATATGTAAAAATATGTATATATGCATATATAGGTAAATAATGGTGATTTACAATGAGAATTAATTAATACATGGAAGAGAAGGAAAAAATTAATTCAATAACAGTGTGTGTGACGGAAGAGATGAGAAAATAAAGATAGTTAATTTAAATATCAGGAATTTAGTAAAACAGACATCACCATTGAATTCGTCTCAGAATTCTGCTTGGAATAGAGTCCAAGTTTGCGTAAATCGGACTTCGTATGAAGGAGTTATGGTCTTTAGAAGATTCAACAAAAATTCAAAACAGTTCGAAATTCGATCCAGGCAGCTGGGCGGGAAATTTTTCGCCAAAACCAGGCAAGTCGACCTGGGGGTCGGCCTGGGGGGTCAGGTCGACATGGGGGTCGACCTATCCCCAGATCTGGGCGATTCCAGTTCCTGTGACGTGTTTTGGTGTGCTATACGGGTCCGATGGCTTCTAGGTCAATCTAAGGGCTCTAAAACACTCTCTACACCTATACATACATAGCAAGACCTAACCCTAATTCATAACAATTCCTTAAGACCCCTCCATGCTGCCAAACTTCAACCAAACATAGCCGTCGCCCCAAAACTCTAAATTGTATTGCAAGTTCTTCATCAACTTTGGAGTTTAATCAAATCAAGTAGCAAAGTTCTGCATCAACAATTCATGCTCTTCACATATAATCAAATAAGAAGATTAAAACAGCATTCTACATCAACGACAAATCGCTTATTTCTCCAATCCATTCAAAGTGAGTGGATTTGAACAATATTTGTTGTATAATATTGCTTCTATCGTTTACCATTCACCATAATGAATATGATGACAATTTAATAAGATCAGTTATTTTATTTATGTCTACGTTTGAGTTCTCTCCTTTTTATTCTTTCCCCTTTTTAATTTTATAGTTAGGTTATCTCGAGCCTACGTCTATCATGGATTTATGCGTTTTAATGGGAGCGTGAAATTAAAAAAGGGAAGAAGGGTTGGATTGGGCATAATATAGGGATTGTAAGGTTTTGTATAGAATTATGGACATAATTATACTATAATGTTGAATTTATGTAAGTTTGACATAATTGTAATTGGATATGGAATTGGTATAATTCAATATTAACAACATGTAATTGGATAACATGGATTGGTGAAATTTATTTGTAACTTGAAAAGTAAGCCTATAGGGTGAATTAGATTATATGTATGAACGTGGGAATGTTGGGGTATATATATTGGGAAAATATTGATTATATGAAATTGGGTATAATTGGATATTGGAAATTGGCATGTTTGGGTATGAATAACATGGAATTGGTGAATTTGGCTATAATTGGATAATTTGGGTAATATGAAATTTGGCTAACTATTATGTAATTGGGTGTAGTGAATGACAAATTGGAAATAGGCATAAAAATGAAATGTAATTAAGTTGAATTTGGAACACATGACATGAATTTGGGGTTTGGGTGAAAGACGATTGTTAATGAACGCCTATGACACGAGGTTAGGTGCGTTTGTGGTGTAAGACAGCCCGGAACCGCCCGACAAATCCAGCAACCACAAGCGGACGTCTAATGTGAGAGGTCAACGGCAAGAACTAGAGGCGTAACGGTTTATGACACGTGGTTAGGCGCGCTGTGGTATAAGTCTGCCCAGAACCGCCCGGCAAATCCAGCAGCCACAAACGGACGTCTAATGTGAGAGGTCATACATCGTTACGACGTAATAAAAATTAATAAATACTAACCATAATAAGACATGTGGGTGACATGGGTATGGTTAGAGGGTTAAGTGGCTGATATAAATGACATGTAAAGCATGACTAATGTGGACTTAACCGTTGTAAGACATGCGATGTAAAACATGACTAAGGTAGACTTAACCGTAGTAAGACATGTGTAAGATATGGAAACTATAATAAAGGGGGTTAAGTGGGACACGGGTGACATGTGAAACAAAATTTAGATATGCTTAACCAAATGGGACCCGTGACGGTATCATAAATTAATTGAATTGGGTAAAGTTTAAGTAACGGGTTAAGTAAATGGAAGGCTTAAGTCATATCTAAAATTAATGACAAGAACCGGGGAATGATAAATAACCTATTATGAATAAACTTGAATAAGGCAAGAAAGGATGATAGGTGGAAATTATAACTTATGGGACAAGATAAGTTATAGGAAACGATAAGGAAGATGAGATAATTTATATGTAAAGATATACTTAAATTAAGTAAATTAGAATCATATATGTTGGTTGGGTTGAGTAATTCTCTCGGTGCCAGTCTGATGTTGATTTCGGTCTTTGGGGCTGGTGTTTAGAGGGTTATTCTCCTAATCAGTATATATGTGGGATAAGGCATACTTAACTATGAATTAAGTATACATGTTGTTGTAACCCTAAAAGGGAATAATTTATGAAATTGGAAAATAACATGTTGAGGGCTTATTAATGGACTTAAGTGGGTTAAATATAAATTGAATTAATAAGCAAGGGTAACTTGGTGAATACGAAAAAAAGGAAGCTAATGTGAATAACCAAGTTAAATGAGAAAGTTGACGAGGTGGCACAAGTGTGAAATAAATGGTTAGACTTAGGGTCTAATGACATATAAAACTAAGGCCCTTGAAGCAGTCCGTACATTGTAAGATGAATAACCCAACGAGGTAGATCATGACGGTGTCATAAGGCTCGAGGAGAGCGCACGTTCGCTATTTTGGCGGCTCCAACGGACTGGAAGGGGAAGCACGTGGTTTTCTGAGACGTTAAAGGTGCTCCTGGTAGTCCTCTATGGTGGTTTAGCTTCGGGCTAGGATTACAGAGGTTGGGTCTGCGCGGAACTACCAGGTGGGTGGGCCTTGACTGCACAAGTAGGGGGCAGTAGTCAGAATGTTGTACGTGGTGGCATTAAGGGTGGTTCGGCGATTGCCTCAGGCGGAGGTGGAGGGCCAAGACCAAATGATAGCGAGATCGTCGGACGCCTGTCACCAACAGCCTGAGGAATGCGAAAAGATAAGAGCTAACCCCTAGAGATCGTTAACCTTTGCTATCAAGGGACGGGTGCGGGGAGACCCCACATGGATGTTTAGATTGTTTGCTTGTTAGGGGTGGTCGCTTAGCTCGTGTGGTCTTTACTAGTTGAGGGAGGGGCTGAGGTGGGGCCATAGCCACCATAGAAAAACCAGACCCGAGGGATATCTGTACATTGGACACTCTTAGAGGCGGGCCCGTACGGATATAGAAAACCTCCTGACCGAGTTCCGTGTTTTCTGGTGTAGCCCTGCCACGGAACTTGGGTGCACAAGTAGAGGTTATGTGCAGTAGAAACATCGAGTACGATTGATGATACGTACATGGGAAAGTCTAGGTACAACCATGTCTGCTCTCGGTGGTGTATCGTAGACTAGAGGGCATTATTCGGTGATGGAACCAAACTCAATCGAATAGTTCGAGGATAGCAGTCAGTACGCTTACGTAGCACAGCGATAGTGGTTCTATGCGGATGTAGCGTTGTACGTTACTATGGCATAGGATGAGGGACTGCGCATATTACTGTGGTGATACGGAGGAGACCGTGCGAGTGGGGTATCACGTGGTGTACCTCAGTTTGGGGGTAGCTACATATACACTATATTAGGTTAATCTACTAGGGGGTAGATGGGTGCGACGTGTGTGTAAGCTTTGAGTGCTAATAACACGTATAACCTAATAAATAAGAAAGTGTAATTGAACGGTATGTGTAGGATTATTCAAGAAGTGTAGTTTAAATTCATTCACACAGAACTTATGTTCTGACCCCCTCCTCATAACATTCGCAGGTTAGACAAAGACTTATAGCTTTGGGATACTGATTTAGCAGTATTGTGATTAAGGTAAAGTTATGTTTTAAATATATTGTATTTTACTCCTTCCGCTGTGAGGTGTTTTCCGAACTCTGACATATATATTTTCTCTGTCTTTTTCTGTAGGATACCAGAGCAACCAACTCGGGTTTCGGTGGATTGGGTTTTTGAAAAAAAATCGGTCTGTTGGAATCTGGGTTGTTACATCTGGTATTAGAGCTTCGGTTTAGTGTTCCTAGGGAGATAATGAGTGAACGTATTTGTATTTTCTAAAATATAAATATATTATATATATTAACCTAAATCTATATAGTAGCCCACTAGGTATGGAAAGAGTTGGGATATTTAGTTTGTACACTAAGTAATAAACATAGAAATTTTTGAGACCCTTAGGTGGTTTGGTTGGAAAGTGTACAATATGATTTGGTATTAGAGAAAGATGTATCCCATATAATAGAAACTGAAATGTTAGTATTTCAGATTAGTGGGTTTAGAAGTGAAACCTTATAAATTGGAAAAAGGTTAAAAAGTGGAAGATGGATTAGGAATATATATATATATATATATATAGTTGAGAGAATTGGCTTTGGAAAAATGTTTAGGAAAGCCTAGTTAAGATCGGAGACCCACTTGGAGTCTAACCCAATAATAAACTTTTAAGAACTTGAGTTTGTAAAAGAGTTTGTGGTATTTTCCAAGTTTTGATCTTAAAAGTATTTTGATGTTTGAGAAATGAATGTTGGGTTTTAAAGTAAAGTGGGGTATATTGTGTAAAACAATGTCTTCTTGTTTTAAAAGAATTCTCTCATAAAAAGATGCATATTATAGAGCATGTATAGCTCGCTAGTTTTCATATTATAATATATGAAAGGATTAAAAAGTAAAGCATACAAAATGTTGCATTTTGTAAAAGAAAGTTTTAGAAAAAAAAATCTCTATTCGGTTGACAATAAAAATTTATTTATTGTTTTAGAAAAGAATTTTGTTAGGTAAATGAAATAAGTTGTAGGAATTAAGAATAGAGTAGATGTTTGCACCTTGTAGCAAGTAGTTAGATTAACATCGTAGGTATAAACAGTGTAACCCATTAGTTGTCCATGTCTACTCCAGTTTTGTGATTTGAAAAAAAAATGTTTTGCATTTTTATTTAGTAACATTTTTTATGGTTTGGCAAAGGCATGTTTTTGAGAAAAAGATAAAAGTTTTACCACTTTTAGTTTTTGGAAGAAATATTCAATGCAAAGAAAGAGGCCAAACCATACTTTTAAAAGAATGGGGTAGGTAAGGATTAAGGCCTAGAAAGAACGAGATAAAGTTAAGGCTATGAATTAAAGAACTAGAACCTAACTGGAGATTGGTAGAGTTGAGTGATTCTCTGAGTATCAATCTGATGTTGATTTCGGTCTTCTGGGTTGATGCTTAAGGAATTATTCTCTTACCAATTTCCGGTTAAAAATTAGCTAATATTAAACTAATAGAAAATTCCTGTAGATTACATAAACATTGAGAAACCTAGGTTTGTTGCTGGAGAAAAAGGAAAAAAAAGGGATAGGCTAGTAATACACAGCAAGGACTAGTAGTGACTACTAAGTAGTAAAGGGCAAGTAAGTGGGTAGATCCTGTTGTGTGGACTCGTAATTGTCTGAGATGACAAAGTCCTAAGATTCTTGGCCCATTGTAGTAGCTGTGTAGGATGCTATTTGAGTTGAAAACAGAAAAAGCTTATTTGAAATAATAAACTTAAGTAATTGGATTAATTCAAATAAGCTAAGAAAGAGAAAACCCTAGCTAACAAGAAACAATAAATTCAGTAAGGCAACAAATGTGACGGGAAAAGAAATTTTCTTATGTGGGTTGTGCTTGGATAGGAAAATAGGAAATCTTTATAGAGTAGCTACATAAAATCCAAGTACAATTAGAAAAGATACATGAAAGAAAAACGGAAGATGTGAATTTTTCCGTTTTATACCTTTTTATAACATAAGAAATCGAATTTAGAAATTAGATTTTTCTAAATTTTGGAAACTTAATAATGATTGGTAGGATTTTGGATGCAACAATTGGATGAACTATGCTCTTATTCTATAAGGGTGTGGGAAAATTTGGATGAAAAATGTTTTGATTTTCAAAAATATTGCATTCATATAGAATTGCAAGTATATTTAAGATGTGAGCATCATGTTTTAAAAATCAAATTTTAAAAGTTTGCATACATATAGGTGGTACCAATTAGGCATACATGCTTTACTATGATGTTTTTCACTTTGCACATGTGCACAATGTTAGCAACAATTGAATGCACACTTGATGGATGAATATTGCGAGGAGTTATCTATTTTACTCTTTTCGAATTTCGAGGACAAAATTCTTTAAGGGTGGGAGAATGTAACACCCCGCATTTTTAATATAATTAAAAATATGTATATATGCATAGATAGGTAAATAATGGTGATGTACAATGAGAATTAATTAATACATGGAAGAGAAGGAAAAAATTAATTCAATAACAGTGTGTGTGACGGAAGAGATGAGAAAATAAAGATACTTAATTTAAATATTAGGAATTAAGTAAAATGGACATCACTATTGCGTTCGTCTTGGAATTCTGCTTGGAATAGAGTCCAAGTTTGCGTAAATCGGACTCCGTATGAAGGGTTATGGTCTTTAGAAGATTCAACAAAAATTCAAAACAGTTCGAAATTCGACCCAGGCAGTTGGGCGGGAAATGTCCCGCCAAAACAATGCAGGTCGACCTATCCCCAGATCTGGGCGATTCCAGTTCTTGTGACGTGTTTTGATGTGCTGTACGGGTCGGATGGCTTCTAGGTCAATCTAAGGGCTCTAAAACACTCTCTACACCTATGAATACATAGCAAGACCTAACCCTAATTCGTAACAATTCCTTAAGACCCCTCTATGCTGCCAAACTTCAACCAAACATAGCTGCCGCCCCAAAACTCTAAATTAAATTGCAAGTTCTTCATCAACTTTGGAGTCTAATCAAATCAAGTAGCAAAGTTTTGCATCAACAATTCATGCTCTTCACCAATAATCAAATAAGAAGATTAAAACAGCGTTCTACATCAACAACAAATTGCTTATTTCTCCAATCCAGTCAAAGTGAGTGGATTTGAACTATATTTGTTGTATAATATTGCTTCTATCGTTTACCATTCCCCATAATGAATATGGTGATAATTTAATAAGATCAGTTATTTTATTTATGCCTACGTTTGAGTTATCTCCTTTTTATTCTTTCCCCTTTTTATTTTTATAGCTAGGTTATCTCGAGCCTATGTCTATCATGGATTTATGCGTTTTAATGGGAGCGTGAAATTAAAAAAGGGAAAAAGGGTTGGATTGGGCATAATATGGGGATTGGAAGGTTTTGTATAGAATTATGGACATAATTATACTATAATGTTGAATTTATGTAAGTTTGACATAATTGTAATTGAATATGGAATTGGTATAATTCAATATTAACAACATGTAATTGGATAACATGGATTGGTGAAATTTATTTGTGACTCAAAAAATAAGCCTAGAGGGTGAATTAGATTATATGTATGAACGTGGGAATGTTGGGGTATATATATTGGGAAAATATTGATTATATGAAATTGGGTATAATTGGATATTGGAAATTGGCATGTTTGGATATGAATAACATGGAATTGGTGAATTTGGCTATAATTGGATAATTTGGGTAATATGAAATTTGGCTAACTATTATGTAATTGGGTGTAGTGAATGAAAAATTGGAAATAGGCATAAAAATGAAATGTAATTAAATTGAATTTGGAACACATGACATGAATTTGGGGCTTGGGTGAAAGACGATTGTTAATGAATGCCTATGACACGAGGTTAAGCGCGTTTGTGGTGTAAGCCTGGCAGGAACCGCCCTGCAAATCCAGCAACCACAAGCGGACGTCTAATGTGAGAGGTCAACGACAAGAAGTAGAGGTGTAACGGTTTATGACACGAGGTTAGACGCGTTGTGGTATAAGTCTGCCCGGAACCGCCCGGCAAATCCAGCAGCCACGAACGAACGTCTAATGTGAGAGGTCATACATCGTTACGGCATAATAAATAAATTAAGAAATACTAACCATAATAAGACATGTGGGGGACATGGGTATGGTTAGAGGGTTGAGTGGGTGATATAAATGACATGTAAAGCATGACTAATGTGGACTTAACCGTTGTAAGACATGTGATGTAAAACATGACTAAGGTAGACTTAACTATAGTAAGACATGTGTAAGATATGGAAACTATAATAAAGGGGGTTAAGTGGAACACAGGTGACATGTGAAACAAAATTTAGATATGCTTAACCAAATGGGACCCGTGACGGTATCATAAATTAATTGAATTGGGTAAAGTTTAAGTAACGGGTTAAGTAAATGGAAGGGTAAAGTCAAATCTAAAATTAATGACATGAAGTGGGGAATGATAAATAACCTATTATGAATAAACTTGAATAAGGCAAGAAAGGATGATAGGTGGAAATTATAACTTATGGGACAAGATAAGTTATAGGAAACGATAAGGAAGATGAGATAACTTATATGTAAAGATATACTTAAATTAATTGGTTTGGGAAGGAGAAATGTGAGATTAAAAATGATATAAGTTATATGAATGGAAAAGAAGTAAATTAGAATCATATATATTGGTTGGGTTGAGTAATTCTCTGGGTGCCAGTCTGATGTTGATTTCGGTCTTCGAGGCTGGTGTTTAGAGGGTTATTCTCCTAATCAGTATATATATGGGATAAGGCATACTTAACTATGAATTAAGTATAACATGTTGTTGTAACCCTAAAAGGGAATAATTTATGAAATTGGAAAATAACATGTTGTGGGCTTAATAATGGACTTAAGTGGGTTAAATATAAATTGAATTAAAAAGCAAGGGTAACTTTGTGAATACGAAAAAAAGGAAGCTAATGTAAATAACCAAGTTAAATGAGAAAATTGACGAGGTGGCACAAGCGTGAAATAAATGGTTAGACTTAGGGTCTAATGATATATAAAACTAAGGCACTTGAAGCAGTCCGTACGTTGTAGGATGAATAACCCAACGAGGTAGATCATGACGGTGTCATAAGGCTCGAGGAGAGCGCACGTTCGTTATTTTGGCGGCTCCAACGGACTAGAAGGGGAAGCACGCGGCTTCCTGAGACGTTAAAGGTGCTCCTAGTAGTCCTCTATGGTGGTTTAGCTTCGGGCTAGGATTACAGAGGTTGGGTCTGCGCGGAACTACCAGGTGGGTGGGCCTTGACTACACAAGTAGGGGGCAATCAGAATGTTGTACGCGGTGGCATTAAGGGTGGTTCGGCAATTGCCTCAGGCGGAGGTGGAGGGTCAAGACCAAACGATAGCACGATCGTCGGACGCTTGTCACCAGCAGCCTAAGGAATGCGAAAAGACAAGAGCTAACCCCTAGAGATCGTTAACCTTTGCTATCAAGGGACGGGTGCAGGGAGACCCCACGTGGATGTTTAGATTGTTTGCTTGTTAGGGGTGGTCTCTTAGCTCGTGTGGTCTTTACTAGTTGAGGGAGGTGCTGAGGTGGGGCCATAGCCACCATAGAAAAACCAGACCCGAGGGATATCTGTACATTGGACACTCTTAGAGGCAGGCCCGTATAGATATAGAAAAGCTCCCGACCGAGTTCCATGTTTTCTGGTGTAGCCCTGCCACGGAACTTGGGTGCACAAGTAGAGGTTATGTGCAGTAGAAACATCGAGTACGATTGATGATACGTACGTGGGAAAATCTAGGTACAACCATGTCTGCTCTGGGTGGTGTATCGTAGACTAGAGGGCATTATTCGGTGATGGAACCAAACTCGATCGAATAGTTCGAGGATAGCAGTCAGTACGCTTACGTAGCACAGCGATAGTGGTTCTATGCGGATGTAGCGTTGTACGTTACTATGGCATTGGATGAGGGACTGCGCATATTACTGTGGTGATACGGAGGAGACCGTGCGAGTGGGGTATCACGCGGTGTACCCAAGTTTGGGGGTAGCTACATATACACTATATTAGGTTAATCTACAAGGGGGTAGATGGGTGCGACGTGTGTGTAAGCTTTGAGTGCTAATAACACGTATAACATAATAAATAAGAAAGTGTAATTGAACGGTATGTGTTGGATTATTCAAGAAGTGTAGTTTAAATTCATTCACACAGAACTTATGTTCTGACCCCCTCCTCATAATATTCGCAGGTTAGACAGAGACTTATAGCTTTAGGATACTGATTTAGCAGTATTGTGATTAAGGTAAAGCTATGTTTTAAATATATTGTATTTTACTCCTTCCACTGTGAGGTGTTTTCCGAACTCTGGCATATCTCTTTTCTCTGTCTTTTTCTGCAGGATACCAGAGCAACCAACTCGGGTTTCGGTGGATTGGGTTTTTGAAAAAAAATCGGTCTATTGGAATCTGGGTTGTTACATCTGGTATCAGAGCTTCGGTTTAGTGTTCCTTGGGAGATAATGAGTGAACGTATTTGTATTTTCTAAAATATAAATATATTTTATATATTAACCTAAATCCATATAGTAGCCCACTAGGTAAGGAAAGAGTTGGGATATTTAGTTTGTACACTAAAGTAATAAACATGGAAATTTTTGAGACCCTTAGGTGGTTTGGTTGGAAAGTGTACAATATGATTTGGTATTAGAGAAAGATTTATCCCATATAATAGAAATTGAAATGTTAGTACTTCAGATTAGTGGGTTTAGAAGTGAAACCTTATAAATTGGAAAAAGGTTAAAAAGTGGAAGATGGATTAGGAAATGTTAGTATTTCCATACAACTAATTATAGGTATTAAATTTGGAAATAAGGGTGTCTCACAACTTTAGCCTTCACTCAGATATAAACAACCAAGGATTCTGGCGATAGCAGAATCTACCAGGGTACCAAACATTCAAAATTATTAACGAATGCGAACAAATGGTTTGATTCATGCCTAGATAAGCTTCTGCTCTAGCAAAAAGTAAATGGGAAATAAACATAAACTTAGGGAGCCTGACAGCTGTTAAACTCAAAATGATAAGGCAAACAATTGTCATACTCATGACAATGGTAGAATATGTAAAGTGCTTGGAATAAGAAAACCAAAAAACGAAAAACCGAAAAAAAATTGTTCATTCAACTTTAAGGAAATGAAACTAAAAAAGGAAATAAAAACAAAAATATATAGTAACCCTCACTTGCTATGTTAGAAGAATTACATGGCAGGCATGACTATGTATTATCAAGAATTTTGGCCAATTTAAGATACTTGGGAGTAGCAGGGGAGAAATTCTGTTGCAAGTAGACCATGTCATAAGTTACATATGTTCTAGCATGAGAAATTAGACAAAATCAGTTTTTGACAAACATAACACTAATTAATAATTCCAAAATAATCACAACTGACTGCACTATCACATGAGAAGAATATGATCAAAAATATCAGCAAGCAACCACGTCCATTTCAGATAATGAACAGTTACAACAGACAACCAAAAAACATGATGGTAAATCAGTATAAAAGAAAAAAGTAACTCACCACAAGCAACTCTTTTATGAGCATTTCCATTTTCCTTGCTAAACTCATGCCCTCTACATAATTTATCAGAAATGGATTTTCAGAATAATAGAAAATATGCTAATCCTATATGTCTTATATGATGAATTATACTGGTGTTAAACCCAAAAGTAAAAATCCATTTAGGTTAACCACTTAAAAAACCTTCACCAAAATAATTGAGTGTTAGCTGGTAAATTGAGATATCTTTGACTTGTTAGTACCTGGACTTTGCCATCAATGTATACTACTGGTGAAGCACTAAAGTTTAATATACGAAATTCAACGTATGACCTTATGCAGCTATATATCAATGAAACATAAGAACTCTAAATTAATATAATAAAAGTTAGATGTTGTAACCTAAAAATAAAAATTCAAACTAATAATGCAAAAAATATAATTAATATTTTTGTATCTCTTGAATGTGCTAAACACATATAATTTGTAAAAAAAAAATCTTTATCTTTATTAAGAATTATAATATATTCAGTCACATTTTTTGAATGTAAACGTAAATCATCAAGAATGCTCTTTCACATATACTATAACTATTAATATCACTTAAGAATAGAATCTAAGAATTAATTACTTCCATCATCACACGTAAAGCGCATATGCTATAACGCTTTTCAAATATATTAAATTAATGGAACAAATTTAAAATCTATCATGTTTACACAAATGTGTATGCATGTGACTCGTGCACAGGCGAGCATGCACTGCCATATTAAAAACGGCAAGGATCCAAAGGACATAAAAATACCGAGTAGAAGAGCAAAACATTCCTATAGTAAATTACTGCTTCTACAGGAGTCATATATATAGCAATGCATACTACCTAGCTTTTCTACACCTTTTTTACACTCCCTACATAACAACATTTGAATTTTCAGGATAAACCACCGAAGAAACTTTCATATTAATTGGAATTTGTCTTTAAAATGGAAAATGGAAAACAAAAAACAAAAAGGCTGAATGAAAGAGTAACAACGACAACGTGAAACCAAAATACAACATTTGACTTGCATCTAAGTTCAATTTGTTGGATGGATTCATTCAATAATAGTATTGATGCTCGTATCACTATTCTTGTGCTACTCAAGATCATGCCCAAAAAATAGGTTTATTGAAGATGCCCCCTATGTGACAGTGTTATGTCACTAGATCTTTTACCTAGAGGTCTTGGAATCATATCATACAGTCATCAATTAACAATGTCAAAAAAAGGTATACTGAATAATTGTATCACATCAAAGTGTTGATTGAATCAGCTGTTTAAATTGATGTTTTAACTATTAATTTAGACTTAGAATTATAAATAAGTTAAAAATCTGCACACACGTTCTGATGATGTTCGGTTCAGTATATGGATTAAATATCCCAAAGTCAAGTGGAATAGCCTGAAACGTGAAAACGACAGTTCATGGGTTCAAATCTAGTGATCATGCTCTTACTACATACAAAAAAAGGTTTGTGGATATTCAGAATCAACAAAGGAAGTTTCTAGCATAGTAGTTTTTATAATCTTTGAGTGTTAATGTATTAGCATGGAAAATGGTTTTGCAGAGCAATCAAGTTGTGAAAGTTACCTTCCCCATATAAGGATCAACAAGATCAAAGCGCTTGCACAAAATTGGTGTTGGACGCCACTCAAATTCTTCTCCCTTTGGGTATGCATTATCTACCGTCTTCTCTTCAATATAACTTTCCTGCTCATGTAAACGAGCAGAAACACAATTAACATAATAATAGAATATCTAGATGTTAAATTTGAATGCAATCCATGGCAAACCATTAACCTTGTTAAAACTAGTATTATTGTATAACGGTGGGAAAACCGACTTTGTAATAACATATAACTAACAAATAAATTATTTTATTGTAGTTTATCAATTATTTGAAATTACATACGAATGACAATAAGAAAAAAAATCCATATATTACTACAAATAAAAATTGATTATTTTAATCAATAATGCAACTGCAGAGGTTAAGTACACAGATAAATATTTGTTAGAAAGATCCAAAAAAATTTATATAATGATTTACATATTGCACAACTTTGACATCTCACTATCTCAGCAATAATATAATGCATTTCAAACAAATCATGTAATGAAAATTGAGATTTGATGCAACAGTAAGATTGAGAGCCACTCCTCAAGCCTTAAGGCTCACAAGAATTATTTGTATTATTATTGGGAATTTAATGCCCAAAATTATTATAAAATTTATGCGTATAATGTTACTTATTGGTATTCACGTATTTGTCTTAGATGTGAAAGATGTGATGTAGCAAAAATGTTTTTTCCCTATAGTCCACTAAATTTATTTTTGTTCACATATTTCACGAATTCACGTTGAATGTTATGGTATATCGTATACCGTTCAATAAATATAAAACCCACTATCTGTCATGTTTAACAGTGGATGTTTAGCCTTTTCGATTTTGAAAATGATATATAAATAAAAAATGAAATAAAGACTTACTATGCAATGCAATTCGTGTTTATTTTGTCTTCTTTGTTTTTTTCACTCCATGTATTATCAGTTTTAATGGAATTCGTACCCATGAATTATTAGACTCTCCAATGGAAAATCATCTAACCTCATAGACAAATCTAGCTCCGATCGCTGGAAATTTGGCAACCGTCGCTCTAGAAATAAAGTTTGGTGAAAATCAATGGAGGATCGAGTAGTAAATTTGCAACATGAATTAATTGGCAATGATTTCGAGAAAATATTTCTGCCGAAGTAATTAGTTTCAGAAAAGGAAGTGTTCTTGAATGTTATATGATGGGAAGAAAGGGAAACTAAATTTACGCAAAGATGGCACGACATGAGATACCATAACCTGTGAATACATATAACAGTGCACTAGTTTAAATATGTATATTGGCTGCATTTTTGCTAGTTAGCAAGAAAAAACATCTTTCGCAATTAATATAAATATTCAGTACATGATACGCATGTTGGAGATGCACAGGCTGTTGACATCTCTATGTTTTACAAACTTGAAAAAATGGCTTTGTAAATACAAATAATACACATTGGCATTCAGTTTTCACAAAAAAGTTATCGGTTCCTAGTCATCAAGGAAATAGGAGCTGGTCATATTAACCAATCACCCAAAAACAAAGTGGTAGCTGCAAGACAGACTATAAGGGTTCCAAGATATCATGACTAATTAACTAAGAGTATAAAATCAGTCAAAAATTTAACTAATTTAATTTGTGAGAAAATTTTAGATGTTCAGCCACTAAAACAGAGTAGTAAAAGACAAACGCCGCAATATTGAAACTTTGAGCAAAACAAATCAAGGTAATCAATATAGACATACTTCCCTTAATTAATGCTTTCACTTGGTAACCATAAATTAACAGTTAGTGCGACAATAGATAAATGTTTAAAACATCAAGACATTATAAAACTTTGGAAGCTTGTTTTATACAGGTAAAACAACCATAAATTTATTACAGTTTAAAACTCCTCAACTAACTGAACACATTTAATGTGGACTACAAAATTCAACACTGTACATTAGCCAACTTCAATTCTAGAATATGTAATTTTTACTCATAATTAAGCGTTTTAAACTGGAATACCATTTACAATGAGTAATTAATCAAATGGAGAATCGACGTAAACTGGCTAAATGCTTACCTTTAGCAGAACTATTGCTTTCAACAATCTTCCTTACCTCCTCCCGTTAAAAACATAAGAGCAAAAATATTGGTACAAATAAATTAAAAACAAATAAAATAAAAAAACACAAGTCAACAAGAATAATAAATTTATAATTGCGCGAGCAAGTAACAACTACTAATAGTGCACATTTTCATGTAAGCTGGAGAAGAAAAGGCATCACTTCTAAAATAAATTAGCTTGTTTGTGTAAATGCTTACAAAAAGTCTTATAGATTTTACCAATGCATCAACTTCTGTGTATGTCTACAAATCTGTAAGTTTAATATCCCTGGACACTTGTAGCCCTTGATTATCTTTTATGCATTGTTCTGCCATAATGGTTTGAAACCAAATCAACAGTTAATGGTTCTGAACATGAAGGACAAGATGCATTCCCTATGCTTGTGAAGAAATCGATCAAACATGCCTTACAAAAGGCATGGCTGCAAGAGGTAACCTGGAACCATTGAGAAGAATCAAAATCTACAGTCAAAGATATATACCACTCAACTGTAAGTTTAAAAATGTGAACGGTAATATAGATACGAAAAACTTAGAAAACAGATGTATACCTAAATCTCTAAATTATATAAGGCTGGTTCAGAATTATGTATACTTAAATCTCAAAATATATATATTGTTCTAAATATGGACATATACTATTATATCACGTGAAACTGTCCACTAAAAAGCTTGATCGGAGCTATACTTAAAGCGTATAGTGGAACTCATGTATTTGCTGAAAATACGAATAGAAAGAGAGTAAATTTTACCAAACTCTTAAAAAAAAGTTGTTGCTTAAGCTAGTAGCCTTCCAGAAAGTATAAAATCGTCAAAATTGGACAACTAGTTTGAAAGTTATGGTCGAATCAATACAACAAAAAATGCAGGACAACTTTTTTTTCTTCTAGATCCTATGCTTTCTCCAAGTAAACTACTGCATTTTTTCATTCAATTAGACTCTGAAGATGGACAAAAGGGAACTCTACATGAGCCTAGAAGAGAAAGATCAGAATGTATATCTAATCTGATTAACGCTGGCTTCTAATTTTTGGCTTACTTCTGCAACTTATATTGAAGATTGCATATTAAAAATAACAATCAATATTTTTATAAACAAACTGAATAGACTCCACCTTTCCATGTCAACGCCCCCAATAACCGGAGCAACCTGAGTCAATCTATTGGTAAAAGTCACATTGTATGTAAGTTCTACTTTTCAGGTGTAAATTTAAGAACAATAGGCTCTACTACTATATCTATCACCAGGAGTTTTTAACTGAGCTCAGCTTTCCGATCTCGTTTACAAACTGAGAGCTAGCCCTGGTTCAACCAAGCGTTGAGCTCAGCTTATTTAAACTGAAAACTGAGCATAGTTTTTAAAATTGAGCATCTGAGCTTAGTGTTATAAAGTATGAGGCTATAAGCCTATAATACCATAATAACCGAAGAAACCAAGCAAAAACTGAAGAGCTCACTGGTCTTGAAATGAGTGAGAAAAGATTAAGATTGCTTTTTAGCATGAGGCTATAACAAAACAACAGACTGTTATTAAAATGAGGGTGAACATTAAAAAAAATGCTAGCTATCCATTTAGGAACCCTACTCAGTAGCTCTTTACTAAAAAGAAATGTTTGCAAACCATTTTCAAGTTGTTGCGTTGATTATATGGTAAGGGAAAAATCATTGACAAAGTTAGCAAACCGTTTGCAAACAAGAACACCGGAATTCTATGGCAATGTTCTAACCAATGCGCATCCAAAGCATCAATAGAACTGCCCTACTCACTTAGACAGGGCCAGCCCAATGGGTTTAATTACCCTAGTCGAAATATAAATTAATAATTTTTGCTACCCTGCTCTTTTTAATTTATTATGATAAGGCAAGTGTACGAAATAAGTGATAAATACTATTATGACACTATAATACACAAAATGTTCTCATTTGGTCATTTATATTACATATGCATACAAGATAAGTAATAACCTAATATACCATAACTTTTCAATTCAAACAACCTGCAGGCAGTTCTGTTTACCTATTTGATTCACAAATCAAATATTAATGATAAGAAGAACTTATATTTTCAATTACATTTCAAGCTACAGTGAAATTGTAGTTCTGTAATACTTCACTTCAAACATTGACATTTTCCAGTTCATACCTTGATATATAAGAATACTAAATAAGACAATGAAGAATAATCAATGACTCATTTAATTTAATTTTTGCTCACCACTAACTTAAAGTTGGAACCACAAACAACTAAATAAATGGTCTATTATTTTCGATTCTCAACATATTACATATTAACAGGTTATGAAATAAATGATATAAATTCTAAGAAAAAAAACTTACATTTGAATTAGCAATGGGAAAATCAGTAGATTAGGCCTTAGTAGGGAGGGCAATAATGGAATGGAAGAACCAATATTTAGGCTATAAAACTAGAGGGGTTTCCAGGTTTTCGTCTTCGATTACATTCCAAAATATAGATTTTGGCAGTTCAGTTTGAGGAACTGTGACCTGATGTAATGGATAGACAGGAGGCGGCGGTGTGACGTGATTTTTAGTTTTCAGTTTTCCATTGCCCTGTCACTAATGCTGCCCTAGTCAGTCGCCTCTCTCACCTATGCTTCGGGACGGGCCTGAGCACATAATAGTTTAGTTCATTATCACTAGTTACCAAGGTAGATCAAAGCACTTCAATGGATTAAAAAACTCATTAGAGAGTTGGCAAGCATCAAGCTGTGTCATACCCATTTTGATATTTAAAAATCAAGTTATCCTGCAAGAACAAATTACCTTGCTATTTTTTTTTAATCTTGCAGGTTATACCCCTTAAATTCAGGTGATCAATCCATGTTATACGGTTAAAGGTGCAGGATGAAGGATGCATGAAAGGATGCAGTGGAAGTAATCAAACTCAGTTCAGGTTCCATAATTGCCTTGCTCAATTTTGTAACACACAACAGATTTAGATTCAGTAAAACTACAAAGGACATTGAAAAACTTACCTTTTAGATTGCTTAAATGGATTTATATATTGCAAATTGAAAATAATAATCATTTACTAAAAAAACAAATATGAAGATTTAGATTCAGTAAAACAAAAGCAAGAAACGAATTAATCTCGAGGAAATATAAGGGATATTAGCTACAATCTATTCGATTCCGTGTCTAAGATAGATTACAAATCCATTTACAGTATACGATTCGAGAAAAATAAAATATACCAGGCGAATGTGGCGCTGGAACGCAGCGGAGTTAGAGGAGTTGACGAACGCAGATTCGATTTTGAGGCGGAAGTTTAAAAACCAAAACCCTAGATAGACTTTTAGATCTGCAAAATAAAGGAGTACAAAGTTGGAAGCGTGATAGAAAAGAGACACAAGAACAGAGGATAAAATGAACACTCTAGCCACCATGCTTTGAACTTTTTACAAAGTGCTAAATGTCATCATGGAAATAACCGTGATAATAGATCATAACAGGAATAACCATGATAAATTTATCACCGTAACAACCGTGACAAATTCATACGAAAAAAGTGTGACAAAATGACATGTTTGGTGTTTTTCCCATTCGGATACACTTCTCCCAATGAATCCTTTTCCCAAAAGGTCATGAACTTGCACCTCTAACTCTCGCTGTTCCTTAGGCGCCATCCGCATAAGAGGCATAACGATAGGTCTAGCACCATCGACCAAATTGATTCTAAACTCAATCTCATGATGCGGCGGCAAGCCTTTGACTTCTTCAAAGGCATCCTCAAACTCATTAGCGATCCGCACTGATGACAAGTCTTCCTGTGGAATCACAGCGAGTATAAAAAGCTTAGAAGAGACCATCTTCAGGACTACATCGAATCAAAACACTTCGCCCTTCCATATCCCCGACTCTCACCTCAAGCTCCTCGCAATTAACTCTTACCGCATACCTCTTGAGCCAATCCATGCCCAAGATGATCCCAAACCCAGCGAAGTTCAAAACAAATCAATTCAACATAAGAGAGCAACCATGACTCGATAACACAAGACCATAACAAAGCATACAAAGAGTAGATGAACCTACACTGGATTAGTTACAATCAAAGGTGTCTTGCAATAGCAAGTCCTAAACCCATTCAGCCTACAGTCTTATTACTGGTAAAAGAAGGCGATTCTCTAGTACCAAACAGAACCCAAACAAACCCCACTGATAGAAAGCATATCTAAACTAACAAAATCTTCTACTAATTCTCATTAGAAATACAAAAGGAAATCGAAACAGCTTCCAAGACACATGCTTCCACCAGCTGCTTATTCTTCAAAAAATCAGGGAAATCCTTCTTCTCATGCCCAGGTTTCCCACACTTGAAACACTTCTTTTCAGCTTTCGGATTCTTGTAGTCTCGAGAGAAATGGCCTTTCTGCTGATAGTTGAAGAAAGTGTCATCCTTCTTAGGTTTCTTTTTTCGGCCATCATTTCCTTTCTGCTTCCTTTTCTTTTTCTGATTCGGCTTCCCCGTAGAATTGGTGCCAGTAAAAGTTTCTTCAAGAGGCTCATTTCTTCTTTTACCAGCTTTGTCCCAAGAAGCACTGATCCTTTCTTCTCCCTCCCTAAATCGACGTCGAATTTGCTCCAAAACTATACTTCTCTTCATCTCCTCTTCTTTATCAGTAGGAGCATAATCCCTTAATATCAAAGCTGAATCATCCCTAGGTACCTGGACAGGAACACCAACATCTTTCACGACTGCCTCTGGAGCGGGTACCTATCACATGATTGCTGCCACTAGGGCTTTGAACATAGCTAAGTAATCGGGTTGGTCTCTTCCCGATCCCCTCCAAGAATAGTCTCCTCCTTAGTAGTATTTCCCAAAGTTTGACGGCTCATTGTAAATCTAAAAAATAGAATGATTAGTCCACTTTTGAGAAAAACTACAATGGAGTTCAGGCTCTATTACACAATATACTAATATGTAGTATACATCCATCAGAAACCTACATATACACTTCTCATACATATTACGTCCTTGAACTTTGGCTAAAATCGTTAACCAGAGCTCTGATACCAAATGTGACGACCGCCCATAACCCCTGCACTTAGCAAAAGTAATAATACGCTAAAAGGTGTGCTAAGAAGCCATGGACGATCATCAAGGTACGTAAACATAGGCAGAACATATCGTAGAACTCACATCGCAATGATAAAATATAATAGAACATATACAACAGGTAGAAATAGTGAAGCATCACATAGCAGAAATCCAAACTTTCATATCATCCTGAAAATATCCATACAAATTTGGAATACACTTTAGAAGTCTGTACATGAAGCCTCATTACATAACCCTCAGAGAATGCATCAAATAGAACAACAGCGGAAACACCCAATATGTATAGTAGTAAAAAAAATACGCAAGCCTCTAGCTCGTCTTCGATCAGCAACTCCGTCCACTAAGATCTATTACCTACAACCTGCTACTCATTCTTTCCATCCACAACACCGTAGATGAACAACCCAAGGTAATAAGAGGAAACATAAAACCTTGAGTCAGACAATAGTCTTAGTGAGCGATAAAACAACTATTTAACATTATCAATGAAGTATATGAGAATAAGTAGATAAATAAACTAATCTACCAAAACACCAGATAAGAACTCAACCCCATCTTCCCCACATCGGACAGTGATAGCCTTTACAAACTAGCATTTCAACCATACATCCATGGAAATCAGAACAAACATTCATTCATGGCAATCGGAAGTAACCAAACAATAACAATCAGATCAACCAGTTATATCTTACGTAAACCATCCTAGACGAGATCGACATTCCCCAAGCATAAGCCCTAGAGGCCTAAACCAATATCAAACAAGCACCCAAGAAACATCTCCTTCGACGTCAGATAATCTATGTGGGACAGTACAAGCAAACAAACAACATTCATGTTTGAATCTGGCTATCACCGCCAATCCTGCTTTGAAACCATCGTAAATCGTATGACTGGTTAAACACCTTGCCATCAACTATCAAGAGCTAATGGCAACCCCGGTTCTAGCAAAAACTCCATATGCCTTTCAACGATACATATCTAGGCCTTTCAACGATACCCAGGGTACTCGACCATACAACCAGTCTTTTAGACGTCTCTATTGTACCCCTGCTTTGAGCCTGTTAGAACCTACGACAACGATAATCTCTAAGCCTTCAAAACATCTAGTCGTCAACACCTGCGATTATTCACAAGCTCAAAACACCCTTGGGCAACCATTATCCACCAACTCAAAACACCCTTGAGTTGTCTTCACATTCGTCGCATCTCCCCGATCAACGAATACTTCACATCACTTCTAACATTCCTCCTTGAATTCGCGTCGAAACTATAATCATCGTCGACTCAAAACAAGCTCTGTTTGGTCGATTCTGCATTCCATAGCATTTCCAGCTTTCTTTCCGTGAAAAACTAAGCACAATGTCAAAACTGCCTTTTACAGTGTTTCTGGAATGCTACCATATCTCTACGTCCAATTCTGGATCATTCTAGTGTGAAAAACTAAGCAAAACATCAAAACAACCTTTCACAGCGTTTCTGAAATGTTATCATATCTACTGATTCAATTCTGCATCAATCCGGTGTGAAAAGGTAAGTAAAACATCAAAGCAGTCTTTCACAGCGTTTCTGGAACACTATCATTGCTCCTGGGCGATCCATCCACCCTTATGGATCGTTTTTACTTAAAACACCATTTTATAGCATTTTGGATCGCTATCAATTCTCCTGGACGATCCATCCCTATGGATCGTTGTTGCAATCCATACCCTTTCTACAGTGTTTGTCAAAACGCTATCAAAAGCTGATGATCCATCCTCTTTACCAAACCAAGAAAAATGCCACAATCAACCACATATTCAAGGCCGATCCACACATTTTTGTCTTGTGCGATCCATGCTTGTCGTGTTCCCCAAGCCAGCCGATCCATCTACCTTCCACAACATTTCCCAAAAGCTGTAGATTCCGGTTTTTTTCCAGATTTTGCCAAAAAAATCAGCTTTTGCCAGATTCATCAAAACTTGCCCGATCCATCAATTTTTCACGCCGATTCTCCGATTTTCGGTCACCGATCCATACTAGGATTTGTGCTTGATCGATGACTTTCTATAGCATTTCCCAACACTATAGATTTCCAGATTTTTCTAGATTTTGATTTTTGGCCGATTCTTCCACTTTTTCTTGGTCGATCTACTCCTTTGCCACTGCTTGAACCTCGCAAAGCCTTAGCAATGTCGATCCATCATGGATCTTGACTGATCTACAAATTTTACTTTAATCCATGTCACTTGATCTTCCTCTTTATGGCCGATCTACCTTGTCTTGTTCTCCAAGCAATACTCCCTTAATCCGATCAACCATGTTTTCCAAGCCCGACTATATCCATCTTGAAATCTACACAATCTCGTTTTCAAACTCAACTTGATTTCTCCATTTGCAGTCATCAATTCAACAAACAAAACCGACAACAAATCATCAAACAATCATCACTCATGCAAACAACATTTATCATTGAAATTTGGTAAAAAAACTTATCGATTTAAGTTGCTAATTAGAACCTATGATGATTTGAGTTAAAACCATACTTACATCGATTAGATATATGCAAAAACAACTTGAAATGATGAACATGAGATCAAACAACCCATATACTTGATTGAATCCGAGCGAGAGATGCATATCACTCATCAAATCTTCAATCTAGCCCAAAATCGATGAAATATGAATCCAGACTATGAATATCTATCTTCAAACCTCTCGATTTGTTGACATCTATCGTCATTTGATGTAGATCTAGCTCCCTTTGATGTAGATCTTCAATCCCTACTCGTAGATCTAGAATCTTAATGGTGGAAAAGTGTATTTGTTTGAGCAAGGATCAATCACAAGCTCAACCAAATGAGAGAATGAAGAAGTAACCCCCTCTCCATGTCCCTAACCCCATATTATAGCCTCCCACCAGCCCACTAATGGGCCTCCTCAAATCAGCCCATTAATAGCTTAAAACCTGAACAGAAAATTATTTAGCAATACAACAGCGATTTCTCCCAAACCGCTGAACCAAATCTTTAATGTGACCACTCTACGAAATGGGAAACATCATTTCCTTCTCAATGAGCCCGACTTCAGCACTTGATTCGATCCCAGTCAAAAGTTATTCCGTGTACAAGACTAACAGGGGAAAAATGGTCACATAAAATTGGTAAAAATTATGGATATGTCTCACATCCCCATAAACAACATATTAAAATAACAGAATGATCCAACCGTTAGGGAATAAATAATAGATTTTACGATCCTTCGATACGTAAAATGTGGGTTGTTACATAACTCATGGAATTACTATATATTTGAGTATAGGTTGAAGAATATTGAGTTATATCTGAAGAGAGGTAGATTTTACTATGTCTTGATTCATCTCCTTGCTTGCAACAATCAAATGTCAAGAACTAACATCTATGCCTCAAGCTATATGCTTGTCTAGTGTGTCTTTGGCATGTTTGTATCGTGTATGTATTGTGTGAATTGGATTGATGGGTGTGAACATTCCATTTCATGAGTTTTGAATTCGATTATATATGAATTCTAGTATACATCTTTGTGCGTATGTATGTTTGTGTTTTCAAGTTGTTTCGCCAAGCTTTGAAGCCTCGTTTTCCCTCGAGTAGTGTTATAAGCCTTCAAGTGTCGTCCAAAATAGATATGAGCTCGCTGCTTGGGAAAACAAGTACCCAGGGAAATATTCAGACGTCTGAATATATATTTCAGGTGTCTGACTTGCTACTGATATTATAGAAATTATGCATATGTATTTTAGACGGTTGAATGGATATTTCATACGTTTGAAAACAGATTCAAACGGCTGATTTATTCCATTCAGATGTTAAAACTCAAAGCAGAAATATGGTTTCTGTTATTTCAATTATGACGTCTGAATTATAATTTCAAACGGGTGAATAGTTAAAAAAATAAATCATATCTTGCCAAAGCTTATGAAATTTCAACTTTTATCGATTCCTTTTTCTTCGGATTGAAAACTTTTGTTATTTCTAAGTTAATGATCTCTTTTCTGCATTTTTTAATTATTAGTTACATATAGATTTCTTTAATCTATGCTCTTGAGATTTAAATTTACGTATAATGATGTGAATTATGAGTTAGAATGTTATTACGATCAATATTATACGAGAATTGCCACTTCAAATTATAAAGGGTTTTTATATTATTAGTAAATACCAAAACGATTTCCAATCCTACTTCATTACACGAAGTTAATTTCTAAACCGTTTTTCAATCTACTAGTATGTATTGATATAATTTTTCTCTCTCACTCGTATGATAAATCCAATTAAATGTCTTAGTAAAAACAAGGACTATGAACCCTTACGTTTGTTTCGATGGTTAGTTCTTGGACTCGTTTGATTGAAAACTGTGGCAATAATCGTCTTATGTTCTTAGTATATTATACAACTCGTTCATAACCCTTCAAGTAGAGCGAGGGGTTATGGGACATATAACTCAACTCTTACAATTAATAGCTTGGAGTAATTTACACTATCTGGGATCAATTATGATCTTTTCATGATTTTATGCATTTTGGTGATCTTGGGGGTCATCTTGAGTAACTTCGGTTCAATCCTAACGGGGGTCGCGACCTGCGGTCTTCGGACCATCCGAGGAGCTTCTGCCCAAAATTATAGGCTAGCTACCTAGAGATTGCGTCTCATCTTTGATACACGTGTTGGTGAGTCTATGGGCTCCTGTCTTATGTCAGGCCTCCCCCTCTTTGTGGTTTTCTGGATTTCTAATTTCTTGATTTTTGGAATTCTCAATTTTATTGATACTACGTTATCAATTTGAGTTTTATCGATACTATGTTATCAGTTTGAGTTTATTGATACTGAGATATCAATCTGGGTTTCATTTATATTGAATTATAAATTTCATGTTGATTTGATATGTTGTTATCATTTCCTGTGAGTAGCTATATAATTATGACTAAGATATTCTTTTATAGCTCTGATGTAAATCTTGAGATGTATTATAGGCTTTTTTGAGTCTCGCTCTTGTGTGCATGACACTGTTATTGTTGCTTATATCTCTATTTTTATTTTTACCTCTTATTATATCCCAGTTTATGAGATAAGTACAAATAGACTGATTCGTTTATTGTTTATTTCTTATAAGTAATACTCGGGTCAGACCAAGGTGTTGTGGGTGCTTCCAGATGACTTCTAGCAGGATCCCGTTCTTGACTTTTGGCTTACTACACTATAATTGCAGTTTTTGTTGATATGTATACGAGATAGTGACTTCTTATGTATAATATTCTTATGGATAACACTTGTATCCATTCTTATGTTGTATAGTGGATCTTGTCTGACCACTATCTTTGTGTATACACTTGTGTGTTTTATTCATATTTATTTCTGCCTTAGTGATGTGAATATCTGTGTCCGACTCTGATTATATTTTCATGTATTTTATATTTTACCGAATTATATATAGCCACCGTGTAGTGGATTTGAACTTGAATTGGACGTGCCAGATTTCCACTTGAGAATTGAAAAGTAAGACCACATTATTCGACATACTTAACCCTCGTTCAAAGCTAATATACAGACAATAACTCCTCAACAGCCTCATTCTTCGGGTTAGTTGACATCATTACTTGTAATGACCTTGGCTAACGCGAGTATAGAGGTGGGGGCGTTACACTTAGTTTTTAAAAGCATAACTCACATGCAAAACATATGTCATGATCATGCGCGAAATACATTCTATAACGCTCATATCAATAAAATGAAATATCGCGGCTATTCGTCTTTAGAATACACATAAAAAAATTGCAAAGGCTTGAGAGCAAAGGAAACTATACTCATCTTCAACACACACACACATTCTCTCTCTCTCTCTCTCTCTCTCTCTCTCTCTCTCTCTCTCTCTCTCTCTCTCTCTCTCGGTCTGACATCAACTTACCAAAATACTCTAAATATTAAATTGTTATTTCGTGTAATCTTTCCAATAAACTAGAGATAAAATTTTCTTACAATCGCATTAAACACGTTCAAACATCTTTCCTCTAATATCCCTTAGAATTGGATTTAATAATTACACTTTCTTTACAAATTCAAATTGTCCTTAACCAAATAATAACAAATTTTAAAATTAATTACAAATAGGATCTAATAGACTACTTTTACAAAATCCTTCTTCACTAACTAATAATACATATAAAATATAAAATTAATTGAAAATGACATTAAAATTTGGACATAAATATTCAAACTAACAACACATATTTTCAATGAAAAAATATAGCTAAATATTCGTTTGAACCATTTCTTTTTAAATATGTTAAACTAAACATATATAATTTGTAAAAAACAATACAGGTGCAATTTGCGAAACGTATGTCATGATTATGCGTAAAGCGCATGCCGCAACACCACAGTGTACCCGTTTCGGTTGCATTTTTATTAGGCCTGCATGTTTCAACCTTGATCCACTTATGCTGAAGGCCTTTTGCAAAATGGATGGCTGGGTGTTTTCGAAAAGATAAAAGAAATTAAAAAGGAGAGACTAAAATGGTCTCCTCTATTCTCCTTCAACCTTTTTGCTCTGCATATCAATCATCTTTTCCTCGTTTATCCAAATTTCACTTGACCCATGGCTTTCTTTCTAGCAAATTTGTACACTTTTACACAAAAGCCCATTTACTTAGGATTCAAAAGGATAGAAAAGCAAACTTCTCTTGCTTTTACAAAAAGAAAGAGCAGTTGGATGCTAGCCCGACTGAAAAGGTACGAAATTTCGAATTTTATTCGTTTTTTTAATGTTGTGTTACTACGTAATGATAGATATTTATCCTTTTGTTACTGCCAAGTCTTCATACATTAAAATGTCCTAATTGTAAAAAGAGTGTTCCAATCTTGCAGTATTGGGATGATTTAAAGATAATAGCAGCTTTCTAATTTGAATTTAGATACTCAAAATTTGGATTGGAGTACCAATTACGATGAAGTTTCGATTTTAATTTCCAATTTACGCAGGGTTTATCTGTAAAATGGCCCGTTCTTGAGAGGTGGAATGTACCTTGGCAGTGGCAAACTATTTTTCTGACCATGGTTGCATGTGGTGGAAGGTAAGTAGCATCGTTGGATGTTATACTGTTCATACTACTCACAGAATTTAAAACAAATTTCTACCTTCAATGGTAAAAGTTCATTAGAGCATCTCCAACCATCACTTACAAATTACATTTTGTAATATATACACTATAAATCCTCTCCGACAGAGTAACATATCTCAATTGGTTACATTTGGGGCAATTTTGGTTAAATATTTGTGCGCCTGTTGAACAAATTCCTAGGGCTTGGGCGTCTGTTCATCGTATGCCCAAGGCTTGGGCTTTAACCAATTAACTCACCACCGATTGATGTTAGAACTCGGGCGCCTGTTTAACAGGCTCCTGCTTTGTCTGCTGTTGGGGCTAAAGCCCGGTTACATTTTATGAGTGTGAGAAATGTAATATATACAGCGATTTTTGTTGGTGATGCTCTTAGGAGCTAAATCGTCCCATAGATACAAAATTATACTCTTTGAAATTATTTTCCTATGCCCTCGAATTCCTTTCAAAAATAGCCAGTAAGTTCAATAAAATATGTTGAATACTTTTGTAATACACTGAAGTTCCTAAAAAATCAAATTGGTTAGGAACCACGTACCCAAACTATTTATTTTTTCGAGCTACTTCTCTATATGAGAGTTTGGTAATATCTGTTTTGTACTGACTTACAAGTTGGGTTTTTAGTGTTAATTAGAAGTAACAAATGATAGCTTATGACTTTAGATCTTTAATTCTGGTAAGTTCCTAAAAAACTTGTAGGTTGTGGCAGCTTGTTGACAGGGTAGGTTACATGTAGACAACTCTTTTATGCTGTTGAGACTTGAGACAATACGATGTTATATGCCACATATCAACCTCTCAACATGTTCATTGAACCTATAAATAGGTTCAAGTGTTCAGCACTTAAACATGCTTTTTGGCTGTGATAGAATGGCTGGTAATCTACTACTTCTGATCCAACAACTAAGAAAATACATGAAATTTTAACGCCTGCCATCTTAAATGCTAACCTCAATCTTCATCCCAGATTACTTAAGTCAAAAAACTTAAATCAAGTTAAATTCTCCGTTGATTGTTCTCAAGTTTTTTCAGGGTCATTCCATCAGCTTTGATAAAATTGATTTTGTAATTGGATATATTTTTAATTGTTTTATGTGAAGTAATAAAGTGTATTGCAACCGTGCATCACATAGATTGAAGTTGGTAGATATTATTTTCGGTTTCTATTTTGGTTATTGGCTGAACTGTTTGTCATTTAACTTCATTTCTTCAGACCATGTTCCGGTAGTGTAATTTGTCAAAGCAGTTACCAAACATAACCTACAGTGAGGGAAATATGTATCCATATTTTGATAATGAAGTTTCTGTAGACAGTCTTGTTTTAACAGGACTGGTTGAAGCATCAGCATTGCAGTATTTTGGTTTACAGGGTGAAGATTTGAGTTTAGATCAGAAGGCGGAAGTTCTTTTTGTTGGCCAGTTGTAAGAAATGTGAAGATTTCAAGGACCTTATATATTTAGTATTACTGATGGATATCTGATGCAAATCTATTACTTGTTTCATCTCTTTTCAGTAGTGTTACTGCTGTCGTATTAGGAATTATATATGGCATCACCAACGCCTTTCAGCCATTGCCCGAAGATCTTTTTCGTTATGGTTGGTATCTTTTCTTTTTTCCTTTTTTCTTAGCATTAAATTAAAGGGAAAGGGGAAAAAGGCGTTCAAGCCTAAAATGCCGGTTATCTCGTTAATGTTAGCCTAGCATATAACTTAAAAAGAAATTATATATACCTTGTTTGATATGGTTTGTGAATGTAGCTTCTAAAACATTCATGTTTCAAATATTTACGTACACTACTGAAAAGTATTCAGTGGATGTTTATGTATTGGCATCTTAATTCAGTTACTGCCAAGTTTTTAAAATTGGTTAGGTGGACGTTAGCAGTAAACATGGACTAGAAATTAATCATCTAGATGATGAGTAATCAAAGCAAGGCAGTTTTGATAAACTAATGTGCTTTCAATAGAAGTTTAGTATTTACTATTTAGCTTACTACTAATTGACCCAAATCGAAAATTCGAGGTTTGGATGGGTTTAGGAGTAGCAAGACCATCCAAAACAAGCATGTAGATGTTTATATATGACATAACACCTCAGATAGTGCATAAGCAATGCCTAGATACTCATTTAGATTCTTAGATGAGACAATAAACCTTGCCAATGCAAGTCTAGGAGGATGGCTAAGCAGTAAGGCTCATCTAGCAACTAGGCGAAGCCTAGGCATTGGCCTAGAAGGATTTTAAAATAGAGGTTACTGCTTATGAACATCTGATTAAACTTTAGAGAGCTTGCTGTGTTACTTCTCTGGAACTATCCCAAAGTTCATTGACATTTGTTGGAAACAACATAATCCAAAAATAGTGAAACTGACCCACTTTATGTATATTGTAAAATTCAGAACTGAAAGCACCTTTTGATCTTAGAAGAGGCTGGCTTCTATGGGCTGGAATTGGTCTTGTAGGCGCAGTCATCACTGTATCATTAGCTGGTGTTGCCTTGACTGCTTTTAGCGATAACCCACCACAAAGAGATGTAAGCAAGAACCTTTCATGGAACTTATGGATTAAAACTGTTGCAATGGCATAACTGTGATGATGTCTTTTTAGGGTCCTCCTTTCTCAAACCATGATTTTGTCTGTTAGAGCATGAGGCTGATGTTTCTGTTGTGCTAAACCTTTTTTTTTCTTCCCTCCTGTTCTTTTCGACTTAACAATAGGCTGATGTATCAGTCTGCTGAAGAAGTTAAAGTGGCTATGGATAATACTGAATTTCACACACAATAGGCTGATTTTGGACCCATTTCACCAAAATTAGTTTCCATTATTTTTTAAACAACGATTTACCTATATTAGGCCATTTTTTTTTCAGCAAAATAAATAACTAACAATTAAAAAAACAAAAGTTAAGCTGATAGTGCCAATGAAATCGCTTTTATTATAAATAAATGCGTAAACGTGCAGCTTATAATATAATATGCAAAGTTGCGATCTACTGAATTTTGGGTCACTGTTCATTAGGTTACCCTAATAATATTAGAGCTTAAACAGTTAAATGAGCTCTCTGCTACCAATATATTTCATGTTAATATTTTTGACTATATTTTCTTTGTTTCAGACTGATGCCCTTATACGTTTGTTGCCATTGATCGGTTCATCTAGCATCAGGTACCTTAAAAATGAAATAGCAATTTATAAACATTCTGATGTCATCTAAATTTCTTCTCTTGTTGCAATACGCTAGCACTGCATGTTTAGTAGGTGTAACTGGAGTTTTAGCACCAGTTCTTGAGGAAACCGTGTTCCGAGGATTTTTAATGGCTTCACTGACTAAGTGGTATGATTACTTCCCATTTGAGACCTACGTTGCCTTTTCAATGTTTTTAGTAGTTTATATCTTATATTTGCTATACATATTACATTTTAAAGTTTATGTTCATTATGCAGGGTGCCAACACCAATTTCTATCGCTATTAGTGCTGCATTGTTCGCTTTTGCTCATCTAACGCCTGGACAATTTCCACAGCTCTTCATATTAGGTAATCAATGTTTTATTTTTAATTTCCAACTTAGCTAGTGTCACTAAGGTATTGTTTCCTTGTCTTTCAGCATCTCATATGTTTTTGAAACAGGAACTGCTTTGGGTCTTTCATACGCTCAGACTCGTAATCTGATGACTCCCATCACTATCCATGCTTTCTGGAATTCTGGTGTGATTCTACTGCTAACTTTTCTGCAGGTTTATGCTGTTCTACAGATCTTTATATTGTTTTCATACATAGCTTTCTTTTAATTTCTAGCTTAAACCTTTGCTTGGTTATAGTATGATAGTGTGATTTCCTTTTCTTTTGTTATTTGCAGCTTCAGGGGTATGATATCAGGGAGCTATTGCAGGGGTCTTGAAGCTTTACCAAACTTAAACTTCATGTTCTGTTAAGTCACTCCTCAGTTGAGTTTTATATTATTTCAAACTGAGGTAAAACCAAATTCTGCACTTCTGGTCGGATTCTCATTGTGGCTGATTAGTGTGATCTGAATGTTACAGGCATGTTTGAATTTATCCCGGAACAACATTACAGTGATAAATAAATCAAAGATGTAAATGGGAATGGTTTACCATGTAATATAGAAAATCATTTGCAGATAAACAGAAAAGATGTTATTTTAAAGATTTTTTTTTTTTTTTTGATTTGGCCACCTTTAGAAAACTAATCACTGAATTAGCCTGGTTTTAAAACTTATTACGGTCATAGCCTGATTTTGGCCTTGAAGGCAAAAACAATTATTTTATACTAGCGTCATTCGAGATGGCGCAATACAATTTTTTTATTTTGTGCGACATCACAGATGGAGCATCTTGCGACATTTCAAATGGAGCACAACTTTTTTATTTTGTGCGTCATCTCAAATGGAGCATCTTGCGCCATCTCAAATAAAGCAAATAAAAATAACTGTTTTGGCTGATGTGACCAAAACCAGGTTATGGCCGTAATAAGTTTTAAAACTAGACTATTTCAATATTAAATTTTTAAAAGGTGGCCAAATCGGAAAAAAAAAAATCCTATTTTAAAAGAAGTTATTGAATGCTATAACCCTGCACTCTTGGAAGTCGGTAAGCTTTTTTTTTCTCTTTTTTTCTTCATCAGCAGCTATACCTAGGTTGTGCTTTTTCTACTGATTACAAGGCACAAAATATTTGTAAGGTTTTTGATCATCGGAGAAGGGGGGAAGATTACCTGATCCCTCATTGTCTGCACAATTGAAAACTAGAAAAGAGTTTGAATTTTATTTAATTGTAGAATATGATGTAATATTTTGATACAACGTAGAACAGCTAATACTAGAAGTATGTGTAGAGCGGAAATATAAAAACTTGCTGTAAATAAAAAATTAGGCCTCGACCCAATATAAACTTGGCCCATATCTCCAATGATGTAATACCCGAATAATGTAAAACCGGGTAATGTTTCCTATGCGCTGATATCCTCCCTCAACCCATTCTAGGTTTTCTTCACTCCCCTCAGTATGCCGCCATTGTTAACTCTGAGCTCCTCCATCAATTTGACAATTTTTTTATTCGAGAGGGCTTTCGTGAGTATGTCAGCTCGTTGATAGAAATGAAGATCGATTTCTAAATGATTCATTCGAGAGTGTTGTATGGGGTTGAGAGATAGGGAAACAATACTCTTGTTGTCACACCAAACAACTGGTTTTCTTCTAGATGCAAATCCTAGTTTCTCCATCAACGATTTGATCCATGAGATCTCCGCAGTAGTGCTTGCGAGAGCTCTATATTCTGTCTTTGTGTTGGATCTTGAAGTGGTCGATTGCTTTTTTGTGCACCATGAGATGATGTTAGTACCTAGATAAACGCAGTAACTGGATACAGATCTTCTACCATCCATGTCGTTTGCCCAATCTGTATCACTGAACCCTTGCAAGTTTAGCTCTTTATCTGATTTTAAACTGATCCCATAGTGTTTTGTTCCTTATAAGTATCTTAGTACTCTTTTAACTGTTGTTCAATGTCCAGATAAGGGATTTTGCATATACTGACTAAGTTTATTAACGTTGTAGCATATATCTAAGCGTGTAACAGTAGCATATTTAATGCTCCAATTATGCTCCTGTACTGCTTTGCATTTTCAATTGCTTCTCCCTTGATTTTGGAAAGTTGTAGGTTACTGGTCATTGGTGTTGATAATTGCTTGGCTTGATGCATGTTGGCTCTATGTAATATTTTTGAAACATTACTCTGTTGAGATAAAAATAATTCACTGTCACTTCTCCTGTTGATTTGTATTCCAAGGAAATAACTTAGCTCACCCAAGTCTTTGATAGCAAAGCTTTATCATGTATTTGTATAAAATTGTTAGCTTCTTCATTGTTATCCCCAGTTATTAGCATATCTTCCACATATACAAGGATAAAAATGGTTCCATGATTGCTCTTCTTCATGTATAATGAGTTGTCAGACTTTGCTTGTGTGAATCATATATTAGATAAAGTTAATTTGAGCGTCTCATACCATGCCCTCGAGACCTGTTTCAATCCATATATAGCTTTATGTAGCTTTGTGTAGTTTGCATACTTGTTTTTCACTGCTATTAGATTCTTAACCTTCTGGTTGCTGCATGTACACTTCTTCAGTTAATTCTCCATTGAGAAAGGCATTGTTGACATCTAGCTGCTTTATATTTCATCCTTTACATAAAGCAATGGTCAAAATTATCCTAATTGTTGTGGGCTTCATCACTGGTAAGAAAGTTTCATTGAAGTCGAAGCTAAACTGTTTTGCATAACCTTTGGCAATAAGTCTGGCTTTGTACTTATCCACAGGTCCATCTGTCTTTCTCTTTATTTTATAGGTCCATCTGCAACCTATAATATTCTTATGAGTAGGGGGTGTGACTAGGTTCCAGGTTCAATTTTTCATGAGGGCTTCATATTCTATGTCCATAGCTTTTTTCCCTTTGTCTGATTTGATTGCTTAGGTAAAATTGATTGGTTCAGTTTCATTCACTAAAACATTGTACAATTTGAGCTTAAAAATACCACTTTTAGATCTTGTAGTCATGTGATGTTCAGTGTGAAATTGTTGTGTCTGGTGTTGAACCATAGGATTGTCATCTGAAGTGTCTGCACTGTTGTTGCCTTTTATGCCTCTGCTTTCATGTTTGTTTTTTGAACTGTAGTCAAGTTCATTTATGGATACAATGGCTTGTTTACTTGAATCAGCTTGTTGCTCCTCACTATTTGCATTATTTTGACTTTATTACTCCTCACTAGTGTTGTTTGCAAGTTATTCTGTAATCAGAGGCATGATTAAGGCATTTGTGGTTGAGTTTTGCCCATTTTCTTCCCTGATTGTTTGTTTCGTGCAAGTGGAAACACATTTTCATCAAAAGCTACGTGTCTTGAGATAAACACTCTTTCATTTTTATCTAAGCATTTGTAGCCCTTCTGATTTTGAGCATAACCAATGAATGTGTGTAACGTCCCAAATTTTTGAACGTTAATTAAGAATATTTAAATTTGTTTTGAATATTAATTTGGCAATATAATTCGATTTTATATCGAACTCATTAATCCAAAATGGAGTTCGAATATATAAATTTATAAATTAATTAAAACGAGCTCGTAACGTCGCGGTAATTCGTGATTTATGATTTAAACTTTAATTGAATATACATGATCCGATATAAGTCGGATTTCGGTGAAACAAGAGACGTTAGAATTTATTTGATAATAATTTTATAATGAAAGAGAAAATGGAGATTTCATATTATAGATTGCAAATTATGTTCAATTCAAAATTTCAAATAGTCGCTATGAAATCGTTTATAAACGATAACGTTTATTTTAATAAATATAAAGATTTTTATATAGATTTGAATACCTTTTAACCCAAATTTCCGAATATTAAATCTATACGGGTTGGACGTGAAGCTATATGTTATTCCATAAATGATGATAATAATTTATTATCGTTAAAATGTATTGTTTTGAAATTTAAAATTAATTTATTGATATTATATAGGCCTTAAAAATATATTGTTTTACAAACAACCTCCGTTTTTGACCAAACAAGTTTTATTGGAATACGTATAACAAATTATTGCAGAATTTCTAGTTTGAAGCAGATGGGAGTTGTTTTATCCGTGTGCAAAAAATTAAAGTGAATCGATAAATTAAAATAACACCGTTTTTGCAAATAGAGTCCGTTTTTAACGAAATTTATTTATTAGGATAGAAATGTCGAAATGTAGCAATGCATCTATTTTCAGTGTGGCTGGAAGCTGTGTGCGACAGTGCGAATATAAGACCGTTTAATGACCATTAGCGATAAGATTTAATGACAGCTATATATTGGTCGTACCATGTATAATCAAATTAGAAATTAAATAAAAATACGCTATCCTTATGCAAACACATATCAAACCCAAACAAAAATTAACATTTGTCCAAACTGTATACCGTAGGAGTATAAACCATCTCATGTTCCTTTTCATATGCTGGTACCCTAAAACATTTCATTTCATTGTCTGATATCCATCACACCTTTTCAGCCAACAAATTTTGAACGCGCAGCGCATACAACATTTCCTTCAGCCGACCTAATTGTCTGCTAATCTATCCTATGCGTGAAAGACTTTATTCTTATCTTCTTGTTTGTTCTCTTATAAATAGCTGCTCATCCTCATTTCATTGTTTCGTCTCAGCAAGTCATTCATTTACAGAAACTAAAATTTGCTGAACAATTTCCCCCTCTGTGATAATACGCAAGCCTCAGGAATACCATATATAAACATGCGAGCCCCTTACCTAATGAAATCCAAGCTCATCTCTGCCAAAATATAAAATAGGAAACCCAAACAAACAAACAAACAAACTAAGGGTGGCCTGTTGTTAGAGAAGCACGATTGTTTGCATGGAGGAGCGACATTTGAGTGAGAGCAAACGGAGGGGAGTTGGAGCTCTGGTGATGAAGATGCCATGCAACATAAGTTATTGTGGAAAGCATGGGGTGCGTACGTTTGTTGGGTGACGTTTGTGTGAGGGAGGATGACCGCCAAAGCTCAGGCGAGGTGGCAGAGTGGCGTGGTGCGGGAAAAGTGGCGCAGTGGTCTAATGAAGTGATGCAGGGAAGGAAGCTTTGTGCGTGAGTCCTGTGAGCTATATGTAGGGCGGTCTCCAGTACGTGAAATAAGAGGTAAGAAATGATGGTTTTTGTTCTAAGTTTTGTGAAGGAGAGAGGGAGTATAGGTGAGAAGAAGAGGGCGACAAAGGGTGGAGCTATGGGCGAGATGGTAGAGGACTAGGGCGTGGATCGATGGTGCAGCAGGACATGGAGTGGGTTGCCAGAGTTGATGGTGCCGTGGTGAACCGTGGACGGGAAAGATGGGTTACTGTGTGGGGTGGTTATGGATATATGGATGTGGAAGGTAAGTGTGGTGTAACAACCTGGAATTTCTGAACCAATTTAATTTTTTTATTTTAGCTATTTTAATGGATTTTGATTATTTAAAATGATTTATTTTAAATAATAACGACTAAAAATTTATTTTAATCGAAGTTAGAACGAATAAATTTATTTTAATTATAAAACGAGCCTGAAATGGCGCGGCAGTTTGAAAATTCGATTTTAAACTTTAACTGAATATACAGAATTCAAAATAGATCGGATTTCAGTGAAACCAGAAATATTTGAATCTGTTTAATTATATCTTTCTAATGAATGTGAAAAATCCAGATTTCATAACAAGAATTGAAAATTATGCCCAATTTAAAATTCAAAATAGTCTTTATGGAATTTATATATATATTAATATAATATATAACCCTTAAAAATAGCCATTTTGCAAACGACCTTCGTTTTCGATGAAACCACTTTTGTTGGATCCGGAATGTCAAATTATTGCTATATTCCAATTTTCATAATTTTTGGAATTAATATGTGAGCGTGGGAAAAGAAAACGCGTTTGGTACTTTCAGTTTGAATTTAATCGACTGGAAAATGACCGTTTTTCAAATGGTCTCCAAATTCGATAAAATTAGTTTTGTTAGGACCGTATCGTCAAAACATAACTACATTTATTTTTTGGGAATTTTTGAGTCTGTATATGGTTCCGGTAAACTAAAATGTACGTTGAAATCAATTTTGAACGTTATATTAATTTATATTTTAATTTTGATGAAAATTGATCGTAACAGTCGAACTGTCTTACGGAACATATCCCATTGTGTTCTAAATGGGGGTATTACGCTAGAGGCGACAGTCGTTGGGTTCGATTTGGAGTTCGAATGAAAAAGGAAACTTTTTGGAATTTTAAAATAATTAAAATTTATATATTATAACCCCCTCCTTTCTCTCCTCGTTCAAATTGAAAAAAAAGAGGCCGACAGAACCCTAGCTCCTCCAGCCACCGCCTCACTACTGCGACCCCCCCACCACCTCCGACGATCACGCCGCTCCCTCCTATCCTCCTTCCCCTCTCCTCCTTCTTCGATAAAAACCACACCGCCCCCAAATCAGTCGCCATGGCCCACCTCCGACCACTACTGACCCACCGCACGCCCCTGCCACCACCAGCAGCCCATTCCGCAGCCACCTAACCCCGACCGTGGGAACCCCCATTCGCAAATAACCCATTTTTATAATTTTCAGTTTTTGCATTAAACACCCTGAGCTTACACATCACATAACTTCCAAATCGAGCCACTATGGCCAAAACTCCACGGTACCAAAATCGAAGAGCACGATTTTCTCTTCGATTCGAGTATATGGAAGTCAAATTTTGGATTGTGGAGTTGTTCAGAAAACACGTCCAAAGTCTGCTGTCCAAATACTGTTTTTGCGATTTCTGGCGAAATGGACCAATTTCAGAAGAAATCTCTTCGATTTGAGTATAGGGTGTGAAGATTGGAGCTCGTTTGCAAATTCTGGGATCAGAACAGCGAATCAGAACTTCAGAAAAGCACGGCGCAGTGGATCCCAATGTGAGAACTCCTTCTCACACTAATTATTTTTCAGTTAAAAATATACTAGGATGCAGACGGGGCTTAGAAGCTCCAAACACAATTTATTGTACAAACGATGTTGTTTGATTTGGATTGTATTGTGGAAATTTGGATATTGATTGATTGATTTGTTTGGATTTGATTTGGATGTGAATTGGATTGTGTATGGCGCGAGCCAGTATCAAGAGAGGGGTAAGGCTAGACATTACTCCACTTTTAATATCGCGCCGTTATACTGTCGAAATTTTCTGAAATAAATATTTATTCATTATAAATATAATTTTTAATGTGTATATGAACTATTAAAAATATCCATATGTTGAATAAAATGTTTGAACAATAAAAATATTATTTTTATTGAATGTATGAACTATTAAAAATATTCATCTGTTGAAATAAATATTTTATCGTTAAAAATATAATTTTTAACGTATATATGAACGGCATAAAATTCGCCTGAAATGAAAATAAATATTCATTTACAAATCGGACGATTTGTTTATGTACACCCATTTAATTGATATTTATTGGGACGATAAATTTTACACATTGTCCAACTGCACAAATAATATTCAGTACTTGTTGGTTGAAACCTCACACGGGTATTGAGATAATATTTGACGTACGCTAATACCAATTGTTTAGTTGTATGTCAATCGATTGGTTGACAAACTATTGTAAGCATTAATTATTTATATTTAATGCTTATGCAGTTGTGTAATGCACTCTGGATGATGGATTATTGTTTATCATTGTCGTTATATACATGTGTTGTATGAAATCCATATAAATAACATTATATGGTAATTGACTATATCTGATTCCAATTCAGAAAGAACAAATATTTTAAAATAACAAATATTTTAAAATAACGAATATTTTAAAATAATATTCAGTAATGGATTAAAATGTGAATTTGATGTCCGATTTTGGATGGACACAAGAATATTGAAATATATGAAGCCGTGTTGATTAGATTTGCGCTATTTTAATGCGAACGATATTTATATCAATTTTATTCATTTTTATAATGAATATCGAAAAGGAAATTATTTCAAAATCTGATATTTTGAAAATATTATCATTTAAATATTATAATGATAAAGAGTATTCAATTTTGATTTAAAATTGAAATGAAAGTGGGAATCGATTTTAAAACAAATTTATAAAAACGTTTTGAGCGAAAAATATATTATATATATAATATAGTGGCTGGAATAGAATGCGCCACGCAGCGACCGTTCGCGAATTTCGACCATTGACTTCGAATTGACATTTCAGGAGATCCGACCGTCGGATTCTCCTAAAACCGGAACCGTTGGGTTCGTATCGAAAAGAACTTTCCAAATAATAATAGAGATTTGAAATCTAACGGTTGGATTTGGAATTATGTCCAAACCAAATTTGGAAAATGTCACTGTAAGTGCAGTTCGATGACCGTTTATGGAAATCGACTGAAAGGGCCTTAATAAAATTATTAAAAATATTAATAATTTGTGCAAAATCATAATAAATGATTTGGAAAGAATTTGGATGAAAAATTCCACGTTTGTAAAGATAAAAATATATTTTTATTAAAATGAACTAGTTATTAACTAGATTTATAAAGGGTTTTGATATAACCAGAATTTTCCAATATATGAATTGGAATGGATTTGAATAGAAATAATCTCCGGGATATTTCAATATTGGATTCCGTGACTATACGGGTATTGTGGAAGAATTTGGAAGATATATATATATATATATCGTTATTCCCCATACGATATGTGTTGGTTTCAGAATTTGATATTGAATGTAAGCCGATATAATTTCTATTTAGAGCCTTGTATTTAATATCAAATTGGATTTTGGGTTTGTCGTGAATGGTGTCTTCAATAACACTGTTCTTAAACCCCGTTTGAAAAGAATAAATCTTTTAATTAATATTATTAGAGTTTCCAGTTATAATTAGTAATTGGAATAAAATGGAATGTGAATTGGGTTTATTGTGAACTGTGTTTTTAACGACATTCGTTCTTTAACCCATTAACAGTGAAATGTGATTTGGAATTTATAAATCTTTTTGTTAAGATTTAATGGAAATTTTCCAAAGTAAACTTTTCCAATTTAATAAAATAAATTGGGATTAAATGGAATTCGATTTGCTAATATTCGAAGTGAGCTTGTAACACCCCGTAATTTGAACATAAAAACTCACAAATTAAAGTATACTTAATTAAGTGAAATGGGTTGCGCAGAGAAATATATATATATTGAAATATATATATATATATATATAATTGAAAATTAAATAAATAAATATGCAAAAATGTTCAAAACAGCGAATTGGGAGAGGGGAATAACCGAACCGGCCGATTTTTGAGGTCGACCCAAGCCCGCTGGGTCGACTAGGGGTTAATCCAGGGTGTTTGGCTGTCAACCCGTGGGCCGATTCGCTCAAATGCAGATTTTGCATTTGAATGGTTCTCATGGTTCAGCTTTAATCTAAAGGCCCTAGATGGTTCCTACACTTGACTTCTTCTCCAAGACATGCTTTGATGGCTTGGATTGAATCTAGGGTTAATCCTATGGCTAATACTATCCTAATCCTCTATAAAAAGACCCCTAAACCTAGCCTAAATCACCATTATTCATTCCTACAACTAAACTATGCCAAATTTGTTCCTCTCATGGCCTCCACTCTCATGCTAAAATTCCTTAGTTTATTTCTATGAGAGATTTTGAGTGCATACAAGTGTTTTCAAGCTTGTATGAGTGTTCTTAGTTTGCATTCAAGTCAAGTTGCAACATTTCTATTTCAAAGCAAGGGTTTTTATTGATTTGGCTCAAGGGTTTTCATTGGGAGCTTTCATATTTGGGTCTTTTTGGTGATTGCATAAGGGCTTCGTCTCAATCTTTATAATAACTATTTATTTGTGTCTTCATAGCATTGTAAGCCCTTTTCTACTTTCTTTCTTTGAACTCTAAAGTTAAATGAATGATGCAAGTTTGGTTGATCATTATATGCAAGTTTGGTTGATCATTATGCAAGTTATGTATGACACATGTTGCCATGTTATGCAAGTTGAGTTGATCATGTTATGCAAGTTTGGGTTGATCATGTTATCATGTTATGCAAGTTTGAGTTGATCATGTTATCATGTTATGCAAGTTAGACTTGAGTTTGTGAGCTTAAAGCTTCAAGCTTTATGTTAAAGGTTGCATTTTGGCAACATGGAAGTTATCATATCCCTTATGATAACTTGCATGTGAGGCTAAATGCGAACTTCTAGCAACTTCTACATGTCATTCATCACCATGTATCACTTATATGCTAAGTTTGGTTTTATGCATGCTTTTGAAGCCTAATAATGCAATATGCAAGTATATGAACATATGTACATTTCATATGCCACCATGTTAAACTTGTGGCTTCAACACCTTTTTGTCATGATTATGCCAAGTTCCCTATTTTATCCTTTATGCATTGTTGCGATTATGTAAACGATGGGATTACGTTGGGGTTGGGTAACATTATGACATAAACATGGTTTTTATAACATGACATGATATGTTAACTTGTAATTATGTTTTGGAAACATAATGGACATGACACTTAGAAAATATGAGAGTGGCCAACTCGAGGTTGGGTTGAGTTTGTAGCATAAATCTACCCGGACCCGCCCGGCTTAACTAGTGGCTACAAACAATAGGACCCAATGTGAGAAGTTGGTCATGTTGTGCTCGAACCCGAGGTTAGACCTAGTTGTGGTGTAAAGCTACCCGGACCCGCCCGGCTTAACTAGTAACCACAACAAAGTCTAATGTGAGAGGTTAAAGCGCATTAAGTTAATTAATGCCTCCTGATTAGGGTTAAGTCATGGTCCACTTAATACTTAACCAATTTGGGCTTGATGGATTAATCGAGGTTAAGTCAGGAGCCTTGGGTACTCTTAACCGATTTAATCCACGTTTGGATCGGGTTAACCACATTTAACCCGTTAAGAAACCCTAGTTGCGTGGTCCTTTTTAGCAGTAACCTTCTAGATAGTATCATAAGACCCTAGGACTAGGCTAGGGTGGGGCACGATTACTAGGCTGATTGTAAGAGACCAAAAGAGACGGCTGAATGATGCCCCGGTTGTTCAGGCGGACCATGGTCGTGCACATCAAGTCCGAAGTTGAACACGGGCACCGGTAGGTTTGGACTGTGCATCATGGTATGGTGTCTGAGGGTTACACCGTAGGGCCAGATACACCCTAGGGTGGACCCTGCACAGTCAACTACATTACATGATTAAGCCGCATGACACCGACACTTGACGAGTTAGGCTTATAGGGAGCCGATCGACTAGACCGAGTAGTTGGACCTTAATTTAGGTCACCTCATGATGATGGGCCAAGCTTGGGCCAAGGGATCAATTCTTGTTTTTACTTGACATGTTAGAATGCTAGTACACCCGTGGTGCAAAACTTAACCTTAATTATGCGATGACACCTTTATCTATCTTGTTAGTTAATCATCATGCCAGTATGTTGTTATCCTTATGTTCATCTCAGCTTCTCATGCCAGTTAACTTTACTAGTTCATAGACAGATAGTTACCAGTCTTTTTGACCGACCTGTTTTCTTTCGCCTCTTTTCTTCCGTTTCCCCCCCTCAGGTTCTCAGGGTGGGAACATTGGAGCTTAGCTTGGATCTTTACAGCTTGCTTACTGGATTTGCTCATGTACGGTTTTGGACATTGAGCTAGCTATGGTTTATCACTTCATTTTGGGGATAGTACTTTATGTATTTCAGTTTTTCAGTTTATGCTTTTATCTAGACTTTGTTGTTGGAAAATAATGACCAAGTACTTTGTTGTAACATGACTGTGGTTTTGGAAATGCAAGTTTTATCCGCTGCTTTACTACTCTGTTTTACTTATATGTTCTGTCTTGTGATATCTGCATGCATGTTTACCTTGTTTAAACGCCCCTCCAAAGCTAGTGTGCTTGCAAGAGTCACCCTGGCGGAGGTGGGGTGTTACATTTGGTATCAGAGCATAAGGTTTACAAGATTTGAGCAAAAGTGTTTTTAAAACTTACCTTTTGAAGAACTATTTTCAAAACCAATTAAGTATTTTCCAAGAAAAGTCTAGTTTATTTTAAAAGGCTATTCCCCAAAAGCCATGGCACTATCCTTCGTTTCTTCGTTCTGAATCTATCTTTTTCTTCGTTTTAGTATGGCCGATCGCTTTAACATCCCGGAAGGCGTACAAGTACCCGTCTGGTTCCGGAGATTTATGGAGGCAAGGGCGAATGAAGCCGGCCCTGCAACCATTCCTCCTCCTTCCCCCGTCGCTAACATCTCTCCTCCTCCCGTAGCTGAGGTTCCTCCTCCCCCTCAGCATACACAAGTGAATTTCGCGGAGCTTTGCAAAGACTTTAAGGCGATGGGTTGCAAGAATTTTGTCGGAACGGAGACTTCTGTGGAGGCAAGAAACTGGTTAAAGGAAACTGAAGACCTCTTTGCTATCTTTGAGGTGGAAGATCGTAGGAAAGTTCTGCTGGCGGTATGGCTATTAAAAGGGGAAGCTGCTTATTGGTGGGTAGTCACCACCACTACTAGACCCATTGAGACTTGGGATGACTTTAGGAGAAGGTTTGGACTAAAGTTTCTATCATCGACTGAAGAGAATCTTCAGATGGAGAGCTTCCTATCTCTAAAGCAAGGGGATATGACAGTTAGGGAATACGTGGATATGTTTAATCAACTTGCTCAGTTCGGCCTAGAATTGGTAAACACAGCTCAGAAGAAGGCCCTACACTTTGCTCTAGGATTGAATGAGCCATTGCGCGGTTTGGCCATGTCTCATATACCCATGGGGGCGACTTTCGAGAGTTTGGTGAATATGGCCCTGCTTCAAGAAGAAGATAAGAGTGGCAAGAAGGAGGTCAAGGCAAATGAGTCCCAAGGCAAGAAGGAAGATACCGAGAAAAGAGACAAGAACAATAAGAAGAGGAAATGCAACTTCTGTGGGATTACTGGACACATAGCCAAAGACTGTAGGAAGAAGAAAAGGAAGTTGGGGGGATGCTTTCATTGCGGAGAGTCTGGACATTTTAGCAAGGATTGCCCCAAGAAGCAAGGACAAGGGCAAGGACAAACTCAGCAAGTAAGACCCTCTGGAGGGCAATTGCAGGCTCTCCTCGCTCTTCCAGCTTTTGATCGTGGTAGAGTTTTTATAGAAATTCATGTTTACATTTCTGATTTTCCTGTTCGCACCTTATTTGATTCTGGCGCATCGCATAGTTTTATCTCTTCTGATATTGTTGAAAGTTTGCACCTAAGTACTAGCTTAGTCGAGGATCCCGTTTGTGTTTCAAATCCAATTGGGGGTTCCGCCCATCTATCTATGATTTGTGTGGATTTGAAGATTTCTATCTTGACTGTAGAATTCGCGTGTAATGCTTATGTTCTCGGGTTTATGGGATACGGGTTGATTTTGGAGGTGGATTGGTTGTCCAGTTATGGAGCCATTCTCGATTGTGAACCTAGGGTGGTGAGGATCATGACTCGCCTCAGTAATACCCTAGAAATTTCTTGTAACCCTAGAGGTCCCGTCATGTTATGTTATCTTGAATCTCTCGACTCGTCCATCGATGATCTGCGATCTGTAAGGGTGGTCCGAGACTATCCTGATGTCTTTGAAGAAGTTAAGGGGTTACCCCCTAAACGAGAGATAGATTTCCGCATTTATCTAGTCGATAATGCCAAGCCAGTATCATTGCCCGTTAGGCACATGGCCCCTCGAGAAAGAAGGGAGCTCAGTAAGCAAATCAAGGAATTGCTTGAGAAGAATTTTATTAGACGAAGCATTTCTGAGTGGGGTGCTCCGGGGGTATTCGCTACTAAGGCGGATGGCTCGCTTCGCCTATGTGTTGATTATCGAGAGTTGAACAAGCTGACAAAGAAGAATAGGCACCCGTTACCGAGAATTGATGATCTCTTTGACCAGTTGGTAGGTACTTCTGTTTTCTCTCAACTCGATCTAGCCACCGGATTCCATCAGCTTAGAGTAGCCGAGGATAGCATTGATAAAACTGCGTTTAGGACTCCAGATGGATTCTTTGAATGGCTTGTCATGCCATTCGGATTGACTAATGCACCTGCCTACTTTGTAGACTTGATGAGTAGGGTGTTCAGGGAGTTCCTCAACAAGTTTGTTGTTGTCTTTGTGGATGATATTCTGATTTTCTCAAAGGATGAGGAAGAGCACGCTAGGCATCTCAAGGAAGCGATGGATACACTTAGAGCGCATCAGTTGAAAGCCAAGTTCTCCAAATGTCATTTCTGGAGAAGGGAAGTTCGGTTTCTTGGACATATAGTTTCCAAGCAAGGCATAGCGGTGGATCCCGCGAAAGTGGTTGTGGTTCAAGACTGGAAGACTCCTAGGAATGCAACCGAAGTAAGAAGCTTTCTCGGTTTGGCGGGCTACTATAGGAAGTTCATCAGGGACTTCGCTAAGATCTCGGCTCCTCTTACTAAGTTGACGAAGAAGAACTTAGTCTTTGCATGGGACTTGGAGTGTGAGCTTGTTTTTCAAAGGCTCAAGAGAGCCCTTACCTCGGCTCCAGTTTGGCAACGTGGATTGGCACTGTTTTCAAGAGATAGTTTTCTGCGTGGGATACAGTATAATATGTAAACGAGATCCAAGATTCACTAACGAATCTTGGAAAGCTTGCACGAAACCATGAGCACGCAGTTATGTTTAAGCCAAGTATTTTTGGCAAAGAATAAGTGGAAGTGGAACGAGAGGCAACGGTGAAATGAGTTCTAACTCATATTTTGGGAACAAGAATTAAGAACTACGGAATTGCGAAGTTAAAAGACGGTCAGGGCACGATGGGATAAGCACAAGAAAATGCGGCTTAGAAGATCGAAGACTAGATACACGCATTTAATCTCTTTCTAAGAGTATATCCTTGATCCCTACTGTTCCGTAGAGCTTACTCGCATGCTATCTTTTAAGTATATCCTCTCGGTCCTATCCTCAATCTTAGATCTGTTGCAAACCCCCTAAGGAGTATGACTAGCCTATTTGTGATATATGGTTGGGGTGAAGAAGTTCGTCACCAAACTATTTGGGCTTTATGGGATATGGGTAATAATTGATAGACTTACGAAGAGAACCCATTTTTCCGGTGAAAAGCAAGAGGACCGTATCATGGCTAGCATCTGTTTATCTTCGAGAGATAGTATGGTTGCATGGAGTTTCTTCTAGCATAGTTAGCGATCGTGACCCAATTTTCACTAGCCAGTTCTGGAATAGTTTGCAAGAAGCGATGGGTACGCGATTGAATTTGAGTACAGCCTATCACCCCCAGACGGATGGCCAAACCGAAAGGGTGAATAGAGTGCTAGAAGATCTTTTGAGGCTTTGTGTTCTCGACTTTGGTGGTACTTGGGAAGACCACCTTCCCCTTGTAGAGTTCGCTTATAATAATAGCTATCAAGCCAGCATAGGGATGGCACCATTTGAAGCTTTGTATGGGAGGCCGTGTAGGTCACCAACTTGTTGGTGGGAGACAACATATAGACTTATACTTGGGCCCGATATGATACGGGACACATCCGAGAAAGTTGAATTAGTGAGAAGAAAGATGAAAGCGGCCCAAGATAGACAGAAATCCTATGCTGACAAGCGAAGGGCAGATTTGGAATTCGAAGTGGGAGCCATGGTTTTCGTGAAGGTTTCTCCTTTGCGTAATGTGGTACGTTTTGGAGCAATTGGGAAGCTGGCACCAAGGTTCGTAGGACCCTTCCCCATCATAGAGAGAATTGGAAAGATGGCCTATAAGGTGGAATTGCCCGAAAAGCTAGCAGGAGTGCATAATGTCTTTCATGTCTCGCATCTCCGAAAGTGCCCACATGAGTCCGCTGAGGTGGTTGAACCAAGCATTCTTGAAGATATTGAGGTAGAGAAAGAAGCAACCTTGAGAAAAGCTCTGATTCGTATCTTGGGAACGGAGATCAAGAAACTAAGGAATCGAGAAGTCAAATTGGTGAAAGTTCAGTGGGGTGAAGCCGACGAAGATGCAACTTGGGAAACCGAGGAGAAGATGCGTGGGCTTTATCCATTCCTTTTTGAGGGTACATTCTCGACCTCTTTCCTAATTAGCATATCTTCCTTTTTATCCGTGTTTATCTTGTTTATCTTGTTATCTCGTTAATCATGTTACGAGGACCTTAGGTAGAAACCCTTTGGATGAAACATGTATTTGAAACATGTTATGCTTGATGGTTGCAAGTGGTTGCAAGTGTTTGCACGTGGATACTCGTGGATGCATGATACACATTAGGCACTAAGATCGGCTCACACACTTTCATATTGCATATGCATGAGTGCTTATACTTATTCATGGATGAAACTTGTTATGATATCACGTGGATGTTGCATATGGATGAATGTTATGTGCACTCATGTAGAGATTATAAATTATGTTAGGAATTTGCATACGTATGGACTCATTTCACTAACATACTTTGCATTAAGGAGGTTTACTGTATCAGTAACCGCCTGATTTTCGCATTAGATAAGTACATATACACACACCTTTGCATATGATCATACAACATTTAGAATCCTTTAAGGACAATGACTGCACGTGGATGATGTTTTGAGTAGATGGATGATGGATAGTAGGATACGTTCTTCCAAACTTGGAGATTTCGGGGACGAAATCCTTTAAGGAGGGGAGAATGTAACACCCCGTAATTTGAACATAAAAATTCACAAATTAAAGTATACTTAATTAAGTGAAATGGGTTGCGCAGAGAAATATATATATATATATATATATATTGATATATATATATATATAATTGAAAATTAAATAAATAAATATGCAAAAATGTTCAAAAAAGCTAATTGGAAGAGGGAAATAACCGAACCGGCCGATTTTTGAGGTCGACCCGAGCTCGCTGGGTCGACTAGGGGTTAATCCAGGGTGTTTGGCTGTCAACCCGTGGGCCGATTCGCTCAAACGCAGATTTTGCATTTGAATGGTTCTCATGGTTCAGCTTTAATCTAAAGGCCCTAGATGGTTCCTACACTTGACTTCTTCCCCAAGACATGCTTTGATGGCTTGGATTGAATCTAGGGTTAATCCTATGGCTAATACTATCCTAATCCTCTATAAAAAGACCCCTAAACCTAGCCTAAATCACCATTATTCATTCCTACAACTAAATTATGCCAAATTTGTTCCTCTCATGGCCTCCACTCTCATGCTAAAATTCCTAAGTTTATTTCTATGAGAGATTTTGAGTGCATACAAGTGTTTTCAAGCTTGTATGAGTGTTCTTAGTTTGCATTCAAGTCAAGTTGCAACATTTCTATTTCAAAGCAAGGGTTTTTATTGATTTGGCTCAAGGGTTTTCATTGGGAGCTTTCATATTTGGGTCTTTTTGGTGATTGCATAAGGGCTTCGTCTCAATCTTTATAATAACTATTTATTTGTGTCTTCATAGCATTGTAAGCCCTTTTCTACTTTCTTTCTTTGAACTCTAAAGTTAAATGAATGATGCAAGTTTGGTTGATCATTATATGCAAGTTTGGTTGATCATTATGCAAGTTATGTATGACACATGTTGCCATGTTATGCAAGTTGAGTTGATCATGTTATGCAAGTTTGGGTTGATCATGTTATCATGTTATGCAAGTTTGAGTTGATCATGTTATCATGTTATGCAAGTTAGACTTGAGTTTGTGAGCTTAAAGCTTCAAGCTTTATGTTAAAGGTTGCATTTTGGCAACATGGAAGTTATCATATCCCTTATGATAACTTGCATGTGAGGCTAAATGCGAACTTCTAGCAACTTCTACATGTCATTCATCACCATGTATCACTTATATGCTAAGTTTGGTTTTATGCATGCTTTTGAAGCCTAATAATGCAATATGCAAGTATATGAACATATGTACATTTCATATGCCACCATGTTAAACTTGTGGCTTCAACACCTTTTTGTCATGATTATGCCAAGTTCCCTATTTTATCCTTTATGCGTTGTTGCGATTATGTAAACGATGGGATTACGTTGGGGTTGGGTAACATTATGACATAAACATGGTTTTTATAACATGACGTGATATGTTAACTTGTAATTATGTTTTGGAAACATAATGGACATGACACTTAGAAAATATGAGAGTGGCCAACTCGAGGTTGGGTTGAGTTTGTAGCATAAATCTACCCGGACCCGCCCGGCTTAACTAGTGGCTACAAACAATAGGACCCAATGTGAGAAGTTGGTCATGTTGTGCTCGAACCCGAGGTTAGACCTAGTTGTGGTGTAAAGCTACCCGGACCCGCCCGGCTTAACTAGTAACCACAACAAAGTCTAATGTGAGAGGTTAAAGCGCATTAAGTTAATTAATGCCTCCTGATTAGGGTTAAGTCATGGTCCACTTAATACTTAACCAATTTGGGCTTGATGGATTAATCGAGGTTAAGTCAGGAGCCTTGGGTACTCTTAACCGATTTAATCCACGTTTGGATCGGGTTAACCACATTTAACCCGTTAAGAAACCCTAGTTGCGTGGTCCTTTTCAGCAGTAACCTTCTAGATAGTATCATAAGACCCTAGGACTAGGCTAGGGTGGGGCACGATTACTGGGCTGATTGTAAGAGACCAAAAGAGACGGCTGAATGATGCCCCGGTTGTTCAGGCGGACCATGGTCGTGCACATCAAGTCCGGAGTTGAACACGGGCACCGGTAGGTTTGGACTGTGCATCATGGTATGGTGTCTGAGGGTTACACCGTAGGGCCAGATACACCCTAGGGTGGACCCTGCACAGTCAACTACATTACATGATTAAGCCGCATGACACCGACACTTGACGAGTTAGGCTTATAGGGAGCCGATCGACTAGACCGAGTAGTTGGACCTTAATTTAGGTCACCTCATGATGATGGGCCAAGCTTGGGCCAAGGGATCAATTCTTGTTTTTACTTGACATGTTAGAATGCTAGTACACCCATGGTGCAAAACTTAACCTTAATTATGCGATGACACCTTTATCTATCTTGTTAGTTAATCATCATGCCAGTATGTTGTTATCCTTGTGTTCATCTCAGCTTCTCATGCCAGTTAACTTTACTAGTTCATAGATAGATAGTAGTAGGGCTTACCAGTCTTTTTGACTGACCTGTTTTCTTTCGCCTCTTTTCTTCCGTTTCGCCCCTCAGGTTCTCAGGGTGGGAAAATTGGAGCTTAGCTTGGATCTTTACAGCTTGCTTACTGGATTTGCTCATGTACGGTTTTGGACATTGAGCTAGCTATGGTTTATCACTTCATTTTGGGGATAGTACTTTATGTATTTCAGTTTTTCAGTTTATGCTTTTATCTAGACTTTGTTGTTGGAAAATAATGACCAAGTACTTTGTTGTAACATGACTGTGGTTTTGGAAATGCAAGTTTTATCCGCTGCTTTACTACTCTGTTTTACTTATATGTTCTGTCTTGTGATATCTGCAAGCATGTTTACCTTGTTTAAACGCCCCTCCAAAGCTAGTGTGCTTACAAGAGTCACCCTGGCGGAGGTGGGGTGTTACAGAGCTTCTGTGGAGGAAGACTATTAATATATGTGGAATTTAAAAGGCTTTGTCGTTATTCCATTTATATTATTAGTCGGATACGGAAATTGATATCGATTATATATTGATTTGTTTTCCGTGATGATTCCATAATTAACGGAATATGATTTTGGGTTTATCGTGAACTGTGTTTTAAATGACATTGGTTCTTTAACCCAGTTAAAGACAGGATTACATGTGTAACATTGTATTTCGAACTATATTGTTGATCTCTGCTAAAATATATATCTGTTTGGTAGCGGAGAATTTATTCTCTTGCTTAACACCCCTTCTCTGAGACGTACGAGCTTAGAGGTTGTATATCGGCAGAAATCAATGGTACAGTGTAGATTGTCGATGCAGCATGTTTGATTTCCCAAAATTAAATAATCATTAATAATGATTTTTAGGAAGATTAAAACTAAGTGGAGTTTTAATGAATCTTTAGTTAGATTGAAATTTGAATGTGATAATTTAAATTATCAAATTTGGGAAATGATCGAGAATGGAGTACCACCAGTTTTACTTCACGCGATAGTTAAATCTTTAACTAGATTTGAACGTGAAATGGTAATTAAATTGTACCAATAACACCGTGGTGTTATATATGGAGTATTACCAGTTTTGCTCCATGGGATGAATAGGCTGGGATTGAGAAATTAAACAAATGATTACTTCGGTAGGGTGCGCTAATCCCGACTAGTTTGGATAAACCTTAATTTGGTTTGAATTGAGATCCAAAGGAAGATTAAAGAATAAATTTAAAGAATTTATCTTTGATAAAATTAATGGGAACCTATCCCTAAAGATGTGAATATTGGAATAAAAGATATTCTGAATTGGAATGAGGCGTATGTTGTGTTTGTGTAGCACTTGTTTATAATATACGCGAGTTATTCGGAAAATCCGGGTTTATACCCATTCTGAATAACTGATTCGATGATAAGTCGACGATGAAGACGGTGGTTGAAGACCAGAGATCTTCACATCGTTTGGATGATTATTGATGTCTTGATTGGGCCGTACACCCAAGACAAGGTAGTAAGTGGTGATCGTCCAGACGTACTTGGAGATCGACCGGATATGCGAGGACCTCTCTCCTGTATTGGACATATGGGATGAGGAATAAGGTGCCTCCGGTTTCGTTCGGACCCAGAATGAACTAGTAAATGGATGTGTGTCTGACATTGGATTTTATTCTGTGTTGATTGATTTTTATTAAATATATCTGTTTGGTGGCGGAGAATTTATTCTCTTGCTTAACACCCTTCTCTGAGACGTACGAGCTTAGAGGTTATATACCGATAGACATCAGTCGCATGGCATGAATTGTCAGTGTGGCATGCTGAGATGAAAATGATCAAGGCTTTTGTTGAAAAGCAGAGTCTTTTGTTTGATGATCAAAGCACGACTTTAAATAGCATAGATTTGTGTATAGCGTTAATTTGCGAGCTTCACACCTCGGTATGAGTCAAAAACGGGATCGTGACTGTAGGGAGTGCACTACGTTTCTTTCTAGCTATGGGTGGTGTTATGGTATGGAGCCCAGACATTTATATTTTTTTACCTATGTGGATGATGGTTAGCGAGGCGCCTCGGATATATCGGTCACTACGGGGCCGATGGATATGTCCGATAGGACCGGGAAACGTGTGTTCAGGAATAATTGATCCTCAAACGTAAGGGAGGACCGGCCCTGAAGATCCAAGGGTTCACTGCCGGGGATCCTGAGGCATTTCCTAGAGTACTCGAATCCGTGAGGATCCATCCCTGGCCTCGACTCATAGATGGAATCCAATTTCCAATACGTGACATGTCGGTTTTAATTGTAGAGCCTAGTATAGCGACATAGTAGGATGGGGTACTATGCCGTCTATGATTGATACATTTATATTTGAAGTGATTTTGACACTATACACTTATACTAGTATAAAATGATTTTTGTTTTAAACGTACCAAGCATATTTGGCTATTATAAGGTAAAACTCTATACTCCGACTTGCGTTGCATTGTGTGATGGGACCTGAGTCTTATAATAGCTTCATTTTTCCAAAAAGCGTTGCGTTGTTTGTTTTATGCACTGTATTCTTGGGAGAAAACACATTCTGTGTTATACGGCATGGTCCCTTGATTTACTCTATTTTAAAGTAAAGTTTAAATAACTGTTTTAGTTCTCACACTAGTCCCATGACTGACCTGGAGTTTATTGTTTTAACCTAAACTCTGAGTGCCCATATTTTCCACACGGGCAGCTAGTAGTTTTGGTTTTGCAGATATTATTTTCACAGGATCCTGGATTTACAGCTGGAGCTATATTCGGAATGCTTTGTATCTGTGTATCTCTTTCAGTTGTGTTATGCATTAATTTTCCGCTGCTTTGTAATTTAATCTTTGACATTATTTTTCTGATGTATATTATTTACTCATACTCTGTTATATTCTTGTACTCTGATGTAATTGTTGTAATAGCAACAAAATGTTCTATTGTTTGTGTTCTGATTTATCGTGCTCTCAACTCAATTCGGGTTTTTCCTTACGGGCGAGTTTGGGTCGTTTCATTTTTGTTATCAGAGCTTTGGTTTACAGAGCTCGAGAACAAGGCACATTAGAACCAAACAAAATAATTCATCAGAGATTGGATTAGTAATATCCAATAAGAATGACTCGTTAGAGATGGGATCAGTAGTATCCTATAATGAGTTTCAAAGAGTGTTATTTTTAAAATAAAAATGAAACCAAATTTTGTTTTGAAAATTTAAACCCTATTACATGTATTTGAGTATTTTATTTTATATTGAATTTGGACAATCGAGTATATGAAGATTTTGCATATTCACCTTGCAAACGTGTATACGAAATCTCAAATATACTGGATAGATACAGAATCACACTCTAGTCTCCCGGAGATGATCCTGATGATGACCATGGCATCATCAGTATTTACGTTCGAGTCTCGAAAGTGGGATATCTATATATTTCCAATTGACTGGTGTGAGAACCAAAACTAGATAGGGTTTATTATTTGTGTTTTGGCATCAAAAATATGATTTTTGACTATATAAAAATTATGTGTTTGAAAATTTAATCAACTAGTTGATTGATGGTTGTGTGGTATGATAATTGGTGCGACTAAATAAAAATATTGGATTAATAAAACCAATAGGAAAATGTAAGGCAAATTTATCCAAATCGAGCAAATATTGAACTAAATAGACAATTGTTTGAAATTGCATACACGTACATATATATATGTGTGAACAGGTCATAGCATGGAAGCTAAGAAGAGGAATAAAATTGTATGCCCGACAAATAGGTACATGTTTATTGTATTTCTTGGGTTTTGATTATTTTATGAGCCGATTGGCTTTTTCTTTTTCTTTTGGATTGATGAGGGCCCTGTGAGGCAAGTTGCGGTTTTAAATATCAACCCGTACAAAGGAGGTTATAGCGAATTTTTTTCAGAAATTTAGGGTGTTAGCCAAATTTTTGAGAAACTAGAAAATTCTTAGAAACTGAAAAGTTGAAGAATGAAAACCAGAATGAAAGTTGAGTTGGTTAGTTAAACAACTTTCAGCTCCATTCCTTTTTGAGGACGAAAAGATTTTAAGTGGGGGAGATTGTAATAACCCGGAATTTCTGAACCAATTAATTTTTTTTATTTTGGTTATTTTAATGGATTTTGAATATTTAAAATGATTTATTTTAAATAATAACGACTAAAAATTTATTGTAATCAAAGTTAGAACCAATAAATTTATTTTAATTATAAAACGAGCCTGAAATGGCGCGGTAGTTTGAAAATTCGATTTTAAACTTTAACTGGATATACATAATTCAAAATAGATCGGATTTCAGTGAAACTGTAAATATTTGAATCTATTTAATTATATCTTTCTAACGAATGTGAAAAATCTAGATTTCGTAACGATAATTAAAAGTTATCCCCAGTTTAAAATTCAGAATAGTCGCTATGGAATTTATATATATTTTAATATAATATATAACCCTTAAAAATAGCCATTTTGCAAACGACCTCCATTTTCGACGAAACCACTTTTGTTGGATCCGGAATGTCAAATTATTGCTACATTCCAATTTTCATAGATTTTGGAATTAATATGTGAGCGTAGCAAAAGAAAACACATTTGGTACTTTTTGTTTGAATTTAATCGACTGGAAAATGACATTTTTCAGACGGTCCCCAAATTTGACAAAATTAGTTTTGTTAGGACCGTATCGTTAAAACAAAACTAGATTTAATTTTTTTGGAATATTTGGAGTCAGTATGTGGCTCCGGTAAATTAAAATGTACGTTGAAATCAATTTTGAACGTTATATTAATTTATATTTTAATTTTGATGAAAAATGATCGTAACAGTCGAATTGGCTTACGGGACATATCCCACTGTGTTCGAAATGGGGGTATTACGCTAGGGGCGACTGTCGTTGGCTTCGATTTGGAGTTCGAATGAAAAAGGAAACTTTTTGGAATTTTAAAATAATTTAAAAAATATATATTATATCCCCTCCTTTCTCTCTCCCCGTTCAAATTGAAAAAAAAAAGAGGGAGACGGAACCCTAGCTACTCCAGCCGCTGCCTCACTGCCGCGACCCCCCCACCACCTCCGATGATCGTGCCGCTCCCTCCTCTCCTCCTCCCTCTCTCCTCCTTCTATTAAAACCGCACCGCCCTTAAATCAGTCGCCATGGCCCATCTCCGACCACCACAGACCTGTCGCACCCCCCGCCACCACCAGCAGCCCATTCCTTCGCCACCCGCCATCTAACCCTGACCGTGGGACCCCCCATTCGCAAATAACCCATTTTTAAAATTTTCAGCTTTTGCATTAAACACCCTGAGCTTCCACAGCTAATGACTTCCAAACCGAGCCACTACGACCAAAACTCCACAGTACCAAAATCGAAGAACATGATTTTCTCTTCGATTTGAGTATATGGAAGTCAGATTTGGATTGTAGAGTTGTTCAGAAATTGCGTCCAAAGTCTGCTGTCTAAATACTCTCTTTTCGCGATTTCTGGCGAAATGGACCAATTTCGGAAGAAACGCCACTAGGCGAAAATTGTCCGGAATGATGCGCTTAGGATAGTAAAAAAGACGGTGTGAAGATTGGAGCTCGTTTGCAAATTCTGGGATCAGAACAATGAATTAGAACTTCAGAAAAGCACGGCGGGGTGGATCCCAAAGTGAGAACTCCTTCTCACTCTAATTATTTTATAGTTAAAAATATACTAGGATGTAGACAGGGCTTAGAAGCCCCCGACACTATTTATTATACAAACCATGTTTGATTTGGATTGTATTGTGGAAATTTGGATATTGATTGATTTATTTGTTTGGATTTGGATGTGAATTGGATTGAAATTGGTTTGTGTATGGCGCGAGCCAATATCAGGAGAGGGGTAATGCTAGATATTACTCCGGTTTTAATATCGCACTGTTATAATACCGAAATTTTCTGAAATAAATATTTATTCATTAAAAATATAATTTTTAATGTGTATACGAACTATTGAAAATATTCATGTGTTGAATAAAATGTTTGAACAATAAAAATATTATTTTTATTGAATGTATGAACTATTAAAAATATTCATGTGTTGAAATAAATATTTTATCGTTAAAAATATAATTTTTAACGTGTATATGAATGACATAAAATTCTCCTGAAATGAAAATAAATATTCATTTACAAATCGGGCGATTTGTTAATGTACACCCATTTAACTGATATTTATTGGGACGATAAATTTTACACATCGCGCAACTGCACAAATAATATTCAGTATTTGTTGGTTGAAACCCCATACGGGTATTGGAATGATATTTGACGTACACTAATCTCAATTGTTTAGTTGTATGTCAATCGATTGGTTGACAGACTATTCTAAGCGTTAATTATTTATATTTAATACTTATGCAGTTGTGTAATGCACTCTGGATGATGGATTATTGTTTATCATTGTCGTTATATACATGTGTTGTATGAAATACATATAAATAACATTATATGGTAATTGACTATGCCTGATTCCAATTCAGAAAGAACGAATATTTTAAAATAATGAATATTTTAAAATAATATTCGGTAATGGATTAAAATGTGAATTTGATGTCCGATTTTGGATGGACACAAGAATATTGAAATATATTAAGCCGTGTTGATTAGGTTTGCGCCATTTTAACACGTACGATATTTATATCGATTTTATTCATTTTTATAATGAATATCGAAAAGGAAATTATTTCAAAATCTGGTATTTTGAAAATATTGTCATTCAAATATTATAATGATAAAGAGTATTCAATTTTGATTTAAAATTGAAATGAAAGTAGGAATCGATTTTAAAATGAATTTATAAAATATGTTTTGAGTAAAATATATTATATATATATAATATAATGGCCTTAATAGAACGCGCCGTGAATTTCGACCATTGACTTCGAATTGACATTTCGGGAGATCCGACTGTCAGATTCTCCTAAAATCGGAACCGTTGGGTTTGTATTGAAAAGAGCTTTCCAGCGAATATAAGAGATTTCAAATCTAACGGATGGATTTGGAATTATATCCAAATCAAATTTGGAAAGGGTCGTTATAAGTGCAGTTCGATGACCATTTATGGAAATCGACTGAAAGGGCCTTAACAAAATTGCTAAAAATATTAATAATTTGTGTAAAATCATAATATATGATTTAGAAAGAATTTGTAAAGATAAAAATATATTTTTATCAAAATGAACTAATTATTAACTAGATTTATAAAGGGTTTTAATATAACTGAAATTTTCCAATATGAATTGGAATGAATTTGAATAGAAATAATCTCAGGGATATTTCAATATTCGATTCCGTGACTATACGGATATTGTTGAGGAATTTGGAAGATATATATATATATATATCGTTATTCCCCATATGATATGTGTTGGTTTCATAATTTGATACTGAATGTAAGCCGATATAATTTCTGTTTAGAGCCTTGTATTTAATATCAAATTGGATTTTGGGTTTGTCGTGAATGGTGTCTTCAATAACACTGTTCTTAAACCCCCGTGTGAAAAGAATAAATATTTTAATTAAGATTATTAGAATTTCCAGTTATAATTAGTAATTGGAATAAAATGGAATGTGAATTGGGTTTATTGTGAACTGTGTTTTTAACGACATTCGTTCTTTAACCCGATTAACAGTGAAATGTGATTTGGAATTTATAAATCATTTTGTTAAGATTTAATGGAAAATTTCCAAAGTAAAGTTTTCCAATTTAATAAAATAAATTGGGATTGAATGGAATTCAATTTGCTAATAATCGAAGTGAGCTTTTGTGGAGGAAGACTGATAATATATATGGATATTAAAAGGTTTTGTTGTTATTCCATTTATATTATTAGTCGGATACGGAAATTGATATCGATTATATATTGATCTGTTTTCCGTGAAGATTCCATAATTAATGGAATATGATTTTGGGTTTATCGTGAACTGTGTTTTAAATGACATTGGTTCTTTAACCTAGTTAAAGACAGGATTACATGTCTGACATTGTATTTCGAACTTTATTGTTGATCTCTGCTAAATATATATCTTTTTGGTGGTGGAGAATTTATTCCCTTGCTTAACACCCTTCTCTGAGACGTACGAGCTTAGAGGTTATATATCGGCAGAAATCAATGGTACAGTGTAGATTGTCGATGCGACATGTTTGATTTCCCAAAGTTAAATAATCATTAATAATAATTTTAGGGAAGATTAAAACTAAGTGGAGTTTTAATGAATCTTTAATTAGATTGAAATTTGAATGTGATAATTTAAATTATCAAATTTGGGAAATGATCGAGAATGGAGTGCCACCAGTTTTACTCCAGGCGATAGTTAAATCTTTAATTAGATTTGAACGTGAAATGGTAATTAAATTGTACCGACAACACCGTGGTGTTATATATGGAGTATTACCAGTTTTGTTCCATGGTATGAATAGGTTGGGATTGGGAAATAAAACAAATGATTACTTCGGTAAGGTGCGCTGATCCCGACTAGTCTGGATAAACCGTAATTTTGTTTGAATTGAGATCCAAAGGAAGATTAAAGAATAAATTTAAAGAATTTATCTTTGATAAAATTAATGGGAACCTACCCCTAAAGATGTGAATATTGGAATAAAAGAATATTCTGAATTGGAATGAGGCGTATGTTGTGTTTGTATAGCACTTGTTTATAATATACGCGAGTTATCTGGAAAGTCCGAGTTTATACCCATTCTGAATAACTGATTCGACGATAAGTCGACGATGAAGACGGTGGTTGAAGACCAGAGATATTCACATCGTTTGGATGATTACTGATTTCTCGATTGGGCCGTACACCCAAGACAAGCTAATAAGTGGTGATCGTCCATACGTACTTGGATATCGATCGGATATGCGAGGACCTCTCTCCTGTATTGGACATATGTGATGAGGAATAAGGTGCCTCTGGTTTCGTTCAAACCTAGAACGAACTAGTAAATGGATGTGTGTTTGACATTGGATTTTATTCTATGTTGATTGATTTCTGTTAAATATATATCTGTTTGGTGGCGGAGAATTTATTCTCTTGCTTAACACCCTTCTCTGAGACATACATGCCTAGAGGTTGTATATCGATAGACATCAGTTGCTTGGCGTGAATTGTCAGTGTGGCATGCTGAGATGCAAATGATTAAGGCTTTTGTTGAAAAACAGAGTCTTGTGGTTGATGATCAGAGCACAGCTTTAAATAGCATAGCTTTGTGTATAGCGTTAATTCGCGAGCCTCACACCTTGGTATGAGTCAAAAACGGGATCGTGACTGTAGGGGGTGCTCGACGTTTCTTTCTAGCTATAAGTGGTGTCATGGTATGGAGCCCATACATTTATATATTTTTTACCTATGTGGATGATGGATAGCGAGGCGCCTCGGATATATCGGTCACTACGGGGTCAATGGATAGGTCCGATAAGACCGGGAAACGTGTGTTCTGGAATAACTAATCCTCAAACGTAAGGGAGGATCGGCCGTGAAGGTCCAAGGATTCACTACGGGGGATCATGAGGAATTTGCTAGAGTGTCTCGAATCGGCGAGGAGCCATCCCTGGGCTCGACTCATAGATGGGATCCAATTTCCAATACGTGACATTTCGGTTTTAATTGTAGATCCTAGTATGGCGATATAGTAGGATGTGGTACTATGCCGTCTATGACTGATACATTTATATTTGAAGTGATTTTGACACTATACACTTATAATAGTATCAAATGATTTTTATTTTAAATGTACCAACATGTTTGGCTATTATAAGGTAAAACTCTATCCTTCGGCTTGCGTTGCATTGTGTGATGGGACCTGAGTCTTATAATTGCTTCATTTTTCCAAAAAATATTGCGCTGTTTGTTTTATGCACTGTATTCGTTGGAGAAAATCCGTTTCGTGTTATACAGCGTGGTCCCTTGATTTACTCTATTTTAAAGTAAAGTTTAAATAACTGTTTTGGTTCTCACACCATTCCCATGATTGACCTGGAGTTTATTGTTTTAACCTAAATTCTGGGTGCCATATTTTCCACACGGACAGCTAGTAGTTTTGGTTTTGTAGATATTATTTTCACAGGATCCTGGATTTACAGCTGGAGCTATATTCGGAAAGCTTTGTATTTGTGTATCTCTTTCAGTTGTGTTATGTTTTAATTTTCCGCTGCTTTGTAATTTAATCGCTAACATTATTTTTCTGATGTATATTATTTACTCATACTCTGTTATATTCTTATACTCTGATGTAATTGTTGTAAGAGCAACGAAACGTTCTATTGTTTGTGTTCTAATTTGTCGTGTTCTCAACTCAATCCGGACTTTCCCTTACAGGCGAGTTTGGGTCGTTTCATGTGGGGAAGTTTTGCTGTAGCGAAGTGAGAAGATTGGAGAGTAAGGCATGGGGAAGAAAGGGATTAAGACTGGAGCGAAGGCATGAATATTTTTCGGTAGTAGGGTCATTCGTGTAGAAGGAAGGATATGGGCATTTGAAGATGTACAGTACAACGATGGAGAGGAGCTGTTTTGGAAAACAAGAAGGTGAAAACGAGAAGAGGAATGAACAGTAAGTTGTATGAATAAGCTGAAATTATTTAAAAATGCCTCATTGGGATTAATTAACGCATGTGATTAAAGCGAAATTTTTATTTATGTATTAGTAACATAAATTTGAAGTAATTGAACAATATGTGTAAGCATGAAAGCTTTGTCGTGCCTAATATAAAATACAGAGGACCAAATCAAAAATTAGTGTGGCTAGTTGAATTAAGCATGAATTAATGGGTTCAGGTATTTCATATATACACGACCAGGCTTTATAGTTGTGCCAAATTTTGGATTTAGAGGTGCCTAATTCATTCTTTAGTTTGCCTGACACAAGTGTATGAGTAAATGTTTTGTGTTGAATACATGGCCAATCCTTTGTTAATAACGTGGTCGACTGTATATATTAATACCCGATTGGTACAACAGGTAAGAATGGAAAAAAGGTTCTAGAAATTAAAATATTATTTAGGTTTTAATATTAATGTTAATATATGAATAACGTTTACATGTGTAAAGGTGTCATACAATTAACAAAATAGGACCAACCAAGGGTCGTTGGAACCGTGTGATAAGCGCTTCAATATAAAGCTGGTTTGGGTCAGTGTTGAACGTAGATGGAAGCTTATAAAACAAACTGTTCGAGGACGAACAAAATCCAAGGTGAGTTTAACTCACTCAGTTTATCCCACTTATATTTATATAAGTCGGGGTTTTAATTTGCATGCAATATTTTCTAATGATTGATGATTTGATAACTATTTGCATGGATGCTGAATAGTTTTAAACATTCATTAAATTAAACGTTTGGTTAATTTAATCAAAATAAATCGTTATTTTAAAGATTAAATTCCAAACGAGGTAAGTTACCTTGTTGGTTGCGTTTATAATAATATAAACGTATTAGATAAATAATTGGATGTTTGTTTGGATGTTATTAATAAATCGTTGGTTGTTAAACTGTTTATTTATGTCTATCATGATGAATAAATATATTGTTTTGATGCAGGAAAGGACGAAATGTAGCAATGCATCTATTTTCCGTGCGGTTGGAACCTATGTGCGACAGTGCGAATATAAGACCGTTTAACGACCATTAGCGATGAGATTTAATGACCGCTATATATTGATTGTACCATGTATAATCAAACTAGAAATTAAATAAAAATATGCTACCCCTATGCAAACACATATCAAACCCAAGCGAACATTAACATTTGTTTAAACTATATATCATAGGAGTATAAACCATCTCATGCTCCTTTTCATTTGTTGGTGCCCAAAACATTTCATTTCATTGTCTGATATCCATAACGCCTTTTCAGCCGACAAATTTTGAATGCGCAGCGCAGACAACATTTCCTTCAGCCGACCTAATTGTCAGCTAATCTATCCTATGCGTGAAAGACTTTATTCTTATCTTCTTGTTCGTTCTCTTATAAATAGATGATCATCCTCAGTTCATTGTTTTGTCTTAGCAAGTCATGCATTTACAGAAACTAAAATTTGCCGAACAGTTTCCCCTCTATGATAATACCGCAAGCCTCAGGAATACCATATAAACACGCGAGCCCCTTAACTAATGAAATCCAAGCTCATCTCTACCAAATTATAAAATAGGAAACTCAAACAAACAAACAAACAAACTAAGGGTGGCCTGTTGTTAGAGAAGCACGATTGTTTGCATGGAGGAGCGGCTTTTGAGTGAGAGCAAACGGAGGGGAGTTGGAGCTCTGGTGATGAAGATGACATGCAACAGAAGTTATGGTGGCAAGCATAGGGTGTGTATGTTTGCTGGGTGACGTTTGTGTGAGGGAGGATGACCGCGAGAGCTCAGGCAAGGTGGCAGAGTGGTGTGGCGCTGGAAAAGTGGCGCTGTGGTCTAGTGAAGTGATGCAGGGAAGGAAGCTTTTTGTGTGAGTCCTGTGAGTTATATGTAGGACGGTCTCCAATACGAGAAATAAGAGGTAAGAAGTGATTGTTTTTGTTCTAAGTTTTGTGAAGAAGAGAGGGAGTATAGGTGATAAGAAGAGGGCGACAAAGGGTGGAGCTATAGGCGAGATGGTAGAGGACTGGGGCGTGGGTCGATGGTGCAGTAGGACATGGAGTGGGTTGCCGGAGTTGATGGTGCCGTGGTGAACCGTGGACGGGAAAGATGGGTTACTGTGTGAGGTGGTTATGGATATATGGATGTGGAAGGTAAGTGTGGGGAAGTTTTGTTGTAGCGAAGTGTGAAGATTGGAGAGTAAGGCATGGGGAAGAAAGGGATTAAGACTGGAGCGAAGGCATGAATATTTTTCGGTAGTAGGGTCTTTCGTGTAAAAGGAAGGATATCAGCATTTGAAGGTGTGCAGTACAACGATGGGGAGGAGCTGTTTTGGAAAACAAGAAGGTGAAAACGAGAAGAGGAATGAACAGTAAGTTATATGAATATGCTAAAATTGTTTTAAAATGCCTCATTGGGATTAATTAATGCATGTGATTAAAGCGAAATTTTTATTTATGTATTAGTTATATAAATTTGTAGTAATTGAATAATATGCGTATGCAGGAAAGCTTTGTCGTGCCTAATATAAAATATAGAGGAACAAATCAAAAATTAGTGCGGCTAGTTGAATTAAGAATGAATTAACGGGTTCAGGTATTTCATATGTACACGGCCAGGCTTTATAGTTGTGTCAAATTTTGGATTTAGAGGTGCCTAATTCATTCTTTAGTGTTCCTGGCACAAGAGTATGAGTAAACATTTCGTGTTGAATACATGGCCAATCCTTTGTTAATAACGTGGTCGACTGTATATATTAATACCCGGTTGGTATAACAGGTAAGAATGGAAAAAGGGTTCTAGAAACTAAAATATTATTTAGGTTTTAATATTAATGTTAATATATGAATAACATTTACATGTGTAACGGTGTCATACAATTAACAAAATAGGACCAACCAAGGGTCGTTGGAACCGTGTAACAAGCGCTTCAATATAAAGCTGGTTTGGGTCAGATTGAGCATAGATGGAAGCTTATAAAACAAACTGTTCGACGAGGAACGAAATCCAAGGTGAGTTTAACTCACTCAGTTTATCTCACTTATATTTATATAAGTCGGATTTTTAATTTGCGTGCAATATTTGCTAATGATTGATGATTTGATAACTGTTTGCATGGATGCTGAATATTTTTAAACATTCATTGAATTACATGTTTGGTTAATTTAATCGAAATAAATCGTTATTGTAACGATTAAATTCCAAACGAGGTAATTTACCTTGTTGGTTACGTTTATAATAATATAAATGTATTAGATAAATAATTGGATGTTTGTTTGGATGTTATTAATAAATTGTTGGTTGTTAAACTGTTTATTTATGTCTATCATGATGAATAAATATATTGTTTTGATGCAGGAAAGGACAAGTTGGAGGGATCCAACCGGATTCCTCAAATATATTGAATGTTATTTATTCCAGTACTATGAACTGTTGAATGATTGTGTATTGTTGTGATTAACTAATGGATTGTATTGGTTGAGTAATTTAGCAGCGGATGGCCAAAGAGTGAATCGTTTTATAAATGGTTTTACCGTCTGGTAGATCAACTAAGTAAAGTTATAGAATATATTTCATAACTGAAAATAGATTTTTAAATCTATTTATTTGAATTATTTTAAATAAAAGTTTTATTAAAGGAAGGATGAATATTTATTATTTATTATCAAATTTCATAAGTAATTATTAAGTGGTAATTCGATTTAAATTCGAAAATTTGAAATACGAATAAGGGCTTCGTTAAGACAAAACCAAAATAAGTTGAATTAACTTATAAGATATTTTATAAGGGATTCTATTAGAATCAAGGCTCGTGTAAAATGTTGGAAAAATGTTTTAGAAGGAAAAATGCATATGATTTAAATTAAGTAAGTGTTTTGAGTTTGAAATGAGGTTTTCCAAAGGGGAAAACTATGGATTCAAAAACCATATTGAAGTTGAATAGTATATGAAATTTTCGGGATATTTACTAAGTTCAAAGTTATTAGAAAACGAAGTATTTTGAGATTATGCTTATTTGATAATAAGAAGTAAAAGCCGTATATTTAAGGATTTAGAAGTTTGATTTACAAATGGTTAATTAAAGAGGTCAAGTGACGCTGTGTACTGAACCAGTAAATCCATTTTATTTTATGGATGTGTGGTTGTTTTATTTTGATAAATAACCGACTATCAAAATATGGTCAAAACCGTTGTTGGTATGGGAAGATCGGGATCTAATTGATATTCGAAAACCATTCTGACCAACAAATACATAACGTTGAAGATAGAAGATGGAGCAATTGAAGACCGTGGATCTTCATAAGCGGAAGAATGACTTAAGATCTCTAGTTATGTCCCCCTGTTTTTAAAATGATAAAAAGGATTTATAAAAGATGTTTTGTTTTTATAAAAAAGTTAACCAGCGATATATTGTGATCTTGTCGTGGTTGGAATCTACGGATTGCAAGGACTTTTCGCTACTGGTCTGTTGGGTGATTCCTCAGATGTGGTAGGAGGGTGCCTTCGATTTATCATATTCCTGGATGACTTGTATGGACGAATGTCTGACAGAGTACTTCCTGATGGTCACGTACATTGATCTCTTCAAACATATTCGGATTGGTGGCGGAAGAGATATCTTCTCTTAGCTTATCGTCCAGAGTATTTTTGTGGACGTCAATCAGTGATTTTGATGGGTTTGACGATGTGGCATTCAAAGTGATATGCTGATCTAGAAGATAAACGTTGCCTCAAGCCTCATCAACCGGGAAATGACAAAAATCGGGCAGCAACATGGCTAGGTGGGTCATACCCAAGCAGGGTGTATTATCATCAATATAGAGAAATTCCTTATTTATTCTTCTTTCGATTTTGTATCTCCACAGAAGGATGGTGGGCCTATAAAACCATCGGGTGATAATACATTCGCTACACTCAAGCTAAATGAGTGGTAGGCCATGTGTGGCCAGGTTGCAAGACGTTCTTGTTGAACCCCGGTGTATCCCCTCTAGAGTACACTGATCAGAAGGTGAGCCCATACCTTGTCATAGTTGGAATCCAATCACCAATCAGATCCCCGTGGTTTTTGATTATAGACTATATATGTAGAGCGTGAGAAGTAAGCGTTCTACTATTTGGTTATTTATTTGATATAGACATTACCATAATATCGCAATATTTCTTTTCAGAAATGTTTTGGTTATAGTAAGGTAAAAACCGTCCGTTTTTATCTGTGGTTGGTCTTACTATTACCTCTTCTTTCAAAAGGTTTTCAAAGTTAAGCAATATGGATGTTATCTATAAACTTAGTGGGTTTTACTCACGTTGGTTCACCAGACTAATCCGTGGCGTTTGTAATGTCTCGGGTCAGCCCGAGTGTGCAGGTTTAGGTTATCGGATGTGGAGAAGTTCAGAGACGAGCTGGAGGATCCCAGACATATGATATATATAGTATTATTCCGCTGCGTGTTGTATATGAGGACAGGTTGTTATAACTGTCCAGATATTGCCATACTCTGATGATTGTAGGAATATTTTTTCCAAGTTTTCAACAAAGATTTATTTCTGTATTATATTTTATTCCATTGCGATGTGAGACTCTGATTTGGTGTTCGTTCTTCTTCATTCTTCTATTCTAATCTTTCTATCTGATCTTTTTCTCACCCTCTAGCTTCTTTCTCTTAATGTTTTGCTTTTCTGTATAATTTGGGTTGACTATGGTATTAAACGTTGGCTTAAATTGTACGGAAAAGTCGGATGTTACAATGTGCATGGACTTGATCTCATGCTTAGTTTGTGTTTGTTATAGTCCCTTAAGCATAGAAAATATAGACATCCAAAAGCTTTCAAAAATTTGTAATTTGGTCTTTCATTATATAGTATCTCATGTGGTGTTTTGTTATTTAGTACTTTTGTGGGTAACTTATTAATGAGGAATACATAGGTGTGGAAACTTCATTATAGTATTTCATTAGCAATGGCCAGTGTCTACAATATGTCTATTTTTATCTCAACTAAACCATTCCGCTCAAATGTGTGAGGGCAAGTCAACCTGTGCTTTATGCCTCTTTTGATGAAATAGTTAGTTAGTGGTTTAAACTCAGCCCCACCATCTGTTTGCTGAATTTTGTCATAGCAATTAGTTTGCTTTTCTATATAAGTTATGAACTGTACAACTACATTACATGCTTCTGACTTGGCCTTTAGCATATATATCCATGTGTATCTTGAGTAAGCATCAACAAAAGAAAGATAGTACCTGTGTCCCTGATATGAGTTCAATGGTGCTGGCCCCCATAGATTAGCAGCTATAAGTTCTAATGGCTTGTGATATGTAGTTTCAGAGTTACTGAATGGAAGTTTGTGATTTTTGCCAAGCTGGCCATGTGTGCTTGACATGTATGTTTTTAAAAGAAATACCACTAATACTCCAAAAAGTTTTTACAGTCTCAATATTGGGATGACCCAGTCTAATATTCCAAGATATAATTTCATTATTATTATTATTATTACTACTTCTATTACTACTGGCGTCTACGCTGTTACACCATAATTCTTTAATGTATTTACAGTCTTCAAGTTACAAAATTTGTAAAGGTCATCATGTATATTAATTACCCTGCAGTAATATTTCTTGACTTAGTAAGTCCTTAACTAGACAAAACTAGGGGTGAAACTCAAAGTACACATTAATTATCATTGGCAAACTTTGAGACGCTTAATAGATTTTTGTTAATAGTGGGAACTCTAAGTAAGTTATTTAGTTTAAGTTGCATCTTCCCGGATATAGTATCCTAAGTAAGTTAATAGTGGGAACTCCAAGTATGTATATTTTCAAATTTCAAAATTAAAATTTTCGATATTTCAAATTTTAAATTTTCAGATTTCATTATTCAAATATTAAATTTTAAAATTTCAAAAGTGCAAATTTCTAAATTCAAAATTTCCATGTTTTGAACTTCAAAATTTTGAATTCATAAAATTTAAAATTTTCAAATTTTAAACTTTAAAATTTTCATGTTTGAATTTTTACAATTTGAATTCTCAAAATTGCATTTTTAAACGTTTTTTATTTTGACTTGTAAGTCAAAAGTTTTCCAAATGTACTTTTTTACTTTCTAAAAGCAAAAAGGCCTTTGAAATAAGCAAAAGCCCTTTTGCTTTTGTTTGCCAAACAGCCCTTAGTTCAAACATTCATGCTATTAATACGGTTAAATATCTTTTAAGTGCTAACATTGATAAACAAGACCTTGGAGAAACGAGTGTATTCCTTGGGATTAAGATCATTATGTCTAATAAAAGAATTTATTTGCATTAGTCTCTTTATATTGAGAAGTTATTAAAAAAATACAATCACTTTGACAGTAATTCTGCTAGTACGCTATGTTATTCAAGTGTAAAACTATTAACGACACGGAGGAAGAACAAACTAGCTAGAAGACTTATGCTCTCCTTCTACTTCTTACTTGTTATGGACAAGGATACGATATATAATTCGAGTTAAAAGATGAATGAACGAAAGAACCTAATCAAAGAGGATCTACAAGGAAGATGAATTCAAGTTGAAAAGAAATTTCAGAAAAGATTTAAATACTAAACGAAATTTTACATCCGAAAGTATTTGTTTTGAAAACATTTTAAAACCAATTTAAAAACTTTTTATACTTTCAAAATACGCTCTCTCTCAAGAAGGATTCTGCGACTTATTCTACTCATTCTAGGGTATCCCTACCCTATCTCTAATGAGTTTTTACCCTATAGGCTAAAGCTTTGATAAACCAAAGTTTTGATACCACATGTAACATCCTGCCTTTTCGACCGCTTCAAGCCGCTAATAAAACCAACTCGAACTGTTCAAAATGACATATTGTTATCAGCTATGGAGGCAAATATAATAAATCACAGATCACAGACACAACAATATAATATCTCGCAGCGGAAAATAATAATACAATACTAGTTCATGAAGCTACTAAATAAATTTTACAACATAGTTTACATAAATAATATAGTGGAAGTTTAATACAACAATCATTAGTACATAAACAAATGATTAATTATCTGAAATAGAAATGACAGGAATAACTGAATGACTGGAACAACTGATCAATAAGTAGATACAAGATGAACGAAACCCAATATAAGCTCCAAGAGTAAATCTCGAAAGCTGTAATACGCGATCTGACCCGAGCAAAAATGCAAAAACAAAACAACTCGGATCTGGACTAACATTCTTGTGGAAGTAAATCAACTCAAATGAAATGTTCAATGAAATGCATCAGTAACTTAAAGGACTTTTGGGATCACCATCCTCTAAGGATCCCTTAAACCAGATACTGTATAATACAATACGCTATTATAATAGTGTCTATGGTTAAATATACCGTTGAAAATAGCGCAAGCGGGATTATCATTATTACCCTTACACCGTTTTCATAGAGTTTGCATATAATACACCAGTACGTCGGTGTATAGGGTGCGCCATGATACGACAACGTTAAGTCAAAATCATAGGGGGATCGATCAGGATAATATGACAAGGCACACGAGGAATGCCTAGAGTAGGAATATATTAGTTACATGCCCAAACTGGTGGTAACGCATAGCCGCGACTACTGCCCACCTCGGAACAACACTCCCCAATCAAGGATACGCATCTTTTAAATCAAATCAACTGACGGACTACAGTAATAAAGAAAGAAGTGTTGCTGATGGGGGTACCTAACCCCACTTGGTCCGGTATAGTCCTATTTTAGTCATTTTAATTATGACCCGAAGGTCAAGGACGTCCATCATCGTTCTCTTTCTTCAAATCCAGCAGCGTTCGCCAAACCAAGCTACTTCATTCTCAATTCTCCACCACCTACACAGTTGTTAAAGTGGTTTTCGGTATTGGCAGAGAATATGACAATAGCCAATCCCAGTCCCTTTAACAATCAAACATTTACATTGTCATACCATGATCATTATAATCACTTTAAAAATCATTTGTACGGAATCTCAGGTTCAAATTTGAAATCAAAATTAAATATCTAACTCCGATTATATTTAATTTTGAAAACTACACACTTTAATCTCTTTAATCAAATCGAGTTAGAAAATCATATCTTAAAGGTCTCTAATTATAGTATAAATCAATACAAAATATTTAAATCAATACTTAGATACTTAACTTCTAGGATATTTAGTTTGGTTTATTCGCGTCAAAAACTCAAGTTCAAACAATTCAAATGATTAAAGCTTACCTTTCTAAGAATTCGTTTCAAGTCGATTCATAAAATCCAACATTTTGGTTCGAATTCAATATATATAATTCAAATCAAGATCTTAATACTTCAAACCAATCATATCATATCTCATAACAAGTCGCAAAATCCAAAATCTTTATTTATAAATTCAAAGTAATCCTAAATCATTCTTATACATTCATTTTAACAACTTCACTGCTTCAAACAAATCGATTTATATAATCAATTCCATACAAAATCAATTATATATATATATATGTGTACAAATTCACTTTAAGTCGATTTGTAATCGAATTCATTTCTTATCAATTATAAATTCAAGTACATTTTTCATAAATTTGGAAATTCAAATTAAAATCAATTTCATAATTCAAATTCACCTCTTATAAGTTCAAACCAATTTGAATTCAAATTCATTTCTTATATAAGTTCATTCGTTAAATCAAGTTTCGTTATATAAATTTAAAATTTTAAACCTCGAACTCAAATCGCAAAAATCTTAACTTATCCACCTTTTAGTTTATTATTAAAGTTTATAAAATATATAAAATTAACTTTTAAAATAGATATAAATTTAAGTTTTTAAGCTTATTAAACTTGATAGAAACTAGCTTTATAAACATATATAAGTTTAAAATAATTTAGAAATGGATTTAAAAGGATTATTTATTATAATATATTAAATTTAAAGTTTGAAAATACATATACGATTAAATTATATGGTTTAAAATAAATAAAATTATAAGTAAGATCTTAAATAAGCATTTAAATCCATTTTTACTCATAAAATCATTTTAAAACATATAATTTAAAATTTACAAAAATTAATTTTAAAATCTTTAATATATATATATATATATATGAAAATATAAAATCATAAGTTATTATTTTGAAACCAAATTCCAAATCACTATACTTCGAAAACATGACCAACGGTGTCCGTATATAATTTTCTACCCTATGGTCAAGTGATATAGACATTTATCATTTCAATCAGCAATTTATAATTTTACGGGTATATATCATTTCAACCTTCAATCCCAAATTCAGTAAAAATCGTTTAGGTCTATCATTTCAACCCATAACGATTTTTCCTTAATCTAATGTCCGTTCGGGTATGTATCATTTCAACCCTAAGTGATTTTTTCTAAAACTAGGGAAATCAACAACATAAATCAATCATCGCATAGCATCAATCACATCACAAGTCGTATATCATCAGTGCACCTACGTGTCATATATATACCAACGTGTCATATATGAAATGTGCATACATATTAAATAAATAAAAACTCTATCAGCAATCATATACATTTCACAATAGTTCATTTATGCTGAATTTAACATCCATGAAACAATGTAAGTCAGGTGTGAGATAAACTCATCTTTCATGACAGATTGGGGACAACATACGGATTAACACAGAATAAAACGACGATTTCCAGGCAAGACTCATAATAGATTCAATTACGGTAACCACTCAATATATTTTTATTTTTATAAGAGGAGGTTAGGGAATTTCTCAACTGATCGGTATGACTATTGGGTTTTGGAAATGGCTTTAGAACTCAACACCACAATCGACTCAGAACACCGACTCGATTCAACAAAAATAAAACAATACTTCTTTACACAAAAATATAATATATATTTTCATGTGTACATATACACACAGAAAACTATGATATACGTGTATTTTAAAATTCAACGCACACCAAAACCATTATAATATATGTATATATTCATATATAAATACACAAACCAAAAATATATATTATATTTCACACACCCAATATATATGTATATATAAACTAACACACACACACACACATACACTAAAATCACGCATGCAACAATATACCCAAACACACACAAAGTCAACACGACAACCACTCACGCACAACACGCACCATACACAGTCAAAAATAAAAAGCACATAACATATAATACACACATAAGCTGTTCAAAACTAACGCAAAAACACACAGGTTATACACAACACAAATACACCACATACACGCACACACAAACCACTCATGCACACACACCACTTACACACACACGTAGGCCATGACTAAGCTACACACGCATGCAATAGGGTGGCTTCAGAGGAGGGAGGTTATGGGGTTCAGATGTTGGATCAGCAGCGTCACAGTGGAGGGTCTGGTGGGGCGGATCTCGGTTGCCGGGTTCGGAGCAAGCAGTGGGTTCGGGAAGGTATGGCTTTCTATTTGGGCATGACCAGCAGGAGGAGGGGGTGACCGACGTGGATGGGCTCCGCTAGGTGTTGGGAGTGGCATCGATGAGGGAAGATGGGATCTTAAAAGGGGTAGCAAAGAGGTGCGGTTCATGGAGGAGGGAGCGGAGGTCGGTTTTCTTTGGTTAGGGTGGAGCTGGGCTATTGTTGGAGGCTTCGGAGGAGAGGCTTGCGATGCGGAAATTTTTTTAAGCACGGATAATACATGGGAAGAAATAACATGGTGGTGGGAACGGGAAAATAAATATGGAAATTGGTTTTGAGAGGGAGCTGCGATGGAAAAAGAAAATGGGGCAGAAGAAAAATGAGATGTGAAAGGGAGAAAATGGGATAGGAAGAGAGAAAAAGAGATAGGTTTAGAAAAAGATAAGTAGCTGTATATATTTGTTTGGGAAGAAACATATGGGTGTCAGCCTTTCGTTTTTTTATTCGAAATGGAAAAGGGAGGAATCTTTGGAAATATAACGCGCGAGAGCTTCAGGTAAAGGAACAAATATGGTAGGAATTCAAATGATGTATTGGAAAATGGAAACCAAAGAAAATATGAGTCAAACAGGGCAAAGAATGATTTCACACGGAAATTAAATATTTTCTTTACAAAATCTGGGGAACCGAAAGGAAATAAATGAAAGGAGATGAACGGTTTAAATTTTGAGAATAACAAACGTGTAAGGAATGGAATAATACTAAGGAATGGACAATGAACTTTAAAAAGCTAAACAGTGTTTGCAAATAAAAGGAAACAATATAAATTTTTAATTCAATGGAATGAACGGTTTAATTTGGAAAACCGAATTTGGGCAAATAGAAGTGAACGATGTTTTAGGCAATGAAATAAAATAAAATTAGATATAATTTTAAATAAAATTGGAAATAAAAAGTGAACGAACGATTTTGGTAATATATATTCAACAAATGATTTTGCAAATCAAATTATAGACGATGTCAAATGAGATTTAGTTTTTGATATGGAAAAGATGAACGAATAGAACTAGATTAACTAATCGGAGGTTTGAAATATCAAAAGGAACCAAATCCAAGAATGAAAATTGAACGATGTCTTGCGAGAACAACGATCAATACAACAGACGTCTAGCTAATATAAAAATATAGTTCTGAAATTAAATCCAAGATCTAATTTTTAGTAATATTAGTAAATCAATTATATAATAATCTAAGTTAATATTAAAATTAAAATTTAAGATTAAACTCAAATACGAATAAATAAATAAATCGTTTTAATTTTAATCAATAAGCAAGATTGAAAAGGCAAATATTGATTTGCATTATTAAATTATATTCATATCATAATCAACTCCATATGTCATATAAAGTCCAACATAAACTTAGTTTTATAACAAAAATCAAAATAGTTATCTTATAAAACCGAAACAAATTGAGTTTTAAATAAATAAAATAGAAATCAAAATTTACATTAAATCATAAAATAAATATATACTTAAAATTCAGGTTGTTACAATCTCCCACACTCAAACTTTTTCGTCCCCGAAAAGGAACGAGGCAAAGAAGCAGTAATTAAATAATTTATTGTATTTAACATCAAATGGTTCACATCTATCCTCATACCTATATATATAATTTGAAATATATATAAATCAAAAGTTAAAATATTTTCAAATCTTTCAAAATAGTTTTAAGTATTCACTCGACGTCTTAATTTGCAATATATATCTATCCCACTTTTGAAACCTGAAAATAGATATCGACGATGCTGCAGTCATCACTAGAATCATTTACAAGCGACTAGAGTGTGACTCTATATCTATAATACACATAGGATTTAACATATACATTGATCAGACGTATACCCAAATCACTAAGTATTTGATAAGCAAATTTTAACGTCAAATAAGTTCTTAAACATATTTTTATATTTAAACAGAATATATACCAAATTTCCAAATCATATATTATGAATAATATGTTTCAAATCATCATTTAAAATATTAAAGGAAAATTTATATCGCTCCCCCGCTTTTTATTTACTAAAAATTGAACCTCAATCCTTAATAAATATACTAATAATATTATTATTAAAGCAAATACATAACAATATTATTACATACTATACCTAAATATTTTTCAAATCCAGGTTATCTATATTTAAACTTATAAAACTTGTTTAATTTCATAAGTTTAACATATATATGCGTACATCAAAAATTAAAATCTTTATAAACATATTTAAATTTATGAATTCCTATATATATACATACATTTATAAACTATATCATTTATATTTCAACCATTTTGATAAAAGTCTCGAAATATTTACCATAGCAATTAGGAGCATTTCTACTTGAAATGTCCAAGATATATAAAATTTTCCAAAATATTATTCAACCAAGATAAAACCAATTTCTCACAACAACTTCGTCTTTAAATCTTATATAAATATCTAATTTATAAAATATAAATCTTAAAGTATAGACATCAAAACTTTTCAAAATATTGGTATTACCAAACCATAATGTTATTTACAAATATCATCTTCCGAATATATATATATATATATATATTTCAATATTTTATCAAGAAAAACTTATATCATAATAGCATTCAAAATACCAATTTCTAAACAATATTTAATAAGAACAGACTCGCTGGAAGACTTATACCCTCCTTCTACTTCTTACTTGTTTTGGACAAGGATACGTTATAGAATTCGAGTTAAAAGCTGAACGAACGAAAGAACCTAGTCAAAGAGGATCTACAAAGGAAGATGGATTCAAATGGAAAAGAAATTTCAGAAAAAATTTAAATATTAACCAAAATTATACATCCGAAAGTATTTGTTTTAAAAACATTTTAAAACCAATTTAAAAACTATTTATACTTTCAAAATACACTCTCTCTCTCTCTCTCTCTCAAGAAAGATTCTACGACTGATTCCACTCATTCTAAGGTATCACTACCCTATCTCTAATGAGTTTTTACCCCATAGGCTAAAGCTTTGATAAACCAAAGCTCCGATACCACATGTAACATCCTGCCTTTTCGACCGCTTCAAGCGGTAATAAAATCAACTCGAAACGTTCAAAATGACATATTGTTATTAGCTTCTGAGATAAGTAGAATAAATCACAGATCACAGACACAACAATATAATATCTCATGGCGGAAAATAATAATACAATAGTAGTTCATGAAGCTACTAAATAAAATTTTACAGTAGAGATTACATAAATAATACAATGGAAGTCTAATGCAACAATCATTAGTATATAAACAAATGATTAACTATCTGAAATAGAAATGACAGAAATAACTGAATGACTTGAACAACTGATCAATAGGTAGATACAAGATGAACGGAACCAATATAAGCTCCAAGCTCCAAGAGTAAATCTCAAAAGTTGTAATACTCGATCTGGCCTGAGCAACAATGCAAAAATAAAACAACTCGGATCAGGACTAACATTCTCATGTAAGTAAATCAACTCAAATGAAATGTTCAACAAAATGCATCAGCAACTTAAAGGACTTTTGGGATCACCATCCTCTAAGGATCCCTTAAACTAGATACTATATAATACAATACGCTATTATAATAGTGTCTATGGTTAAATATACTATTGAAAATAGCATAAGCGAGATTACCATTATTACCCTTTGTAGTGACCCGAACTTCCCCATCTCCGAAGAGAAGAGAAAGAACGAATTACTGTGAGGACAAGACACATCGGGACACACACAGAAGAACATTTCATTGCCTATTACAACAATTCCATCAGAATACAAGAATATTACAGAACAAGAATAAATATTACACATTTGATAAATATCAGAGATTACAATAAATTACATAGCAGCGGAAAAACAATACAAAACACAACTGAAAGTAATACACAGATATAGAGCTTTCCGAGCATTGTTCCAGCTGTAAATCAGGATCCTGTGAATATAAATCTGCAAAACCAAAACTACTAGCTGCCCGTGTCGAAAATAAGGGCACCCAGAGTTTAGGTTAAAACAATAAACTCCAGGTCAGTCATGTGACTGGTGTGAGAACTAAAACAATTATTTAAAACTTTACTTTAAAAGAGAGTAATTCAAGGGACCACGCCGTATAACACGGAACGGGTTTCCTCTCAAGAATACCAGTGCGTAGAATAAACAGCGCAATGCTTTTTCGAAAAATGAAGCTATTATAAGACCCAGGTCCCATCACACATGCAACGCAAGCCGGAGGATAGGGTTTTCCCTTATAATAGCCAAACATGCTTGGTACGTTTAAAACAAATAATTTTGATACTATTATAGTATAAAGTGTCAAAACAACTTCAATCATAAATATCAATCATAGACGGCATAGTATCCCATGCTACTATGTCTCCATACTAGGCTCTACAAATAAAACCACAAGTCACGTATTGGAAATTGGATTTCCGTCATGAGTCGAGGCAAGGGGCAAGCTCCTCTCCGCTTCGAGACACTCTAGCAAATGTCTCAGGACTACTCTCTCTGGGTAACACCTGGTAACCTCCAAGGCCGGTCCTCTCTTACGTTTGAGGATTAATTATTCCTGAACACACGTTTCCCGGTCCTAACAGACCTAAAATCGAGGCGCCTCACATCCAACAACCACATAGGTAAAAAGTATATAAATGTCAGCCAGTTTAAGCACTGACACTACCCATAACTAGAAAGAAACGTCGTGCACTCCTTGGGTCCTCATCCCGTTTTTGACTCATACCGAGGTGTGAGGCTCGCGAATTCACGCTATACACAAAGCTACTCTGTATTAAAGCCGTGCTTTGATCATCAATCACAAGACTCTGCTTTTCAACAGAAGCCTTGATAACTGCATCTCAGCGTGCCACATAGGCAATTCATGCCATGCGATTGATATCTATCGATATATAACATCTAAGCTCGTACGTCTCAGAGAAGGGCGTTAAGCAAGAGAATAAATTCTCTGCCGCCAAACAGATATATATTTAACAGAAATCAATCAACACAGAGTAAAATCCAATGTCAGACACACAATCCATTTACACGTCCGTTCTGGGTCTGAACGAAACCGGAGGCACTATATACCTCGCATATCCATTGATCTCCAAATACGTCTGGACGATCGCCAACTGATTCCCTCATCTTGGGTGTATAGCCCAATCAAGATCATCAATAATCATCCAAACGATGTGAAGAACTCCGGTCTTCGACCACCGTCTTCATCTTCGACTTATCGTCGAATCGGTTATTCGGAATGGGTATAATCCCGGCCTTTCCGAACAACCCACGTATATAATAAACAAATGTTACACAAACACAACATACGCCTCATTCCAATTCATCAGTCACTAACCGTAAATTAGTAAGAGAACAATTCCCCAAATATTAACCCCGAAGGCCGAAACCAACATCAGATCAATACCCAGGAAACCATTCTTCTTAACTAACCTACAGCTAGTTTCTAAATTTCACATTCTTAAGGAAATGTTCCCATTAATTTTATCAAAGATAAATTCTTTAAAATTTATTCTTTAATCTTCCTTTGGATGTCATTTCAAACCAAATTATGGTTTTCCAAACTAGTCGTGATTAGCGAACCACACCGAAGTAATTATTTATTTTATTTCCCAATCCCAACCTATTCATCCCATGTAGCAAAACTGTTATTACCCCATTACTAACACCTCGGGTTTATCGGTAAATTTAATTACCATTTCACGTTCAAATCTAATTAAAGATTTAACTATCGCTAGGAGCAAAACTGGCAATACTCCATTCTCGATCATTTCCTATATTTGATAATTTAAATTATCAATTCCTATTTTAATCTGATTAAAGATTCATTAAAACTCCTCTTAGTTTTAATCTTTAACTGGGCTAAAGAACCAATGTCATTTAAAACACGGTTCACGATAAACCCACATCACATTCCATTCTATTAGTCTCTAACCGAAAAGCTCCAGCCAATTGCCACTATTCCGGATATCGGAATATATCGAAGCTTATACTTTTCAGAGTTCTAAACAGCATTTTGAACTCAATGGAAGCGGTTTTGAGTCCAAAATCATCCATATGCAAAATATGACTTTTTGGGCCATGTATAATTTCCATAGCGACTATTCTAAATTTTCAATTGGACATAACTTTTTATTCCCGCTATGAAATTTTGTTTTTTCGGATTCGTTGGAAAGAGATTCCCAAATAGATTTTAATATTTTTGGTTTCGCTAAAATCCGGTTTATTTCGAATCCTGTACATTCATTTGAACTTTGAAATCGAATTTTCAAACTACCGCGCCATTTTCAATTCCTTTTATAATTAAAATAAAATATTTATATTCTAACGTCGATCTATACAAATATATACGTTCTAATTCTTTTCAAAATAAATTTCTCGTCATTATTATTTAAAATAATCCATTAAAATTGCCAAAATAAAATTTTTAAATTGGCTCGGATTTTGCAGGTTGTTACACCCTTTCATCGTTGTCGTAAAGTTTGCATATAATACACCAGTACATCGGTGGACAGGGATGCGCCATGATACGACAACGTTAAATCAAAATCGTAGGGGGCTCGATCAGGATAATGACAAGGCACACGACGAATGCCCATAGCAGGAACATATTAGTTGCATTCCCAAACTGGTGGTAATGCATAGTCGTCATGACTACCGCCCACCTCGGAACAACACTCTCAAATCAAGGATGCACATCTTTCAAATCAAATCAACTGAGAGACTATAGTAATAAAGGAAGAAGTGTTGCTGATGGGGGTAACTAACCGCACTTGGTCCAGTATAGCCCTGTTTTAGTCATTTTAATAATGACCCGAAGGTCAAGGACATCCATCATCATTCTCTTTCTTCAAATCCAGCAGCATTCGTGTGCTGACCCTCCCTCTCGGTTTCACATTTCAATATTTTCGTGTCCATCCAAAATCGGACATCAAAATCACATTTTGATTCTTCACTGAATATTATTTTAAAATATTCGTTATTTTAATATATTCGTTATGTTAAAATATTCGTTGTTTCTGAATCGGAATACGACTCAATCAATTACCATATAATTTCAGTTATATGGATTTATACATAGCATGTATTCAACAATAATGATAAATAATCATTGACCATTCAAACATCATCCAGAGTGCATTTTACAACTGTATAAGCATTAAAATAAATAAATAGAGCTCATCACAGCTTGTCAACCCATCGATTGACATACAACTAAATATTGGGATTAGTGTATGTCAAATATCATCCCAATACCCATGTGGGGTTTTCAAACAACAACAGTCTATTTAAATAAATCATTGGGTAATAAATTTAACCAATTCTAATTCGGTTTGAATTATTTTTCTACTTAACAAATTTTCACTGTTCAAATTATAAATGGATATTTATATCACATTTCAACAACCACAAAGTGTATCCACATTGCTTGAAATATGAGTGTCGGATATTCAAACAACGCTTCTTGTGAAGAAGAGTCGTGAACAGTTCATGTGTTGAACTCAAGCAATGTCACATACAACAAATAAAAATCAACACTGGCAATTTCTATATATTTACAGTTATAAAATAAATTAAATAACTATACAAATATTTTAGTGAGAATCTCTCACAAAAATTATGTAGTGACCCTCTCTCTCGGTTTCACATTTAAATATTTTCGTGTCCATCCAAAATCGGACATCAATATCACATTTTGATTCTTCACTGAATACTATTTTAAAATATTCATTATTTTAAAATATTCGTTATTTTAAAATGTTCGTTATTTCTGAATCGGAATGTAACTCAATCAATTACCATATAATTTCAGTTATATGGATTTCATACATAGCATGTATTGAACAATAATGATAAATAATCATTGAACATTCAAACATCATCCAGAGTGCATTTTACAACTGTATAAGCATTAAAATAAATAAATAATGCTCATCACAGCCTGCCAACCCATCGATTGACATACAACTAAATATTGGGATTAGCGTATGTCAAATATCATCCCAATACCCATGTGGGGTTTTCAAACAACAATCTGTTTAAATATTTGTACAATTATTTAATTTATTTTATAACTGTAAATATATAGAAATTGCCAGTGTTGATTTTTATCTGTTGTATGTGACATTGCTTGAGTTCAATACATGAACTATTCACGACTCATCTACACAAGAAGCATTGTTTGAATATCCGATACTCGTATTTCAAGCAATGTGGATACACTTTGTGGTTGTTGAAATGTGATATAAATATCCATTTATAATTTGAACAGCGAAAATTTGTTAAGTAGAAAAATAATTCTAACCGAATTAGAATTGGTTAAATTTATTAACCAATGATTTATTTATATAGACTGCTGTTGTTTGAAAACCCGACACAGGTATTGGGATGAAATTTGACATACACTAATCCCAATATTTAGTTGTATGTCAATTGATGGGTTGATAAGCTGTGATGAGCATTATTTATTTATTTTAATACTTATACAGTTGTAAAATGCACTCTGGATGATGTTTGAATGTTTAGTGATTATTTATCATTATTGTTGAATACATGCTATGTATGAAATCCATATAATTGAAATTATATGGTAATTGATTGAGTCGCATTCTGATTCAGAAATAATGAATATTTTAAAATAATATTCAGTGAAGAATCAAAATGTGATTTTGATGTCCAATTTTGGATTGACACGAAAATATTGAAATGTGAAACCGAGAGGGAGGGTCACTACATAATTTTAGTGAGAGGTTCTCACTAAAATATTTGTACAGTTATTTAATTTATTTTATAATTGTAAATATATAGAAATTTCTAGTGTTGATTTTTATCTGTTGTATGTGACATTCCTTGAGTTCAACACACGAACTATTCACGACTCATCTGCACAAGAAGCGTTGTTTGAATATCCGACACTCGTATTTCAAACAATGTGGATACACTTTGTGGTTGTTGAAATGTGATATAAATATCCATTTATAATTTGAATAGTGAAAATTTGTTAAGTAGAAAAATAATTCAAACTGAATTAGAATTGGCTAAATTTACTAACCAATGATTTATTTAAATAGACTTTTGTTGTTTGAAAACCTACACGGGTATTGGGATGATATTTGACATACACTAATCCCAATATTTAGTTGTATGTCAATCGATGGGTTGACAGGCTGTGATGAATGTTATTTATTTATTTATTTTAATGCTTGTACAGTTGTAAAATGCACTTTGGATGATGTTTGAATGTTCAATGATTATTTATCATTATTGTTGAATACATGTTATGTAAGAAATCCATATAACTAAAATTATATGGTAATTGATTGAGTCGCATTCCGATTCAGAAATAACGAATATTTTAAAATAATGATTATTTTAAAATAATATTCAGTGAAGAATCAAAATGTGATTTTGATGTCCGATTTTGGATGAACACGAAAATATTGAAATGTGAAACTGAGAGGGAGGGTCACTACTGTAACGTCCCAGATTTTTAGCAATATAATAATTAATTAATTTAATTACTTAAATATCGGTTTAGTAATTTAAATAATTCAAATTGAAATATTACGAATATTTCATTAATATGAATATTGGAATAATAAATTTAATTTTCGGGATAGTCGGAAACAGTGGAATTTTTGCAATATTGTGCGGATGGTATAAATGTAAGAGATGTGTAAATGAGTAGTTTAATAATGGGGAAGGCAAAACACATGTGAATGTTGAAAAGAAAATGACACGTCCAACTTCATACTTGTATCCCATTCTGAGCCAAGGATGGACCTGCTTAAAAACAAACGATAACTTAGCTAACTAACAAATGACTTTTGCAATAAATACATTTAGTTAATAAGAGACTAAATGTTTAATATTTTTACAAAAGACGTGCCTTTGTAAATTGAAACTTCTCAACAACCACCTAATCTTGTAACTTAAAAACCATCTTTACGGCAAACTCGGCATCAAAAGAATTATACAAATTAACTATCATGAATGCGATGCACAACTCGACTTATGAAACTTAATGCGTTTGTTAGCGATGTCGAACCCCCATAGATGCTCCTGCTTTATGATGTTCCCGATGGCGGAAATACCGGGGTAAGGAGTTGGCACAAAGACTAAGTACTTGACTCTGTCTTCAACATCGTTCAGATAACTCTTGCTAGGAGGTTCGAACCTGGATGCCCCGTCGAAATGTATGGCTAGCTTTGGTATTTGGAAACTACTGTTAACATTGGTCCAAATCATAGCAGAAGGAGAAAGGCTCGATATTTACTCTAGGAATGGACTCCAGTCGTAACAGTAAGAAGACTATAATATTTGTTATGTACCATTTTGTACCTGGGTAAAAGCTGGACCAAACAAACCATAGAGAAACTACGCTCCAAACAAGACAACACAACTGCTATAACATTTATATAACCACTTCATGAAAAATTAAAGAATTGGAATCACAAACTTATGTTGCACATTACACACGTTATGTTCTTCTATGCTAATCTATTAAAAACAAATAATATATTATTGTATTCCTTCTCACCTAAGGGTGCGTTCTTAGCGAACGGAAACAGGGTATTTGAGCGGGGTACTGTAGCGAACGGGGAATGTATTTTTTGCTGTGAACGGGGTATTTGAGCGGGGTAAATGAGCGAGGTATTTGAGCGTGGTATTTTTAAAATGAGATATAAATAGATAGGGTATGGCATGCTTAAACCTTCTTACAGATACAAATACAGCTATAAATACAAATACAATTATAACTGCAGATTCAAATACAAGTACAGTTACGAATACAAATAAAATTAGTGTAGCCCAGCATCAACCAACTCATCTCTAATGGTATCTCGAAGTAATGACATTTCCTGGTATCCATTTCGATATACCCTTTCAGTGCCTCTATTCGTCACATTTCTCATAACGTAATATTCCTCCAAGTACTGATCGGGGATTTTTTTAGGATCATCATCAAAAGCCATAAAATCTGGGTCACCATTATTATATTTGCGTATGAAGTTGTGTAAGGCCATTGTCGATACGACAACTTTGACTTGAGTTTTAAATCGATACATAGGCATACAGTTCAGAATGGTAATTTTTCTTTTCCAGATTTTAAAGGTTCTTTCTACGACCATCCGTAAACTCGAATGGTAGAAATTAAACACTTCATTGGCTAATTTTGGTTGATCCACGGTTTCATGGAAATGCGGAATATGATACCTCATATTTTCGATATGGTGGTAAGTATCCAGTCTGTAGTAGATAACCGGAGTCAACCAAATAATACTGTCCAGCTGGAGGTTTAGGAAAGTTTGAGTTTCTATCATTTGTAACATCATTAAAAATTCTACTATCGTGTGCAGTCCCTTCCCAACTAGCCACAACATGCGTAAACTGTAAATCAAAATCACAAATCGCTAATATATTTTGAGTTGCAAACCCCTTTCTTCCAATATAAGGGATAATCTGATCAGCGGGTAAATGTGCAGATACGTGTGTACCATCTATAGCACGAATACAATTTTTGAAATAAGGATAATATCGGTTTGAAATTCTAATGTGTTGTGGAACGGTATGAAATTGTTAATCCCCTGGCGGGGTACTGTAGCGAATGGAAACATGGTATTTGAGCGGGGTACTATAGCGAACGGGGATTGTGTTTTTGCTGCGAACGGGGTAAATGAGCGGGGTATTTGAGCGTGGTATTTTTAAAATGAGATATAAATAGATAGGATTTGGCATGCTTAGACCTTCTTACAGATACAAATACAGCTACAAATACAAATACAGTTACAACTGCAAATTCAAATACAAGTACAGTTACGAGTACAAATAAAATTAGTGTAGCCCAGCTGCAACCAACTCATCTCTAATGGTATCTCGAAGTAATGACATTTCCTGGTATCCATTTCGATATACCCTTTCAGTGCCTCTATTCGTCGCATTTCTCATAGCGTAATATTCCTCCAAGTATTGATCGAGGGTTTTTTCAGGATCATCATCAAAAGCCATAAAATCTGGGTCACCACTATTATATTTGCGTATGAAGTTGTGTAAGGCCATTGTAGATACAACAACTTTGACTTGAGTTTTAAATCGATACGTAGGCATACGGTTCAGAATGGTAAAAAAAAAATTCCAGATCCCAAAGGTTCTTTCTACGGCCATCTGTAAACTCGAATGGTAGAAATTAAACACTTCATTGGCCGATTTTGGTTGATCCACTGTTTCACGGAAATGCGGAATATGACACCTCATATTCCGATATGGTGGTAAGTATCCAATCTGTAGTGGATAACCAGAGTCAACCAAATAATACTGTCCAACTGGAGGTTTAGGGAAGTTAGAGTTTCTATCATTTGTAACATCATTAAAAATTCTACTATCGTGTGCAGTCCCTTCCCAACTAGCCACAACTTACGTAAATTGTAAATCGAAATCACAAACCGCTAATATATTTCGAGTTGCAAACTCCTTTCTTCCAATATAAGGGATAATCTGATCAGTGGGTAAATGTGCATATACATGTGTACCATCTGTAGCACCAATACAGTTTTTGAAATAAGGATAATATCGGTTTGAAGTTCTAATGTGTTGTCGAATGGTATGAAATTGTTGATCCCCTGGCTTTATTTTATCAGTAGCTAGTAATTGAAAAGCATTAAGAACTGCATGAAAACAAACGGAAAATGTGCTACCTGAACATTGAAACCTTTCGCTAAGTTTTTTGTTTGAAAGCCCAGTAACCATTGTGTAAACGAAAATTCCAACCATTTCAAGGACACAAATATCTCTCATGGAAAAGAGACCATGATGCTCCATTTTTTCACATAATTAGTAAAAACAAAGTCTTTTCATTCAAAAATTAACTTGACAAAGTTGTTGGTGACCATTTAGAATATAGTTGATCCAAGCTAACCCAGTAAACTCTGAAGTATTAATTCGAGTCATATGATTTCTACTGGCATTCAGACACAATGATATCCTGTAAAGATCAATAATATCGTCATAATCAGAGGATGAGTCGGAAGAAGAGATTATTTATGTTGAAGAAGAAGAAGAAGTAGGTGAAGAAGGTAAGGAGGTGAAGAAGGTACGGAGGTGAAGAAGGTAAGGTTTTAGGTTGTTTTATAGGCAAAGAAGGGAGATATTGGAATTCAAGCCGTTGGCGTCCGACGCGTCGGACGCCAACGTCTTGAATTCCAACGTCTCTCTAGCGCTCTTCTCGAGCGTGGAGATTTTAGTTGGCGTCCGAAGCATTGGACGCATCGGACGCGAACACCACGCCAGACATGGCACATTTCGGCTGCGAACGGACCCTAAGTTTTCCAACGCACATGCCAAATCGTACATATACAGGCACTTTGAAAATATAAACTAGGTACGTACCCCAATGCTGTCACAGACCCTATATTTGCCAAATACTTAATAGGTAAGTAAACACAACCTACCCTACAGCTATTGATCTTTCCTTTCAACCGTAGGGTAGTACCATTACTTAACATCGAAGGCTTCCACTTTATAAATACGCAAGCCATCATCTTCCAGAAAACTAACATTAGCAGTTCGGAAAAAAATGGAGTAAATAAATCTAAAGCACAAAAATCCAAATTTGTATATATATCAAACCACACAGATACATAGTTCAACCTGGAAAGCATTTGGTTGAGTTCGAATTTGGCTTACAATATTCGGAAATATTACAATCAACCTAGGGTTGAGCCAAAGAGCCACTAGTGTCGGAGTTGATCTATGGTGAGGCCGGAGTTGGGATCCTCGAGAGCAGACGAGCAAGACATTGAAATGTGATGGGATTCCATTCCAAAAAGTGTCGATGTTGACACCGTTTCGTGTGTAGGAACCAGGAAGTCGCAACGGCACTGGCGACAGTGAGTTTGCTATCACGGTGGTGGAGTTGGAGGAGGAGACGTAGGGAAGCAGTCCAATATCTTAGTTCAAAGGTCTGTAGTAAAAAGGTGAAATGGAAGCTGGAAAATGCAGTAAGGTGGAGGTTCGGTTTATACATGAATTAATAACGAAAGGCGAAAGAAAGTGTGAAAACTTATGGTACAGGAAATGATGAAAAAGATGGAGTGTGGAGTCATGCTGTTTTGGGATGGACATTCTTTTCTGTTTTTGTTTAACAATGAAGTGAGGAGTTTTGTATAGGGAGTGTGACGCACGTGTAGAAGGAAGTGGAGCTCGTAGTATCATTATGGGATGGTAAGTTTTATAATTGGAGGTGCATTTCATTTGGAAAAGAACTGTTTGGGTGGCGTGGAGAAGCATATGAGGAGGTCGCGTGTGTTAATATGGGAGTATACTGTTTCGTTAATTGCATCTTCTAGTAGATCTGAAGTGGGTAAACAGTGAAAGAAACTAGGGTGGATCATGTATTTGTTGGGTCGAAATAGGAAGCCCAATATAAGGAGAAAAAAAAAATGTGAATGTGAATTACATGAAGATGCCGGGAACTTGGAGTTCGATGCAAAACTGATATGGTAGGATGGTGGAGCAATGTACGCACGCCGGTTAGGGTTTTAACTGTATGATACTGTTCTGAAAATAGCTACGCAATGGCACCACCGGAGAATGATTTGGAGCACGTTACAGTTTAGGCAATTAAAGCGCTGGGTATAATCAACTGACGCAAATCGTTATTTAACGGTTAACGCGCAAGGTGAATAAATTCACTAACTCTGGTCTGTTTCAAAATATTATAATTATATTTTTAATATTGGTTGAATGCTGTGTGATGGTCATTTAGGTAAATTATAGTTAAATTGGTTGAATTATATATATGTCGTTGCATATATACACATCATTAGCTGATACCAATTCTATTGATTATAATATTCCATATTATGGAATTTATATTATTTGTGTTGACAAACATCTGTGGGTACCGGGAAACAGGTAGGAGGGATCCAATTGGATTCCTCAACAATAATATTATGGTTTTTCATATATTACGTTATATGATATGTAAATAATCTATGGTTGATTTTTGTTTTGTTTGGATGTGGAATTACACTGATCCTGAAATAACTGGGCATTTAAATACGATAAATTATATTTGATTGGAATGAAAATGAGTTTGGGGTTTGGGAAAGAGAAAATCTATGTTTAAATGGAAATTGAATTTTGATTGGAATAGTGTATGATGACTTGTTTTAATTATATTTAAACAAGTAATTGATTTATCAACGATGTTTAAAGATCAAGTGGAATTATTATTAAATAATTTGGGAATATAAGAATAGATTATAAAAAGGGGAATTGGGAATTTATTTCAAAAAGAAACGACGGAATAGTTTCGATGTTCGAAATGCAAATAGTATGGAAATAAATCGATAAGGGTTATAATTGGAATTTTAACCAATGATGTTTATTTTTAGATTTAACGAAGTCAGGTTTCTATAAGAAGGAATATTCATATTTCAATGTGAATGATGAAGCTAGTATTTTATAGTTTGATTTATAAAGTAAATACAAACGATTGTTGACATTTAAATTTATAAAGCTGTAATTATCCTACGTGTAAATATTTGGATAATTATTTTAAACCAAAAGGTTAAGTAATATTATTAGATCAATTATATTAATCTAATGATAAGAATAAATTAAGATCAGTTAATAAATTAACAGATGGTTGAGGTTGACTAAATCCACTGTTTGGCTAGAATTATTATTTGGTTAATTGCTTTTCAATGATAATAACTTAGAAGTTAATTGCTTAAATTAATTAGATTTCTTAATTATTAATTACCTTTTTAATGAAGATTAAAGAATTATCGAACTAATAAAATAATTATTGTTCATTAAAGATTGCAACCATTCTATTTTTAAATTAATAAAGAAGTAAACTGTTTTACTTCAGAAATGATGAAGTTAATCATTATTTAACTATTTTAATTTAAGTAATTACTTCTGGAATGTGAATTATTTAAGATAATTATTAAGTCGTCATAAGGTGTTACTTGAATGGAGTATAATAACTCAAATAGAAAGTGAAACGTCAAAAGACGAAGAGTGTTAATGGTTGTTGGTGAAGAAGTTATAATTGGAATCGTATAGCGAGGTTGAAGCGAAGAGTCAATACTGAATATAAATAGTTATAAATAACTATGTTTTCAAAGTAAGTATATGGGATTATAAAACCATAATTCAAATGAAACAAGAAATACAGTTTAATTGGTAGTAGAAGTAGTAAGGGGTTTAGCGTTATGGATTTATATATATTCTAAGATAAGAACGTTGTCGATCAAGGTCTGAGAGGTAAATAAAGTACCCCAACTTGAATGGTTTCACTATTATCGAGGGAGGGTATGAGTTTGTAACAGAAAGAGGTGTCAAGATTAGTTATAAAGGGGATATTGTAGCGTATTGCAAGTTTTTGAACTGTAACGATAAATTAACGTTGTTGACCAAGCTTAAGCGTGATTTTTATATATAGCACTATTCCCTAGGGAATGGAAATAGTTTGGTTTGAAATTAACTTATTCTAAAGTAATAAGTAACAATGTTTGCCCAAAGAAATATAGGAGTGTTATGTCGAGTTGGGAACGAAGACGAAGAATTGAGATTTAATAAATTTCCCGGAAATCTTCAAGTTTGGAAATTACATTATGATAAAATATGTCGTTCGACATTGGTTTTAGAGCATATAAGAAATGATAATCGAATACTGAATAGATTATATATATATATATATATCGCTATTTCCGAAGTAAAGGAAGGCTAAAGGTGTTTTTAAAATATGATGTAATACTTCCGAGGAAGGGAAATAAAGAAGAGTTTATAAAAATATAGGAATCTAGAAAATTAATATTTATTTAAAAAGGGCGAGCGATTGTTTAATGGATGTTTTATTTTTCTTTGATAGTTAAATCACCGGCTATCAAAAATTTTTGACCATCGTTGTCAATACGGAGGGACCGATTGGATTTATTATCCGAAAACCACTCCATATAGACATAAGCGTTGCGAATTAGATTATGCTGAAGATAATTGAAGACAGAGTGAAATGCAAGGGTTGCTCTATTCCATATTGGTGCTTTCTGTTTGTCCAGTCCCAGGACAACTTGTACGGACGAGTGTCTTATAGAGTATACCTAACAGTTCACATACGGTTGATCTCTTAAAGGTATCACATCTGGTGGCGGAGGAATTCGTTCCTCTTAGCTTTTTATACCTGTGATATTTTTGGAAATCGATTAGTGAATCGACGGGTTGGACGATGTGGCATTCAAAGTGAATGGTGGCCAGATGTTTTGAAAGATAATGTAGCCTCAAGCCTCACAACCCGGAAAATACAAAAATCGGGCAGGCAACATGGCTAGTTGGGTCATACCCAAGCAGGGTGTATTGTCACCAGTCTAGAGAAAATTCATATTTGTTCTTCTTTCGATTCTGTATCTTACAGATTACGATTTGATGGCCAACAACTATGGGTGGCAATATATTCGCTACACTCAAGCTAAATGAGTGGGCGGTCATGTGTGGCCGGGTTGCAAGAAGTTCTTATTGGACCCCAGTGTATACCCTCTAGAGTACACTGATCGGAAGGTGATCTCATACCTTGTCTGTTGGAATCCAATTTCCAATAAGCTTCCTACGGTTTTTGATTTTATACTATATATGTAGAGCGTGAGATGCAAGCGTTCTACTATTTGGTTATTTGGTTGATTAGATATTATTATAATATCACTGGATTTTGATATCAAAATATGTTGGGTTATAGTAAGGTAAAAACCATCCATGTTTATGTGTGGGCTGGTCTTACTATTATCTTTTTGTTCCAAAGGATTTTCAAAGTTAAATAATATGATTGGAGTTTACTCACACCAGTCCCATGACTGACCCAGAGTTTATTTTGTTTGTGTTTTCCTAAGCTCTTGGGTGCTCAAATATGTACGGGCATAAAAGTGTTTCAGGTTTTGCGGATTCACTTGGAGGAGCTTGAAGCAAGAGGCTTCACCGTTAGTTATTTAGAGATTATTTCCGCTGTGTTGTATATGAGTTATACAGTGATATGGTATGTACATGCAAATTCAGATTTGTATTTCAAAGTTATGATATATATTATATTTTATTCGTTCCGCTGTGAGTTTCTTGTTTTACTCTGATTCCGTCCAGTTCTGTTCTTTTTATTCTTCTATTCTATTAGTTCTATCTTTCCTATCTCATCCTCTAATTTATTCCTATTAATAGTCAAGTTTCGAAACTTGGGTTTTGAAAAGTAATGCAGGATTTTGTGTTATTATCGAAAATTCAAGCGTCGAATTTTTCTGGCCATTACAGTGGTATCAGAGCTGAAGGTTAAGTAATTACCTTGGCTCTGTGGCGTAACCCAATAGAGATGGGCTTAGTAACACCCTAGATTGAGTTTGAGTGTATATGTATGAGCGCGTATTTATGGATTTATATAAAAGTTGTTTTATATTGTGTTGATTGATCTGTTGAGTGGTATATAAATTTTAGATCGACACGTTTAGCTGACGAGGTCGATCGGGATTTATAAACACTTGGATAGAGAAACTTGACATAGCATTGTTTTAAAAAGCTGGGTAAATAAAATAATTTACCCAAAATATATTTTAATATAAGAAGAAGTATATATTATTGAGATTATTATAATATATTGGATATGTTGATCATTATTGTAATCAAATAAGATTAAATTTGAGATGATTAGAAATAGCCAATAAGAATTCACATAAGTGTAATGTATAAATCAGGTGGGTTAAATCTGCATTTAAACTAGATTTGGATTTAAAATCCTGGGAGAGATTTGGAAATGTTTTCCAAACATTTTGAATGATATTTTGAAATAATTCCAAATTGGAAGTGTTTGAAAATGAGTTCTAAAAGCAATGTAGTATTGAACTCACTTTGATTGCTGGAAAATAATTCCAAATGATGAAGCGCGCCATCATCGGTGTTCATTTTCTATTTTTCTAAGTGGCGGATTACTAGCAAAAGATATTGTTTTTGAATGGTTTTAGAAAACAAATTATTATGAATCCTGAAAAGGAATATTGATTTTAGAAAGGCAAAGCTGTTTAAAAACTCCCAAGACGATATTGTTCTGAATTAAAACAAGTATACATGATGAATTTACAATGATGGAATAAAATTAACTTAAAGAAGTTATGTAAAATGTGTGGAAGCAAATAGATATTTAACTAAGACCAGTTAAGTGGGAATTAATAGGGATTTAATGCTATCAGATGAATATGAACTTATGTGAGTTGAAATGGGATGATATTTGAAATAAAACTAGATTTGAAATGAGATGAGGATAACAGACTTAAGAATTTATAGAATGTGGAAATGGAACGTAACTTGGTAATGGAATTGGATTACCAAGTAAGATTTTGGAATTGAGGTCAAAACTGGAGTTTGAAAAGGAATTAGGGTTTGGATGTAAGAGAATTATGGGTTGAGGATGAACTGACTGGGGATCAGTTGAAAATGCACTTGTGTATGATGAATGGATTGCAAATGGAAGCAATAGAATTGAATGCTCGATACATGTTTATAATCTAACTGAATATGAGATTTATCAGCCCGTTTGGCAAGATGCTTGGTTAATTATTTTCTTTTGGATTAGAGAAGGCCCAGAGAGGCTAGTTGTAGTAGTATGGATTAAGCCGTGCAGAAGAGATGCTGGCAAAATTTCCCGGAATTTTAAAGTGTTAGAAAATTTCAGAATCCTTGAAAATATTCGTTAATCAGAATTAATCAATAATTAAATTGAAATAAATTGGATCAGTCGAAAACGAAATTAAGAGGTAAAATAGAAAAATTATTTTAGTCTAGTTAACAGGGTTCGTAGCACTTTTCCTACCATGGTAATTTGTGGGACGAAATTCTTTTAAGGGGGAAGGAATGTAACGTTCCAGATTTTTAGCGATGTAATAATTAATTAATTTAATTATTTAAATAGCGGTTTAGTAATTTAAATGATTCAAATTGAAATATTATGAATATTTAATCAATATGAATATTGGAATAATAAATTTAATTTTCGGGATAGTTGGAAACAGTGGATTTTTTGCAATATTGTGCGGATGGTATAAATGTAAGAGATGTGTAAATGAGTAGTTTAACAATGGGGAAGGCAAAACGCATGTGAAGGTTGAAAAGAAAATGACACGTCTAACTTCATACTTGTATCCCGTTCTGAGCCAAGGATGGACCTGCTTAAAAACAAACGATAATTTAGCTAACCAATAAATGACTTTTGCAATAAATACATTTAGTTAATAAGAGACTAAATGTTTAATTTTTTTTACAAAAGATGTGCCTTTGTAAATTGAAACTACTCAACAACCACCTAATCTTGTAACTTAAAAACCATCTTTACGACAAACTCGGCATCAAAAGAATTATAAAAATTAACTATAATGAATGTGATGCACAACTCGACTTTTGAAACTTAATGCGTTTGTTAGCGATGTCAAACCCCTATAGATGCTTCTGTTGTATGATGTTTCCAATGATGGAAACACCAGGGTAAGGAGTTGACACAAAGCCTAAGTACTTGACTTGGCCTTTGACATCGATCAGATAACTCTTACTAGGAGGTTCGAACCTGGATGCCCCGTCGAAATGTATGGCTAGCTTTGGTATTTGGAAACTACTGTTAAAATTGGTCCAAATCGTAGCAGAAGGAGAAAGGCTCGACATTTACTCTAGGAATGGACTCCATTCGTAACATTAAGAAGACTATAGTATTTGTTATGTACCATTTTGTACCTGGGTAAAAGCTGGACCAAACAAACCATAGAGAAACTACTCTCCAAACAAGACAACGCAACTGCTGTAACATTTATATAACTACTTCATGCAAACAAAAGAATTGGATTCACTAACTTATGTTGCACAGTACACATGTTATGTCCTTCTATGCTAATCTATTAAAAACAAATAATATATTATTGTATTCCTTCTCACCTAAGGGTGCGTTCTTAGCGAACGGAAACGGGGTATTTGAGCGGGGTACTGTAGCGAAAGGGGAATGTGTTTTTTGCTGCGAACGGGGTATTTGAGAGGGGTAATTGAGCGGGGTATTTGAGCGTGGTATTTTTAAAAGGAGATATAAATAGATAGGATTTGGCATGCTTAAACCTTCTTACAGATACAAATACAGCTACAAATACAAATACAGTAGATTCAAATACAAGTACAGTTACGAATACAAATAAAATTAGTGTAGCCCAGCAGCAACCAACTCATCTCTAATGGTATCTCAAAGTAATGACATTTCCTGGTATCCATTTCGATATACCCTTTCAGTGCCTCTATTCGTCACATTTCTCATAACGTAATATTCCTCCAAGTACCGATCGGGGATTTTTTTAGGATCATCATCAAAAGCCATAAAATCTGGGTCACCGCTATTATATTTGCGTATGAAGTTGTGTAAGGCCATTGTCGATACGACAACTTTGACTTGAGTTTTAAATCGATACATAGGCATACAGTTCAGAATGGTAATTTTTCTTTTCCAGATTTTAAAGGTTCTTTCTACGGCCATCCGTAAACTCGAATGGTAGAAATTAAACACTTCATTGGCTAATTTTGGTTGATCCACGGTTTCACGGAAATGCGGAATATGATACCTCATATTTTCGATACGGTGGTAGGTATCCAGTCTGTAGTGGATAACCGGAGTCAACCAAATAATACTATCCAGCTGGAGGTTTAGGAAAGTTTGAGTTTCTATCATTTGTAACATCATTAAAAATTCTACTATCGTGTGCAGTCCCTTCCCAACTAGCCATAACATGCGTAAACTGTAAATCGAAATCACAAATCGCTAATATATTTTGAGTTGCAAACCCCTTTCTTCCAATATAAGGGATAATCTGATCAGCGGGTAAATGTGCAGATACGTGTGTACCATCTATAGCACGAATACAATTTTTGAAATAAGGATAATATCGGTTTGAAATTCTAATGTGTTATAGAACGGTATTAAATTGTTAATCCCCTGGCTTTATCATATCAGCAGCTAGTAATTGAAAAGCGTTAAGAACTGCATGAAAACAAACAGAAAATGTGCTACCTGAACGTTGAAACCTTTCGCTAAGTTGTCTGTTTGAAATCCCAGTAACCATTGTGTAAACGAAAATTCCAACCATTTCAAGGACACAAATATCTCGCGTGGAAGTGGGACCATGATGCTCCAGTTTTTCACATAATGAGTAAAAACAAAGTCTTTTCATTCGAAAATTAACTTGACAACGTTGTTGGTGACCATTTAGAATATCGTTGATCCAAGCTAACCCAGTAAGCTCTGAAGTATTAATTCGAGTCATATGATTTCTACTGGCATTCAGACACAATGATATCCCGTAAAGATCAATAATATTGTCATAATCGGAGGATGAGTCGGAAGAAGACATTATTTATGTTGAAGAAGAAGAAGAAGTAGGTAAAGAAGGTAAGGAGGTGAAGAAGGTAAGGTTTTGGGTTGTTTTATAGGCAAAGAAGGGAGACATTGGAATTCAAGCCGTTGGCGTCTGACGCGTCAGACGCCAATAGGTTGAATTCCAACTTCTCTCCAGCGCTCTTCTCGAGCGTGGAGATTTTAGCTGGCGTCCGACGCGTCGGACGCGAACACCACGCCAGACATGGCACATTTCGGTTGCGAACGGACCCTAAGTTTTCCAACGCACATGCCAAATCGTACATATACAGGCACTTTGAAAATATAAACTAGGAACCTACCCCAATGCTATCAAAGACCCTATATTTTCCAAATACTTATAGGGTAAGTAAACACAACCTACCCTATAGCTATTGATCTTTCCTTTCAACCGTAGGGTAGTACCATTACTTAACATCGAAGGCTTCCACTTTATAAATACGCAAGCCATCAGCTTCTAGAAAACTAACATCAACAGTTCGGAAAAAAATGGAGTAAATAAATCTAAAGAGCAAAAATCCAAATTTGTGTATATATCAAACCGCACAGATACATAGTTCAACGTGGAAAGTATTTGGTTGAGTTTGACTTTGGCTTACAGTATTCGGAAATATTACAGTCAACCTAGGGTTGAGCCTAAGAGCCGCTAGTGTCGGGGTTGATCTATGGTGAGGTCGGAGTTGGGATCCTCGAGCACAGACGAGCAAGACGTTGAAATGTGATGGAATTCCATGCCAAAAAGTGTTGATGTTGACACTGTTGCGTGTGCAGGAACCAGGAAGCCGCACCGGCACTGGCGACAATGAGTCTGCTATCACGGTGGCGGAGTTGGAGGAGGAGATGTAGGGAAGCAGTCCAATATCTTAGTTCGAAGGTCTGTAGTAAAATGGTGAAATGGAAGCTGGAAAATGCAGTAAGGTGGAGGTTTAGTTTATACGTGAATTAATAACGAAAGGGGAAAGAAAGCGTGAAAACTTATGGTACTGGAAATGATGAAAATGATGGAGTGTGGAATCAGGCTGTTTTGGGTGGACATTCTTGTCTGTTTTTGTTTAACAAAGAAGTGAGGAGTTTTGTACAGGGAGTGTGACGCACGTGTAGAAGAAAGTGGAGCTCGCAGTATCGTTATGGGATGTTAAGTTTTATAATTGGAGGTGCATTTCATTTGGAAAAGAACTATTTGGGTAGCATGGAGTAGCATAAGAGGAGGTCACGTGTGTTAATACGGGAGTATGCTGCTTCGTTAATTGCATCATGTGGTAGATCTGAAGTGGGTAAACGATGAAAGAAACTAGGGTGGATCATGTATTTGTTGGGTTGAAATAGGAAGCCCAATATAAGGAGAAGAAAAAAAATGTGAATGTGAATTACATGAAGATGCCGGGAACCTGGAGTTCGATGCAAAAATGATACGGTAGGATGGTGGAGCAATGTACGCACGTCGGTCAGGGTTTTAACAGTATGATACTATTCTGAAAATACCTACGCAATGGCACCAACGGAGAGTGATTTGGAGCACGTTACAGTTTAGGCAATTAAAGCGCTGGGTATAATCACCTGACACAAATCGTTGTTTAACGGTTAACGCGCAAGGTGAGTAAATTCACTAACTCTGATCTATTTTAAAATATTATAATTATATTTTAATATTGGTTGAATGTTGTGTGATGGTCGTTTATGTAAATTACAGTTAAATTGGTTGAATTATATATATATATCGTTGCATATATACACATCATTAGCTGATACCAATTCTGTTGATTATAATATTCCATATTATGGAATTTATATTATTTGTGTTGACTAACATCTGTGGGTACCGGGAAATACGTAGGAGGGATCCAATTGGATTCCTCAACAATTATGTTATGGTTTTTCATATATTACGTTATATGATGTGGTAAATAATCTATGGTTGATTTTTGTTTGTTTGGATGTGGAATTACATTGATCCTGAAATAACTGGGCATATAAATACCATATATTATATTTGATTGGAATGAAAATGAATTTGGGTTTTGGGAAAGAGAAAATCTATGTTTAAATGGAAATTGAATTTCGATTGGAATAGTGTATGATAACTTGTTTTAATTATATTTAAACAAGTAATTGATTTATAAACTATGTTTGAAGATCAAGTGGAATTATTATTAAATAATTTGGGAATATAAGAATAGATTATAAAAAGGAGAATTGGGAATTTATTTCAAAAAGAAATGATGGAATAGTTTCGATGTTCGAAATGCAAATAGTATGGAAATAAATCGATAAGGGTTATAATTGGAATTTTAACCAATGATGTTTATTTTTAGATTTAACGAAATCAGATTTCTATAAGAAAGAATATTCCCATTTCTATGTGAATAATGAAGCTAGTATTTTATAGTTTTATTTATAAAGTATATACAAACGTTTGTTGACATTTAAATTTATAAAGCTGTAATTATCCTACGCATAAATATTTGGATAATTATTTTAAACCAAACAGTTAAGTAATATTATTAGATTAATTATTTTAATCTAATGATAAGAAGAAATTAAGATCAGTTAATAAATTAACGGATGGTTGAGGTTGACTAAATCCACTGTTTGGTCGAGAATTATTATTTGGTTAATTGGTTTTCAATGGTAATAACTTAGAAGTTAATTGCTTAAATTAATTAGATTTCTTAATTATTAATTACCTTTTTAATGAAGATTAAAGAATTATCGAACTAATAAAATAGTTATTGTTCATTAAAGTAAGCAGCCATTCTATTTTTAAATTAATAAAGAAGTAAATTGTTTTACTTTAGAAATGATGAAGTTAATCATTATTTAACTATTTTAATTTAAGTAATTACTTCTGGAATGGGAATTATTTAAGATAATTATTAAGTCGTAATAAGATGTTACATGAATGGAGTATAATAACTCAAATAGAAAGTGAAACGTCAAAAGACGAAGAGTGTTAATGGTTGTTGGTGAAGAAGTTATAATTGGAATCGTATAGCGAGGTTGAAGCAAAGAGTCAATATTGAATATAAATAGTTATAAATAACCGAGTTTTCAAAGTAAGTATATAGGGTTATAAAACCATAATTCAAATGAAACAAGAAATACCGTTTAATTGGTATTAGAAGTAGTAAGGGGTTTAGCGTTACAGACTTATATATATTCTAAGATAAGAACATTGTCGATCAAGGTATGAGAGGTAAATAAAATACCCCAACTTGAACGATTTCACTATTATCGAGGGAGGGTATCAGTTTGTAACGGAAAGAGATGTCAAGATTAGTTATAAAGGGGATATTGCAGCGTATTGCAAGTTTTTGAACTGTAACGATAAATTAACATTGTTGACCAAGCTTAAGCATGATTTTTATATATAGCACTATTCCCTGGGGAATGGAAACAATTTGGTTTGAAATCCACTTATTCTAAAGTAATAAGTAACAATGTTTTTCCAAATAAATATAGGAATGTTATGTTGGGTTGGGAACGAAGACGAAGAATTGAGATTTAATATATTTCCCGAAAATTTTCAAGTTTGGAAATTAGACTAATGATAAAATATGTCGTTCGACATTGGTTGTAGGGCATATAAGAAATGATAATCGAATATTGAATAGATTATGTAACGACCCGCCTTTTTGCCCAGTTTTTGCCGGTAATTAAACCGACTCAAACCGTTCATAAAGACGAATTGTTATGGGTACATACATACATTGAACAAAATAACAAAACTTTTCATTGCAAATACAATGTTACATCAGAGTTACATAGAATATCAGAGTTACAACATATACAGCGGGAGAAAAGAAAATATACTCTCAGCGGAAGAAACCGTATGATATAGCAGAAGCTCCAAACTCTTGCATGAACTCCAATCCAGAAAGCGCTCCGAATCTTGCTCCAACGATCTATAACTGTAAAACTAAACACCAGCTGCCCATGTGGAAATTAGTAGGCACCCAGAGTTTAGGAAGGAACAAGAAACCCCAGATCAGTCATGGGACTGGTGTGAGAACTCAAAATAATTGTTATTAGGTTCATTTTAAAGTTAGGAATTTCACTGGACAACGACGCTAACGCGGAACGGGTTTACTCCATGTGAATTCCAGTGCATCGAAATTTGTTATGACTTTGGAAAATGAAGCTATCATAAGCTCGTCCCACATCACACAATGCAGGCGCACACCAGATGGGCGAGTTATATTTTATGATAACCAAAAATGCTTTCATACGTGGAAATCCTCTTTTAGTACTATCATATAGTGTGGAAAACAATTTCGCAAATAAATATATTAATTCTAGACGGAATAATACCCATAATATTATGTCGCCATATATATATATATATACAAACCAAAATTATATGGCTCGTATTGGAGATTTGATTTCCAACTTGATGATTCCTGGAACGAAAGATCAACCAGGGATACAAAACGAAGTGCCTCACGGCTTTTTCATCCATCGCGGACACCAACTACACATCGTCAGGGCAGATCAACGGTTTTCAACCAGACACGCCCCCCAAACGTACCCAACTTCCCCAGTTCATAAGTGGTTTCCCACTGCTGCAGCTTTCATCATCAATTCACATATATAAGTATACAACCTAACCGCCAGTTTCTCATCAATCTGGGGTGTGAGGTTTGTCGATGTCACATCATACACAAAGCTACGCTTCGATATGCCATTCTTTGATCATCGCTAGCTCGTTTCAAAACTCGGGTATGCCACATTGACATGCATGAAATATCACTTATTTAAATCAATGCACCCTCTAAGTTCATATGACTTAGAGATGAGGATAATACATTGCCACAAATCTGATGTACATCAACGGAAATCAGTGCTATGCGGTCAATTTCAACGTCAGACACACCATCGATACAAGTCCGTTCTGGGTCTGAACAAACAACAACTCGAAATTACTTAAATATGTTCAGGTCTCATGTAACTCATACCTCGTATCGGGTGGCCTACCTAACCAAGGCATCAATCAACAATCAATCTAAACAATTCAAATATTCCCGGTCTTCATTCGTCGTTTACCAAGTCTTGAATTGCTTCATAACGTCGTATTATTACTTGGAATGGTTTTTGAACGTACACTCGATCCCGGTCTTTCCAAGTAATAAGCGTACTTTAAACAGTAATTATAGTTTACACAGGCTTTTCAATTCAAATCTCCTTCCAAATAGTTATCAATTCATTTACGATTCAAGATTTGAATTGCTAAAATTTCGTACATCTCGTTATCATCTTAACTCTACTTTGAAATCAAAGGTTATACCTTCGCTTCAATTTCTTACTTTTAATTCCCTCGAATCAAAGATTTGATTTATTCCCAATTACGATATGAATTTCCACCACTCAATTTCATTGGGTTTCAAGAATGATATTATTGAAGATACGATTCACGACAAAACCCAAATCAATCGATATTGTATCATAAGTTACACAGAATTTTTTATCCACTTATTCGATATAAATTCTCATAATCAACGAATAATATAAGTGGAATAACGATACAATAATATCTTCCAAATTCCTCAGAGAGTATACGTTTACATAACGAAATTTATACCAAATATCGAAGATTATTCCTATCTAACTTATTTCAATCGGGTTTGAGGAACCCATATCTTAATTAAAAGATTTATTCAACTCTTTGACATTAGATCTGGATAGAAATACCATCAACTTATCTTCAGTATTAATCTCTTTATCCAACTCATATTATAGGCGGAATAACAGTGAATTGCCTTTTAAATTCCTAAGATAATAAGAGTTTTTATTTCCCGAGTTAATATCAAACATCCGAAGATTTATCTCCAACCATATCCAATTTTTGGAAAACCCATTCAATTCCATATAAAATATTTCCAATACTTTAATAATCTTCGAAACTATTCTTATAGTCAAATAATGGTTCACGCTTATAAATTTCAAAACCAATAAAAACATTTGGAAGTGTTACCAAAAGCACTGCTATTAAAATAGCCATTTAAATCAAATAGATTTAAAATTTATTCAAAATTCAAAAATTCCAATTCTAATCGCCTTTAAATTTATAAATAGGAATTATCAAAAATTTCTCCAATTTAATAAACTTGTTTTATTCGACTTTTCGTTATGATCGCCAACTGCATGTATAGTGATCTTTCCAAATTTGTTTTAAATAAACTTGAAATCATATGTTGAAATTTCCTTTCTATTCAAATACTATTATTATTTGAAATCCAACGTGCCTTATTCCAAGTCAAGTCAATTTAAAATAATCAAGTCATAACCATTCGAAGTTTGAAATCGATATTTACAACTGTCGCACTGGAGCATGTTCTATTCCAACCATATAACGATTTAAAAATAAATCGTTCAAATCCTTTTCAAATTGAATTTATATTTCCAAAACATTTGGAAAACAGTTTTCAAAATATATTTCAAATTAGATTTCGAATTTACAATCCCGTTGTCGGATCAGTTAGGGATAGGTAGGGAGAGCAGGAAACTGAATTTCCAAACCCAAGCCTAGACACTATCCTCTCTGTCATCTTGGAACGTTATGATGTATATTATATTATTATTATAATATATAACCATATTCAAAATTCAAAATCTCATTTCGTATTTAAATTGAAAATAACTAGTTTCAGATAGATATAAATCGTTATACAAAAATCAATACATAACTCAAATCATTTTCCGATTCTAATTCAATATTTAAAAAATTGTTATTTAATTCAAATTAACATTTAAATATTAATTAATAATTAAATAAAATTGTATATAGGATGGAGATTCTAAATCGATCACCCATATTTTCATGACCACGGTGTGTGTGTGTGTGTAATATCACGCAATGCAATTATATTTATCCAAATGAACCATATGATTAGATGGATATGAATTCATTCATCACAAACAAACATCTAACCGTGCACAAGCGTTACAGTCAATAACGCTTACCAGTGTTCAGTGTATTATCTAATTGCATGAACAACCATTCAAACATCAACATCCATCACACAACCATCATCAACTAATTATAATTAATCTCAGCTAATGAAACACCCCACCTCCGTTAAGGTCACTCACAAAGGGAATGTCGTAACTTCGGTGGAGCACTTTAGGTAAAAGATGCAGATAAATTACAAGACAGACAAATTTAAACAGCGGAAAATAAAACTGTACTTCATTGATAAAACAGTTTGTACAACAATTGTTTTCCAATACCAGAGTATCTGTCTTACATAACAAAATAAAGAAGCATAAAAAACATTTATATTCCCCAATGTAGCATGAGCCAGCCATAGCAATGGAAAAGAGAATCCAAGCAAAACATCGACTAATCTTCAAGTTTGGAAGGAGATGTGGTCCAAACTAAGCTGAGCTATTCCCTCCCTGACTACCTTGGGGGGGGGGGACGAAAGAAAAGAGGCGAAAGCAAACTAGGTCAGACATAAGTCTGGTAAGCTCAGTGATTCTTAGCATTTAAACGGGGAAAAGGGTCATGACATGAATAAACTAAATATAAGACTAAACCATAGTAACAAGATAACATGGGATAAATATGAGATATGACAAGGCAAGATAAACTGAATGTACTGATAAACTGAATGCGCTTCTACTCCTTCTCTGCTTCGCGACTACCCTGTTATACTGATTTCTATATCTCTGCACCACCTAATTAGTGTCCCAACTAGTAATCTATATAAAATGATCATATGATAACATGATCCCAATCCCCGTAATTGTGGCTGCCTTCAGGTTTACATCTATTTTGGGGATTCCATTTATTACCTAGATCTAATCTAGGGTTTTCTATCGAACGCTTCCTAGATTCACCAAGGGTTTACGCTACCCGGGGCCACTGGGGTTTATGCTACCTATTGAACGCTTCTCGGATTCAGGGTTTACGGGACCTAGGTCCAACTAGGGACTATGCTACCTATCGGACGATTCCCCCTAGTCTAGGACACACCACCCAGGGTGATATATGTTCCTAGACCTTCCCTACGTACGTGTCGTGAATCGTTATCGATGTCTAGTTGCACAAGTCCTCTATATGTGCGGCCCGAGTTCCGTGGCAGGGCTAATCAAGAAAAACGGAACTCGGTCGGGGGCTTTAAGTTATCTGCTGATGCAGATGCTAAGGTCTGTTTCTGCAGTGGCTATGGTCCCACTTGACCCCTCCCTCAACTAATGAATGAAAGGCACCCAAGAAAAACAAGAAAGAGAACTATACGCAGGCCCTCTATGCCCTCACAAACCTATTGGCCAACCTCACCCATAACTAGATAGCAAGTATATGGTCTTTTGGAGTTCTCCGCCTTTCCGCTTTACGTATCACGATTGACTCAAGATGGTAGGTAGACAACGAGTTGCTATCACAGGGCAAAAACTGGTCTCTCCGAATCACGCTGGTCCATCCTAGTCTTTAGGTTGCCTTATTATTGCAACCAAGGCGTACCCTTGGCTCTTCTAACGCAGACCTTAACCTCTGTGAGCCCAGGAGGATCATCTGCAGCCTCACAGAGGGATACCAAGAGTCCCCTCACGTCCCCTCGAAGCCGCCTGCTTCGTAACCCAGTTCGTTGGAGCCTTCTTCATGATCAGATGGACGTTCGCTCCTCCTCGTATTCTACTTGGATTTCTGGACTAAGGTTTATTACTTAGTTCTCTTAACTAAGGTTTACTACTTAGTTTCCTGAATCATTCGTTTTCTTAACTAAGGTTTACAACTTAGTCCGCTTAACTAAGGTTTACTACTTAGTTCTCTTCTCGTCATATTGGATTGGTTAAGTGTCATCAGTCAATTCAAGATAACTTAACCCATTCGCTTGTCATGTTAAATTGGTCAAGTGTTATCCAGTAGTTCACGTTGACTTAACCTACCCATATATCATGTCAAATTGGTTAAGTGTTCCTTAACCTTACTTGTTTATCAGGTTATACCGGTTAAGTGTCTCTCATTAACTTAACCCTGTTTATTTATCATGCTATAACGGCTAAGTGTTCTAAGTTTACTTAACCCCACCATCTAGTCTAGATAGCATGTTAAACATTTACTTAACCTTACCCACTTGTCTAGTTAACATGTTATAATGGTTAAGTGTTTCCTTAGTTACTTAACCCCTACTAATCTTGCCTTGTTAACATGTTAAGTTGGTTAAGTGTCCAAATTAACTTAACCCCTTTCAATCTTGTCTAGTTAACATGATGAATTGGCTAAGTGTTTTATGAATTACTTAACCCCACCCTTCTTGTCTTGTTAACATGTTAAGTTGGTTAAGTGTTTCCTTAATTACTTAACCTCACCATTTCTAACTTGATTGTTCATGAGCTTTTAATTAATTAATTAAAGCACTGACCACTCACATTAGACATGTATTGTTGTGGTAACTGGATGTGCTGGTCGGTTCCGGGCAGTTTTACACCACAACTCAGTCTAACCTCGGGTCTTTCTGGGCTTGATGCACTAACCTCTCACATTAGATAGGTATTGTTGTGGTTACTGGATGTGCCGGGCGGTTCCGGGCAGTTTTACACCACAACTCAATCTAACCTCGGGTTAGGCATTTTCCTCTTCTCTAATTTACATATTTACAATTCATGTAAATTTTCCATAAATCAATTTAGCCTAGATCATATTCATTTGTCATGCCAATTAACATACTTATATTCTATGCCCAAAACTTGTTTTACCTATCAATTAACCCAACTTGCAGTTTATGCAAATTTAGATCTAATATTCCCATTTACAGTTCATGTCAAAACTAGATTTAATATTCTAGTTTACAGTTTATGCCCAAAACTTGGTTTACATGCCAATTACATACTTTGCGGCCAATTAACAATTTACTATTTATGCCCAAGTCTAATATGCATGTAAATTATTCACTATTATAGCCAATTCAGATTTTGCCAACATATTTATTATGCCAGATTAACTTAATTAAGCTACGCCCAAATTCCCGCGCCGTAATCGTACGTATAACATGATTTCACAAGTTTCTAAGTACTCATGAAATGATACTAGCAGTATCAAAGCAAGGAGTAGGGGATAAGCACGAGAATTGACATAAAAGAATAGCCATGCAAGAATGAACCAAATACAAAAATAATGGTTCCAATGGGTTTGATGTACATAACAGTGAATAGGAATAAACTAGACAAGTTACACCCCAAAAAATGAGTTCCAACAAAATTAAGGGAATATGCATAAGCAACTAACTACAATAGTTATAGGCAATTAACCACAATAGTCATGGGCGACTAATCACAATAGTTTCTTAATCAATGTCATAGGCAATAGTCTCATAGTCATGAATCATAGTAGTGGGCAACATTCTCATAGTCATGAAATCATAGTCATAGGCAATAGTTTCATAGGCAACAGTTTCATGGCCATAGTCTTTGGCAAAAGTCTCATAGTCATAGTCATAGGCAATAGCTTCATAGGCAACAGTTTCATAGTCACAGTCTTAGGCAAAAGTTTCATAGTCGTGAATCTGATCCAAAGGCATAGATAACTTTAGATTTGATAAAAGCATGAATCAAAGATAATTAACTTGCAAATAGGTACAGTTCTATATTTTGATTTATTACATTCACGATTCCAATTACACGTTTAAATCTAAAGAATAACCGAACTTACAGTGATCGGTTTAGAAAAGGATAATAAGATAGCGTTGTGGTGATTTTCTATGATTCGCGTGACGTTGCTTGAAGCAGAATGCCTACGGTCCAACTTGAAGCTTTAACTTGATTCTCTTTTAAATCTATTCAGTTTGGAAGAAGATGCATTAATCCTAGTTTTGATTCCAGCAGAGTAGCGACACCATTTTTACTTTTAATTAGAATAGAGGCAGAATGAAATTGTGTGGAGAGAAATCTAGGTTTGGGGGTGTTTAAATAGGTTAGAGCTCACGAATCCGGTCAGAAAGGTGTCTAGGTGCAGAAAAATGGATCTGTCTACAGATCTGGAAAAAGGGGGGGGGGAGGTCGACCCTAGTGTCGGCCTGTTTACCCGGGTCGACCCCCAGGTCGACCCTAGTGTCGACCTAGGTCCTAGGCGGGAATTTTCCCGCCCAGCCCGGGTGTCTGTTTTGAATTTCAAAATCTGAATTTTGAATTTCGGGCTAGTTTTGATTGAAACTTCTGAAGGCCATATCTTCTTCATACGGAGTCCGATTTACGCAAACTTGGACTCTATTCCAAACAGAATTTCGAGGCGAACGCAATGTTGTAAACCATTTCCCTTAATTATTCTTTTACAAATTAATTATACTTTAATTTGTGAAGCTTAATGTTACAGAATTTCGGGGTGTTACATTCTCCCCCCTTTAAGGATTTCGTCCCCAAAATCTTCAAGTTGGGAAGAATGTGTCCTACCATCCAATCATCCATCTACTCAACCATTCAATCACATGCATCCATTATCCTTAAAAAGATTTCTAATTCTTTCATGATCATATGCATAGTGTGTGTATATGTCCTTATTTCATGCAAAATCAGGCGGTTTACTGATTCAATTGACCTCCTTAATGCGAATTATGTCAGTGCCATGCGTCCAATATGTATGCAATCCTAACGATACATATCATTTCTATATGAGTGCACAACCATTCACTCAAATGCAACACATCAAGTTCAACAAATACATATTTGCAAATGCAATATGAAAGTGACTAAGCCGATCTAGTGCCTAATGTGTGTATATGCATCTACGATCAACCACTAGCAACCACTTGCAACGATCAATCATAACATGTTTCAAACACATGTTTACATTCATTGGCTTCTACCTAAGGATCGAAGATGTGACTCGGAGGATATACCTTGAAAGATAGAGATTAGTCATGCAAATAAACTCTACAGAAAAAGAGAGATCAAGGATATACCCTCAAACGGGTATGATGCGTATCTCATCCTCAGTCTTTTAAGTTGCATCTTCGTGAGCTTCTCTCCACTGTACCTTAACTTCACAGTCGCGAAGCTTCTTGACCTCTATTTCCACAACTCACTAGTAAAGATAGGACCTTGGTCACTCACTGTGCTAGAGGGTATCCAATGTAGTCAAACTACCCTTCCAAGATAAACAGATGTTAAGCATGATACCAAGTGTATATCCTAAGATGATTAGAGGTCTCTCCTCTACTTGGCTTATCCATCATGTTACAAATCTGAGGGTCTAAAGCTAATGGTTACTATGTGCTTTTTACCTCTCTTAAGGTCAGTCTTACTTAGGGTGCCATCCCCAACCATTTATTTCTCACGCAAACCATCCTAGTCGAACTCTACATCCCTCAAGTACAAGCCCAAAGGCCTAAACCAATATCAGACAAGCACCCAAGGGATACCTCCTCCGAATTTGGACAATCTATGTGAGATGATACTAACAAAACAACCAGACAATTGAGCATTTTACCGACTCTGGCTATCCTCGCCAATCTTGCTCCAAGATTATCGTTGATCGCATAACTGGCTTTGTAGTGTCATCTAGATATATGCGGAAGTCTGTCTCGAGTTTTAGGGGGAAAACTCCTACCCTAATCAAAACATCTTGCGTACTCATGGGTTACTCCAACGGATCGAAAATCGTCGATAGATAAATAAAGTGATTCTAGGTAGATAAGACAAACTGATCCATTAGGATTGCATGAAATCTTGAGGGTATTACCGAAGCAAGTCGAAAGCCTAACTACCCTCGTTTCACAATTACTAGCTAACCAATCCATGCCTAGAATCAACCCATAGCCCATGAAACCAAAAACATAAGCATTAATATAGCTATTCTCAAATCCTCACGAGTCAACGATAAATGAGCCAAACCAGCAATTGGATTTGAGACTTGGATCCTCTACTATACAATATCTAGGGTGCAGAGACTCAACTATGGAAGCAGATATATACGAATGTGAAGTGCTAAAATCATAAGGAGTACTAACAGGATGATCAAAGGGAAAAACCCTATCAATAGAAATCTTACTGCCTCTCTCTCAGGTATGCTAGCGGTGAGAGCATGTACTTGCTTTCCGGAAAATCCTTTCCTTTGTTCTTGCCCTTGCCCTTAATTATACGACCTGTTATAACAAAATAAAGATACTTCCTCTTGTTTTAGGTTTTACTATTCTTTCCACCCCTCCTTTGTGAACAAAGTCCATATCCATGGGTTCTTCATCCTTGTGTTGTGCTCCTTAGCCAAACTCCCTCATTCTCAGTTTTGCCATCCATGTGTAACTTGTTGACATGTCTCTCGAAAGCTGCCTCCATTGCACGGAGAATCCTACAAAGCTTGAAAGAAAATTACGGCTACAGATGGAAGTTAGGCACTTATTTGCCCTTTGACAAGTGTCGTAGTCTCATCAAGCCTACGGAACCATGTCGCGATGAGGTTACTTCCCAGAAAGCCAGGAGCCCCAGAGACACAGGAAAGAAGGAAACAAGGATTCAAACAAAGGATCAAAAGATAGTGCATATGGCTTTGGGGAATATTCCTTTAAAACAAAACTTTTCTTTTGAAAATGCTTCTTTTAAAACCGTTTGAAAATAATTTTTCAAATCTTTTTATCTGATCCGGTAACCTTCAGCTCTGATACCAAGTGAAACACCCCACCTCCGTTAAGGTCACTCACAAAGGGAATGCCTTAACTTCGCTGGAGCGCTTTAGGTAAAAGATGCAGATAAATTACAAGACATACAAATTTAAACAGTGGAAAATAAAACTTTACTTCATTGATAAAACAGTTTGTACAACAATTGTTTTCCAATACCAGAGTATATGTCTTACATAACAAAATAAAGAAGCATAAAATAACATTTATATTCCCCAATGTAGCATGAGCCAGCCATAGCAATGGAAAAGAGAATCCAAGCAAAAAAACTTCGATTAATCTTCAATCTTGGAAGGAGATGTGGTCCAAACTAAGCTGAGCTATTCCCTCCCTGACTACCCGGGGGGGGAGGAACGAAAGAAAAGAGACGAAAGAAAACTAGGTCAGACATAAGTGTGGTAAGCTCAGTGATTCTTAGCATTTAAACGGGGAAAAGGGTCATAACATGAATAAACTAAATATAAGACTAAACTATAGTAACAAGATAACATGGGATAAATATGAGATATGACAAGGCAAGATAAACTGAATGTACTAATAAACTGAATGCGCTTCCACTCCTTCTCTGCTTCGCGACTACCCTGTTATACTGATTTCTATATCCTTGCACCACCTAACTAGTGTCCCAACTAGTAATCAATATAAAATGATCATATGATAACGTGATCCCAATCCCCGTAATTGTGGTTGCCTTCAGGTTTACATCTATTTTGGGGATTCCATTTATTACCTAGATCTAATCTAGGGTTTTCTACCGAACGCTTCCTAGATTCAACCAGGGTTTACACTACCCAGGGCCACTGGGGTTTATGCTACCCATTGAACGCTTCTCGGATTCAGGGTTTACGCGACCTAGGTCCAACTAGGGATTATGCTACCTATCGGATGATGCCCCCTAGTCTAGGAAACACCACCTAGGGTGATATATGTTCCTAGACCTTCCCCACGTACGTGTTGTGAATCATTATCGATGTCTAGTTGCACATGTCTTCTATATGTGCGGCCCAAGTCCCGTGGCAGGGCTAATCAAGAAACACGGAACTCGGTCGGGAGCTTTAAGTTATCTGCCGATGCAGATGCTAAGGTCTATTTTTGCAGTGGCTATGGTCCCACTTGACTCCTCCCTCAACTAATGAATGAAAGGCACCTAAGAAAAACAAGAATGAGAACTATACGCAGACCCTCTATGCCCCCACAAACCTATTGGCCAACCTCACCCATAACTAGATAGCTAGTATATGGTCTTTTGGAGTTCTCCACGTTTCTGCTTTACGTATCACGATTGAATCAAGATGGTAGGTAGACGACGAGTTGCTATCACAGGGCCAAAACTGGTCTCTCCGAATCACGCTGGTTCATCCTAGTCTTTAGGTTGCCTTATTATTGCCACCAAGGCGTACCCTTGGCTCTTCTAACGCAGACCTTAATCTCTGTGAGCCCAGGAGGATCATCTGCAGCCTCACAGAGGGATACCAAGAGTACCCTCATGTCCCCTCGAAGCCGCGTGCTTCGTAACCCAGTTCGTTGGAGCCTTCTTCATGATCAGATGGACGTTCGCTCCTCCTCGTATTCTACTTGGGTTTCTGGACTAAGGTTTACTACTTAGTTCTCTTAACTAAGGTTTAATACTTAGTTTCATGAATCGTTCGTTTTCATAACTAAGGTTTACAACTTAGTCCGCTTAACTAAGGTTTACTACTTAGTTCTCTTCTCGTCATGTTGGATTGGTTAAGTGTCATCAGTCAATTCAAGTTAACTTAACTCATTCGCTTGTCATGTTAAATTGGTCAAGTGTTATCCAGTAGTTCACGTTGACTTAACCTACCCATATATCATGTCAAATTGGTTAAGTGTTCCTTAACCTTACTTGTTTATCAGGTTATACTAGTTAAGTGTCTCTCATTAACTTAACCCTGTTTATTTATCATGCTATAACGGCTAAGTGTTCTAAGTTTACTTAACCCCACCATCTAGTCTAGTTAGCATGTTAAACATTTACTTAACCTTACCCACTTGTCTAGTTAACATGTTATAATGGTTAAGTGTTTCCTTAGTTACTTAACCCCCACTAATCTTGCCTTGTTAACATGTTAAGTTGGTTAAGTGTCCAAATTAACTTAACCCCTTTCAATCTTGTCTAATTAACATGTTGAATTGGCTAAGTGTTTTCTCAATTACTTAACCCCACCCTTCTTGTCTTGTTAACATGTTAAGTTGGTTAAGTGTTTACTTAATTACTTAACCCCACCATTTCTAACTTGATTGTTCATGAGCTTTTAATTAATTAATTAAAGCATCGACCACTCACATTAGGCAGGTATTGTTGTGGTAACTGGATGTGCTGGTCGGTTCCGGGCAGTTTTACACCACAACTCAGTCTAACCTTGGGTCTTTCTGGGCTTGATGCACAAACCTCTCACATTAGACAGGTATTGTTGTGGTTACTGGATGTGCCGGGCGGTTCCGGCCAGTTTTACACCACAACTCAATCTAACCTCGGGTTAGGCATTTTCCTCTTCTCTAATTTACATATTTACAATTCATGTAAATTTTCCATAAATCAATTTAGCCTAGATCATATTCATTTGTCATGCCAATTAACATACTTATATTCTATGCCCAAAACTTGTTTTACCTATCAATTAACCCAACTTGCAGTTTATGCCAATTTAGATCTAATATTCCCATTTACAGTTCATGTCAAAACTAGATTTAATATTCTAGTTTACAGTTTATGCCCAAAACTTGGTTTACATGCCAATTACATACTTTGCGGCCAATTAACAATTTACTATTTACGCCCAAGTCTAATATGCATGTAAATTATTCACTATTATAGCCCATTCAGATTTTGCCAACATATTTATTATGCCAAATTAACTTAATTAAGCTACGCCTAAATTCCCGCGCCGTAATCGTACGTATAACATGATTTCACAAGTTTCTAAGTACTCATGAAATGATACTAACAGTATCAAAGCAAGGAGTAGGGGATAAGCACGAGAATTGACATAAAAGAATAGCCATGCAAGAATGAACCAAATACAAAAATAATGGTTCCAATGGGTTTGATGTACATAACAGTGAATAGGAATAAACTAGACATGGTACACCCCAAAAAATGAGATCCAATATAATTAAGGGAATAGGCATAAGAAACTAACTACAATAGTTATAGGCTATTAACCACAATAGTCATGGGCGACTAATCACAATAGTTTCTTAATCAATGTCATAGGCAATAGTCTCATAATCATGAATCATAGTCGTGGGCAACATTCTCATAGTCATGAAATCATGGTCATAGGCAATAGTTTCATAGGCAACAGTTTCATGGCCATAGTCTTAGGCAAAAGTCTCATAGTCATAGTCACAGTCATAGTCATAGGCAATAGCTTTACAGGCAACAGTTTCATAGTCATAGTCTTAGTCAAAAGTCTCATAGTCGTGAATCAGATCCAAAGGCATGGATAACTTTAGATTTGACAAAATCATGAATCAAAGATAATTAACTTGCAAATAGGTATAGTTCTATATTTTGATTTATTACATTCACGATTCCAATTACACGTTTAAATCTAAAGAATAACCGAACTTACAGTGATCGGTTTAGAAAAGGATAATAAGATAGCGTTGTGGTGATTTGCTATGATTCGCGTGACGTTGCTTGAAGCAGAATGCATACGGTCCAACTTGAAGCTCTAACTTGATTCTCTCTTAAATCTATTCAGTTTGGAAGAAGATGCATTAATCCTAGTTTTGATTCCAGTAGAGTAGCGACGCCATTTTTATTTTTAATTAGAATAGAGGCAGAGTATAGGAAGATTGAAATTGTGTGGAGAGAAAGCTAGGTTTGGGGGTGTTTAAATAGTTAGAGCTCACGAATCCGGTCAGAAAGGCGTCCAGGTGCAGAAAAATGGATCTGTCTACAGATCTAGAAAAACGGGGGAGGTCGACCCTAGTGTCGACCTGTTTACCCAGGTAGACCCCCAGGTCGACTCTAGTGTTGACCTGGGTCCTGGGCGGGTATTTTCCCGCCCAGCCCGGGTGTCTGTTTTGAATTTCGAAATCTGAATTTTGAATTTCGGGCTGGTTTTTATTGAAACTTCTGAAGGCCATATCTTCTTCATACGGAGTCCGATTTACGCAAACTTGGACTCTATTCCAAGCAGAATTTCGAGGCGAACGCAATGGCGTAACCCATTTCCCTTAATTATTCTTTTACAAATTAATTATACTTTAATTTGTGAAGCTTAATGTTATAGAATTAAGGGGTGTTACATTTTCCCCCCTTTAAGGATTTCGTCCCCGAAATCTTCAAGTTGGGAAGAATGTGTCCTACCATCCAATCATCCATCTACTCAACCATTCAATCGCAGACATCCATTGTCCTTAAAAAGATTTCTAATGCTTTCATGATCATATGCATAGTGTGTGTATATGTCCTTATTTAATGCAAAATCAGGTGGTCTACTGATTCAGTTGACCTCCTTAATGCGAATTATGTCAGTGTCATGCATCCAATATGTATGCAATTCTAATGATACATATCATTTCTATATGAGTGCACAACCATTCACTCAAATGCAACACATCAAGTTCAACAAATACAAATATGCAAATACAATATGAAAGTGACTAAGCCGATCTAGTGCCTAATGTGTGTATATGCATCTACGATCAACCACTAGCAACCACTTGCAACGATCAATCATAACATGTTTCAAACACATGTTTACATTCATTGGCTTCTACCTAAGGATCGAAGATATGACTCGGAGGATATACCTTGAAAGATAGAGATTAGTCATGCAAATAAACTCTACAGAAAAAGAGAGATCAAGGATATACCCTCAAAAGGGTATGATGCGTATCTCATCCTCAGTCTTTTAAGTTGCATCTTCGTGAGCTTCTCTCCACTGTACCTTAACTTCACGGTCGCGAAGCTTCTTGACCTCTATTTCCACAACTCACTAGTAAAGATAGGACCTTGGTCACTCACTGTGCTAGAGGGTATCCAATGTAGTCAAACTACCCTTCCAAGATAAACAGATGTTAAGCATGATACCAAGTGTATATCCTAAGATGATTAGAGGTCTCTCCTCTACTTGGCTTATCCATCATGTTACAAATCTGAGGGTCTAAAGCTAATGGTTGCTATGTGCTTTTTACCTCTCTTAAGGTCAGTCTTACTTAGGGTGCCAGCCCCAACCATTTATTTCTCACGCAAATCATCCTAGTCTAACTCTACATACCTCAAGTACAAGCCCCAAAGGCCTAAACCAATATCAGACAAGCACCCAAGGGATACCTCCTCCGAATTTGGACGATCTATGCGAGATGATACTAACAAAACAACCAAACAATTGAGCACTTTACCGACTCTGGCTATCCTCGCCAATCTTGCTCCAAGATTATCGTTGATCGCATAACTGGCTTTGTAGTGTCATCTAGATATATGCGGAAGTCTGTCTCGAGTTTTAGGGGGAAAACTCCTACCCTAATCAAAACATCTTGCGTACTCATGGGTTACTCCAACGGATCGAAAATCGTCGATAGATAAATAAAGTGATTCAAGGTAGCTAAGACAAACTGATCCCTTAGGATCGCACGAAATCTCAAGGGTATTCCCGAGGCAAGTCGAAAGCCTAACTACCCTCGTTCACAATTACTAGCTAACCAATCCATGCCTAGAATCAACCCATAGCCCATGAAACCAAAAACATAAGCATTAATATAGCTATTCTCAAATCCTCACGAGTCAACGATAAATGAGCCGAACCAACAATTGGATTTGAGACTTGGATCCTCTACTATACAATATCTAGGCAGAGACTCAACTATGGAAGCAGATATATACGAATGTGAAGCGCTAAAATCAGAAGGAGTACTAACAGGATGATCAAAGGGAAAACCCCTATCAATAGAAATCTTACTGCCTCTCTCTCAGGCATGCTAGCGGTGAGAGCATGTACTTGCTTTCTGAAAAATCCTGTCCTTTGTTCTTGCCCTTGCCCTTAATTATACGACCCGTTATACAAAAATAAAGATAATTCCTCTTGTTTTAGGTTTTACTATTCTTTCCACCCCTCCTTTGTGAACCAAGTCCATATCCATGGGTTCTTCATCCTTGTGTTGTGCTCCTTAGCCAAACTCCCTCATTCTCAGCTTTGCCATCCTTGTGTAACTTGTTGACATGTCTCTCGAAAGCTGCCTCCAACGCACGGAGAATCCTATTACGGCTACAGATGGAAGTTAGGAGCTTATTAGCCCTTTGACAAGTGTCGTAGTCTCATCAAGCCTACGGAACCATGTTGCGATGAGGTTACCTCCCAGAAAGCCAGGAGCTCCAGAGACACAGGAAAGAAGGAAACAAGGATTCAAACAGAGGATCAAAAGATAGTGCATATGGCTTTGGGGAATATGCCTTTAAAACAAAACTTTTCTTTTGAAAATGCTTCTTTTAAAACCGTTTGAAAATAATTTTTCAAATCTTTTTATCTGATCCGGTAACCTTCAGCTCTGATACCAAGTGAAACATCCCACCTCCGTTAAGGTCACTCACAAAGGGAATGCCTTAACTTCGGTGGAGCACTTTAGGTAAAAGATGCAGATAAATTACAAGACAGACAAATTTAAACGGCGGAAAATAAAACTTTACTTCATTGATAAAACAGTTTGTACAACAATTGTTTTCCAATAGCAGAGTATATGTCTTACATAAAAAAATAAAGAAGCATAAAATAACATTTATATTCCCCAATGTAGCATGAGCCAGCCATAGCAATAGAAAAGAGAATCCAAGCAAAACTTCGACTAATCTTCAAGCTTGGAAGGAGATGTGGTCCAAACTAAGCTGAGCTATTCCCTCCCTGACTACCTAGGGGGGGGACGAAAGAAAAGAGGCGAAAGCAAACTAGGTCAGACATAAGTTTGGTAAGCTCGGTGATTCTTAGCATTTAAACGGGGAAAAGGGTCATGACATGAATAAACTAAATATAAGACTAAACTATAGTAACAAGATAACATGGGATAAATATGAGATATGACAAGGCAAGATAAACTGAATGTACTAATAAACTGAATGCGCTTCCACTCCTTCTCTGCTTCGCGACTACCCTGTTATACTGATTTCTATAACTTTGCACCACCTAACTAGTGTCCCAACTAGTAATCAATATAAAATGATCATATGATAACGTGATCCCAATCCCCGTAATTGTGGTTTCCTTCAGGTTTACATCTATTTTGGGGATTCCATTTATTACCTAGATCTAATGTAGGGTTTTCTACCGAACGCTTCCTAGATTCAACCAGGGTTTACCCTACCCAGGGCCACTGGGGTTTATGCTACCCATTGAACGCTTCTCGGATTCAGGGTTTACGCGACCTAGGTCCAACTAGGGATTATGCTACCTATCGGACGATGCCCCCTAGTCTAGGACACACCACCCAAGGTGATATATGTTCCTAGACCTTCCCCACGTACGTGTCGTGAATCGTTATCGATGTATAGTTGCATATGTCCTCTATATGTGCGGCCCGAGTCCCGTGGCAGGGCTAATCAAGAAACACGGAACTCGGTCGGGAGCTTTAAGTTATCTGCCGATGCAGATGCTAAGGTATGTTTTTGCAGTGGCTATGGTCCCACTTGACCCTCCCTCAACTAATGAATGAAAGGCACCCAAGAAAGACAAGAATGAGAACTATACGCATGCCCTCTATGCCCCCACAAACCTATTGGCCAACCTCACCCATAACTAGATAGCAAGTATATGGTCTTTTGGAGTTCTCCGCCTTTCTGCTTTACGTATCACGATTGAATCAAGATGGTAGGCAGACGGCGAGTTGCTATCACAGGGCAAAAACTGGTCTCTCCGAATCACGCTGGTCCATCCTAGTTTTTAGGTTGCCTTATTATTGCAACCAAGGCGTACCCTTGGCTCTTCTAACGCAGACCTTAACCTCTGTGAGCCCAGGAGGATCATCTGCAACCTCACAGAGGGATACCAAGAGTATCTCACGTCCCCTCGAAGCTACGTGCTTCGTAACCCAGTTCGTTGGAGCCTTCTTCATGATCAGATGGACGTTCGATCCTCCTCGTATTCTACTTGGATTTCTGGACTAAGGTTTACTACTTAGTTTCCTGAATCGTTCGTTTTCTTAACTAAGGTTTACTACTTAGTTCTCTTCTCGTCATGTTGGATTGGTTAAGTGTCATCAGTCAATCCAAGTTAACTTAACCCATTCGATTGTCATGTTAAATTGGTCAAGTGTTATCCAGTAGTTCATGTTGACTTAACCTACCCATATATCAAGTCAAATTGGTTAAGTGTTCCTTAACCTTACTTGTTTATCAGGTTATACTAGTTAAGTGTCTCTCATTAACTTAACCCTATTTATTTATCATGCTATAATGGCTAAGTGTTCTAAGTTTACTTAACCCAACCATCTAGTCTAGTTAGCATGTTAAACATTTACTTAACCTTACCCACTTGTCTAGTTAACATGTTATAATGGTTAAGTGTTTCCTTAGTTACTTAACCCCCACTAATCTTGCCTTGTTAACATGTTAAGTTGGTTAAGTGTCCAAATTAACTTAACCACTATCAATCTTGTCTGGTTAACATGTTGAATTGGCTAAGTGTTTTCTCAATTACTTAACCCCACCCTTCTTGTCTTATTAACATGTTAAGTTGCTTAAGTGTTTCCTTAATTACTTAACCTCACCATTTCTAAATTGATTGTTCATGAGCATTTAATTAATTAATTAAAGCATCGACCACTCACATTAGACAGGTATTGTTGTCGTAACTGGATGTGCCGGTCGGTTCCGGGCAGTTTTACACCACAACTCAGTCTAACCTCGGGTCTTTCTGGGCTTGATGCACTAACCTCTCACATTAGATAGGTATTGTTGTGGTTACTGGATATGCCGGGCGGATCCGGGCAGTTTTACACCACAACTCAATCTAACCTCGGGTTAGGCATTTTCCTCTTCTCTAATTTACATATTTACAATTCATGTAAATTTTCCATAAATCAATTTAGCCTAGATCATGTTCATTTGTCTTGCCAATTAACATACTTATATTCTATGCCCAAAACTTGTTTTACCTATCAATTAACCCAACTTGCAGTTTATGCCAATTTAGATATAATATTCCCATTTACAGTTCATGTCTAAACTAGATTTAATATTCTAGTTTATAGTTTATGCCCAAAACTTGGTTTACATGCCAATTACATACTTTGCGGCCAATTAACAATTTACTATTTACGCCCCAGTCTAATATGCATGTAAATTATTCACTATTATAGCCAATTCAGATTTTGCCAACATATTTATTATGCCAAATTAACTTAATTAAGCTACGCCTTAATCGTACGTATAACATGATTTCACAAGTTTCTAAGTACTCATGAAATGATACTAACAGTATCAAAGCAAGGAGTAGGGGATTAGCACGAGAATTGACATAAAAGAATAGCCATGCAAGAATGAACCAAATACAAAAATAATGGTTCCAATGGGTTTGATGTACATAACAGTGAATAGGAATAAACTAGACAAGTTACACCCCAAAAAATGAGATCCAGCATAATTAAGGGAATAGGCATAAGCAACTAACTACAATAGTTATAGGCAATTAACCACAATAGTCATGGGCGACTAATCACAATAGTTTCTTAATCAATGTCATAGGCAATAGTCTCATAGTCATTATTCATAGTCATGGGCAACATTCTCATAGTCATGAAATCATAGTCATAGGCAATAGTTTTATAGGCAACAGTTTCATGGCCATAGTCTTAGACAAAAGTCTCATAGTCATAGTCATAGTCGTAGGCAATAGCTTCATAGGCAACAGTTTCATAGTCATAGTCCTAGGCAAAAGTCTCATAGTCGTGAATCAGATCCAAAGGCATAGATAAGTTTAGATTTGACAAAATCATGAATCAAAGATAATTAACTTGCAAATAGGTACAGTTCTATATTTTGATTTATTACATTCACGATTCCAATTACACGTTTAAATCTAAAGAATAACCGAACTTACAGTGATCGGTTTAGAAAAGGATAATAAGATAGCGTTGTGGTGATTTGCTATGATTCGCGTGACGTTGCTTGAAGCAGAATGCCTACGGTCCAACTTGAAGCTTTAACTTGATTCTCTTTTAATTCTATTCAGTTTGGAAGAAGATGCATTAATCCTAGTTTTGATTCCAGCAGAGTAGCGACGCCATTTTTATTTTTAATTAGAATAGAGGCAGAGTATAGGCATAATGAGATTGTGTGGAGAGAAAGCTATGTTTGGGGGTGTTTAAATAGGTTAGAGCTCACGAATCCGGTCAAAAAGGCGTCCAGGTGCAGAAAAATGGATCTGTCTACAGATCTGAAAAGAGGGGGGAGGCCGACCCTAGTGTCAACCTGGGTCCTGGGCGGGAATTTTCCCGCCCAGCCCGGGTGTCTGTTTTGAATTTCGAAATTTGAATTTTGAATTTCGGGCTGGTTTTTATTGAAACTTCTGAAGGCCATATCTTCTTCATACGGAGTCCGATTTACGCAAACTTGGACTCTATTCGAAGGAGAATTTCGAGGCGAACGCAATGGCCTAACCTGTTTCCCTTAATTATTCTTTTACAAATTAATTATAATTTAATTTTTGAAGCTTAATGTTATAGAATTACGGGGTGTTACAGCTAATTATAATTAACTAATTTAAATAAAAATAAATAAATTAGAAGTTCTCACAGTTCGAGCTCCAAACTTTTCACTATTAGAGATTCCTTACGGACGAGCCAATGAACACTGCCATCATCACTCGTATTGCTTCCAATTCACTTCCACTAGAAGCTAGAAATTTTTCTGCTAATTTATATGTTAAATTCGATTAATAACGATTTTCGTTATATTTATATACGACTTTTATTTTATTATAAATTTATACTTAACAAAAATTACCAATAAAATATTTTGATATGTTCTATTTTCCGATATGATTCTAAGCCTCTAACGGTGAGTAAATCGGATATAAAACGAGTGAGTTAGAAATGTTTAAAGTTTTAAAGTAATATAAACTTTAAAAATCCAATAAATAAAACATATCAAGGCCTCAAAGCCCATTCCTATTCACGTTCAAGACCCGGCCTGCCTACTCCTACTCTTTCACGCACGCTACAGGATGAATCCATCCAACCCGCACCAGTTGGTGCACATGCACGCGCCATTTCTTAACCCAACTTCCAATCCGAACCAACCAGCAAACCTCTCTTCTTCTCCTCATTCATCTGCTTCACCTCGCCGATGTCCCGACGGCTTCCTCCAAAATCCGCACCTTCGATGCTGCCTGGAAGCAGTAAAAGAAAATCGCGAATCTCATACTGTCGCACCCCCTATTCCAACACCAGACACCGTCAAATTTTGCCACTTTGAAGCCTTCTTCAACCTTAACGCAATGCTACTCCTCGATTCGCCAATCGCTGCTTCCTCCATCCACAAATTCCAACCCTAATTTTGAACAATTCAAATCATCGACACGAAAATTCCTCAAATTCACACCAATAATACTAGTCATCCTGCTGATCTCAACGACGCATACAGCGTCAATCAATTTTATCTGGATTGGGAGATATGATTTTTCGAATTCTGTGAACCTATTCTTTTATTTTACTGTGAATCCGTAATTTCTTTCTCTTTATCAACAAAATTCCAATCCGTCAATTTTTAAAAATCACAAACGATGATACGAACATTATTCGCGTTGAAGATGGAGGCTAATACATGATAGTTTGAGAGTTATGGATTTTTGATTAAGAGGAAATGTATATTTTTCTCTTTACTGAAACTGAAAAATCATGAATAGAAGAGCAACATGAATTGTGAAATACAGATCTGAACTATGATCTGAAAGAAGGGAATGCATGAGTTTATATAGACTTTTTCCAAGGGTATTATAGTCATTTTGATAAGGGACACTTGCCTTCTTCATAAAACAAATCTCATACATACATTACACATATAAGGCTACATGGCACCATACCATGAATAACTCCATGCATCATGACACCTAAGTGGACAACTCACCATGATCCTTATCTTAAGGGATTTAAAATTAATTTATCTTAGTAACACTTTTGTAACATCTATAAATGTAACTATCTTATTACCAAATGTTTATAAAATATAACTTATTAATATTTTAAATTATTTATCTATAAAATTTATCAAATATGTAATTTACCCAAATTTATACTAACAATGGTTTTCAAAAAAAATAAATACTTAAAATCCTTATAAAATCTTATAAACATCGTTATAATTTATCTAAGCAATAAAATAATAATCATTCTTGAAAAATCTTAAAAATAAATTATTCCTTAACAAATTTATATTTTACAATCCAATATTGTCAAAATCAGAGAATATCATTACTTAACAAAAATCTTATAAATTAAATATAATTTTTTAAAATAAGTTTTCTTATGCAAAATCATATAAAATAAAACAAAATACTTAAAATAAAAATAAAATTCATATTCAAACCTTATAAAAATCAATTTATATTCAGAAAATCCAAAATTATATAATAAAAAATTCAAATCAAGCTTAATTAAGATTCTGGGATGTTACATTCACCCCCCCTAAAAACTTTTCATCCTCGAAAAGGAAGTCGGGAAAATTTAAACTCCTTAACCAATTTTAAATTCGAATTGCTCTCTCAACATATCATAAATGTAATGGTCGGAACCACGACTCATATCATTCTCAAGGTACTCTCTCTAATTCTCACTGAAGGTAGAGTCCAAGGAAACTTGTGATTACTAGGGCATCACAGGTCTTGTTTATAATCAAATTCTCTGAGTTAGACTCAGAGCTGCTACCACTACCACTAAGGAGAAACTAGAATGGGTACTGTCTAGTACTTAGAGGTCTATGACCCTAAGAAAATTTTAAAGTCTAGAAATTATCTTCCTAACTTAAAGTTATGGAACCCATAGTTTTATTATCAATTATAAGACTAAGTGCTTAAATTAGAAACTTTTATTCAAGTTCTCAAATAAACTTTTCCCAAATTATTCAATTACCTTGCAAAATACCGTCTTGGCTAAATTCAGTATTAGAAATTCTATTGCTCTTAATATATATTCTAGTTCAATTTAAGAGTTAATTCAAAATACTGGTTTCAAATCCAAATTAATTTACTTGCCCAAGGCTTTATCAGAGCAAGGCAAAAGGAAGAATTCAGAAATAAAGTGGGACAGTTAAATTTTCAAGCACGACAATTTGGGGTGATGATCAAAATATGACAATGGGTCGAGCGAACCCAGCGATAAAGAAAGAGATGGAATTATATTTCATTCTATTTCAAATTTTTATTCCAATCGTTTTCAAATTTCATATTAACCCATTTATAAGTTAAATTTATACTCATTTGATATTCATATTTTGGTTGTTATATTCACCTAATCGAATAACACTTTTTCTAAATCCACTTTAAAATTCATAAATATATATAACTCTTTTCATTCTTGTTTAGAAAATTTTTCTTACTCAACTAGCTGGAAAATCCCTTACAACAGTTTTATTTGAAATACCATCATGCTTCCCCTGCGCACTCTGATTATATGTATACATGTTCAAGCTAGGGTTGTTTCAAATATTAATCTTAACATTTTTCAGAACTCACTTCTTCAAATTTAATATTTCAATGATCCAAATTTTCTACTTTGAAGTTTGTTACGATTTAAATTAACTTTTTAAACTCATTCCTAACTTAAGTCGAAATCATCTCTTTAAACAAATTCTTAACTTAAGTCTAAATCAACTTCAAATTCCTTAAGGGGTGGTATTGATATAATTTCTTAATGAATTTTCACACTTACGTGTTCTTTCAAATTCTTAAATATAGTTTACTTCTACAATATCCCTCTTTGTTATGATCAAAATAGTTAGTTTTGCATCTATAACATATTGTCCTTACATTATATTCCTTTTAATATTTCTAATATATCGAAGTGGTTCAGGTATTCCTCGACGTCTTAATTGAACCATATAGTCATCCCACTTTCGAAACTCGGAAATAACTACTGATGGTGCCATGGTCATCAGTAAAATCATCCTCGAGCGACTAGAGTGTAACCCGACATCTACCTAGTATATATTGGGCTTCGCATATACGTTGATCAGATGTATATTCAAAACCTTTACATATTCGATAGTCCAATCATGACGTCGAATAAAATAATCAAAAATTTCTTACTAAAGCTATCTTTCAAAAATGATTTCGTTCTTCAAAACACTTTATTTTCAGAGTACGTTCTCTCAATCATAATATTCCGGAACCTCATTCTAGGGCATTTCTAACCCTATCTCTAATGAGATAAATAACTCTGAGGAGTCCTATCCTTTGTTCAAAATACGTCGTACCCGATAGCTTTGTATAACCTGGATCTGATACCAACTGTAATGACCTGCCTTTTTGCCCAGTTTTTGCCGGTAATTAAACCGACTCAAACCGTTCATAAAGACGAATTGTTATGGGTACATACATATATTGAACAAAATAACAAAAATTTTCATTGCAAATACAATGTTACATCAGAGTTACATAGAATGTCAGAGTTACAACATATACAGTGGGAGAAAAGAAAATATACTCTCAGCGGAAGAAACCGTATGATATAGCAGAAGCTCCAAACTCTTGCGTGAACTCCAATCCAGAAAGCGCTCCGAATCTTGCTCCAACGATCTATAACTGTAAACCTATACACTAGCTGCCCATGTGGAAATTAGTGGGCACCCAGAGTTTAGGAAGGAATAATAAACTCCAGGTCAGTCATGGGACTGGTGTGAGAACTCAAAACAGTTATTATTAGGTTCATTTTAAAGTTAGGAATTTCACCGGACCATGCCGCTAATGCGGAACAGGTTTACTCCATGTGAATTCCAGTGCATCGAAATTCGTTATGACTTTGGAAAATGAAGCTATCATAAGCTCGTCCCACATCACACAATGCATGCACACACCAGATGGGCGAGTTATATTTTATGACAACCAAAAATGCTTTCATACGTGGAAATCCTCTTTTAATACTGTCATATAGTGTGGAAAAATATTTCGCAAATAAATATATTAATCCTAGACGGCATAATACCCATAATATTATGTCGCCATATATATATATATATATATATATATATATATATATATACAAACCAAAACCGTATGGCTCGTATTGGAGATTGGATTTCCAACTTGATGATTCCTGGCACGAAAGATCAATCAGGGATACAAAATGAAGTGCCTCACGGCTTGTTTGTCCATCACGGACACCAACTACACATCGACAGGGCAGATCAATGGTTTTCGACCAGACACGACCCTCCGAACATACCTAACTTCCCCAGTTCATAAGTGGTTTCCCACTGCTGCAGCTTTCATCATCAATTCACATATATAAGTATACAACCTAACCGCCAGTTTCTCATCAATCCAGGGTGTGAGGTTTGTCGATGTCACGTCATACACAAAGCTACGCTTCGATAAGCCATTCTTTGATCATCGCTAGCTCGTTTCATAACTCGGGTATGCCACATTGACAATTAATTATATATCACTGATTTAAATCAATGCATACCCTCTAAGTTCATATGACTTAGAGATGAGGATAATATATTGCCACAAATCCGATATACATCAATGGAAATCAGTGCTATGCGATCAATTTCAACGTTAGACACACCATCCATACAAGTCCGTTCTGGGTCTGAACAGAACAACAACTCGAAATTACTTAAATATGTTCAGGTCTCATGTAACTCATACCTCGTATCGGGTGGCCTACCTAACCGAGGCATCAATCAACAATCAATCAAACAATTCAAATATTCCCGGTCTTCATTCGTCGTTTACCAAGTCTTGAATTGCTTCATAACGTCATATTATTACTTGGAATGGTTTTCGAACATATACTCGATCCCGGTCTTTCCAAGTAATAAGCGTACTTTAAACAGTAGCTATAGTTTACATAGGCTTTTCAATTCAAATCTCCTTCCAAATAGTTATCAATTCATTTACGATTCAAGATTTGAATTGCTAAAATTTCATACATCTCGTTATCATCTTAACTCTACTTTGAAATCAAAGGTTATACCTTCGCTTCAATTTCTTACTTTTAATTCCCTTGAATCAAAGATTTGATTTAATTCCCAATTACGATATGAATTTCCACCACTCAATTTTATTGGGTTTCAAGAATGATATTATTGAAGATACGATTCACGACAAAACCCAAATCAATCGATATTGTATCATAAGTTACACAGAATTTTTTATCCACTTATTCGATATAAATTCTCACAATCAACGAATACTATAAGTGGAATAACGATATAATAATATCTTCCAAATTCCTCAGAGAGTATACGTTTGCATCATGAAATTTATACTAAATATCGAAGAATATTCCTATCTAACTTATTTCAATCAGGTTTGAGGAGCCCATATCTTAATTAAAAGATTTATTCAACTCTTTGACATTAGATCTGAATAGAAATACCATCAACTTATCTTCAGTATTAATCTCCGTATCCAACTCATATTATAGGCGGAATAACGGTGAATTACCTTTTAAATTCCTCAGATAATAAGGGTTTTTATTTACCGAATTAATATCAAACATCCGAAGATTTATCTCCAACCATATCCAATTTTTCGAAAACCCATTTCAATTCCATATAAAATATTTCCCAATACTTTAATAATCTTCGAAACTATTCTTATAGTCAAATAATGGTACACTCTTATACATTTCAAAACCAAAAACAACATTTAGAAGTGTTACCAAAAGCACTGCTGTTAAAATAGCCATTTAAATCAAATAGATTTAAAAATTATTCGAAATTCAAAAATTCCAATTCTAATCGCCTTTAAATTAATAAATAGGAATTATCATAAATTTCTCCAATTTAATAAACTTGTTTTATTCGACTTTTCGTTATGATCGCCAACTGCATGTATAGTGATCTTTCCAAATTTGTTTTAAATAAACTTGAAATCATATGTTGAAATTTGAAATTTCCTTTCTATTCAAATACTATTATTATTTGAAATCCAACGTGCCTTATTTCAAGTCAAGTCAATTTAAAATAATCAAGTCATAACCATTCGAAGTTTGAAATCGATATTTACAACTGTCGCACCGGAGCGCGTTCTATTCCAGCCATATAACGATTTAAATATAAATCGTTCAAATCCTTTTCAAATTGAATTTATATTTCTAATACATTTGGAAAACAGTTTTCAAAATATATTTCAAATTAGATTTCGAATTTACCATCCCGTTGTCGGATCAGTTAGGGATAGGCAGGGAGAGCAGGAAACTGAATTTCCAAACCCAAGCCTAGACACTATCCTCTCTGTCATCTTAGAACGTTCTGGTGTATATTATATTATTATTATAATATATAACCATATTCAAATTTCAAAATCTCATTTCGAATTTAAATTGAAAATAACTAGTTTCAGATAGATATAAATCGTTATCCAAAAATCAATACATAACTCAAATCATTTTCCGATTCTAATTCAATATTTAAAAAGTTGATATTTAATTCAAATTAACATTTAAATATTAATTAATAATTAAATAAAATCGTATATATGAAGGAGATTCTAAATCGATCACCCATATATTTTCACGACCACGGGGTGTGTGTGTGTATAATATCACGCAATGCAATCATATTTATCCAAACGAACCATATGATTAGATGGATATGAATTCATTCATCACAAACAAACATTTAACTGTGCACAAGCATTACAGTCAATAACGCTTACCAGTGTTCAGTGTATTATCTAATTGCATGAACAACCATTCAAACATCAACATCCATCACACAATCATCATCAACTAATTATAATTAATCTCAGCTAATTATAATTAATTAATTTAAATAAAAAATTAAATTAGAAGTTCTCACAGTTCGAGCTCCAAACTTTTCACTATCAGAGATTCCTTACGGACGAGGCAACGAACACTGCCATCATCACTCGTATTGCTTCCAATTCACTTCCATTAGAAGCTGGAAATTTTTCTGCTAATTTATATATTAAATTCGATTAATAACGATTTTTGTTATATTTATATACAACGACTTTTATTTTATTATAAATTTATACTTAACAAAAATTACCAATAAAATATTTTGATATGTTCTATTTTCCGATATGATTCTAACGCCTCTAACGGCGAGTGAATCGGATTTAAAACGAGTGAGTTAGAAATGTTTAAAGTTTTAAAGTAATATAAACTTTAAAAATCTAATAAATAAAACATATCAAGACCTCAAAGCCCATTCCTATTCACGTTCAAGACCCGGCCTGCCTACTCCTACTCTTTCACGCACGCTACAGGATGAACCCATCCAACCCGCACCAGTTGGTGCACATGCACGCGCCATTTCTTAACCCAACTTCCAATCCGAACCCACCAGCAAACCTCTCTTCTCCTCCTCATTCATCTGCTTCACCTCGCCGATGTCCCGACTGCTTCCTCCAAAATCTGCACCTTCGATGCCGCCTGGAAGCAGTAAAAGAAAATCGCAACTCTCATACTGTCGCACCCCCGATTCCAACACCAGACACCATCAAATTTTTCCACTTCGAAGCCTTCTCCATCCTTAACGCAACGCTACTCCTCGATTCGCCAATCGCTGCTTCCTCCATCCACAAATTCCAACCCTAATTTTGAACAATTCAAATCATCGACACGAAAATTCCTCAAATTCACACCAATAATACTACTCCTCCTGCTGATCTCAACGACGATCAATTTTATCTGGATTGGGAGATATGATTTTTCGAATTATATGAACCCATTCTTCTATTTTACTGTGAATCCGCGATTTCTTTCTCGTTTATCAACGAAATTCCAATCCGTCAATTTTTAAAAATCACAAATGATGATACGAACATTATTCGCGTTGAAGATGGAGGCTAATACATGATAGTTTTAGAGTTATGGATTTTTTATTGAGAGGAAATGTATATTTTTTTCTTCACTGAAACTGAAAAATCATGAATAGAAGAGCAACGTGAATTGTGAAATACAGATCTGAACTATGATCTGAAAGAAGGGAATGCATGAGTTTATATAGGATTTTTCCAAGGGTATTATAGTCATTTTGATAAGGGACACTTGCCTTCTTCATGAAACAAATCTCATACATACATTACACATATAAGGCTACTTGGCACCATACCATGAATAACTCCATGCATCATGACACCTAAGTGGACAATTCACCATGATCCTTATCTTAAGGGATTTAAAATTAATTTATCTTAGTAACACTTTTATAACATCTATAAATGTAACCATCTTATTACCAAATGTTTATAAAATAATAACTTATTAATGTCTTAAGATATTTATCTATAAAATTTATCAAGTATGTAATTTACCCAAATTTATACTAACAATGGTTTTCAAAAAAATAAATACTTAAAATCCTTATAAAATCTTATAAACATCATTATAATTTATCTAAGTAATAAAATAATAATCATTCTTGAAAAATCTTAAAAATAAATTATTCCTTAACAAATTTATATTTTACAATTCAATATTATCAAAATCTTAGAATATCATTACTTAACAAAAATCTTATAAATTAAATATAATTTTTTTAAAATAAGTTTTCTTATGCAAAATCATATAAAATAAAATAAAATACTTAAAATAAAAATAAAATTCATATTCAAACCTTATAAAAATCAACTTATATTTAGAAAATCCAAAATTATATAATAAAAAATCCAAATCAAGCTTAGTTAAAATTCTGGGATGTTACAGATTTTATATATATATATATATATATATATATATATATCGCTATTTCCGAAGTAAAGGAAGGCTAAAGGAGTTTTTGAAATATGATGTAATACTTCCAAGGAAGGGAAATAAAGAAGAGTTTATAAAAATATGGGAAGCAAGAAAATTAATATTTATTTAAAATGGGCCAGCGATTGTTTGATGGATGTTTTATTTTCCTTTGATAGTTAAATCACCGGCTATCGAAGATTTTTTGACCATCCTTGTCAATACGGAGAGACCGGTTGGATTTATTTTCCGAAAAACACTCTGTATAGACATAAGTGCTGCGAATTAGATTATGTTGAAGATAATTGAAAATAGTGTGAAATGCAAGGGTCGTTCTGTTCCATAATGGTGCTTTCTGTTTGTCCGGTCCCAGGACAACTTGTGTGGATGAGCGTCTGAAAGAGTATACCTAACAAATCACGTATGGTTGATCTCTTAAAGATATTACATCTGGTGGTGGAGGAATTCGTTCCTCTTAGCTTTTTATACCCGTGATATTTTTGGAAATCGATTAGTGAATTGACAGGTTGGACGATGTGGCATTCAAAGTGAATGGTGGTCAGATGTTCTGAAAGATAACGTAGCCTTAAGCCTCACAACCTGGAAAAGACAAAAATCAGGAGGGCAGCATGGCTAGTTGGGTCATACCCAAGCAGGGTGCATTGTCACCAGTCTAGAGAAAATTCATATTTGTTCTTCTTTCGATTCTGTATCTTACGGATTACAGTTGGATGGCCAACAACCATGGATGGCAATATATCCGCTACACTCAAGCTAAATGAGTGGGTGGTCATGTGTGGCCGGGTTGCAAGATGTTCTTGTTGAACCCCAGTGTATACCCTCTAAAGTACACTGATTGGAAGGTGATCTCATACCTTGTCTGTTGGAATCCAATCTCCAATAAGCGACCTGCGGTTTTGATTTTATACTATATATGTAGAGCGTGAGATGCAAGCGTTCTACTATTTGGTAATTTGGTTGATTAGACATTATTATAATATCACTGGATTTTGATATCAAAATATGTTGGGTTATAGTAAGGTAAAAACCGTCCATGTTTATGTATGGGTTGGTCTTACTATTGTCTTTTTGTTCCAAAGGATTTTCAAAGTTAAATAATATGATTGGAGTTTACTCACACCAGTCCCATGACTGACCCATAGTTTTTTTTTTGTGTTTTCCTAAACTCTTGGGTGCCCAAATTTGTATGGGCAGACAAGTGTTTCAGGTTTTGTAGATTCACTTGGAGGAGCTTGAAGCAAGAGGCTTCACCGTTAATTGTTTAGAGATTATTTCCGATGTGTTGTATATGAGTTATACTCTGATATGGTATTTATGTGCAAATTCAGATTTGTATTTCAAAGTTATGATATATATTATATTCATTCGTTCCGCTGTGAGTTTCGTGTTTTACTCTGATTCCATTCAGTTCTATTCTTTTTATTCTTCTATTTTATTAGTTCTATCTTCCCTATCTCATCCTCTAATTTCTTCCTATTGATAGTCAGGGTTCGAAACTTGGGTTTTGACAAGTAATGCAGGATTTTGTGTTATTGTCGAAAATTCGAGCGTCGAATTTTTCTGACCATTACAACTACAGTTCGCCAAACCAACCAACTTCATTCTGGATTCTGCACCACGTACACAGTTGTTAAAGTGGTTTTCGGTATTGGAAAAGAATATGACAATAGCCGATCTCGGTCTCTTTAACAACCAAACAGTTACATTTTTCATATTGTGCTTATTTTATAATCACTTTAAAAATCATTTATATGGAATCTTAGGTTCAAATTTGAAATCAAATTTAAATATCTAACTCCAATTATATTTAATTTTGAAAACTACGCACTTTAATCTCTTTAATCAAATCGAGTTACAAAATCATATCTAAAGGTCTCTAATTATAATATAAATCAATACAAAATATTTAACTTCAATTTTATTTAATTCCCAGGAATATTCACATCATGATCTTCAAATCAAAATCGACTTATATAAAATCATATCTTAAATGATCTCAAATACCATTTAAATCAATATTAAGATATTTAACTTCGAGGATATTTAGTTTGATTTATTCACATCAAAACTCAAGTTTAAACAATTCAAATGATTAAAATTTACCTTTCTAAGAAGTCGTTCCAAGTCGATTCATAAAATCCAACATTTTGGTTCGAGTTCAATATAAATAATTCAAATCAAAATCTTAATATTTAAATTCAAACCAATTATATCATATTTCATAATTCACGTCGCACAATTCAAAATCGTTATTTATAAATTCAAAACAATACTAAATCTTTCTTATACATTCATTTTAACAACTTCATTGCTTCACGCAAATTCATTTATATAATCAATTCCATAAAAAATCAATTATATATATATATACACACACACACACAAATTCACGTTCAGTCGATTTATAATCGAATTCATTTCTTGTCAATTATAAATTCAAATACATTTTCATAAATTTGGAAATTCGAATTAAAATCAATTTCACAATTTAAATTCACCTCTTATAAGTTCAAACCAATTCAAATTCAAATTTATATCTTATATGAATTCATTCGTTAAATCACGTATTATTATATAAATTTAAATGTTTAAACCTTGAACTCAAATCGCGAAAATCTTAACTAATCCACCTTTTTGTTTATTGTTAAAATTTATAAAATATATAAAATTAACTTTTAAAATAGAATTAAATATAAGTTTATAAATTTATTAAACTTGATAGGAAATAGCTTTATAAACATATATAAGTTTAATTTAATTTAGAAATGGGTTTAAAAGAATTATTTATTATAATATATTAAATTTAAAGTTTGAAAATACATATACGATTAAATTATATGGTTTAAAACAAATTAAATTATGAGTAAGATCTTAAATAAGCATTTAAATCCATTTTTACTCATAAAAGCATTTTAAAACATATAATTTAAAATTTACAAAATTTAAATTTAAAATCTTTAAAATATATATATGAAAATATATAATCTTAAGTTATTATTTTAAAACCAAATTCCAAATCACTGTACTTCAAAAACATGACCAACAGTGTGCGTATATAATTTTCTACCCTATGGTCAAGTGATACAGATATTTATAATTTCAACCTACAATTTATAATTTTACGGGTATATATCATTCAACCTGCAATCCCAAATTCAGTAAAAATCGTTTAGATCTATCATTTCATCCCATAACGATTTTTCCTTAATCTAATGCCCATTCTGGTATGTATCATTTGGACCCTTAGTGATTTTTCCTAAATCTAAGGAAATCAGCAACATAAATTAATCATCACGTAACATCAATCACATCACAAGTCATATATCATCAGTGCACCTATGTGTCATATATATCGTCATGTCATATATGAAATGTTTATACATATTAAATAAAACAATCTCTACCAGTAATCCTATACATTTCACAACAGTTCATTTATGCTGAATTTAACATCCATGAAACAATGTGAGTCGGGTGTGAGATAAACTCACCTTTCATGGCATAGATTGGAGACAACAAATGGATTGATACAGAATGGAACGACGACTTCCAGGCACGACTCATAATGGATTCAATCACGGTAACCACTCAATATATTTTTTATTTTTACAAGAGGAGGTTAGAGAATTTCTCAACGGATCCGTACGGCTATTGGGTTTTTGGGAATGGTTTTCGAACTCAACACCATAATGGACTCACCACTGACTCGATTCAACCAAAAATAAAACAATAATTCTTTACAAAAAATATTAAACATATTTTCACATATACGTGTACACACAGTAAACTATGACATATATATTTTTTAAAATTCAATGCACACCAAAACCATTATAATATATGTATATATTCATATATAAACACACAAACCAAAAATATGTATATTATAATTCACAAACCCAATATATATGTGTACATAAACAAATGCGCACACACTAAAATCACGCACGCAACAATATACCCAAACCCACACAAACTCAACACAATAACCACTCACGTACACCACCGCACACAACACGCACCATACACAGTCACAAATACAAAGCACACAATATATAATACACACATAAACTCTTCAAAACTCACGCAAAAACACATAGGTTATGCACAACACAAATACACCGCATACACGCATGAACAAACCACTCATGCACAGACACCACTTACTACACACGCAGGCCATGAAAGAGCAGCACACACATGCAATGTGGTGTGTAACAACCCTCTCTCTCGGTCGATCCAAATCGATCGTTAAACCGACTTAAATCGAACTAAAAAGGCGGATATGCTAACTTTGGGCGCACAACAGATCAGAACAAACAACATAAGACTTTTATAAACATCATAATAATGTTACATCAGAGTACAGAATATCAAAGTATCAAAAATAATATACAGCGAAAAATAAATTTACAATAAATGTAATACAATGCAGCGGAAACAAATAAACTAATGCAGCGGAAGACTATCAATGCTCTGGACACAACTTTAAGCTTCGATCTAGAATCCTGCTAGATGAAATAATCTGCAAAACCAAAACTATTAGCTGTTCGTGTGGAAAATATGGGCATCCAGAGTTTAGGTAGAAACAATAAACTCCAGGTCAGCCATGGGACTGGTGTGAGAACTCAAAACAGTAACTAAACTTTATTTGAAATGTGAAGCATATCACGGGACCACGCCGCGTGTCATGGAACGGGTTTACCCTCATGAATACTAGTGCCTAAACAATAACCAATAATAGAGATATGTATCTACAATGCATCAATCAACATGCAAATTTCCAATCTACCCATTTAGGATTAATCCCCAAACTTAGATTTCAAAATCCAATTCACTTTACAGAAATTATTCCATTGGACTTTATTTCTCAATTTCTTATTTCAAATTATTTGAAATACATATCTAGCTTTATATCAAAGTAGATTTCACTTCTGGATCTCAACTGGATCTCAAACCAAAATCTTTGGAAATATGAAATCCAAAGCATCACAATGCATACAAACAAGTATGCAACCAAATATCGCGCTCCCCAGCGACAAGGGAAAGGGTACGTACCTTACCAACTCTATATATATATGTGCACCTCCCATGATGGAGCAGGCTACACTAACAATGCTCCATTCCACACTATGGGAACTACACCGCCATCTCACCCATACTTTTAGTCCCTGGGTTACCCGAATCTTTAGCCACATATTAAATCATTTCATATCCTAAAGTAGGGAAAATCATTTCACAATATAATAATCATAAGTACTTTCGAAAATATAGTACTTTACATTAGCAATTCACACATATGATCAGTCACTATTAATCACATAACATTTGAGCTCGTATGTCTCAAAGAAGAGTGTTAAGCAAGAGAATAAATTCTCTGCCACCAAACAGATATATCATCAATAGCAGCTAATTGGTCATGTGATGAACTACAATGTTAAACACATAACACATTTCGAAATCATTTCGACAGCATCGGGTTTATCCCTCGAAATCCTTTCTGCTTTATAAAACATTTTTATAAAACATTCCCTGTCCAAAATCGGGAATACATTTCTTTTCACTTAAGAAAAATATCATTTCAAATTCATTCATTAAATTTGAAATGAACTCAACAACATCGCTAAACATCTCATAGTAAAATCGTGAAGAGTTTCACAAGATGTTAGCATACAAATATTTCTGTCCAACCTAGTGCAAAATGTAAAAGCATATTTTGCTCATAAACTAGTCGAGCACAATCCAAACAATCAGTCAAGCACAATCAATATCCACAACCAAGTATATTTGGTTTATACCACATCTCATGTTTTGGTAAATTTAATCACTGTTCATTCATTCCAATCTAATTAAAGATTTATTAAAACTTTTCTTCTTTTTAATCTCTAAAATCATTACTTAATGATTATTCAACTTTCTGGAAATTAATCCTGCCTTTAACTGGGTTAAAGAATCAATGTTATTAAAAACACAGTTCACGATAAACCCAAAATCATCTTCCATCAAAATGGAATCTTCATGGAAATCATAACAGTATATAATCGATATAAATTTCCAAATCAAACTAATACTATAAGTGGAATAGCGGCTAGGCCTTTTAAATTGCATAAATAGTAAAGTCTTCCTTTACAGAAGCTCATCTCGATTATTACCAAATTGAATTCCGTTCAATTCCAATTTAATATATTAAATTGGAAAACTTTATTTTGGAAAATTTCCATTAAATCTTAATAAAAAGATTTATAAATTCCAAATCATAACTTCACTATTAATCGGGTTAAAGAACGAATGTTATTTAAAACACAGTTCACGATGAACCAAAAATCCAATTTCAATTCAATTCCAATTAAATATTAATTAATTTGTAAACTTCTCCAAATCTTAATTAAAAGATTTATTCTATTCTCAACTGGGTTTAAGAAAAGTGTTAATGAAGACACCATTCACGACAAACCCAAAATCCAATTTGATATTAAATACAAGGCTCTGAATAGAAATTTTATCGACTTATACTCAGTATCAAATTCTGAAACCAACAAATATCGTATTGGGAATAACGATATATATATCTTCAAAATTCCTCAACAATATCCGTATAATCATGAAATCCAATATTGAAATATTCCCAAGATTATTTCCATTCAAATCCATTCTAATTTATTTGTTGGAAAATTCTGGTTATATCAAAACCATTTACAAATCCAATTTATTTATTTAAAAATCTTGGATTATTATTCTAGTTAATAACTAGTTCATTTCGATAAAAATATATTTTTATCTTTTCAAAACTTGGAATTTTTATCCAAAATCTCTCAAAATAATTCATTATGATTTTGCACAATTTTTCCATATTTTTAATAATTTTATTAAGGCCCTTACAGTCGGTTTCCAATATAGGCCACCGAACTGCATTAATAGCGACCTTTTCTGAAATTGATTTGGACATAATTAAAATCCAACTGTTCAAATTTAAATCTCTTATATTCATTGGAAAGATCTTTTCGATACGAACCCAACGGTTCCGGTTTTAGGAGAATCTGACTGTCGGATCTCTCGTTACGTCCATTTGAAGTTAATGGTAGAAATTCGTGAACGGTCGCTGCGCGACGCGTTCTATTCAGGCCATTTAAATATATATAATATATATCGTCGATTTCCATTTAAAACATATTTTATAAATCGTTTATAAATTCATTTTAAAATGATTTCAACTTCCTTTTCAATTTTAAATCAAAATTGAATATTTCATTACATGACAATTTTATACAGTGCATATATATGTTTAAAATTATAATTTTAACAATCCAATAATTATTCCATTTCATGGCCATTTTATATATCTCATATATAATTTATACAACGCATATTGAAATGATCCAAACCTCCCCTTTCGGGAAAGCCCGGATTGAGTTGAGAACAAGACAAATTAGAACATAAACAATAGAACATTTCATTGCTTTTACAACAATTACATAAAAGTACAAGAATATAACATAGTGTGAATAATAATTTACAATGGAAAAAATATCAGAGATTAAATTACATTACATAGCAGCGGAAAAATAATACATAACACAACTGAAAGAGATACACGAATACAAAGCTTTCCAAATATAGCTCCAGCTGTAAACCAGGATCCTGTAAAATAGAAATCTGCAAAAGCCAAAACTACTAGCTGCCCGTGCGGAAAATAGGGGCACCCAGAGTTTAGGTTAAAACAATAAACTCCAGGTCAGTCATGGGACTGGTGTGAGAATTAAAATAGTTATTTAAAACTTTACTTTAGAAATAAAGTAAATCAAGGGACCACGCCGTATAACACGAAACGGGTTTTCTCCCATGAATACCTGTGCATAAAACAGTTTATAGACAACACAATGCTTTTTGAAAAATGAAGTATTATAAGAATCAGGTCCCATCACACAATGCAATGCAAGGCGAGGATAGAGATTTCCCTTATAATAGCCAAACATGCTTGGTATGTTTAAAACAAATCATTTTGATATTACTATAAGTGTATAGTGTCAAAATCACTTAAAATATAAATGTATCAATCATAGACGGCACAGTATCCCATTCTACTGTGTCGCCATACTAGTTCTGCAATTCAAACCAAAATGTCATGTATTGGAAATTGGATTTCCGTCATGAGTCGAGGCAAGGGATGTACTCTTCGCCGGCTTCGAGACACTCTAGCAAATGCCTCAGGGTTCCCCGCAGTGAACCCTTGGATCCACCAGGGCCGGTCCTCCCTTACGTCTGAGGGTTAGTTTTCCTGAACACACGTTTCCCGGTCCTATCGGACCTATCCATCAACCACGTAGTGACCGATATATCCGAGGCGCCTCGTGTTCCATCATCCACACAGGTAAAAGTAAATAAATGCCTGGGCTCCATACCATGACACCACCTATAGCTAGAAAGAAACTTCATGCACTCCTTGGGTTCCCTTATCCCGTTTTTGACTCATACCGAGGTGTGAGGCTCGCGAATTAATGCTATACACAAAGATATGCTATTTAAAGTCGTGTTTTGATCATCAACCACAAGGCTCTGCTTTTCAACAAAAGCCTTGATCCATGCCACTCACCATGCCACACAGTCAATCCATACCGTACCACTGATTTCTGCCAATATATAACCTCTAAGCTCATACATCTCAGAGAAGGGTGTTAAGCAAGAGAATAAATTCTCCGCCACCAAACAAATATATATTTAGCAGAGATCAACGAATACAGTATAAAGGAATACAATATCAGACACACTATCCATTTACAAGTCTGTTCTGTGTTTGAACGAAACCGGAGGCACCTTATTCCTCGTCCTATATGTCCAATATAGGAGAGATGTCCTCGCATATCCGGTCGATCTCCAAGTACGTCTGGACGATCACAACTTATTACCTTGTCTTTTGTGTACAGCCCAATCAAGACATCAGTAATCATCCAAACGATGTGAAGAACTCCGGTCTTCAACCATCGACTTCATCGTCGACTTATCGTCGAATCAGTTTTCCAGAATGGGTATAAACCCGGACTTTCGGAATAACGCATGTATCTTATAATCAAGTGCTATAAAAACACAACATACGCCTCATTCCAATCCAGAATATTCTTTTATTTAAATATTATTTTCATAATTTAAACCAAATTAAGGTTTTCCAAACTAGTCGGGATTAGCGAACCTTACCGAAGTAATCATTTGTTTTATTTCCCAATCCCAACCTATTCATCCCATGGAGCAAAACTGGTAATACTCCATATCTAACACCACAGTGTTATCGGTAAAATTAATTACCATTTCTCGTTCAAATCTAATTAAAGATTTAACTATCACCTGGAATTAAACTGGTGGTTCTCCATTCTCGATCATTTTCCCAAATTTGATAATTTAAATTATCACATTCACATTTCAATCTAATTAAAGATACATTAAAACTCCACTTAGTTTTAATCTTCCCCAAAATCATTATTTAATGATTATTTAACTTTGGAAACCCAAATATGCCACATCAACAATCTACACCGTACCATTGATTTCTGCCAATATATAACCTATAAGCTCATACGTCTCAGAGAAGGGTGTTAAGCAAGAGAATAAATTCTCCACCCCAAACAGATATATTTTTAGTAGAGATCAACAATATTGTTCAAAATACAATGTTAGACATGTAATCCTGTCTTTAACTGGGTTAAAGAAACAATGTCATTTAAAACACAGTTCCGATAAACCCAAAATGTGACGACCCAAACTTCCATAGAACGAAAGTAAGGATAATCATAGGAGTACAACAGAATTAAAACAATAACAAATCACAGTTACATAGCAGAACATATAAATCATTTGTAGCGGAAAGGAAATGTCATCACAGAACATCACCACAGAACATCAGAGTACGCAGTACAGGATACACTTAGCAAAACAGATGTCTAAAACAGGGAAAGAAATAAAGTCTCAATCTCCCAAAATACATCAATATCCAATACTGTCTCAAAAACAAAAGATCTTCCAACATCTCCATCAGCTAGCTCTAGTCCAGAAAACATCCCTACCTGAAACCTGTCAATTGGCTGCCCGTGTGGAAAGAGGCTACCCGAGTTTGCAAAGTGAAACAAACTACGAGTCAGTCATGGGACTGGTATGAGAAATCTTACTAAACTAATAATATGGCTAATCACTGGACCACGCTGCTAATGCGGAACGGGTTTAATTCCATTGGATTGCCAGTGCATAAGTTTTATAAATTTTTAAGTCAAAACAACACAATGATTTTTATAAAATGAAATCATTATAAGACTCAAGTCCCATCACACAATGCAACGCAAACAGAGAATAGAGTTTTACCTTATAATGATAAAAAATGTTTGATACGAAGAAAATAATATTTATAATATTATTATTAGTGTCTAATATGATTTCAAAAATACTTCAAAGTAAATGTATCAATCCTAGACGGCATAGCTACCATATACTATGTCGCCATATATAGGGTTACAATCAAGACCGTGATGTCGTATTGGAGGTTGGTTTCCATCATGAGTCAAGGCTAGGGACGATCTCCTAACCGATTCGAGACAATCTAGCAATGTCTCAGGATTCAGACGCTGGCAAATCCTTGGATACAACAGGGCAGGTCCACAAATACTTTAGTGGATTGGCAATTCCTGAACACACGCTTCCCGATCCTATTGGACCTATAAATTGGCCATTGGAGACCAATAAAAATGTAACAACCCGGAAATTCTGAGCCAATTTAAAATTTTATTTTGGCAATTTTGATGAATTTTGAATATTTAAAATGAATTATTTTAAATAATAACAACGAGAAATTTATTTTGAATAGAATTCAAATGTATATATTCATATAGATCGTCGTTAGAATATAAATATTTATTTTAAATTATAAAAGGAATTGAAAATGGCGTGGTAGTTCGATAATTCGATTTCAAAGTTCAAATGAATGTACAGGATTCAAAATAATCCGGATTTTAGCAAAACCAAAAATATTAGAATCTAATTGAGAATATCTTTCCAACGAATTGAAATTTCATAGCGGGAATAAAAAGATATGCCCAGTTGAAAATTCAGAATAGTCGCTATGGAATTCTGGACCTTAAAAATGGAAATTTTGCAAACGACCTCTGTTTTCGACGAAACCAATTTTGTTGGATCCGTGATGTCAAGTTATTGCTAGATTCCAAAATTCGTAATTTTCTGAATCAATATGTGACCGTGGCAAAGGAAAACGTGTTTTAACAGTTTCAGTTGATTTTAATCGACTGGAAGATGGCCATTTTTCAAACGGTCTCAGAATTTGATGAAACTAGTTTTGTTAGGACCGTATCGTCAAAATGAAGTTAGAAAATATTTTTCGGGAATTTTTAGAGTTCGTATGTGGCCCCAGTAAATTGAAATGCGCGTTCAAATTCAATATATAAAGTTATATTTTGATTTTGACGAAAACTAATCGAAACGATCGAATCAACTTATGATACATATCCCATTGTGTTCGGAATGGGGTTAATTATCTATGGATGACAGGCGGTGGGCCTCGTTTAGAGGTCGAATAAAAAAGTCAACTTTTTGAAAATAAATAATTAAATAATAAAAATAAAAATAAAATACATAACCCCCCTCCTTATTCTCCTCACCGTTCATTCAGAAGAGATAAAAATAAAAAATAAAAAAACCAACCGCTCTCTCGCGTCGCACCCCCGTTCGCTGCCACCGCCGGCCCTCCGGAGCACCTCGCCGTCGAGCCGACCATCCAGCGCCTCCGCCTCCGCTTCGACGCCCCCCTCTCTTTCTTCGATTACCCCCAACGACGCCTAGCCCCTCAAATCCAAACAGCCGCAACCCCCTAAATCGAGCCACTGTGGACCCCTGGCCCCACCGCCCGGCGCCAATGACCAGCTCCGACGCCCCTGCCACCTCCTCCGCCTCTTGCACCGCCATAACAGCCCTCCTCCCTCTTGAACAATGAAGTGAGCTTTTTATTTTTTTTATTTTTTTTATGTCCTTTTAGGTAGTTAATTCAGTTAAATTGTAGATTAGAACATTGTTTTAAAATGTAACTTTTATATATAAATAGATAAGTATTAAAATATGACCTTTGTTAGTAGAAAAATAAAATGATTAGAGCTTTATAAATAAACAGATTTCTAAACTAGAAAAGTTTGAATTTTTATATTAGAAAAGCTCGAATTTTTGTATTAGAAAAGTTTGAATCTTTAACTATGAAAAGAAATATTTTTAACTAGGAAAAGATAATATTTGTGAAAATAGAAAGGTTAGATTGTTATATATGAAACAGCAAAGTAAAAATATGTTTTTGATATATTTTGAATAGCGATAAAAATATGATTTTTTACATTTATAAAGATGTGATTTTTTATTATGAAGTGAAGATAAAAATTTGATTTTTATATAGTGTAGAGAATGGAAATGTGATTTTTATATGAAATAAAGTATAAGTAATAAAAATATGATTTTTATATAATGTAGTTATTAAAAATATAATTTTTATATTGGTCGAAGAATAAAAATACGATTTTTATATTATATAGATAATAAAAATTTGATCTTTATTTATGTAGCGAAATAAAAATCTGATTTTTATTATATATATGTTGAAATAAAAATGTGATTTTTATAGCGATGAAATAAAAAATTCGATCTTTATATGTGAAGTAGATATATAAAAATATAATTTTTATATAGAATGAAGCGTCGAGAAAATATATGAAGTAGAAATAAAATAGAATTTTTATTTATTGAATGAAGCAATAAAAATATAATTTTTTTTGAACAGCGTGAAAAGAACTGCATTGGAATTTCAAACAGATCCAGACGGTTCAGCAGTTCAAAAGTAAAGCACGGCGGAGTGGAACCATCTATGAGAACTCCTCACTTTTATTTTTATCTCCTAGTTAAAATATATGCTAGGATGCAGACGGTGTTTAGTAGCACCCGACACCCGTCGTCCATAGACCATGGACGGCTTATATGCTTGTTGGTTTGATTTTGATTTATAATTGATTGTGTGATGTGAAATAAAATATTTATATAGTAAAAAAAATATTTTATAGTTAAAAATATAATTTTTAACGTGTATATGAATGAAATAAATATTTATAAACAAATCGGACGATTTGTTTATATACACACATTTGACTGATATTGGTTGGGACGATAAATTTTACACATCGCCCAACTGCACAAATAAAACTGTGTTTGATTGATTGAAACCCCATACGGGTGTTAGGATGATACTTGACGTACACTAATCCCAACTGTTTAGTGATTTGCCGACCGATTGATTGACAGACTGTATAAGTGTCGAATATTTATATTTAATGCTTATACAGTGTAGAATGCACTCTGGATGATGGATTGCTGTTTTCATTGTTATTATACACATTTGTTGTGTGAAATCCATATAATCAGATTATATGGTAATTGACTGTGTTTGATTCCAGTTCAGGATTATCGAATATTTCAAAATAATATTCAATGAATATTGAAATGTGAAGCCGTGTTAAGTAGTTAAACGCCATTTTAACACAAACGGGAATTTTGTCGATTTTATTCATTTTACAATGAATATCGAAAGTGATTTCAAAATCTGATACTTTGAAATGAATTGAAATTCGAATTAAATTGAAATGAATTGAAATTCGAATTAAATTAAAATTCGAATTAAATTGAAATGAATTGAAATTCGAATTAAATTGAAATTCGAATTAAATTGAAATGAATTGAAATTCGAATTAAATTGAAGTGATTTGAAATTCGAATTAAATTGAAATGAATTTAAAACGAATTGAACTTGAATTGAAATCGATTTAAATTGAAATTGATTTGAAATGAATTTAAAACGAATTTATATTGGAAAATTCAATTTTGATTTGAATTTGAATATGAAGTTGGAATCGTTTTGAAAATGAATTTAAAATGATTTATAAAATAGGTTTTAAAAGGAAATCGACGAAATATATATTATATATATAATATATAATGGCCTGAATAGAACGCGCTGCGCTGCGGCAGTTCGCGAATTTCGACCATTGACTTCGAATGGATATTACAGGAGATTCGACAGTCAGCTACTCCTAAAACCGGAACCATTGGGTTCGTATCGAAAAAAGTGTTCTAATGAATATTAGAAATTAGAAATCTAACGGTTGGATTTGGAATTATGTCCAAATCAAATTTGGAAAAGGTCGCTGTAAGTGCAGTTCGATGGCCGTTGATGGAAATCGACTGTACGGGCCTTGATAAAATTATTAAAAATATCAATAATTAGTGTAAAATCATAAGAAATGATTGGGAAAGAATTAGGATGAAAAACTCCATATTTGAAAAGATAAAAATAGATTTTTATCGAAATGAACTAGTTTTGAACTAGAATTAAAATTCATTTATTTTTAAAATAAATAAATTGGATTTGAAATGGTTTTAAAGGTAACCAGAATTTGCAATAATTGAATTGGAATGGATTTGAATCGAAATTGTCTTTGGAATATTTCGATGTTGGATTTCGTGGTTATACAGATATTGTTATGGAAATTTGAAAGATATATTAATATCGTTATTTCCAATACAATATTGTTGATCGTAGAATTTGATATTGAATATAAGACGATATATTTTCTATTCAGAGCCTTGTATTTAATATCAAATGGGACTTGGGTTTGTCGTGAATGGTGTCTTCATTAACACTGTTCTTAAACCCAGTTGAGAAAAGATTAAATCTTTTAATTTAGATTTAATGAAATATACCAATTAAATGGTATTTAATTGGAATTGAATTGGAATTGATTTTTGGGTTTATCGTGAACTGTGTTTTAACGACATTCGTTCTTTAACCCGATAATTAATGGAATGTGGACTGGGTTTACCATGAACCGTGTTTTAAATGACATTGGTTCTTTAACCCAGTTAAAGATAGAATTTATTTCCTGGATTTAAATAATCATTAAGTAATGATTTTTGGAAAATTAAAACTGAATTAAAGTTTTAATGAATTTTTAATTAGATTGAAAAGTGAATTTAATAATTAAAATTATCAAATTCAAGAAATGATCGAAAAGGGAGTACCACCAGTTTTACTCCAGACAATAGTTAAATCTTTAGTTAGATTTGAACGTGAAATGGTAATTGAATTTACCAATAACACTGTGGTGTTAGATATGAAGTATTACCAGTTTTACTTCATGGGATGAATAGGTTGGGGTTGGGAAATTTAACAATTGATTATCTCGGTAAGGTTCGTTAATCCCGACTAGTTTGGATAAACCCTAATTTGGTTTAAATCGATATTCAAAAGAAGATAAAAGAATAAATTTAAAGAATTTATCTTTGACAAAATCAATGGGAACCTTTCCCAAAATATAAGAATATTTGAATAAAAGAATAATCTGAATTGGAATGAGGCGTATGTTGTGTTTGTGTAACACTTGTTTATTATATACGCGAGTTATTCAGAAAGATCGGGTTTATCCCATTCTGAATAACTGATTCGACGAGGTGTCGAGGATGAAGACGGTGGTCGAAGACTGGAGGTCTTCACATCGTTTGGGTGATTACTGATGATCTTGATTGGGCTGTACACCCAAGAGGAGGGAATCAGTTTGTGATCGTCCAGACGTACTTGGAGATCAATGGATATGCGAGGTACAAGGTGCCTCCGGTTTCGTTTAGACCCAGAACGGACTTGTAAATGGACGTGTGTCTGACATGGAATTTCATTCTGTGTGATTGATATTGATTTCATAGTGTGAATCGCCTGTGTGGCATGTTGAGATGCAAATGATCAAGGCTTCTGTTGAAAAGCAGAGTCTTGTAGTTGATGATCAAAGCACGGCCTTTGTGGCGTAGCTTTGTGTAGCGTTAATTCGCGAGCCTCACACCCCGCTTGTGAACCAGAAACGGGAGAGGGCTTCAGGGAGGACATGCGTTTCTTTCTAGCTAGGAGTGGTGTCAGTGTTTTACATGGCCTGACATTTTACTTATGTGGATGATGGATTGCAAGGAGCCTCGATTAGATCGGACGATCCGGGTCCGATGGAGTCATTTGACTCATTTACGCCCCATAGGGTGGGGAAACGCAGTGTTCAGGCATAATAATCCACATCGGTGGACCGACCCTGACGATCCAAGGTGCACGCGGCTGTTCCTGAGACATGGTAGGCTAGATTGTCTCGAAGCGGTGAGGACGATCCCTTGCCTCGGTTCACAAATGGAAATCCAACTTCCAAATATGACATTTTGCGGTTTTAGATGTAGAACTAGTATGGCGACATGATATATGGTACCCATGCCGCCTATGATTGAAATTGATTTCTTCACTTATAGTAATAATAAAAGATGAAATTTAGCGTATCAAGCATTCTTTTGCTATTATAAGGGAAAACCCTATCCTCAGGTTTATGTTGCATTGTGTGATGGGACGTGGGTCTTGTAATAGCTTCATTGTTCTTTATTTAGCATTGCGCTGTTGTTTTATGCACTGGTATTCTTGGGAGGAAGTTCATTCCGTGTTATACAGCGTGGTCCCTTGATTTACCTAACTTTAAAATAAAGATCAATAACTGTTTTAGTTCTCACACCAGTCACATGATTGACCTGGAGTTTATTGTTTTAACCTAAACTCTGGGTGCCCCTATTTTCGACACGGACAGTTAGTAGTTTTGGTTTCGTAGATTAATATTCACAGGACCCTGGTTTACAGCTAGAATGATATTCGGAAAGCTTTGTATCCGCATATCTCCTTCAGTTGTGTTTTGTATTGTTTTCCGCTACGATGTAATGTATTATAATCACTGATGTTTTACGTTGTATTTTATTCATTCATACTCTGTACTATTCTTGTATTCTGAGGAAATTGTTGTAATAAGCAATGAAATGTTCTTCTGTTTGTGTTCTGATGTGGCTTGTTCTCAACTCAATCCGTGATTTCCCGTAAGGGGGATTTCGGGATGTTTCAAAAAATATCTGAGGCCCCTCATTCCATCAACCACATAAGTAAAAATGCTGGGCCGTGTAAAAACCCAGACATCACTTCTAGCTAGAAAGAAACGTGTGCACTCCCTGCATTCCCTTGTCCCATTTTTGACTCTACCGGGGTGTGAGGTTCGCGAGGTAACGTAATACACAAAGCTATGCCTAAATAGGCTATGCTTTGATCATCATCCACAAGGCTCTTCTTTTCAACAAAAGCCTCGATCAATTGCATCTTGGCATGTCACATTGACAGTCCATACCATGCGATCGATAACTACCAATATATAACCTTCGAGCACGTGCATCTCAAAGAAGGGTGTTTAGCAAGAGGATAAATCCTCCGCCAACTCAGAAATATATTAATAGATATCAATTAAATTACATGTCACGAAATTCAATGTCGGACACGCATCTATTTACAAGTCCGTTCTGGGTCTGAACGAAACCGGAGTCACCTAGGTGCTCGCGTATCCGGACGATCAACAAGTGCGTCCGGACAACTACCATTTTAACCCTTTATTGGTAGCTAGCCAATGCCAGACATCAGTAGTTATTCTTTCGACGTGAAGATCGTCGGTCTTCAATCGTCATCTTCGATACCTTCGATTTTAAATCGCCGTAAAATTATTTGAAATGAGTTGAACTCGGTCTTTTCAAATAATTTTTTGAATTCTTATCATTTAAACCATTTAATATCGTTAATATTAATTTATACGATTTATCGCTATTTTTATTTATTTAAAAGTAGCTTTATATAATTAAATGACGCTTCGGGTCAATGGGCGGCCCTGCCGCTGTTTTTACCAAAATTTGATTTACACTTATCTTGAAATCTAACCGTTGGATTTTGATAAAATTTATGTCATCGGAAAGATCTTCCCAAAATGGTCCTAACCGTTCAAGTTTTGGGAAAATCCGACGGTTTGATTTTACGGTATAATCGTTTAAAGTTACGATTGCCGAAACGCGAACTACCACGCGCGATTCGTTTAATTTTAATTTTAATTTATATATAAAAATATAAATCTATTTGGCAGTTCCTACTATTTCAACCATCACAAACAAACCAATTGCAATCCATATTCATGTTAGAGATTCATACATATGATTTTCCTAATTCTTTTAACATGATAAAAATGATGATTTGAAATAAATCATGTTCTAATAACTAATTACTTCCAATGGTAAACAAATTATATTGAAAATATATTTTCTTAATGTCTACACCCTTTATTGAAACCAAATAACAAATAAGACATGATTTTGATTCTACTATTTTTATTGTATCTAAAGTAATAATAAACAATTTAACATTTAAATCAATTCTTTTATTTCATATGAAATATCAATAAAAATGTGACTCTTAAAATACTAGCTTTTATTTACATCTAAAATGTAAATAAAAATGAGACACTATAATCTATTCTTTTATTTACATCTAGAATGTAAATAAAAATATGAAATTTATTTCTATGTTTTTCATTTATATCAAAATTGCAAATAAAAATGTAACCATTTAATTCATGTTCTTATTTACATCTAAAATATAAACAACATGTAACCTTTATTATAATGTTTTTATTAGCATCTAAACTTGCAAAAATAAATGCAACCTTAATTAAATGTTTTGTTTGCAACTAAATTTACAAACAAAAATGTAACTGTAGCGATCCGAGAATTTCGACACTTGAATCATGACACTAATACATCATGTGCCCAATAACTCAAGTACCGAAAACCCCAGAAGGCTATAAGAAATTTTTTAGAGGGTGAGACAAGAAAGAAAGAAAGTTAGAATAGAAGAATAAGAAGAAATAGCACAACACAATACCAAAGTCTCACATCGCAACGGAACAAAATATAATACGGAAATAAAACTTTATTGAGAGCTTTAAATAAAACTTACTATATCAGAGTACATCAACACCACTAGACAGTTATAATAGTCTGTCCCATATACAACACACAACGGAATAGTAGTTATATAATATCATACGTTTGAACACCTCCAGCTCGCCTCTGGACTTCGCAGCATCCGATAACTTGAACCTGTACACCCCGGTCTAATCGAGCATTACAAACACCGGGTCAGTCTGGTGAACCAGAGTGAGAAAAACTCGCACAGTATTAAGGGTATCACACAACCTGATTTTAATGTTAAAATCTTTTAAAGAAAAGGATAATCGTAAGACCAAATCCACACATAAACACGGACGGTTTTTACCTTACGATAACCCAAAACATTTTTGAAATCAATATCTTTTCTGATATCATAATAATGTCAAAATAAAAGTAAATATCAATCTAGTGGAACGCTTGCATCTCACGCTACACATATATAATATACAAACAAAACCGCGGTGCTTATTGGGAATTGGATTCCGACTATGACAAGGTATGGAACCACCTGCCGATAGTGTATCTCTAGAGACGAATACACTGGGTTCAACAAGAACATCTTACAACCCGACCCACACATGACCGACCACTCATTTCGCTTGAGTGTATCGAATGTATATCACCAACGGTTGGGAGCTACCCACTGTTTCCCGAAAAGGGACAGCATCGATAGATTAAAGAAGAAAAATGAATTTCACTAGATTGGTGATTATACATCCTAATGGGTGTGACCCACATAGCCATGCTGCCTGCCCGATTTTCGTCATTTCCCGGTTGATGAGGCTTGAGGTTATAATCGACTTTTGGAACATCTGGCCACCGTTCACATCGTCCATCCAAGTCATCCAGGAACAGGATGAACCGAAGGCACCCTCCTACTGCATCCAATATGGGAATCACCCCATGGATCAGTAGCGAGTATTCCTTGCAAACCGTAGATCCCAGTCATGACAGAATCATTGTCGAAATATCTCCGGGGATCAGCAAGAGAAATTCAACAATAGTTCCTCCGCTCATGAAGATTTACGGTCTTCATTGCTCTATCTCGATCAGTATCGAATATCTTCTTCGTTTACGTTTCTGTTGGTCGGAATGGTTTCCAAATATAAATTCGATCCCGGTCTTTCCATACCAACAACGCATTGGGTATGATTTTGATAGTCGGTTATTTAACTATCAAAATAAACAACCATGAAAAGAAAACAGATCAATGGGTTTATTACACAACATCACTTGGCCAAAATAATATATCAGTTTTAATATCCTCAATTCATTTCATTTTAAATACATAGTAAAGTAACTTAAAATCATATCTAGTTTTCCCTTTTCTTATCATTTAAAACATTGGTACAATATTTCTTATTTTCTAATATTTGGGAAACCATTTAACTTCTCATTTAAACGATGATTACGATACCTCATTCATTTCGTTATTGGAACACTATAATCGCCACTTTCCTTTTCAGGATAACTTATTTCAAATCTCATTTCCTTTCTTTGAAAATATCGTTATACTTTCCAAAACTCCTTTTATTTTAAAATATCACTTCATATTCTCAAGCCCCTTTTAATTCCTTTATTTCAGAATCCATTATAAAATCCCACATTCCTTGAATAACGTTACATTATTATTCCACAAAATAAATTACTTCTTATGTCTTCACCAATTCAACTAACATCATCATTTGATAATTATTAAATAAATAATAATCAAATCAATATACTCTCATTTTAAATTGCTTATTAAAACAATTAACCTCGGTTATTAAACATCACATTAATATCCGCTCACTTGCTAACCAGTCTTGTAAATATAAGAATCATCTTTATAAGATCATTTAATAATTGATACGAGGCATGTGCTTTGCACACGGATAGATTTTGGTACCAAAAATGATAATTGATGGTTAAAGTAATTAATATATATAAGGTTGGTTTATTTCTTTTTTTATGAACCCAATTAAAATTATATATTTAAAAATCTATATTTAGTTATAAATAAATTTCATAACTTCATTTCTATTGATTCACCTGACGGTAAATCAATCTCTATAAAACAGTTTGTATTTTGGCCATCTGCTATTTATTCTTCAACCAATAATATCCATTGGTTAATAGCAAACAACTATTGAATTTGGGTTTAACAATCAATAACCAATTCAATAATCCAATCATATGGGTTCAACAGTTCAAATGATGATGATAAATAATAAATTTTACTGATAACGGTCAACTAATAACAACCATTCAAGAATCCAGTTTAATTTAATATGTTTATATTGTTATAAACGTAATCAACAAGGTAAGTTACCTTATTTGGAAATCATCGTTAAAAATAACGATGTCATTTCATTTTAAATTAAACAACCGTTTAATTTAAATAATTGATATAAAGATATTTAACTATTCAAACAATTATCAAATCAGCCAACAATTAGCAATCATGGCATGCAAACATTAAAACCCGACTTATAAAAATTATAAGTGGGAGAACTGAGTGAGTTTAACTCACCTGGGTTTCGTTCGTCGTTATAACGCTTGATTTTAATTAAATTAAACTGATGTTTAATTTAATTAAAAATCACGATTGCTTCAAATCTTGATTAGACAAGCTCCATCTCGTTGTCTTTGTTCGTATAGTTTCAACAAGACCAACAGCGCTACCACTGTTAATGAATGACAAGGTTATACAAATTATAAGTTCACGGTTTATATTTAAATAAATAAATTCTTTAATTAAAACTTAATTAAATAAATTACCATGTTTAAATTAACATACCCCTAAATCTCGAAATTTTGAAATCATCGTTCCAGGCACACATTTGAACCCTGCTGCAACTTCGCTCCCTACTCCAAACAATTCAAAGAAAAAAAAGGCCACCTGCCCTTCAAACAATTCTTCAATCTGCCACTTCATATCTGTAACAGCCCGCATTTTACGTATCGGAAGATCGTAAAATATTTTTATTTTATTCCCTGAGGGTTGGATCATTCTCATCTTTTGATATATTGCTTATGGGGATGTGTGACATGTCCACAATTTTTACCGATTTTGTTTGTGACCATTTTGCCCCTGTCAGTCTTGTACTGGGCATAACTTTTGACTCAGGTCGAATCTGAGGGTGAGACATGTGCCATTGGAAAGGAATTGATGATTCCCTTTCCGTAGAGTGGTTACATTAAGGATTTGGTTCAGCGGTTTGGGAGAAATCGCTGTTTTAAGGTTTTTCAGTTGGCTGTTCAGGTTTTGGAAGGCTAATGGGCTGATTTGGAGAAGGCCCATTAGAGGGTGGGTGGAGACTATAAATAGGGGGTAAGGGGTATGGAGAAAGGTTGGCATTTTCCATTCTCTTATGGGGAGGATTTGATCTCCTTCTTCCTCTAACATCTTTCCACCATTAAAATTCCAAAATCCAAGGAGGGAAATCGAAGATCTACACCATAAGAGGCTAGATCTACATCGTCTCAAGGGCGAATTCATCGGATTGAAGAGTTTGATTCGAAGTGTTCGCTGTCCGGATTGCGTTTTCATTGCTTTTGCTTAGATTTGGATAATTGGTGAGTGATTTACATCTCTCATTCGGATTCATGGAAGTATGTGAGTTATTGGATGTTAATTTCATCATTTTCATGTCATTTTCTTTAGATTTACACCATGTTAAGTATAAATTACATATGAACCATTCTAGGATCTAATCTAGATAATTTAAATGGTAAGTTTCATGTTATTTCATGAGTTTATGCAAGTTAGATCTATATTTGTGTTCATATGTTCATTTATCATGTTTTTTGGGAAATTTATGTGTTTTGATGGAAATTGTTAGATTGATGATATTGTTGGTTGCTTAACATGTTTGTGATTGCGTTTGGATGGATCGGATAAGCTGGTTTCGTCGGATTCGTCGTTTGGCGAAGTTTTGGTCGAAATCAGAGTCGAATTGGAGATGTGCAGGTTTCTGGTCGTCCTGGAGCTGGTCGGTTTAAGCTGGTCGGTCCAGAAGGAGCAGAAGTGTTTCTGGTCGGTTTCAGATGGTGGCATTCTGGTCGGTTTTGGAGTTAGTCGGGTCGGTTGAGGCAGTCTGATGGCTCTGGTCGGTCCAGAAGGGTCTGGACTGAGGTGGTCGGTCACGTTATGGCTTGGGGAGCAAGTCAGGGAGCTGGTTGGTTGGAATGGAGGCATCGGGGTTGGTTTTGATTGGTCGTTCTGGAGCAATGCTGGTCGGTTTTGACTGGTCGTTCTGGAGCAATTCTGGTCGGTTTTGACTGGGTCTTGGAGCTGGTCGGTTTGATCGGTCCAGAAGGCTGAGGAGGGAGTCTGGTCGGCTCAGGAGGGTCCTGGTCGGTCCAGGAGGAGCAAAGGGAGGTCTGGACGGTCCAGGGGGTCTGATCGGTCTAGAAGTACCGGAAGAGGTCTGGTCGGTCCAGAATGGGTCTGGTCGGCATTTCTAGTGGAAATTTCTGATCGGACACTTCTAGTGATGACGTAACTTCGAGGTGATTCAAGTAGGAAGACTCGAAGTGATGAATGTGTTCGTTGATCAAGGTGGAACAACGAATGCGGAGACAACTCAAAGGTCGTGAGTTGGTGGATAATGGCTGCTCGAGAAGGTTGCTTGAGCTATGAAACATCGTCAAGGTTGGACGATTAGAGATGCGAAGGCCGAGAAGTCATCGTTGTCGTAAGTTCTAGCAGGCTCAAAGCAGGGGTATGATGGGTATCGTTGAAAGGCCCAAAAGACCGGTTGTTGGTCGAGTACCCTGGGTCTTTCTGGTTGGGGAAAGGCCTAGTGTCAAGGTTGGACATTGCCAAGGTTGGGCATATGGAGTTCATGCTAGAACTAGGGTTATCATTAGCCCTTGACATATGGCAAGGTTGGCCGTCATACGATAATGATGGCTTCGAAGCAGGATTGGCGGTGATAGCCAGAGTCGGTTATGGATGATTGTTTGCTTCTGTTTGTACTATCTCACATAGATTATCCAAAGTCGAGGGAGATGTTCTTTGAGTGCTTAAGTGATATTGGTTTAGGCCTCTGGCGAGGGTACTTGAGGAATGTTAAACTCGATTAGGGTTGTCTGTGTGAGACTTATATAATCTGGATGTTATGTGTGTTCTCTATGATTGAATGGGTGTTCTGGTTTCTATGGATGAATGGTTGAAATGCTTGGTGTAAAGGCTATCACTGTCCGATGTGGGGAAGATAAGGTTGAGTTCTTCTCTGGTGATGTGGGTAGATAAGTTGTTCATTTACCCATTCTCATATGCTTTCTTGTTGAAGTTTGTTAGTTGTATTATCGCTCACTAAGACTATTGTCTGACTCAAGGTTTTATGTCTCCTCTTATTACCTTGGGCTGTTCATCCGGTTGTGGATGGGCAGACTAAGTAGCAGGTTACAGGTAATGGAGCTTAGTGATACGAGGAAGCTGAGCGATGACGAGCAGGAGGCTGGCGTACCAGTTTTATTCTATCTAGTATTTCTGTTTCCGCTGTTTGAGCTGCTTGAGAGTTGTAGTGAGGCCTTATGTACAAACTTGGATATCAGTTGGATAATCTTTCTGGATGTTGAAAGAGTTTCAAAAGTTTGCTATATGATACCTCATTACTATCACCTGTTGTATATGTTATATTATATTTTATCCTTGCGCTGTGAGTTCTACGACAGGTTTCGATGTGTTCACTTACTATGATGATCGTCCATAGCAGCCTGGCACGCCTTTCAGCGCATTATTCCTCTTGTTTAGTGCGGGGGTTATGGGCGATCGTCACATTTGGTATCAGAGCTCTGGTCAACGATTTTGGCCAAAGTTCGAAGACGTAATTACGTATGAGAGATGTATTTGTAGATTTCAGTTGGATGTTTACTATATATATATTAGTATATATAGTAGTAGCGGTTGTATCTCTTTTGCAGTTTTCTTGGAAGTGGCTAATTATTCTAAATTGCAGATTTAGAATGAGTAGACGACCATCAAGACACGCTGCTAGGGGAGCTAATACTGGAGGGGGAAATGGTGGTGAACCAGATTACCCGGCCATGTTTGAAGCCATGGCAGAAGCAATTATGCGAAGGGTACCCGCTCCAATGGCGGCTACGGTAGATGTAGGTGTGCGAGTTCCTAGGGTAGATTTTGCAAAGATGTGCAAGGACTTTACATCTCTAGGAGGGAAACCATTCAAGGGAACTGAGCCAGCTGAAGAGGTTCAGAGGTGGATGGATTCATGTGTTCGAATCTTTGGAGACTTGGGTATTGAGGATGCAATGAAGAGAAAGCTTGCATCAAGGCAGCTGCAGAGCAGGGCCATGGAATGGTGGAATTCTGTTATACTCGAGACTCCGGAAGAGGAGATTTCATGGGAGCAATTCCAAGCTAAGTTTGAAGCAAAGTTTATCTCCACTGCTCAAAAGTCCGTTCTCTTCAAGAAGTTCGTGGAGTTGAAGCAGAATGGCAGATCAGTTCTTGACTATATTTCTGATTTTGAGGCTTTGTCTAGATATGCTCGTTCATACATTGATACGCCCTATCAGAAGAACGAGAAGTTTGTCTTGGGTTTGGATGCACATATTGGGAAGCCACTTGTGGACCATCTTGATGATTCATTTGAAAAGATTGTGGAAAAAGCTATTCGCCATGAGAGCTTGTTTCCCAAGGAAGCAAATGTTGTCGCTGCAACCAAGGAAGCTCAGAAACCACAACAGAGTGGTAATAAAAAGAGGAAGCAGCAACAACAAAAAGGAAAGGATGGCCAAAAGAAACCCAAGAGTGAGGCAGTTTTCTTTAACTGCCAACAGAAGGGACATTATTCGAATGAGTGTAAGAATCCCAAAGCTGAGAAGAAGTGCTTCAAGTGTGGAAAGCCTGGGCATGAGAAGAAAGATTGTCCGGAATCAGCTAAGGGTAAGCAGATTGTTAGGGCATATGCTTTGGATGCTATGCCATCTTCTTCAAGAGCTCCTACTGTAGAGGAGAAGGGAAAGGGTGTCATGGTGCAAGGTACTTTTTCCGTTAACGGTGTTTCAGTTCGAGTGTTGTTTGATACTGGAGCATCACATTCATTCATCTGCAATGAGCTTGTGTGTCGCTTGGGTTTGGAACCCGAGATTTGTGATAGACCATTGATCGTGACTAATCCAGTTGGGGGTTCGTCCAGTTTGTGCATGATTTGCCGTGGTCTAGTATTATCAAGTCATGGTTGCTCTTTTATGTGTGATTGCTTTGTTCTTAACTTCGCTGGGTATGGGATCGTCTTGGGCATGGATTGGCTCAAGAAGTATGCGGCAAGGGTGAATTGCGAGAAGCTAGAGGTGAGGGTCGGAGATGTGGAAGGGCGAAAGGTGTTGATTAGATGTAAGCGCGAAGACGGGGTCTTCGTGAGTTATCTATATTCGCTTGGGATTCCACAGGAAGACCTATCATCAGTGCTGATCGCTAATGAGTATGTAGATGTCTTTGACGAGGTAAAAGGGTTGCCGCCGCATCGCGAGATCGAGTTTAGGATCGATTTGGTCGAGGGTGCGAGACCAATTGTTATGCCACTTAGGCGGATGGCGCCTAAGGAACAGCGAGAGTTGGAGGTGCAAGTTAGAGACCTTTTGGGAAAAGGTTTCATTCGGAGGAGTGTTTCCGAGTGGGGTGCACCAGTCGTGTTTGCAACTAAAGCAGATGGCTCGTTAAGGTTGTGTGTGGACTATCGTGAGCTGAACAAGGTGACTAAGAAGAACAAGTATCCATTGCCAAGGATTGATGACTTGTTCGATCAACTTCACGAAGCCAAAGTGTTTTCTCAGATGGATTTGGCAACGGGATTTCACCAGTTGAGAGTAGCTAAGGATAGTGTGCCAAAGACTACTTTTAGGACACCGTCCGGATTTTTCGAGTGGTTGGTGATGCCATTCGGGTTGACTAACGCGCCAGCGTATTTTGTGGATCTTATGAATAGAGTGTTCAGAGATCAGTTGAATAAGTTCGTGCTTGTGTTCGTGGATGATATACTGGTTTACTCCAGAAATGTGGAAGAACATAAGACGCACTTGAGAGTTGTGTTAGAGATCTTGCGAAAGCATCAGCTTAAAGCTAAGTTCTCAAAGTGTCACTTCTGGAAGGATGAAGTGAGGTTCTTAGGTCATGTTGTTTCTGGAAAAGGTATAGCGGTTGACCCTGCTAAAGTTGCAGCAATCCAGGACTGGGATAGACCTAAGAATGCAACGGATGTTCGGAGTTTCCTTGGGTTGGCTGGTTATTACCGAAGGTTTATCAAGGATTTCTCCAAGATAGCTGCACCATTAACAGGATTGACGAAAAAGAACCAAGTGTTCACATGGGATGCAAAGTGTGAACAAGCGTTCGAAATCTTGAAGGAGAGATTGACGAGTGTACCTGTGTTGACCATTCCAAGTGGGAATGAAGAGATGGTGGTGTATACTGATGCATGTGGTACTGGACTTGGAGCAGTGCTCATGCAGAAGGATAAAGAGTTCGAGGTCGATCGAGAAGGTTGGCTTCGAAAGCAAGGACGGTTAGTTGTTCCTGATATCGACGGATTGAGGGATGAGGTTCTAAGAGAATGTCATCACTCGAAGCTAACGATTCATCCTGGTGGTAATAAAATGTATCAGGACATGAAGCGAGCCTACTACTGGGAAGGGATGAAAAGAGATATTGGAAAATTCATTTCCTAGTGTATGAACTGTAAGTTGGTGAAAGCTGAACAGAAGAAGCCGAGTGGTTTACTTCAGCCATTAGAAGTTCCTACATGGAAGTGGGAGCAGATATCGATGGATTTTATCGATGGACTACCTAGAACTAGGGCAGGGAATGAAGGGATTTGGGTCAATATGGATCGTTTGAAAAAAAGTGCGAGATTTATTCCTGTCAAGACAACTAGGACAGCGTCAAAATTGGCTGAGCTTTATGTGAAATGGATAGTTCGATTCCATGGTGTCCCAAAGAGTATAGTAAGTGACCGGGATCCATTGTTCACGAGTGGATTTTGGAAAAGTTTGCAAGAAGCTTTGGGAACCGAATTGTGCTTAAGTACGGCATATCATCCCCAAACTGATGGTCAGACCGAGAGAGTCAACCGAGTTTTAGAAGATCTCCTGAGGGCTTGTGTGGTAGACTTCGGAGGATCATGGGAGGACCATCTACATTTAGTCGAATTTGCATATAATAATAGCTACCAGTCGAGTATTGAGATGACACCATATGAGGCGTTGTATGAAAGGCCGTGCAATTCTCCAGCTTGTTGGTTAGAAACTGGAGATAAGTTGATACTTGGGCCTGAGATGATAAGAGAAACCTCGGATTGTATCGAGATAATTCGGCAACGAATGAAGGCGGCCCAAGATCGTCAGAAAAGTTACGCCGATAAGCGTCGTAAGGATTTGGAGTTCGACGTAGGTGATATGGTTTTCATAAAGATTTCACCGTTGAAGCAAGTGGTTCGATTCGGAAGTAAAGGAAAGTTGGCTCCTAGGTTTGTTGGACCATTTCCGATAGTCGAGCGAATAGGAAAGCTCGCATATAGATTAGAGTTACCCGAGAAGATGTCGAGTGTGCATAATGTTTTCCATGTGTCATTTCTACGGAAGTTTGTGCACGACTCGAATGTGGTGGTATCTCCAGAACAATATGAAGACTTGGAAGTAGAGACCGCAGTTGCGAAACCTCGTAAGCCACTTCGTGTTGTGGGGAATGACACGAAACAGCTTAGGAGGAAGAAGGTTAAGATAGTCAAGGTACAATGGAGTGAAGATGGCGACGATTGTACATGGGAGACGGAAGAGAGCATGAGGGCGACTCATCCAGAACTCTTCGTCGGTAGGACCCTTTGATATCGTATCTTCGTTGTGTCGTTGTATCTTGTTGTTGTGTGGTAGAATTCCGCGTGCTAGGATAAGGCTATGGATGCATGGCTTGATGGTTGCTAGTTTGGATGATAGAATTGGCTTCACATGGATGATAGGCATGCAGAATTGTTGTGGTTGCTTGTGTTTGCTTGGAATTTCGGGGGCGAAATTCTTAAGGGGGGGAGAATGTAGCAGCCCGCATTTTACGTATCGGAAGATCGTAAAATATTTTTATTTTATTCCCTGAGGGTTGGATCATTCTCATCTTTTGATATATTGCTTATGGGGATGTGTGACATGTCCATAATTTTTACCGATTTTGTTTGTGATCATTTTGCCCCTGTTAGTCTTGTACTGGGCATAACTTTTGACTCAGGTCGAATCTGAGGGTGAGACCTGTGCCATTGGAAAGGAATTGATGATTCCCTTTCCGTAGAGTGTTTACATTAAGGATTTGGTTCAGCGGTTTGGGAGAAATCGCTGTTTTAAGGTTTTTCAGTTGGCTGTTCAGGTTTTGGAAGGCTAATGGGCTGATTTGGAGAAGGCCCATTAGAGGGTGGGTGGAGACTATAAATAGGGGGTAAGGGGTATGGAGAAAGGTTGGCATTTTCCATTCTCTTATGGGGAGGCTTTGATCTCCTTCTTCCTCTAACATCTTTCCACCATTAAAATTCCAAAATCCAAGGAGGGAAATCGAAGATCTACACCATAAGAGGCTAGATCTACATCGTCTCAAGGGCGAATTCATCGGATTGAAGAGTTTGATTTGAAGTGTTCGCTGTCCGGATTGCGTTTTCATTGCTTTTTCTTAGATTTGGATAATTGGTGAGTGATTTACATCTCTCATTCGGATTCATGGAAGTATGTGAGTTATTGGATGTTAATTTCATCATTTTCATGTCATTTTCTTTAGATTTACACCATGTTAAGTATAAATTACATATGAACCATTCTAGGATCTAATCTAGATAATTTAAATGGTAAGTTTCATGTTATTTCATGAGTTTATACAAGTTAGATCTATATTTGTGTTCATATGTTCATTTATCATGTTTTTGGGAAATTTATGTGTTTTGATGGAAATTGTTAGATTGATGATATTGTTGGTTGCTTAACATGTTTGTGATTGCGTTTGGATGGATCGGATAAGCTGGTTTCGTCGGATTCGTCGTTTGGCGAAGTTTTGGTCGAAATCGGAGTCGAATTGGAGATGTGCAGGTTTCTGGTCGTCCTGGAGCTGGTCGGTTTAAGCTGGTCGGTCCAGAAGGAGCAGAAGTGTTTCTGGTCGGTTTCAGATGGTGGCATTCTGGTCGGTTTTGGAGCTAGTCGGGTCGGTTGAGGCAGTCTGATGGCTCTGGTCGGTCCAGAAGGGTCTGGACTGAGGTGGTCGGTCACGTTATGGCTTGGGGAGCAAGTCAGGGAGCTGGTTGGTTGGAATGGAGGCATCGGGGTTGGTTTTGATTGGTCGTTCTGGAGCAATGCTGGTCGGTTTTGACTGGTCGTTCTGGAGCAATTCTGGTCGGTTTTGACTGGGTCTTGGAGCTGGTCGGTTTGATCGGTCCAGAAGGCTGAGGAGGGAGTCTGGTCGGCTCAGGAGGGTCCTGGTCGGTCCAGGAGGAGCAAAGGGAGGTCTGGACGGTCTAGGGGGTCTGATCGGTCTAGAAGTACCGGAAGAGGTCTGGTCGGTCCAGAATGGGTCTGGTCGGCATTTCTAGTGGAAATTTCTGATCGGACACTTCTAGTGATGACGTAACTTCGAGGTGATTCAAGTAGGAAGACTCGAAGTGATGAATGTGTTCGTTGATAAAGGTGGAACAACGAATGCGGAGACAACTCAAAGGTCGTGAGTTGGTGGATAATGGCTGCTCGAGAAGGTTGCTTGAGCTATGAAACATCGTCATGGTTGGACGATTAGAGATGCGAAGGCCGAGAAGTCATCGTTGTCGTAAGTTCTAGCAGGCTCAAAGCAGGGGTATGATGGGTATCGTTGAAAGGCCCAAAAGACCGGTTGTTGGTCGAGTACCCTGGGTCTTTCTGGTTGGGGAAAGGCCTAGTGTCAAGGTTGGACATTGCAAAGGTTGGGCATATGGAGTTCATGCTAGAACTAGGGTTATCATTAGCCCTTGACATATGGCAAGGTTGGCCGTCATACGATAATGATGGCTTCGAAGCAGGATTGGCGGTGATAGCCAGAGTCGGTTATGGATGATTGTTTGCTTCTGTTTGTACTATCTCACATAGATTATCCAAAGTCGAGGGAGATGTTCTTTGAGTGCTTAAGTGATATTGGTTTAGGCCTCTGGCGAGGGTACTTGAGGAATGTTAAACTCGATTAGGGTTGTCTGTGTGAGACTTATATAATCTGGATGTTATGTGTGTTCTCTATGATTGAATGGGTGTTCTGGTTTCTATGGATGAATGGTTGAAATGCTTGGTGTAAAGGCTATCACTGTCCGATGTGGGGAAGATAAGGTTGAGTTCTTCTCTGGTGATGTGGGTAGATAAGTTGTTCATTTACCCATTCTCATATGCTTTCTTGTTGAAGTTTGTTAGTTGTATTATCGCTCACTAAGACTATTGTCTGACTCAAGGTTTTATGTCTCCTCTTATTACCTTGGGCTGTTCATCCGGTTGTGGATGGGCAGACTAAGTAGCAGGTTACAGGTAATGGAGCTTAGTGATACGAGGAAGCTGAGCGATGACGAGCAGGAGGCTGGCGTACCAGTTTTATTCTATCTAGTATTTCTGTTTCCGCTGTTTGAGCTGCTTGAGAGTTGTAGTGAGGCCTTATGTACAAACTTGGATATCAGTTGGATAATCTTTCTGGATGTTGAAAGAGTTTCAAAAGTTTGCTATATGATACCTCATTACTATCACCTGTTGTATATGTTCTATTATATTTTATCCTTGCGCTGTGAGTTCTACGACAGGTTTCGATGTGTTCACTTACTATGATGATTGTCCATAGCAGCCTGGCACGCCTTTCAGCGCATTATTCCTCTTGTTTAGTGCGGGGGTTATGGGCGGTCGTCACAATATCAACCCACATTATCACCGAACTCCCACCCTCCATGCGATGCTTGCAATCCCCCATCCGTTTACTTCCTCCCATCTCATGCGTGTTGTTTCTTTTTTTTTAAAGAAACCGCACATAACAGTGCAACTCACACACGTCCTCCTGTATGCATGTAATACATGCATACCCCCATGCCGCACTTAAAATCATCCCCACAATCATGTTTTCTTTATCGCAAATAAAGGTTGCACGCCTGCTCTCTCCCTTCTTTTATTTGTTCAGTTCATTCTTTTTTTTGAAACCTGAAACCATCCCGTGTGCATTTTCCATGCACCGTACCCTCCAACACCCCTTAGCAAACACTGCTTCCACTCCTGCACAAATCTCCACCACTGCTCCGATCCGCTCCACTGCTCTCCATTCCCAAAACCTCCCTTCCCATTTCCTTGTCATACACTCGCGTTACTCCCCTTACATTCGACTATGCCAGGTACCCATGCCGCTTGCAGTTGGCAGCGAACATTTTCTTCGCCATCACACCTTCCTAGTTTGCTTATTCTCTCCTTTATGTTGACGGCTTGGCAACGCAAGAAGAAAATGGACGAGGAGATAAAAAGAGAGGTGTTCGTTTATATTTTCCTTTGAATTGGAATTCTGTTTGCTGGAAGGAGACACAAGTGGCAGCGTATATATAGACGGGATTTGAAAGGATAAGAAGCCTGTTGCTTTCACGTTGTACACACTAGCCATGTGCGTGCTCACATCAGTAGGATAAGAGAAATGTAACTTCTGTCATCTGCTTGGGTCTGATGCTGAGGTGAAAATACAAGATGTTGAAAGGGACATGGCATAGGTGGAATAAGTGGGGAAAGGAGACATGTGCGTTATAGGGGAGCATAGGCATGTTTGCGTACTAAAGGATAGGTTTTCCAGAGAAGAAACAGAGGCTAGCACAGGGATTATAATAGCATATGGAAATTAATGAGGTGCTGATGTTTATCTGAGATGATGCTGCGGAAACAACCGGGGAAGGTGAATAAATGGAGTACCCTGCTAGTTTTAGAGAGTACATTTGGTAGGCTAGTATGTTTACATGCTAGCATTCAGTGTTATTTCCCTTTCAATAACAGCTGTGATTTGCGTTGTGATGGGTACTAGGCATGGCACATGGAGAGGAAGCTTCACAGGAAAATTGGTAGAGATATATTTTAGGTCTGCAGGTGGATGGGTTAGCATGTATATAGGCTTTTGGGAAAGTATAGGGGCAGTACGGGTACAAATAGGTGGAAGAAGCAAGCTTTTATTTTAGTTCAGTAGATGGTAAGTACAACAGTTTTTAAGCTGTTCAAATATAGGTCTGCGGACGTCATTCTTGAATTAATATTTAGGGTATACACATATATTTGTTTGTTAACGTTTATCGGTGCCAGGTACAAGAAATTTCGTTTAATTATCAACCGCTATGAACAAAAATAAAAATATCGTTATGTCCAGCGATGTGCCATGACCTCAAAAATATAATAATATCGGTAGGTTAACTTATATTGTGATACCCGAAAATGCTAACACATGGTGCAAAATACTCCAAAATAAAAAGTGCTTGTTTTCGAAAATAAAAATTATAGAAAAATTCTAAAACTTAAATTATACCTACGCCTCAAAGATCCTGTCTAAATTCGAAGCCAATATTTAATAAAAATAAATATATCGTTATGCTTTATAAATGATTTCACATCGACTATTTTAAATTTTGATTTGGACATATCTTACAATCTATACGATGAAATCTCGATTTTTCTCTCCCATTAGAAAACTATAATCAATCTGGTTCTAACGTTTCTTGTTTCATAGAAATCCGATTTAAAACGAATTCGGTATATTCAATTGAAGTTCAAAACTCAATTTAACGAACTACCGCGCAGTTATGAGCTCGTTTTATATTAATATAAATATAAACGTTTAATCGCCTTTAATTAAACGAATTAATTATTAAACCCATTAACATTCCTAATATTTAAAATCAATTTAAATATTCGAATACAAATAGCCGAAAAATCTAGGTCGTTACATTCTTCCTCCCTTAAATGAATTTCGTCCCCGAAATTGCTAAGTAAGAAAAATGGTCCAAACCCAATTTCGTTAAAAATTAATATTAAAACATTATCAAAAATTTCTATGTTTTAAAAATTTCCAAAAAAAATCGTCAGCAACACCTTTGTACTGTTCGATTCAAACAACTACACCTCGCCACTACGGGCCTCTCATCGATCAAAAGAAAATAAAAGCCAAACGGCTACACAACTCAGGGGTATAAAATTGATCATTCAAATCAATATAATTAATGTTTACCTATTTGTCGGCCAACCCATACTCAAATCTCGAAGCAAAGCAACTATCAGTTCTTCCTTCTCCAATCCTACACTTAATCTCGATGCGAATAACAGATATTAGGTCAAATCGTTTCTACTTTATTTCATATTTAATTTTGTTGGAATATATTATCTTAGTTTCCAATTCATGAATTCATATACAACCAATCTTATTATTCACTCTATTATTCAATCAACAAACAAACAATCCATTGACAACATAACCAAATCATTACATATTTAACTTAGTTTTAAGTTAAAATTTTGACTTATTTAATTTCATTTTTAAATTCTTATTCACAAATTTATATTTCAATTTCTCTTCTGGCTTTATATAACCGTTCAGATTTATAATCTATTTGAATTCATTCAAATCAATCAAATACACCTTTATCCTCAATAATTTGACAATTTTTTTCCCTTTATCTATGAAAATATATTTTGGGCAAAATTATTTCATCTACCCACTTTACAAAACAATATTGTGTCAATTGCTAGTTCAACTTGAACCTATCAATCGACACAACACAAAATAGATTTATATAAAATCTACAAATACGCTCTCGTATATATGTACACTTAACTCGATCTAGGGTATTACTAACCCCATCTCTATCGAGTTATACCACAGAGCCAAGGTAATTCATAAACCATTGCTCTGATACCAACTGTAGCGACCCAGGAATTCCGACACTTGAATTATGACACTAATACATCCTGTGCCCAATAACTCAAGTACCGAAAACCCCAGAAGGCTATAAGAAAAAATTTAGAGGGTGAGATAAGAAAGAAAGTTAGAACAGAAGAATAACAAGAAATAGCACAACACAATACCAGAGTCTTACATCGCACGGAACAAAATATAATACGGAAATAAAACTTTATTGAGAGCTTTAAATAAAACTTACAATATCAGAGTACATCAACACCACTAGACAGTTATAATAATCTGTCCCATATACAACACACATCGGAATAGTAGTTATATAATATCATACGTTTGAACACCTCCAGCTTGTCTCTGGACTTCGCAGCATCCGATAACTTGAACCTGTACACCCCGGTCTAACCCGAGCATTACAAACACCGGGTCAGTCTGGTGAACCAGAGTGAGAAAAACTTGCATAGTATTGAGGGTATCACACAACCTGATTTTAAAGTTAAAATCATTTAAAGAAAAGGATAATCGTAAGACCAAATCCACACATAAACACGGACGGTTTTTACCTTACGATAACCCAAAACATTTTTGAAATCAATATCTTTTCTGATATCATAATAATGTCTAAATACAAGTAAATATCAATCTAGTGGAACACTTGCATCTCACGCTCCACATATATAGTATACAAACAAAACCGCGACACTTATTGGGGATTGGATTCCGACTATGACAAGGTATGGAACCACCTGCCGATAGTGTATCTCTAGAGACGAATACACTGGGTTCAACAAGAACGTCTTGCAACCTGGCCCACACATGACCGACCACTCATTTCGCTTGAGTGTATCGAATGTATATCACCAACGGTTGGGAGCTACCCACCGTTTCCCGAAAAGGGACAACATCAATAGATTAAAGAAGCAAAAGGAATTTCTCTAGATAGGTGATTATACATACTAATGGGTGTGACCCACATAGCCATGCTGCTTGCTCGATTTTTGTCATTTCCCGGTTGATGAGGCTTGAGGTTATAATCGACTTTTTGAACATCTGGCCACCGTTCACATCGTCTATCCAAGTCATCCAGGAACAGGATGAACCGAAGGCACCCTCCTACTGCATCCAATATAGGAATCACCCCATGGATCAGTAGCGAGTAGTCCTTGCAAACCGTAGATCCCAGTCACGACAGAATCATTGTTGAAATATCTCCGGGGATCAACCAGAGAAATTCAACAATAGTTCCTCCGCTCATGAAGATTTACGGTCTTCATTGCTCTATCTCGATCAGTATCGAATATCTTCTTCGTTTACGTTTCTGTTGGTCGGAATGGTTTCCGAATATAAATTCGATCCCGGTCTTTCCATACCAACAACGCATTGGGTATGATTTTGATAGTCGGTTATTTAACTATCAAAATAAACAACCATAAAAAGAAAACAGATCAATGGGTTTATTACACAACATCACTTGGCCAAAATAATATATTAGTTTTAATATCCTCAAATCATTTCATTTTAAATACATAGTAAAATAACTTAAAATCATATCTAGTTTTCCCTTTTCTTATCATTTCAAAACATTGGTACAATATTTCTTATTTTCTAATATTTGGGAAACCATTTAACTTCTCATTTAAACGATCATTACGATACCTCATTCATTTCGTTATTGGAACACTATAATCGCCACTTTCCTTTTCAGTATAACTTATTTCAAATCTCATTTCCTTTCTTTGAAAATATCGTTATACTTTTCAAAACTCCTTTTATTTTAAAATATCACTTCATATTCTCAAGCCCTTTTTAATTCCTTTATTTCAGAATCCATTATAAAATCCCCCGTTCCTTGAATAACGTTACATTATTATTCCATAAAATAAATTACTTCTTATGTCTCCACCATTTCAACTAACATCATCATTTGATAATTATTAAATAAATAGTAATCAAATCAATATAATCTCATTTTCAATTGCTTCTTAAAACAATTAACCTCGGTTATTAAACATCACATTAATATCCGCTCACTTGCTAACCAGTCTTGTAAATATAAGAATCATCTTTATAAGATCATTTAATAATTGATATGAGGCATGTGCTTCGCACACGGATAGATTTTGGTACCAAAAATGATAATTGATGGTTAAAGTAATTAATATATATATAAGGTTGGTTTTTTTTATAAACCCAATTAAATAATATATTTAAAAATCTATATTCAGCTATAAATAAATTTCATAACTTTATTTCTATTGATTCACCTGACGGTAAATCAATCTCTATAAAACAGTTTGTATTTTGGCCATCTGCTATTTATTCTTCGATCAATACTATCCATTGGTTAATACCAAACAACTGTTAAATTTGGGTTTAACAATCAATAACCAATTCAATAATCCAATCATATGGGTTTAACAGTTCATATGATGATGATAAACAATAAATTTTACTGATAACGGTCAATTAATAACAACCATTCAAGAATCCAGTTTAATTTAATACGTTTATATTGTTATAAACGTAACCAACAAGGTAAGTTACCTTATTTGGAAATCATCGTTAAAAATAACGATGTCATTTCATTTTAAATTAAACAACCGTTTAATTTAAATAATTGATATAAAGATATTTAACTATTCAAACAATTATCAAATCAGCCAACAATTAGCAATCATGGCATGCAAACATTAAAACCCGACTTATAAAAATTATAAGTGGGAGAACTGAGTGAGTTTAACTCACCTGGGTTTCGTTCATCGTTATAACGCTTGATTTTAATTAAATTAAACTGATGTTTAATTTAATTAAAAATCACGGTTGCTTCAAATCTTGATTAGACAAACTCCATCTCGTAGTCTTTGTTCGTATAGTTTTAACAAGACCAACGGCGCTACCACTGTTAATGAATGACAAGGTTATACAAATTATAAGTTCACGGTTTATATTTAAATAAATAAATTCTTTAATTAAAACTTAATTAAATAAATTACCAGGTTTAAATTAACATACCCCTAAATCTTGAAATTTTGAAATCATCGTTCCAGGCACACATTTGAACCTTGCTACAACTTTGCTCCCTACTCCAAACAATTCAAAAAAAAAGGCCACCTGCCCTTCAAACAATTCTTCAACCCGCCACTTCATATCAACCCACATTATCACCGAACTCCCACCCTCCATGTGATGCCTGCAATCACCCATCAGTTTACTTCCTCCCATCTCATGCGTGCTGTTTCCTTTTTTTTTTTAGAAACCGCACATAATAGTGCAGCTCACACACGTCCACCTGTATGCATGTAATACATGCATACCCCCACGCCCCACTTAAAATCATCCCTACAATCATGTTTTCTTCATCACAAATAAAGGATGCACGCCTGCTCTCTCCCTTCTTTTATTTGTTAAGTACATTTTTTTTTGAAACATGAAATCATCCCGCGTGCATTTTCCCATGCACCGTACCCTCCAACACCCCGTAGCAAACGCTGCTTCCACTCCTGCACAAATCTCCACCACTGTTCCGATCCGCTCCACTGCTCTCCATTCCCAAAACTTCCCTTCTCATTTCCTTGCCATACACTCATGTTACTCCCCTTACATTCGACTATGCCAGGTACCCATGCCGCTTGCAGTTGGCAGCGAACATTTTCCTCGCCATCGCACCTTCCTAGTTCGCTTCTTCTCTCCTTTATGTTTACGGCTTGGCAACGCAAGAAGAAAATGGACGAGGAGATAAAAAGATAGGTGTTCGTTTATATTTTTCTATGAATTGAAATTCTGTTTGCTGGAAGGAGACACAAGTGGCAGCGTATATAAAGACGGGGTTTGAAAGGATAAGAAGCTTGTTGCTTTCACGTTGTACATACTAGCCATGTGCGTGCTCACATCAGCAGGATAAGAGAAATGTAACTTCTGTCATCTGCTTGGGTCTGATGCTGAGGTGAAAATACAAGATGTTGAAAGGGACATTGCATAGGTGAAATAAGTGGGGAAAGGAGACATATGCGTTATAGGGGAGCGTAGGCCTGTTTGCGTACTAAAGGATAGGTTTTCCAGAGAAGAAACAGAGGCTAGCACAGGGATTAGAATAGCATGTGGAAATTAATGAGGTGCTGATGTTTATCTGAGATGATGCTGCGGAAACAACCGGGGAAGGTGAAAAAATGGAGTACCCTGCTAGTTTTAAAGAGTACATTTGGTAGGCTAGTATGTTTACAGGGTAGCATTCAGTGTTATTTCCCTTTCAAAAACAGTTGTGATTTGCGTTGTGATGGGTACTAGGCATGGCACATGGAGAGGAAGCTTCAAAGGCAAATTGGTAGAGATATATTTTAGGTCTTCAGGTGGATGGGTTAGCATGTATATAGGCTTTTGGGAAAGTATAGGGGCAGTACGGGTACAAATAGGTAGAAGAAGAAAGCTTTTATTTTAGTTTCAGTAGATGGTAAGTACAACTGTTTTTAAGCTGTTCAAATATAGGTCTGAGGACGTCATTCTTGAATTAATATTTAGGGTATACACATATATTTGTTTGTTAACGTTTATCGGTGCCAGTTGCAAAAAATTTCGTTTAATTATCAACCGCTACGGACAAAAATAAAAATATCGTTATGTCCAGTGATGTGCCCTGATCTCAAAAATATAATAATATCGGTAGGTTAACTTATATTGTGATACCCCAAAATGCTAACACAGGGTGCAAAATACTCCAAAATAAAAAGTGCTTATTTTCAAAAATAAAAATTATAGAAAAATTCTAAAAATTAAATTATACCTATGCCTCAAAGATCCTGTCTAAATTCGAAGCCAATATTTAATAAAAATAAATATATCGTTATGCTTTATAAACAATTTCACAGTGACTATTTTAAATTTTGATTTGGACATATCTTACAATCTATACGATGAAATCTCGATTTTTCTCTCCCATTAGAAAACTGTAATCAATCCGGTTCTAACATTTCTTGTTTCACAGAAATCCGATTTAAAACGAATTCGGTATATTCAATTGAAGTTCAAAACTCAATTTAACGAACTACCTCGTAGTTACGAGCTCGTTTTATATTAATATAAATATAAACATTTAATCGCCTTTAATTAAACGAATTCAATATTAAACCCATTAATATTCCTAATATTTAAAATCAATTTAAATATTCGAATACAAATAGCCGAAAAATCCAGGTCGTTACAGTAACTTTTTCCTATGGCGTTTATTTGCATCTAAATAAGCGAATAAAAATGTTATCTTTTTCTATGATGTTTATTTGCATCTAAATATGAAAATAAAAAAATGTAATTTTTAACTATGATGTTTATTTGCATCTAAATATGCGAATAAAAATGTTATCTTTTTCTATGATGTTTATTTGCATCTAAATATGCAAATAAAAAAATGTAATTTTTAACTATGATGTTTATTTGCATCTAAATATGCAAATAAAAATGTAATATTCTTCTATGATGTTTATTTGCATCTAAATATGCAAATAAAAAAGTAATTTTAATAAAATGTTTTGTTTGAAACTAAAATTGCAATCAAAATGTAAGTTTTATTAAATGTTTTGTTTGCATCTAAAATTTCAAACAAAAATGTAACTTTTCATTTTAATGTTTATTTGCATCAAAGAATGCAAATAAAAGAATAATTTTTTTTTTGTTTCAAAGTTTATTTGCATCAAGGGATGCAAATAAAAGAATAACTTTCTAATTCAATGTTTATTTGCATCAGAGAATGCAAATAAAATAACATTTTTTTTATTCAATGTATATTTGCATCGGAGAATGCAAATAAAGGAACATTTTTTTTATTTCAATGTATATTTGCATTGGAGAATGCAAATAAAAGAACATTTTTTTATTTCAATGTATATTTGCATTGGAGAATGCAAATAAAAGAATATTTTTTTTATTTCAATGTATATTTACAACTCTATCTTAATTCAATGATATAGACAAAAATGATATATTTTCAATTTTATTGACAATTCTATTTCAATACAATAAAAATGATAAAAAAAATGTTTCATATTGAATTGACAATTCTATTTCAATTCAATAAAAATGTTAAAATAATGTTTTATATTGAATTGACAATTCTATTTCAATTCAAGAAAAATAATCCAAATAATGTTTTTATATTGAATTGCCAATCTAATTCAATTCAACAACATAACAAAATGATTTATTCTTATTGAAATGGCAGTTCTAATCCAAATCAATAATATAACAAAAATGGCAGTTCTAATCCAAATCAATAATATAACAAAAATGATTATTTTTATTGAAATGGCAATTCTAATCCAAATCAATAATATAACAAAAATGATTTATTTTATTGAAATGGTAATTCTAATCCAAATCAATAATATAACTAAAATGATTTATTTTATTGAAATGGCAATTCTAATCCAAATCAATAATATAACAAAAATGATTTATTTTATTCAAATGGCAATTCTAATCCAAATCAATAATATAACAAAAATGATTTATTTTATTGAAATGGCAATTCTAATCCAAATCAATAATATAACAAAAATGATTTATTTTATTGAACACATACAAATTTGTGTTTATACATCACCAACAAACAGATAAATCATCCACAATATCATCACATAGCAGACCTAAGTCATACACATACAATCGTCACATAGCAAATAAATTAATTAATTAATTATATAAAAAGAAGGAATCTCACAGTCGTGATGCAAATTGGTCCAAAATTCAAACAACTCGGAATTATCCCTTTTCAGTCTAGGAATGTAGATCTTTGTCATACGATCTTGTCGGATCTGAAATTGTTCAATTTCGATATCGTATGGGCTAGTTACGATTTATTTTAGATTGTAACATTTTAAATTATTTAATTAAATATTAAAAATAAGAATTTTATACCCTTCTTCTATAATCAGAACTTAGGCCGATGGTTTCAACATTCTGTTCGAATATAGGGTTGATCTTTGCGATCACTGCAGGGCACGGGAGGAGGATCGGGTGTAACCACGCCGGAGAGGAGAGTGAGGCGCACACAGGGGCCCCACAACTGGAAGCTCAGTTGTAACATCCCGGAAAATCTGGACCAATTTAAATTTTTTAATATGGCTATTTTAGTGGATTTTAAATATTTAAAATAAATTATTTTATATAATAACGACGAAAAGTATGTTTGAATCGATGTTTGAAAATAAATATAATTATTTAAATTATAAAAGGAATTGAAAATGGCGCGGTAGTTTGAAAATTCGATTTCAAAGTTCAAATGAATGTACAGGATTCAAAATAAACCGGATTTTAGCGAAACCAAAAATATTAGAATCTATTTGAGAATATCTTTCCAAACGAATCCGAAAAATTGAAATTTCATAGCGGGAATCAAAAGATATGTCCAGTTGAAAATTCAGAATAGTCGCTATGGAATTCTGGCCCTTAAAAATGGAAATTTTGCAAATGACCTCGGTTTTCGACGAAACCACTTTTCTTGGATCCGGGCTGTCAAGTTATTGCTAGGTTCCAAAATTCATAATTTTCCGAATCAATATGTGAGCGTGGCGAAGTTAAACGTGTTTTAACGGTTTCAGTCAATTTCGATCGACTAGAAAATGGCCATTTTTCAAACGGTCTCAGAATTCGATGAAATTAGTTTTGTTAGGACCGTATCCGCAATACGAAGCTAGAAATAATTTTTCTGGAATTTTTAGAGTTAGTATGTGTCCCCGGTAAATTGAAATGTACGTTCAAATTCAATATATAGAGTTATATATGGATTTTGATGAAAACTGATCGTAACAATCGAATTGGGTTACGAAACATATCCCATTGTGTTCGGAATGGGGGTAATTAGCTACGGACGACAGTCGGTGGGTTTGATTAGAGATTCGTATGGAAAAGTTACTTTTTCGAATTTAAATTAAATAAATATATAATAAATTCACTTAGTCAACCCCCCTTGTTTTTCTCTCTCTCCCTCATTCCTCTTTCAGACCAAAATCGGAAAAAAAAACAAATCGCGATGCCGACCCCCCTCCCCCCCGTCCACCGCGCAGGTCACCTCCACCGCACCCTCCTCCACATTGCCGTTGCCTCCTACCACTCTCCCCCTCCGTCCCTCTCCTGCTCCAACGCGACAGACCACGAGCCCCAAAGCCCCCTCGTTGATCATCTCGCCCCTCCCCAAGGGTTGCGCCGCCGCGCCGTCAACCACCAGCACCCCCCCACCTCCGACGTTCTCCGATCATCATTAAAGTGAGCGAGGCTGTGGCGTTTTGGAACCCTAGGCTTAGGGTTTGGGTTCGGCGAGACATCGTTTTGCCTAAAACATGAATAACGAGGTGATTCTTTTCAATTATTATTTTCTTTTAAGTAGTCTGATTTTTATGGCAATAAAAATTTGATTTTTAAATTGTGAAAGGTGAGATTTTAAAGTGAAAAGTTTATATTTTTAATTAGGAATTTTATTTATAAAAAGTTATAATTTTTATTTATAACTTAGTTATATAAAGATAAGTTTTCTTTTGATAGAAAGGACAAGAAATTAAAATTGATTTTTATTTTCAGTTTTATTTTATATATATATAGCATATAAAGATTTGATTTTATTTCATATGAAATAGCAAGAAAGATTTGATTTTTATACATGTATAGCATATATAAAAATATGATTTTATTAGATATGAAGATTAAAAATATAATTCTTATATAATGTAGATAATAAAAATATGACTTTTACTTAGGTAGAGTATTAAAAATATGATTTTTATATTATATAGATAGTAAAAATTTGATCTTTACTTACATAGCGAAATAAAAATCTAATTTTTATTATATATATGTTGAAATAAAAATGTGATTTTTATAGCGATGATATAAAAATTCGATCTTTATATATGAAGTAGAAATAAAAACATGATTTTTATTTATTGAAACGAAGCAATGAAAATATAATTTTTATTATGAACAGCGGGGCAAGGACTGCATTAGAATTTCAAACAAATCCAGACAGTTCAGCAGTTCAAAAGCAAAGCACGGCGGAGTGGAACCCAAGGTGAGAACTTCTCACCTTTAATCTTCTTTAATAGTTAAAAATATATACTAGGATGCAGACGGTGTTTAGTAGCACCCGACACCCGTCGTCCACAGACCATGGACGGCTTGTTTGTTTGATTGACTTTGATGTGGAAAATTGATTGTGTGATGTGAAATGAAATAAATATTTATAAACAAATTGAATGATTTGTTTATATACACACATTTGACTGATATTGATTGGGACGATAAATTTTACACATCGCCCAACTGCACAAATAAAATCTGTGTTTGATTGTTTGAAACCCCACACGGGTATTGGGATGATACATGCCATACATTAATCCCAATAATTAGTTGTATGTCGATCGATTGATTGACAGGCTGTTATAAGCATTAAATATTTATATTTGATGCTTATACAGTGTAGAACGCACTTTGGATGATGGTTGATTGTTTATCGTCATTGTTGTATACATGTATTGGATGAAATCCATATAACTGAAATTATATGGTAATTGACTGTGTCTGATTCCAGTTAAAAAATATCGAATAATTTAAAATAATAGTCAGTGAATATTGAAATGTGAAGCCGTGTTAAGTAGTTAAACGCCATTTTAACACGAACGGGAATTTTGTCGATTTTATAATGAATATCGAAAAATGATTTCAAAATCGAATATTTTGAAAATGAAATTCGAATTAAATTGAATAGAATTGAAATTCGAATTAAATTGAATAGAATTGAAATTCGAATTAAATTGAATAGAATTGAAATTCGAATTAAATTGAATAGAATTGAAATTCGAATTGATTTGAAAACGAATTGGAATTAAATTGAATTAAAATGAATTTATAAGGAAAAATTCAAATTTGATTTGAATTTGAAATGGAAGTAGAAATTGTTTTTGAAACAAATTTAAAACGATTTATAAAATTCGTTTTAAATAGAAATTGACGAAATATATATTATATATATTATATATATAATATAATAGCCTGAATAGAACGCGCCGCGCCGCGGTAGTTCGTGAATTTCGACCATTGATTTCGAACGGACATTAAGGGAGATCCGACCGTCGGATTCTCCTAAAACGGGAACCGTTGGGTTCGTATCGAAAAGAGCTTTCTAACGTATATGAGAAATTAGAAATATAACGGTTGGATTTGGAATTATGTACAAATCAATTTCAGAAAAGGTCGTTGTAAGTGTAGTTCGATGGCCGTTATAGGAAATCGACTATACGGGCCTTGATAAAATCATTAAAAATTTCAATAATTTATGTAAAATCAAAATAAATGATTTGGGAAGAACTGGGATGAAAAATCCCATATTTCAAAAGATAAAAATGTATTTTTATCAAAATGAACTAGTTTTGAACTAGAACTATAAATTCAATATTTTTAAAATAAATAAATTGGGTTTGAAATGGTTTTAAAAATAACTAGAATTTCCAATATATGAATTGGAATGGATTTGAATCGAAATTATCTTCGGAATATTTCGATGATTGGATTCGGGATTATACGAATATTGTTATGGAAATTTGGATGATATATTTTATATCGTTATTTACAAAACGATATTTGTTAATTTCAGAATTTGATATTGAATTTAAGTCGATATATTTTCTATTCAGAGCCTTGTATTTAATATCAAATGGGATTTGGGTTTGTCGTGAATGGTGTCTTCATCAACACTGTTCTAGGACCCAGTTGAGAAAGGATTAAATCTTTTTATTTAGATTTAATGAAGTATACCAATTAATTAATATATTTAATAAGAATTGAATTAGAATTGATTTTTGGGTTTATCGTGAACGGTGTTTTAAATAACACTTGTTCTTTAACCCGATTATAAATGAAATGTGAATTGGGTTTATTGTGAACTGTGTTTTAAATAACATTCGTTCTTTAACCCGATTTACAGTGAAATATGATTTGAGATTTATAAATCTTTTTATAAAGATTTAATGGGATTTTCCAAAGCTAAATAATCATTAATATAGGAAAGATTGAGAATGGAGTATCGCCAGTTTTGCTCCTAGCGATAGTTAAATCTTTAATTAGATTTGAACATGAAATGGTAATTAATTTTACCGATAACACCTTGGTATTAGATATGGAGTATTACCAGTTTTGCTCCATGGGATGAATAGGTTGGGATTGGGAAATAAAATAAATAATTACTTCGTTGTGCTTCGCTAATTCTGACTAGTTTGGAAAACCATAATTTGGTTTGAAATGACATCTAAAGGAAGATTAAAGAATAAATCTTAAAGAATTTATCTTTGATAAAATTAATGGGAACCTTTCCCTAAGAATATGAAATTTAGAAACTAGCTGTAGGTTAGCTAAGAAGAATGGTTTCCTGGGTATTGATCTGATGTTGGCTTCGGCCTTCGAGGTTAATATTTGGGGAATTGCTCTCTTACTAATTTACGGTTAGTGACTGATGGATTGGAATGAGGCGTATGTTGCGTTTGTGTAACGCTTGTTTATTATATACGTGGGTTATTTAGAAAGGCCGGGTTTATACCATTCTGAATAACCGATTCGACGATAAGTCGAAGATGAAGACGGTGGTCGAAGACCGGAGGTCTTCACATCGTTTGGATAATTACTGATGATTCAGATTGGGCTGTACACCCAAGAGGATGGAAATAGTTGGTGGTTGTCCAGACGTATTTGGAGATCAATGGATATGCGAGGTATAAAGTGCCTCCGGGTTCATTCAGACCCAGTACGGACGTGTAAATGGATTGTGTGTCTGACATTGGATTTTATTCTGTGCTAATTGATTTCTATTAAATATATATCTGTTTGGGGGTGGAGAATTTATTCTCTTGCTTAACGCCCTTCTCTGAGACGTATGAGCTCATAGGTTATATATCGATAGATATCAGTCGCATAGCATGAATTGCCTGTGTGGCACGCTGAGATGCAATGATCAAGGCTTCTGTTGCAAAGCAAAGTCTTGTGGTTGATGATCAAAGCACGGCTTTAATACAGCGTAGCTTTGTGTATAACGTGAATTCGCGAGCCTCACACCTCGGTATGAGTTAAAAACGGGATACGGACCGCTGGGAGAACACGACGTTTCTTTCTAGCTACGGTGGTGTCAGTGACTTACCAGCCCTGACATTTATATTATTTTCACCTGAGTGGTTGTTGGATTGCTAGGCGCCTCGATTATAGGTCTGTAAGGACCGAGAAACGTGTGTTCAGGAATTGCGAATCCTCAAACGTAAGAGAAGACCGGCCCAGCCGATTCCAGGGGTTGCCCAGAGTGTGTAGTCCCGAGGCATTTGCTAGAGTATCTCGAAGCGGAGAGGAGCTTGCCCCTTGCCTCAACTCATGACGGAAATCCAATTTCCAATACGTGACTTGCGGTTTTATTTGCAGAGCCTAGTATGACAACATGATATATGGTACCCTTGCCGTCTATGATTGATACTTATGATTGAAATTGTTTTGACACTATACACTTATAATAGTATCAAATGATTTGTTTTAAACGTACCAAGCAAGTTTGGCTATTATAAGGGAAAACCCTATCCTCCGGCTTGCGTTGCATTGTGTGATGGGACCTGGGTCTTATAATAACTTCATTTTTCGAAAAAGCATTGCGCTGTTTATTTTATATGCACTGGTATTCTTGGGAGGAAACCCGTTCCATGTTATACGGCATGGTCCCTTGATTTACCTTATATTTAAAATAAAAATTAATAACTGTTTTAGTTCTCACACCCGTCACATGACTGACCTAGAGTTTATTGTTTTAACCTAAACTCTGGGTGCCCCTACTTTCGACACGGGCAGCTAGTAGTTTTGGTTTTGCAGATTTATATTCACAGGATCTTGATTTACAGCTGGAACGATGCTCGGAAAGCTCTGTATCTGTGTATTACTTTCAGTTGTGTTTTGTATTGTTTTTCCGCTGCTACGTAATTATTGTAATCTCTGATATTTATCGAATGTATTTTATTTATTCATACTCTATATATTCTTGTATCTGATGGAATTTTTGTATTAACAATGAAATGTTCTTCTGTCTGTGTTCCGATGTGTGTTGTTCTCAATTCTATCCGTGCTTTCCTTCACGGGGAAGTTCGGGTCGTCTCAGTTTGGTATCAGAGCTCTGGTTTACAGAGCTCGAGAACAAGACACATTTGAACCATATGAAAGAATTCATCAGAGATTGGATTAGTAATATCCAATAGGAATGACTCGTTAGAGATAGGATTAGTGGTATCCTAGAACGAGTGTGAAGAGTATATTTTTAAAATGAAAACAATTTTGTTTTGAAAATTTAAACCATATGCGTATATGAATATTTTATTTGCAATTGATTTGGACAATCCAATATATAAATACTTTGCATATACGCGTCATGAACGTATATTCGAAGTTTTAATATGCTGGGTAGATATAGAATTACACTCTAGTCGCCCGGAGATAATCCTGGTGATGGTGCACCATCGCCAGTATTTATTTTCGAGTTTCAAAGCTGTGATATTTATATATTTCCATTAGACTGGTGTGAGAACCAAAATATAGCTAGAATACATTATTGTGAATTGGCACCAAAAATGTGATTTTTGACTATATATCAAAATTATGAGTTTGAAACGCTAATCAACTAATTGATTGATGGTTATGTTGTATGATTATTCCTTTAAACCATTATGTGAATGAACGGTGAATTTAGGCCAAATTGAACCAAATATTAAACTGTATTGAAAATTTATCGCATTTGTATGCATATACATGTACTTACATTGAACAGGTCATAGCAAGGAGGCTAGAGAAGAGGAATAAAATTGTTTGCCCGACAAATAGGTACATGTTTATTGTATTTCTTGGGTTTTGGATGATTTTATGAGCCAATTGGCTAGCCGCTTGGCTTTTTCTTTTTCTTTTTGATTGAAGAAGGCCATGTGAGGCTATATGAAATATCTCGAAGTCCCTGGTGTAGGGGAGGTTATGGCGAAAATTTTCGAAAATTTAGGGTGTTAGCCAAATTTTTTGAAAAAATTGAAAAGTTCTTAGAAACTGAAAAGTTGAAGAACTTAAGCCATATAGAAAATAATGGAAATTGAGTTGGTTTGTTAAACAACTTTCAACTTCATTCCTTTTCGGGGACGAAAAGTTTTAAGTGGGGGAGATTGTAACAACCCGAAAAATCCGGGCCAATTTAAATTTTTTAATTTAGCTATTTTAGTGGATTTTAAATATTTAAAATAAATTATTTTATATAATAACGACGAAAAGTATGTTTGAATCGATGTTTGAAAATAAATATAATTATTTAAATTATAAAAGGAATTGAAAATGGCGCGGTAGTTTGAAAATTCGATTTCAAAGTTCAAATGAATGTACAGGATTCAAAATAAACCGGATTTTAGCGAAACCAAAAATATTAGAATCTATTTGAGAATATATTTCCAATGAATCCGAAAAATTGAAATTTCATAGCGGGAATCAAAGATATGTCCAGTTGAAAATTCAGAATAGTCGCTATGGAATTTTGGCCCTTAAAAATGGAAATTTTGCAAACGACCTCGGTTTTCGACGAAACCACTTTTGTTGGATCCAGGATGTCAAGTTATTTCTAGGTTTCAAAATTCATAATTTTCTGAATCAATATGTGAGCGTGGCAAAGTTAAACGTGTTTTAACAGATTCAGTCAATTTCGATCGACTAGAAAATGGCCATTTTTCAAACGGTCTCAGAATTCAACGAAATTAATTTTGTTAGGACCGTATCGGCAATACGAAGCTAGAAATAATTTTTATGGAATTTTTAGAGTTAGTATGTGTCCCCGATAAATTGAAATGTGCGTTCAAATTCAATATATAGAGTTATATTTGGATTTTGATGAAAACTGGTCGTAACAATCGAATTGGGTTACGAAACATATCGCGTTGTGTTCGGAATGTGGGTAATTAGCTATGGACGACAGTCGGTAGGTTTGATTTGAGGTTCATATGGAAAAGTTACTTTTTAGAATTTAAATTAAATAAATATATAATAAATTCATTTAGTCAACCCCCCCCCCTTGTTTTTCTCTCTCTCCCACATTCCTCTTTCAGACCAAAATTGAAAAGAAAAAAAATCGCGATGCCCTCCCCCGTCCACCGCGCAGGTCACCTCCACCGCACCCTCCTCCACATCGCCATTGCCTCCTATCGCTCTCCCCCCTCCGTCCCTCTCCTGCTCCAACGCGACAGACCACGAGCCCCAAAGCCCCCTCGTTGATCATCTCGCCCCTCCCCCAGGGCTGCGCCGCCGCGCCGTGAACCACCAGCACCCCCCACCTCCGGCGTTCTTCGATCAACATTAAAGTGAGCGAGGCCGTGGCGTTTTGGAACCCTAGGCTTAGGGTTTGGGTTCGGAGAGACATCGTTTTGCCTAAAACATGAATAACGAGGTGATTCTTCTCAACTATTATTTTCTTTTAAGTAGTTTGATTTTTATGGCAATAAAAATTTGATTTTTAAATAGTGAAAGGTGAGATTTTAAAGTGAAAAGTTTATATTTTTAATTAGGAATTTTATTTATACAAAGTTATATTTTTTTTTATAACTTAGTTATATAAAGATAAGTTTTTTTTGATAGAAAGGACAAGAAATTTAAATTGATTTTTATTTTCAGTTATATATATATAGCATAGAAAGATTTGATTTTATTTCATATGAAATAGCAAGAAAGATTTGATTTTTATACATGTATAGCACATATAAAAATACGATTTTATTAGATATGAAGATTAGAAATATAATTCTTATATAATGTAGATAATAAAAATATGATTTTTACTTAGGTAGAGTATTAAAAATATAATTTTTATATTATATAGATAGTAAAAATTTGATCTTTACTTACATAGCAAAATAAAATTTTGATTTTGATTATATATATGTTGAAATAAAAATGTGATTTTTATAGCGATGATATAAAAATTCGATCTTTATATATGAAGTAGAAATAAAAACATGATTTTTATTTATTGAAATGAAGCAATAAAAATATAATTTTTATTGTGAACAGCGGGGCAAGGACTGCATTAGAATTTCAAACAAATCCAGACGGTTCAGTAGTTCAAAAGCAAAGCACGGTGGAGTGGAACACAAGGTGAGAACTTCTCGCCTTTAATCTTCTTTAATAGTTAAAAATATATACTAGGATGCAGACGATGTTTAGTAGCACCCGACACCCGTCGTCCACAGACCATGGACGACTTGTTTGTTTGATTGACTTTGATGTGGAAAATTGATTGTGTGATGTGAAATGAAATAAATATTTATAAACAAATCGAACGATTTGTTTATATACACACATTTGACTGATATTGATTGGGACGATAAATTTTACACATCGCCCAACTGCACAAATAAAATCTGTGTTTGATTGTTTGAAACCCCACACGGGTATTGGTATGATACATGCCATACACTAATCCCAATAATTAGTTGTATGTCGATCGATTGATTGACAGGCTGTTATAAGCGTTAAATATTTATATTTGATGCTTATACAGTGTAGAACGCACTTTGGATGATGGTTGATTGTTTATCGTCATTGTTGTATACATGTATTGGATGAAATCCATATAACTGAAATTATATGGTAATTGACTGTGTCTGATTCCAGTTCAAAAATATCAAATAATTTAAAATAATAGTCAGTGAATATTGAAATGTGAAGCCGTATTAAGTAGTTAAACGCCATTTTAACACGAACGGGAATTTTGTCGATTTTATAATGAATATCAAAAAGTGATTTCAAAATCGAATATTTTGAAAATGAAATTCGAATTAAATTGAATAGAATTGAAATTCGAATTAAATTGAATAGAATTGAAATTCGAATTGATTTGAAAACGAATTGGAATTAAATTGAATTAAAATCGAATTGAAATCAAATTGAAATGAATTTAAAACGAATTTATAAGGAAAAATTCAATTTTGATTTGAATTTGAAATGGAAGTAGAAATTGTTTTTGAAACGAATTTAAAACGATTTATAAAATTCGTTTTAAATAGAAATCGACGAAATATATATTATCTATATTATATATATAATATAATGGCCTGAATAGAACGCGCCACGCCACGGCAGTTCGTGAATTTCGACCATTAATTTCAAAGGGACATTACGGGAGATCCGACCGTCGGATTCTCCTAAAACCGGAACCGTTGGGTTCGTATCGAAAAGAGCTTTGTAACGTATATGAGAAATTAGAAATATAACGGTTGGATTGGGAATTATGTCCAAATCAATTTCAGAAAAGGTCATTGTAAATGCAGTTCGATGGCCGTTATAGGAAATCGACTGTACAGGCCTTGATAAAATCATTAAAAATATCAATAATTTGTGTAAAATCAAAATAAATGATTTGGGAAGAACTGGGATGAAAAATCCCATATTTGAAAAGATAAAAATGTTTTTTTATCAAAATGAACTAGTTTTGAACTTGAACTATAAATTCAATATTTTTAAAATAAATAAATTGGAATTGAAATGGTTTTAAAAATAACCAGAATTTCCAATATATGAATTGGAATGGATTTGAATCGAAATTATCTTCGGAATATTTCGATGATTGGATTAGGGATTATACGAATATTGTTATGGAAATTTGGAAGATATATTTTATATCGTTATTTCCAAAACGATATTTGTTAATTTCAGAATTTGATATTGAATATAAGCCGATATATTTTCTATTCAGAGCCTTGTATTTAATATCAAATGGGATTTGGGTTTGTCATGAATGGTGTCTTCATCAACACTGTTCTAGAACCCAGTTGAGAAAGGATTAAATCTTTTTATTTAGATTTAATGAAGTATACCAATTAATTAATATATTTAATTGGAATTGAATTAGAATTGATTTTTGGGTTTATCGTGAACGGTGTTTTAAATAACACTTGTTCTTTAACCCGATTATAAATGAAATGTGAATTGGGTTTATTGTGAACTGTGTTTTAAATAACATTCGTTCTTTAACCCGATTTACAGTGAAATATGATTTGGGATTTATAAATCTTTTTATAAAGATTTAATGGGATTTTCCAAAGCTAAATAATCATTAATAAAGGAAAGATCGAGAATGGAGTATCGCCAGTTTTGCTCCTAGCGATAGTTAAATCTTTAATTAGATTTGAACGTGAAATGGTAATTAATTTTACTGATAACACCGTGGTATTAGATATGGAGTATTACCAGTTTTGCTCCATGGGATGAATAGGTTGGGATTGGGAAATAAAATAAATTATTACTTCGGTGTGGTTCGCTAATCCCGACTAGTTTGGAAAACCATAATTTGGTTTGAAATGACATCGAAAGGAAGATTAAAGAATAAATCTTAAAGAATTTATCTTTGATAAAATTAATGGGAACCTTTCCCTAAGAATATGAAATTTAGAAACTAGCTGTAGGTTAGCTAAGAAGAATGGTTTCCTGGGTATTGATGTGATGCTGGTTTCGGCCTTCGAGGTTAATATTTGGGGAATTGCTCTCTTACTAATTTACGATTAGTGACTGATGGATTGGAATGAGGCGTATGTTGCGTTTGTGTAACACTTGTTTATTATATACGCGGGTTATTTAGAAAGGCCGGGTTTGTACCCATTCTTAATAACTGATTCGACGATAAGTCGAAGATGAAGGCGGTGGTCGAAGACCAGAGGTCTTCACATCGTTTGGATAATTACTGATGATCCTGATTGGGCTGTACACCCAAGAGGATGGAAATAGTTGGTGGTCGTCCAGACATATTTGGTGATCAATGGATAAGCAAGGTATAAACTGCCTCCGGGTTCGTTCAGACCTAGAACGGACGTGTAAATAGATTGTGTGTTTAACATTGGATTTTATTCTGTGCTGATTGATTTCTATTAAATATATATCTGTTTGGCGGCGGAGAATTTATTCTCTTGCTTAACGCCCTTCTCTGAGACGTACGAGCTCAGAGGTTCTATATCGATAGATATCAGTCGCATAGCATGAATTGCCTGTGTGGCACGCTGAGATGCAATGATCAAGGCTTCTGTTCCAAAGCAAAGTCTTCTGGTTGATGATCAAAGCACGACTTTAATATAGCGTAGCTTTGTGTATAATGTGAATTCGCGAGCCTCACACCTCGGTATGAGTTAAAAACGGGATACGGACCGCTGGGAGAACACGACGTTTCTTTCTAGCTACGGTGGTGTCAGTGACTTAACAGCGCTGACATTTATATTATTTTCACCTGAGTGTTTGTTGGATTGCGAGGCGCCTAGATTATAGGTATGTAAGGACCGGGAAACGTGTGTTCAGGAATTGCCAATCCTCAAATGTAAGAGAGGACCGTCCCAGCCGATTCCAGGGGTTTCCCAGAGTGTGTAGTACCAAGGCATTTGCTAGAGTGTCTCGAAGCGGAGAGGAGCTTGCCCCTTGCCTCGACTCATGACGGAAATCCAATTTCCAATACGTGACTTGCAGTTTTATTTGTAGAGCCTAGTATGGCGACATGATATATGGTACCCATGCCATCTATGATTGATATTTATGATTGAAATTGTTTTGACACTATACACTTATAATAGTATCAAATGATTTGTTTTAAACGTACCAAGCATGTTTGGCTATTATAAGGGAAAACCCTATCCTCCAGCTTGCGTTGCATTATGTGATGGGACCTAGGTCTTATAATAGCTTCATTTTTCGAAAAAGCATTGCGTTGTATATTTTATATGCACTGGTATTCTTGGGAGGAAACCCGTTCCGTGTTATACGGCGTGGTCCCTTGATTTACCTTATATTTAAAATAAAGATTAATAACTGTTTTAGTTCTCACACCAATCACATGACTGACCTGGAGTTTATTGTTTTAACCTAAACTCTGGGTGCCCCTATTTTCGACACGGGCAGCTAGTAGTTTTGGTTTTGCAGATTTATATTCACAGGATCCTGATTTACAGCTGGAACGATGCTCGGAAAGCTCTGTATCTGTGTATTACTTTCAGTTGTGTTTTGTACTGTTTTTCCGCTGCGATGTAATTTATTGTAATCTCTGATATTTATCAAATGTATTTTATTTATTCATACTCTGTATATTCTTGTATCTGATGGAATTGTTGTATCAACAATGAAATGTTCTTCTGTCTGTGTTTCGATGTGTGTTGTTCTCAATTCTATCTGTGCTTTCCTTCACGGGGAAGTTCGGGTCGTCTCATCGGTCGTGGAAAGAGGGGTACAGCGGTGGGAACGGTGGTGATTCAGAGACTCGGTTCTCGGGCTGTGAAGCACGAGGGTGGATCCAGCCGTACATAATCAAAGAGGAGGAAAATCTCTTCGAAAGCTTGAACTGGAGTGAGGAGTTTTATTGAGAGGATCAGTGGATTTTAATGGTTGAAGTTAGGTGGTTTTTCGGCCATTGATACCATGGTGGCGGCGGCTACAGTGGAGATGAATAGTGATTTAGGGTTTTAATTTGTATTATTTATAATATTTTAAAGTTAATTTTACAAATAAACCCATATGTTCCAAACAACTCCAAATTCAGTCCAATCAGAGTTGACCCTACCCAATAGCCCCTGTTCTGGATCCAATGGGCTTGGTCTTGTCAGCCTAAACGACCATCTGTGGCCTGAAATCTTTAATTTAATATTTAAATTATTTAATAAATTAATTTGATCATATATTTAAATCCACCGGGGCCACATACGAACTCAGAAAAATCCAGAAAAATTATTTCTGGCTTTGTTTTGATGATATGGTCCTAAAAATTAATTTTGTTGAACTATGAGACTGTTCGAAAAATGGCTATTTTCAAGTCGATCAGATTTGACTCAAATTGACAAAACACATTTTCGTTTGCCACGCTCACATATTAATTCAAAAAATTCCGGAAAATTAAACTTAGCAATAATTTGACATTCTGGATCCAACAAAAGTGGTTTCGTTGAAAACGAAGGTCGTTTGAAAAATGACCTTTTATACGGGCTATAAATTACATTATAGCGACCATTCTGAATATTCAACTGACCATAACTTTTGATTTCCGCAATGAAATTTTGATTTTTCGGATTCGTTGGAAAGATATTTCCAAATAGATTTAGATATTTTTGGTTTCTCTAAAATCCGTTAAATTTTGAATCCGGTACATTCGGTCAAAGTACAGGTTTGACTTTTCAAACTACCGTACTATTTCTAATTTCTTTAGAAATCAAAATGAATATATTCGCTCTAACTTCAATTAAAATAAATTTTAATCGTTATTATTTAAAATAAATTTATTTAACTTTTCAAAATTTACTGAAATAGCCAAAATAAATTTTTTAAATTGGTTCGGATTTTAATCGTTAATTATGGAATCTTCACGGAAAACAGATCAATGTATAATCGATATCAATTTCCGTATCCAACTAATGATATAAATGAAATAACGGCAAAGCCTTTTAAATTCCATATATATTAACAGTCTTCATCAACAGAAGCTCACTTCGATTATAACCAAATTGAGTTCCATTCCATTCCAATTTATTTTATTAAATTGGAAAACTTTACTCTGGAAAATTCCATTAATCTTAATTAAAAGATTTATATATTCCAAATCACATTTCACTGTTAATCGGGTTAAAGAACGAATGCCGTTAAAAGCACAGTTCACAATAAACCCAATTCACATTCCATTTTCATTCCAATTACTAAATATAATAGGAAACTATAATCATCTTAATTAAAAGATTTATTCTTTTCACACAGGGTTTAAGAACAGTGTTATTTAAGACACCATTCACAACAAACCCAAAATCCAATTTGATATTAAATATAAGGCTCTAAACAGAAATTATATCAGCTTACATTCAATATTAAATTCTGAAACCAACACATATCGTTTGGGGAATAACGATATATATCTATCTTCCAAATTCCTCCACAATATCCGTACAGTCACGGAATCCAATATCGAAATCTCCCGAAGATGATTTCTATTCAAATCCATTCCAATTCATATATTGGAAATTTATGGTTTTATTAAAACCCTTTATAAATCCAATTTATTTATTTAAAAATTATTGGATTTCAAATCTAGTTAATAACTAGTTCATTTTGATAAAAATATATTTTTATCTTTACAAACGTGGAATTTTTCATCCAATTTCTTTCCAAATCATTTATTATGATTTAACACAAATTATTAATATTTTTAATAATTTTATCAAGACCCATACAGTCGGTTTCCAATAACGACCACCGAACTACATACATAGCGACCTTTTCCAAATTTGATTTGGACATAATTCCAAATCCAACCATTCAAATTTAGATCTCTTATATTCATTGGAAAGCTCTTTCCGATACGAACCCAACGGTTCCGGTTTTAGGAGAATCCGTGGTCGGATCTCCCGTAATGTCAATTCGAAGACAATGGTCGAAATTCGTGAACGATCGCGGCGCGGCGCGCTCTATTCAAGCCATTAATATATATATATATATATACTATATATTATATATATATTTCTTTCAAGATGCATTTTATAAATTCGTTTTTAAAACGATTCCCACTTCACTTTCAATTTTAAATCAAAACTGAATACTCCTTATCATTATAATATTTAAATGGTAATATTTTCAAAATATCTGATTTTGAAATCATTTCCTTTTCGATATTCATTATAAAAATGAATAAAATCGATATAAATATCGTTTGCATTAAAATGGCGCAAATCTAATCAACACGACTTCACATATTCAATATTTTCGTGTTTATCCTAAATCAGACATCAAAATCATATTTTAATCATTTACGGAATATTATTTTAAAATATTCGTTCTTTCTGAATCGGAATCAGAACCAATCAATTACCATATAATTTATTTATATGGATTTCATACAACCCATGTACACAACAATAATGATAAACAATAACCCATCATCCAGAGTGCATTACACGACTGCATATGCATTAATTAAATATAAATAATTAACGCTTACAACAGTCTGTCAACCCATCGATTGACATACAACTAAACAATTGGGATTAGTCTACGTCAAATATCATCCCAATACCCGTGTGGGGTTTCAACCAACAAACACTGAATATTATTTGTGCAGTTGGGCGATGTGTAAAATTTATCGTCCTAATCAATATCAGTTAAATGGGTGTACATAAACAAATCATCTGATTTGTAAATGAATATATATTTTCATTTCAGGTGAATTTTATGCCGTTCACATATACGATAAAAATTATATTTTTGACGATAAAATATTTATTTCAACAAATGAATATCTTTAATAGTTTATTCATTCAATAAAAATGATATTTTTATTGTTCAGCCATTTTATTCAACACATGAATATTTTATACAGTTCATATACACATTAAAAATTATATTTCTGATGAATAAATATTTATTTCAGAAAATTTCGGCATTATAACGGCGCGATATTAGAACCGGAGTAATGTCTAGCGCATTACCCCTCTCTTGATACTGGCTCGCTCCATATATAATGATCAATCCAATCCACAAACCACAATACAATTTATTTCACCACAATACAGTCAATTTTTCCAAAATTCCATCCAAACGAACAACCATGGTTTGTACAAATAAATAGTGTCTGGGGCTACTAAGCCACGTCTGCAACATAAAATATATTTAACTGTAAAATAATTAGAGTGAGAAGGAGTTCTCACTTTGGGATCCACTCCGCCATTATTTTCTAACGCTCTGATTTGCTGTTCTGATTCCATACTTTACAAACAAGCTCCAATCTTCACGCCATCTTTTTTTCTAGCTTAAACGCTCCATTCCGGACGACTTTCGCCTAGTGGCCTTTCTTCCGAAAATGCTCCATTTCGCCAAATTTTGCAAAAAGACATTTTTGGACTACTGACTTTGGACGCGTTTTCCGGGCGACTCCACAATTCAAAATAGGACTTCATTATACCCAAATCGAAGAGAAAATCGTGCTCTTCGATTTTGGCACTCTGGAGTTTTGGCCTGAAGTGCTCGGATTGGAAGTTATGGGCTTTGGAAGCTTAGGGTGTTATTTTCAAACATTGAAAATATAAAAATTGGATTTTTTTATCGAATGGGGGGTCCACGGCCGGAGTGGTGGCTGGGGGGCGCTAGGCTACTGGGGGTCGGAGGATGCGGCGGTCGGGCGGTGGTGGCTAGGGAAGGGCTGGCGGCGGCGGATTGTGGAGGATTGGGGGTTTTTGGGCTTGAAGAAGGAGGTAGAGAGAGGAGGAGGTCGAAGGAAGGAGGAGGGGGTCGGAGGGTGGCGGCTGGCGCTGGCGGCGGGGTGGGCGGTGGCTCCATGTTTAGGGGGCGACGGGAAAAAAGGGGCGGGATTTTTAATTTGATCTTGTGTAACGACCCGCATTGTCAGGGGTATTATAATTAATTTATTTAATTATATATATCGTGATGTAGTGAATTAAATAGAGGTTTAAATAATATGGAATATTTAATTAAATTAAATAATTAAATAATATATTTAATTCAGAAATAATAAAAAATATTGGGAATCACAATATTCTGTGAACTGGGTTGTCCCTTAGATTTAATTCAGCTTAGAGTTGAATTATATTGACGAATATATTCAATCGACGACAGTTTGAACGTATAATTATAATATAATTAAAATCGAGCTCGAAATGGCGTTGCAGTTCGTAAATTGGCGATTCGAACTTCAACTGAATGTACAGGATTCGTTTTATGTCGGATTTCTGTGAAACAAGAAACGTGTGGAGCTGGTGGAGTATATCTTTCTAGTGGAAGAGAAAAATCGGGATTTCATCGTGTAGATTTTGATTTACGTCCAAATCAAATTTTAGAAAAGTCGTTGTAGAATTCCTTTATAATTTATAAAGGAATTATTTATATTTTTAAAAGGGATTTCAATATTAATCGAATATCGGGTTGACCCAGAAGTGAATATCAAGTTAGAAATTCATATAGAAATATTCTAGAGCTGTATGGTATTCCACTGTGAATATAAACGATAATATTTATTTTTAAATATTTAATTTAATTATATTTAAATATATTTATATATTTAAATGGGTCATCCAGAGCTTTAAAAATAGCCACTTTTGCAAACGAAGTCGGAATTCGACGAAACTAATTTTGTTGGATCTGCAATGTCAAATAGTTGTTAGATTTCCAGTTTCGTGATTTTTAGAGTCACTAAGTGGTCATACGGATTTTTAAAGTGAAAAACAGTTAGTATTTAGACGGTTAAAAATACACTGTGTGAGCAAATGGAGTCAGAATTTGACGAAACCTGTTTCGTTGGGACCGTAATGTCGAGCTGTAGTTGCATGTCCATTTTCATGATTTTTCGATATCATGTGTGATAGTAGGAATTTAAAAAGACGTTCAATACGAGTGGGCAAACAGAATATACTAGGAATACACTAAAAATCTTCCTATATAATACCCCCTTAACCCCTTAAACCTAATTTCAGTTTTTCCTAGGTCAAATAAATTCCGCCGACATGAGTTCCACTTCACAGCAAGGATCTCGTGAGAAAAATAAATCAAAACAAATTCTAAAAATTCTAGAAATCATAATATATGTATAATTGGATACTCTACAAGCTCCTCTATAAACCAATGTACATTTTGCTAAACCGACATGTTCTCTGTCGCTGGAAAATGAATAGCGGGAGCCTAGGGTTAAGGATAGCAGGAGACTGAAGGCGAGATGGAAGAGATGGAGTTCAGATTCGGTTTCCTGGCATCGTTTAGCACCTAATGTGAGATATTGGTGGTTTCCGATACACTTTGGTGTCGATGATGGCACGAAGCCAGTCGACGACGGTTTTCTATCAGCAGCTTCGAGTTCTTCGATGTTGGCATGGGAAGGATGCTCGTGAGTGAACGTAAACGCAGGAGTTGTCGGTTGGGAGAATCATGGATGATGGAGGGAGTAAGGAGAGATCGAAGAAAACAAAAATGGCCTGTGTTTGTCTGGAGTTCTTCGTTTTGGGGAAGATAGTAAAAGGGGTGCGGGTTTAAACGTATGGGATGGTTTGGGCCGGGGAAGGATTTGGGTGAGGCCCGACTTTTAATTGATTAAGTTAAATTCAAATAAATGTGTATATATATATTATAAAAATCATAACTTATTCATATGAAATCAGAATCACGAACCGTAAGTTGCGTTGGGATCGTATGGATGGGAGCAACACAATGAGACTGACTGGAAGTCCATCAGAGCTCATTACAATTTATAGTGAAATAAATTGTCGGTCTGAATCAAGTAACAGTTTATCGTTCTTTAACGATGAACTGCCAAAGTGAGTAAAACTCACCAACTCTGAACAGTTATATTTTTATAACGTATTTTTAGAACTGTTAATCATCTGTTGATTGCTGTGTGTTGGTTGATTGATTGAACTGCTAGTCAGTTAGTGGAAATTATATATATATACATAAAAATATATATATATATATAAACCGTTAAATATTTATATATTGATTCTGCTATCAGAATAATTTATATTGAACTGAAAGTGATGATAATCATATTGTGTAACATCTGTGGATGCAGGAAAACAGGTTGGAGGAATCCGACTGGATTCCTCAACAGTTATTTTTATTGTTTTTCATATATTGTGATATATGATGTAGTTATAATCTGTGGTTGATTATATGTGTTTGAGTGAGATTGGTCATCGTGATTTGATGTGTTAAGTACCACAAAATATCGGAATGGGAAAAGGAGATTTTCAAAGTGATATTGAAAACAGAATATTTAGAATATTTATAAATAAGAAATATGTATAAATTGTAATATTTATAAATAGGAGATATTTAGAAAAGAAAATAATTTCAAAACATTTTCTTTTTGAATGGAAAGGCCTATGTGGCGGGTTTGGGGATTTTCCTGATGCTCCCGGTACAAAGGAGGTTATGGCGAATTTTTCCGGAAATTTAAGGAGTTAGAATATTTTAAAGAATAAATGTGAAAACCAAATATAAGAGAAATATTTGTGGAAACCAAATATAAAGGATATACTTGTTAAAATAAATGAAGAGTTAAAAGGAAATATTTATTTAGGAAATAAATAAAGTTATAAAGGAAATATTTATATGAAATAAATATAGACAAATTGAAAAGGGAAAATCATTTTTAAAGTGAAGAACCGTTACTAAAAAGTAAATCTTTAAAAATGAATAAACGTTGTTAAAAGGAAATCTTTATAAAGCGAATACTAGTTATTCGAATTAGAGTTAACCAGTTCAGTGGAGTTAACCAGTTCAGTTAGAGTTAACCAGTTTAGTAGAGTTAACCAGTTCAGTAGAGTTAACCAGTTCAGTTAGAGTTAACCAGTTCAGTAGAGTTAACCAGTTCAGTAGAGTTAACCAGTTCAGTTAGAGTTAACCAGTTCAGTAGAGTTAACCAGTTCAGTAGAGTTAACCAGTTCAGTTAGAGTGACCAGTTCAGTAGAGTTAACCAGTTCAGTAGGGTTAACCAATTCAGTTAGAGTTAACCAGTTCAGTAGAGTTAACCAGTTCAGTTAGAGTTAACCAGTTCAGGTAGAGTTAATCAGTTAGAGTTAATCAGTCAGAGTTAATCATTTAGAGTTAACCAGTTGGAGTTAGAGTTGACCAGTTGAGTTATTCAAATAGAATTAATCGAGTAGAGTTATGGAATATCACGTATTCGAAGTAGAATTATCGAATATAGTGTATACGAGAGAAGAGTAATCGAATACAGTTTATTCAAGTGGAGGAATCGAACATTGTTCATTTGAGAAGAGTTATCGAATATTATTTATTCGAAGTGAATTAATCGAATATTGGTTATTCGAAAGGAGTTATCAAATCTAGTGATTTGAAAGTAGTTATCGAATATGGTTTATTCAAATAGAGTTAGAGGAGTTAATCGAATATGGTTTATTCGAATAGAGTTAGAGGAGTTAATCGAATATGGTTTATTCGAATAAAGTTAGAGGAGTTAATCGAATATGGTTTATTCGAATAGAGTTAGAGGAGTTAATCGAATACAGTTTATTCGAATAGAGTTAGAGGAGTTATCAAACATAGTTTATTCGACAGGAGTTAAGTGAATAGAGTAAATCAAATAGGAGTTATCAAATCTAGTTATTTGAAAGGAGTTAATCGAGTAGAGTTAGAGGAGTTAATCGGATATAGTTATTCGAAAGAAAAGAGAATTACAATAGGAAGTGTTAAAGATTTAGGAAGGGGAACTTATCTTATTTCGTGGTTAAAGATGTTGTTCAGTTAAGGTCTGAGAGGTAATTATACCCCAACTTGATTGACTTTGTTTTTAACTTAGAGATGGTTAAGGTTCGAAAGTGAAAGAGGTTAAGTGGAATTAGTTAATGAGTATAGTGGTTTGGGTCGCCATCGCGATGTGGATTTAAACATCCATTTAAATCCAAATAAAGGAGTATTTGGAAATGTTTTCCAAATCAGAATTAGAATGAAATCAAAGATTGGAAACTGAAATATGAATTAGAAAATGGAATGTTTATTTATAAGGAAAGGAATAAATTAATGATAAGATAAATTTAAGAGTTAATAATGATTGATGATTGATTGATATAATTTCCATCTGGAAATAATATCGTTGTTTGCACACTTGTTTTTCTTTGATAGTTAAATCACAGACTATCGAAGTTTTGACCATTTTAACGTTGTTAATATGGAGAGACCGGTTGGATTATTATCCAAAGAACCACCCTGTATTGGCATAAGCGTCGCGAATCATATATGCCAAAGATAACTGAAGACGGAGTAAAATGCAAGGGTTGTTGTATAAGTCTTAGATAACAGTGACTAAGATGGATATACGGAATAGTGCCTTCGGTTTGTCCAGTCCCAGGACAACTTGTATGGACGAAGGTCTGACAGAGTATATCCAATGGATCGCGTAAGTTGATCTGTTTAAACGTATTCACGTTTGGTGGCGGAGGAATTCGTTTCTCTAAGCTGTATACCCGTGTTATTTTTGGATAAATCAATTTGTGATTTGGCGGGTATGACGATGTGACATTCTAAGTGAATGAGGATGACTTGTGTGGATGAATGTCTAACAGAGTATTTCCAGAAAGGTCACGTACTTTGATTTCTACAACCGTACCAAGAGTGGAAGCGGAGAAGGAGACTTCTTTAGCTAACACGTAATGTACTGTTGTAGACGTCAATTAGTGATTTTCGATGGATCTGACAATGTGGCATTCAAAGTGAATCTGATGTGATGATAAAGCGTAGCTTCTAACCTCATCAACCGGTAAATGATAGAAATCGGGCAGGCAGCATGGCTAAGTCGGTCGCACCGAAATAGGGTGTATAATCATCTATCTAGAGAATATTCATTTGCTTCTTTAATCTATCAATGTTGTCCCATATATATACGGGAACGGTTGCTGATCCCAACCGTTGGTGATATACATTCGATACACTCAAGCAAAATGAGTGGTCGGTCATGTGTGGCTAAGTTACAAGATGTTCTTGTTGAACTCCAGTGTATTGTTCCTAGAGTACACTGATCAGAAGGTGGTTCCATACCTTGTCATAGTTGGAAATCCATTACCTAATACGTGCTTGCGGTTTTGATCGTATACTATATATGTAGAACGTGAGATGAAAGCGTTTCTGCTAGATGATTATTATATTGTGGTTGATAGACATTATTTATAATATCAAAAGGTTTTTGATATAAAGATATTTTGGATTCTCATAAGGGAAAAACCCGTTCCATTATACGGCGTGGTCTTATGAGATATCGTTTACTTGTTCAACGTTTTTAAACTCTTTTACTCATACCAGTCCCATGACTGACCCGGAGTTTACTTTGTTGTTTTCCCTAAACTCTTGGGTGCCTAAATTTGTACGGGCAGTCAAGTAGTCAGGATTTTACAGATATACTTGGAGAGCTTGGAGCAGGAGGCTTCAGGATCATATAGCTATTGTTTATTTCCGCTGTGTTGTAAGTGTTGTACTCTGATAAGTGCTATTGTATACATAACTGTTATATTTCAAAGTTATGTTATCTATTATATGTTATTCGTTCCGCTGTGAGGATCGTGTTACTCTGATGTTGTGTTCTTCTTCTTCTTCTTCTTCTTCTTCTATTCTAAGTTTCTAAACATCTATTCTCACCCTCTAATTTCTTTCGTTAATTACCGGGATTTTTCGATGTTTTGGTTATCGACATCGTGTTTATGTCGATAACCAAAGTCGCTCGAAATCCGGGTCGTTACAGTTGGTATCAGAGCTTAAGTTAAGAATTAACTTGGCTCTGTGGCGTGACTCGGTAGAGATAGGGTTAGTAATACCCTAGATTGAGTTTGAGTGTATATATACGAGTGCGTATTTGTATTTGATATAAAAATGGTTTTATATTGTGGAGATTCATTGGCTGGGTTGTTTATGAGTTCTGGTCGATCAGTTTGATCCACTGTATCGGTAGGAGTAAATAAACACTTGAATACGATGGACCGACACAGTATGGATATGTGATATATCATTATATATAGGATCTGTTGGTAGAAATTATAATCAGATAAGATTATAAAATGTGAAATGGTTATATATAACCAATCAGAATTTATACAAGTGAATTATATGAAATTGAAATGAATAAAATCTGAATTTAGATCAGAATTGGAATTTAAAATCCCAGAAATGGGAAAGGTGTTTGTAAATGAATCTGGATTTAATATATGTGAATTTTAAGATCCTGGGAGATTTTGAATTTGTTTACAACATTGTAAAAGGATATTTGGAATTGATTTCAAGGTGGAAATGTTTAAAAATGGGTTTTGAAAGTGCTATAGTATTGAATTCACTTCGGTAGCTGAAAAATAGATTCCGATGTTGATCATGACATCATCGGTGTTCATTTTTCAGTATGTAAGTGATGGATTACTACCAAGGATTTTGTTTTGAATTTGTTTTGGGAAAACAAGTTGTGTTGAATTTCAAAAAGGAAATTTTGATTTTTTTGAAAGAGGTAAACTGTTTAAAAACTTCCAGGAAGAAAAGGTTGTTTGAATTTAAACAAATTAAAGTAAAATTTGTAAAATCCAGTAGAATTGAGATTGAATTAAAAGCCAGTAAGTAAAAATCATTTGAAATAGATTGATGTCAAGTGGAATTAGACTTGATTAGAGATAATCTAAACTTATATTGGACTGGTGAGTTAAGGATTTGAAATCAAGAATAATGCTTGAGTTTGAAATTGAATTCAACTTAGGTATAAGCGAATGGTTGGATTTGTGGATAAAAACAGATTGGAAATTGGTTGAGATGACCTTGGGTATATGTTGGATTGATAACAGGTGAAAGTGATAAAGTTAATAAGCCCGACAAAAAGGTACAAGTTTATATTTGATATAAGCATGAGATTTATGAGCCGAATTGGCAAGCCGCTTGGCTGTTTGATTTTCTTTTGGGTTAGAGAAGGCCTAGAGAGGCGAGTTGGAGTTTTACCGATAGGGATGTACAAAGGAGGTTATGGAGAAATTTTCCGAAAATTTAAAGTGTTAGAAAATTTTCAGAATTTTTGAAAATTTTAGTTAGTCGGAAGGAATTAATATTTTAGTCGATATTAATTGGTTCAGAGAAACAAGAGATAAGGGGTAATCCGATAAGCTTTTACCAAATAGATAGGGTCGTCCTCTAACTTAGCAATTTCGAGGACGAAATTATTTTAAGTAGGGAAGAATGTAATGACCCGCATTGTCAGGGGTATTATAATTAATTTATTTAATTATATATATCGTGATGTAGTGAATTAAATAGAGGTTTAAATAATATGGAATATTTAATTAAATTAAATAATTAAATAATATATTTAATTTAGAAATAATAAAAAATATTGGGAATCACAATATTTTGTGAACTGGGTCGTCCCTTAGATTTAATTCAGCTTAGAGTTGAATTATATTGACGAATATATTCAATCGATGACAGTTTGAATGTATAATTATAATATAATTAAAATCGAGCTCGAAATGGCGCTGCAGTTCGTAAATTGGCGATTCGAACTTCAACTGAATGTACAGGATTCGTTTTAAGCCGGATTTCTGTGAAACAAGAAACATGTGGAGCTGGTGGAGTATATCTTTCTAGTGGAAGAGAAAAATCGGGATTTCATCGTGTAGATTTTGATTTACGTCCAAATCAAATTTTAGAAAAGTCGTTGTGGAATTCCTTTATAATTTATAAAGGAATTATTTATATTTTTAAAAGGGATTTCAATATAAATCGAATATCGGGTTGACCCAGAAGTGAATATCAAGTTAGAAATTCATATAGGAATATTCTAGAGCTGTATGGTATTCCACTGTGAATATAGACGATAATATTTATTTTTAAATATTTAATTTAATTATATTTAAATATATTTATATATTTAAATGGGTCATCCAGAGCTTTAAAAATAGCCACTTTTGCAAACGAAGTCGGAATTCGACGAAACTAATTTTGTTGGATCTGCAATGTCAAATAGTTGTTAGATTTCCAGTTTCGTGATTTTTAGAGTCACTGTGTGGTCATATGGATTTTTAGAGTGAAAAACAGTCAGTATTTCGATGGTTAATAATACACTGTGTGAGCAAATGGAGTCGGAATTTGACGAAACCTGTTTAGTTGGGACCGTAATGTCGAGCTGTAGCTGCATGTCCATTTTCGTGATTTTTCGATATCATGTGTGTTAGTAGGAATTTAAAAAGACGTTCAATACGAGTGGGCAAACGGAATATACTAGGAATATACTAAAAATCTTCCTATATAATACCCCCTTAACCCCTTAAACCTAATTTCAGTTTTTCCTAGGTCAAATAAATTCCGCCGACATGAGTTCCACTTCACAGCAAGGATCTCATGAGAAAAATAAATCAAAACAAATTCTAAAAATTCTAGAAATCATAATATATGTATAATTGGATTCTCTACAAGCTCCTCTATAAACAATGTACATTTTTCTGAACCGACATGTTCTCTGTTGCTGGATAATGAATAGTGGGAGCATAGGGTTAAGGATAGCAGGAGACTGAAGGCGAGATGGAAGAGATGGAGTTCGGATTCGGTTTCCTGGCATCGTTTAGCACCTACTGTGAGAGATTGGTGGGTTCCGATACACTTTGGTGTCGATGATGGCACGAAGCCAGTCGACGACGGTTTTCTATCAGCAGCTTCGAGTTCTTCGATGTTGGCATGGGAAGGATGCTCGTGAGTGGACGTGAACGCAGGAGTTGTCGGTTGGGAGAATCATGGATGATGGAGGGAGTAAGGAGAGATCGAAGAAAACAAAAATGGCCTGTGTTTGTTTGGAGTTCTTCGTTTTGGGGAAGACAGTAAAGGGGTGCGGGTTTAAACGTATGGGATGGTTTGGGCCGGGGAAGGATTTGGGTGAGGCCCGACTTTTAATTGATTAAGTTAAATTCAAATAAATGTGTATATATATTATAAAAATCACAACTTATTCATATGAAATCAGAATCACGAACCGTAAGTTGCGTTGGGATCGTATGGACGGGAGCAACACAATGAGACTGATTGGAAGTCCATCAGAGCTCGTTACAATTTATAGTGAAATAAATTGTCGGTCTGAATCAAGCAACAGTTTACCGTTCTTTAACGATGAACTGCCAAAGTGAGTAAAACTCACCAACTCTGAACAGTTATATTTTTATAACGAATTTTTAGAACTGTTAATCATCTGTTGATTGTTGTGTGTTGGTTGATTGATTGAACTGCTAGTCGGTTAGTGGAAATTATATATATATATATATATATATATAAACCGTTAAATATTTATATATTGATTCTGCTATCAGAATAATTTATATTGAACTGAAAGTGATGATAATCATATTGTGTAACATCTGTGGATGCAGGAAAACAGGTTGGAGGAATCCGACTGGATTCCTCAACAGTTATTTTTATTGTTTTTCATATATTGTGATATATGATGTAGTTATAATCTGTGGTTGATTATATGTGTTTGAGTGAGATTGGTCATCGTGATTTGATGTGTTAAGTACCACAAAATATCGGAATGGGAAAAGGAGATTTTCAAAGTGATATTGAAAACAGAATATTTATAAACTGGAATATTTATAAATAAGAAATATGTATAAATTGGAATATTTATAAATAGGAGATATTTATAAAAGAAAATAATTTCAAAACATTTTCTTTTTGAATGGAAAGGCCTGTGTGGCGGGTTTGGGGATTTTCCCGATGCTCCCGGTACAAAGGAGGTTATGGCGAATTTTTCCGGAAATTTAAGGAGTTAGAATAGTTTAAAGAATAAATGTGAAAACCAAATATAAGAGAAATATTTGTGGAAACCAAATATAAAGGAAATACTTGTTAAAATAAATGAAGAGTTAAAAGGAAATTTTTATTTAGGAAATAAATAAAGTTATAAAGGAAATATTTATATGAAATAAATATAGACAAATTGAAAAGGGAAAATCATTTTTAAAGTGAAGAACCGTTACTAAAAAGTAAATCTTTAAAAATGAATAAACGTTGTTAAAAGGAAATCTTTATAAAGTGAATATTAGTTATTCGAGTTAGAGTTAACCAGTTCAGTGGAGTTAACCAGTTCAGTGGAGTTAACCAGTTCAGTTTGAGTTAACCAGTTCAGTTAGAGTTAACCAGTTCAGTAGAGTTAACCAGTTCAGTAGAGTTAACCAGTTCAGTAGAGTTAACCAGTTCAGTTAGAGTTAACCAGTTCAGTAGAGTTAACCAGTTCAGTAGAGTTAACCAGTTCAGTTAGAGTTAACCAGTTCAGTAGAGTTAACCAGTTCAGTAGAGTTAACCAGTTCAGTTAGAGTAACCATTTCAGTAGAGTTAACCAGTTCAGTAGGGTTAACCAGTTCAGTTAGAGTTAACCAGTTCAGTAGAGTTAACCAGTTCAGTTAGAGTTAACCAGTTCAGATAGAGTTAATCAGTTAGAGTTAACCAGTTCAGAAAGAGTTAATCAGTTAGAGTTAACCAGTCAGAGTTAATCAGTTAGAGTTTACCAGTTGGAGTTAGATTTGACCAGTTGAGTTATTCAAATAGAATTAATCGAGTAGAGTTATCGAATATCAGGTATTCGAAGTAGAATTATCGAATATAGTGTATTCGAGAGAAGAGTAATCGAATATAGTTTATTCAAGTGGAGGAATCGAATATTGTTCATTTGAGAAGAGTTATCGAATATTATTTATTCGAAGTGAGTTAATCGAATATTGGTTATTCGAAAGGAGTTATCAAATCTAGTGATTTGAAAGTAGTTATCGAATATGGTTTATTCAAATAGAGTTAGAGGAGTTAATCGAATAGAGTTAGAGGAGTTAATCGAATATGGTTTATTCGAATAGAGTTAGAGGAGTTAATCGAATATGGTTTATTCGAATAGAGTTAGAGGAGTTAATCGAATACAGTTTATTCGAATAGAGTTAGAGGAGTTATCAAACATAGTTTATTCGACAGGAGTTAAGTGAATAGAGTAAATCAAATAGGAGTTATCAAATCTAGTTATTTGAAAGGAGTTAATCGAGTAGAGTTAGAGGAGTTAATCGAATATAGTTATTCGAAAGAAAAGAGAATTACGTAAGGAAGTGTTAAAGATTTAGGAAGGGGAACTTATCTTATTTCGTGGTTAAAGATGTTGTTCAGTTAAGGTCTGAGAGGTAATTATACCCCAACTTGATTGACTTTGTTTTTAACTTAGAGATGGTTAAGGTTCGAAAGTGAAAGAGGTTAAGTGGAATTAGTTAATGAGTATAGTGGTTTGGGTCGCCATCGCGATGTGGATTTAAACATCCATTTAAATCCAAATAAAGGAGTATTTGGAAATGTTTTCCAAATCAGAATCAGAATGAAATCAAAGATTGGAAATTGAAATATGAATTAGAAAATGGAATGTTTATTTATAAGGAAAGGAATAAATTAATGATAAGATAAATTTAAGAGTTAATAATGATTGATGATTGATTGATATAATTTCCATCTGGAAATAATATCGTTGTTTGCACACCTGTTTTTCTTTGATAGTTAAATCACAGACTATCGAAGTTTTGACCATTTTAACGTTGTTAATATGGAGAGACTGGTTGGATTATTATCCAAAGAACCACTCTGTATTGGCATAAGCGTCGCGAATCATATATGCCAAAGATAATTGAAGACGGAGTAAAATGCAAGGGTTGTTGTATAAGTCTTAGATAACAGTGACTAAGATGGATATACGGAATAGTGCCTTCGGTTTGTCCAGTCCCAGGACAACTTGTATGGATGAAGGTCTGACAGAGTATATCCAATGGATCGCGTAAATTGATCTGTTCAAACGTATTCACGTTTGGTGGCGGAGGAATTCGTTTCTCTAAGCTGTATACCCGTGTTATTTTTGGATAAATCAATTTGTGATTTGGCGGGTATGACGATGTGACATTCTAAGTGAATGAGGATAACTTGTGTGGATGAATGTCTGACAGAGTATTTCCAGAAAGGTCACGTACTTTGATTTCTTCAACCGTACCAAGAGTGGAAGCGGAGAAAGAGACTTCTTTAGCTAACACGTGATGTACTGTTGTAGACGTCAATTAGTGATTTTCGATGTATCTGACAATGTGGCATTCGAAGTGAATCTGATGTGATGATAAAGCGTAGCTTCTAGCCTCATCAACCGGTAAATGACAGAAATCGGGCAGGCAGCATGGCTAAGTCGGTCGCACCGAAATAGGGTGTATAATCACCTATCTAGAGAATATTCATTTGCTTCTTTAATCTATCAATGCGGTCCCATATATATACGGGAACGGTTGTTGATCCCAACCGTTGGTGATATACATTCGATACACTCAAGCAAAATGAGTGGTCGGTCATGTGTGGCTGAGTTACAAGATGTTCTTGTTGAACTCCAGTGTATCGTTCCTAGAGTACACTGATCAGAAGGTGGTTCCATACCTTGTCATAGTTAGAAATCCATCACCCAATACGTGCTTGCGGTTTTGATCGTATACTATATATGTAGAACGTGAGATGAAAGCGTTTATGCTAGATGATTATTATATTGTGGTTGATAGACAATATTATAATATCAAAAGGTTTTTGATATAAAGATATTTTGGATTCTCATAAGGGAAAAACCCGTTCCGTTATACGGCGTGGTCTTAAGAGATATCGTTTACTTGTTCAACGTTTTTAAACTGTTTTACTCATACCAGTCCCATGACTGACCCGGAGTTTACTTTGTTGTTTTCTCCAAACTCTTGGGTGCCTAAATTTGTACGGGCAGTCAAGTAGTCAGGATTTTACAGATATACTTGGAGAGCTTGGAGCAGGAGGCTTCAGGATCATATAGCTATTGTTTATTTCCGCTGTGTTGTAAGTGTTGTACTCTGATAAGTGCTATTGTATACATAACTGTTATATTTCAAAGTTATGTTATCTATTATATGTTATTCGTTCCGCTGTGAGGATCGTGTTACTCTGATGTTGTGTTCTTCTTCTTCTTCTATTCTAAGTTTCTAAACATCTATTCTCACCCTCTAATTTCTTTCATTAATTATCGGGATTTTTCGATGTTTTGGTTATTGACATCGTGTTTATGTCGATAACCAAAGTCGCTCGAAATCCGGGTTGTTACATCTTGGTTTGAGAAATTAGGGGTTTGACCCCCCTTTGACCTCCTTATATATATATTTTCTTTTTAAAAGTAAATTTTTTTCTTTCGACTCCAAATCGAACCTATCGACTATCGTCTCTAGCTAATTACCCCCATTTCGAATGCAATGGGATATGTTTCGTAAGCCAGTTCGACTGTTTCGATCAGTTTCCATCAAAATTAAAATATAAATTAATATAACGTTCAAAATTGATTTCAACGTACATTTTAATTTACCGGGGACACATACTGACTCCAGAAATTCCAGAAAAATAAATCTAGCTGCGTTTTGATGATACAGTCCTAATTAACGAAACTAATTTCATCGAATTTGGAGGCCGTTTGAAAAACGGCCATTTTTCAGTTGACTAAATTCAAACGGAATTTACCAAACATGTTTAAATTCACCACACTCACATATTAATTCCAAAAATTATGAAAATTGGAATCTAGCAATAATTGACATTCCGAATCCAACAAATGTGGTTTCGTCGTAAACGGAGGTTGTTTGCAAAATGGCTATTTTTAAAGGCTGTATATTATATAAAATATATATAAATTCCATAACGACTATTTTAAATTTTAAACTAGACATCGCTTTCAATTTATATTATGAAATCTGGATTTTTTACATTCGTTAGAAAGATATTATTAAACAGATTCAAATGTTTCTAGTTTTATTGAAATCCGATTTATTTTGAATTCTGTACATTCATTTGAAATTTGAAATCGAATTTTCAAACTACCGTGCCTTTTCAGGCTCGTTTTATAATTAAATTAAATTTATACATTCTAACTTCGATTAAATAAATTTTAGTTGTTATTATTTAAAATAAATCATTTTAAATATTCAAAATCCATTAAAATAGCTAAAATAACAAATTTAAATTGTTTCTGAAAATCCGGGTTGTTACAATCTACCCCACTTAAAATCTTTTCGTCCTCGAAAAGGAACGGAGCTGAAAGTTTTTTAACTAACCAACTCAACTTTCATTCGGCTTTCATTCTTCAACTATTCAGTTTCTAAGAATTCTTCTATTTTTTCAAAAATTTGGCTAACACCCTAAATTTTTGAAAATTTTCGCCATAACCTCCTTTGTACGGGTTGATATTTAAAACCACAACTTGCCTCACAGGGCCCTCAACAATTCAAAAGAAAAAGAAAAAGCCAATCGGCTCATAAAATCATCAAAACCAAAGAAAATAGTAAACATGTACCTATTTGTCAGGCATACAATTTTTTTCCTCTTCTTAGCTTCCATGCTATGACCTGTTCACATATTTATATGTACATGTATGCAATTTCAATCAATTTTCAATTCAGTTCAAAATTTGATTCGATTTGGCTAATTTAACCTTTCATTTTCTTATTGGTTTAATTAATTATCATTCTAGTATTTTTATAACTAAAACCAATAATCACACAACACAACCAACAATCAGTTAGCTGGTTAGCTTTTCAAACATATAACTTTTCTATATATATACTCAAAATCATATTTTTAATCCCAAATCACAGCAATAACCCTATCTGGTTTTGGTTCTCACACCAGCCAATTGGAAATATATAGATATCACACTTTCGAAACTCGAACATAGATACTGATGATACTATAGTAATCATCAGGATCATCTCCGGGCGACTAGAGTTTGATTCTATATCCATCCAGTATATTTGAGACTTTGAATATACGTTCGTGACGCGTATATGCAAAATCTTCATATACTCGATTGTCCAAAATAAAATAAAATAATATACTCAAATGCGTATAATAAGATAAAATTTTCAAAACTAAATCTGTTTTCATTTTTATTTTAAAAATAACACTCTTTGAAACTAATTCTAGGATACTACTGTTCCCATCTCTAACGAGTCGTTCTTATTGGACATTACTAATCCAATCTCTGATGAATTCTTTCATTTAGTTCTAATGTGCCTTGTTCTCGAGCTCTGTAAACCAGAGCTCTGATACCACGCTGAAACGACCCAAACCTCCCCTTTCGGGGAGAGCCTGGATTGAGTTGAGAACACGACAAATTAGAACATAAAAAACAGAACATTTCATAGCTTTTACAACAATTACACTAGAGAACAAGAATATAACAGAGTGTGAATAATAGTTTACAGTGGAAAAAATACCAGAGATTAAATTACAATACATAGCAGCGGAAAAATAATACATAACACAACTGAAAGAGATACACGGATACAAAGCTTTCCGAATATAGCTCTAGTTGTAAACCAGGATCCTGTAATATAGAAATCTGCAAAACCCAAAATTACTTGTAACACCCCACCTCCACCAGGGTGGCTCTTGCAAGCACTCTGACTTTGGAGGGGTGTTTGAATCAGGTAAACATGCATAATGATATATCAAGGCAGAACAAGAACATATGTATATATGTAAACAGAGTAAATAAGATAAGTAAAACAGCGGAAGATTTCAAACTATTTCAAAACAAGTCTGGTACAACATAATGTCAACTTTCCAAATACACAAGTCTAGATAAAAACAACATCTCTGAAAAAAAACTGAAATACATAAGTACTATCCCCAAAATAAGTGATAACCATAGCTAGCTTCATGTCAAGACCGTACATGAGCTAAAATCCCACAAGCAAGCGATCAGAAATCCAAGCTAAGCTCCAATATTCCCACCCTGAGAACCTGGGGGGGGAACGGAAGAAAAGAGGCGAAAGAAAAACAGGTCAGTAAAAAAGACTGAGTAAGCCCTACTACCATCAGTCTATAAACTAATAAAGTTAACTGACATGATGAAAACTGAGATGAACATAAGGATAACTACATACTGGCATGATAGATAAAAGGTGTCATCGCATAATCAGGATTAAGGTTTTGCACCACAGGTGTACTAGCAAACTAACATGACTTGAATAAACAAGTATTGATCACTTGGCCCAAGCTTTGACCCAATAACATGAAATGACCCTAATACGAGGTCCAACCAAACAGTCTAATCGATCGGCTCCCTAAGCCTAACTCGTCACGTGTTGGTGTCAATACGGCCCAAACATAATTGTAGTCGGACTGTGCCGGGTCCACCCTTCGGGTGTATCAAGCCCTAGGGTGTCAACCCCTGGACACCATAAACATGAGTGCACAGTCTCGATCTACTGGTACCCATGCTTGACTTCTCCAAATACGGACTACGTGCACGACCATAGTCCGTCCGGAACTACATCGGCGTACCACTCGACCGTCGTTTTGGTCACTTATACCAGTCCTGTAATCGTGCCCCACCCTAGCCTAGTCCCTAGGGTCTTAATGATACAAACTTGGGATTACTGCTGGAGTGGACCCCCATTGCTAGGATTTTCTAGTGGGTTAAGTACGGTTTAACCCTTTTACTAATCATGGATTAACTTGGTTAAGTGTAACGATGGGTTCACGACTTAACCCCGATTAATCCACCAAGCCCAAATTGATTAAGTATTAAGTGGACCATGACTTAAACCCTAATCATGAGGCATTAATTAATTAATGTGCCTTAACCTCTCACATTAGACTTTGTTGCGGTTACTAGTTAAGCCGGTCGGTTCCGGGTAGCTTTACACCACAACTTGATCTAACCTCGGGTTCAATGTACAACATGACCAACTTCTCACATTGGGTCCTATTGTTTGTAGCAACTAGTTAGGCCGGTCGGTTCCGGGTAGTTTTATGCTACAAACTCAACCCAACCTCGAGTTGGTCACACTTATATTTTCTAAGTGTCATGTCCATCATGTTTCCAAAACATATTACAAGTTTTCAAGAATTTGGGTAGACCTAACTTAATAGGTAAATTCCCAATGGGTAGACCTAACTTAATAGGTAAATTCCCAATCTTATGTTTTCATGTCTTTTAAGTTTACCCAACCCCAAACGCAATCCCATCGCTTACATAATCGCAATAGCGCATAAAGGATAGAAAGAGGGAACTTGGCATAAAGATGACAAATGGTGTTGAAGCCACAAGTTTAACATGGTGGCATATGAAATGTACATATGTTCATATACTTGCATATTGCATCATTAGGCCTCAAAAGTATGCATAAAACCAAACTTAGCATATAAGTGATACATGGTGATAAATGACATGTAGAAGTTGCCATAAGTTCGCATTTAGCCTCACATGCAAGTTCTCATAAGGGATATGATAACTTACATGTTGCCAAAATGCAACCTTTAGCATAAAGCTTGAAGCTTTAAGCTCATAAACCCAAGATAAGCTTGCATAACATGATAACATGAGCAAAATGATCAACCCAAACTTGCATAACATAACTTGCATATCATATGGCAAACTTGCATATCATAACATAGCAAACTTGCATAACATAACATGATAAACTTGCATATCATAACATGGCAAACTTGCATAACATAACATGATAAACTTGCATATCATAACATGGCAAACTTGCATAGCATAACATGGTAAACTTGCATATCATAACATGGCATACTTGCATAACATAACATGATAAACTTGCATATCCTAATGATCAAACACAACTTGCATCATTCATTAACTTTAGAGTTTAAAAAGAAGGTAAAAGGGCTTACAAATTCTTATGAAGACACAAATATATTAATAGATTGAGACAAGCCCTTATGAAATCAAATAAACCCAATATGAAAGCTCCAAATCAATAAAAACCCTTGCTTTATGATGTAAATATGGAAACTTGACTTGAATGCAAGCTAATGATGCTCATACAAGCTTGAAAACACTTGTATGCATGGAAAATCTCTCATAGAAATTTATTTAGGAATTTTATGAAGAGAGTGGAGGCCATGAGAGGAATGATTTTGCCATAGTTTAGTTGTATGAATGAATAATGATGATTTACGGTTAGCTTAGGGTCTTATTTATAGAGATTAGGATTAGTTTTAGCCTTAGGATTAAACCCTAGTTCCAATCTCAACCCTCAAAACCGAATCTAGCCCCAAAACCTAACCAAGACCCCAAAATGGTGCACCAGGCAAAACTGCCCGGCTGAACCAAGTCGACAGCCAAGTCGACAAGGTTGTCGACTTGGGTCCAACCAAGTCGACTCCCAAGTCGACAGGGCTGTCGACTTGGGTGCTCTGGCGGGAATTTTCCCGCCTAGCCAAATCTGACCGTTTTTCGAATTTTGAACCCGAAATTCGAAATCTGTTTTGAACTTGAAATTTTCTGAAAACTTCATTGGACCTTAATCGGGTCATACGGACTCCGATTTTCGAAAACTCGGACTCTATTTCGCGTATTTTCCCGAGACGAACGCAATGGCATAGCCCGTTTCCCTTGATTCAGATTTTAGAATTAAATTCTGCCTCGATTTACGTTATAACAGGTTATTAAAAATACGGGTTGTTACATTCTCCCCTCCTTAAAGGATTTCGTCCCCGAAATCTTCAAGTTAGGAAGAACGTATCCTTCCATCCAACATCCATCTACTCAAAACATCATCCACGAGCAATCATTGTCCTTACAAGATTCTAAATGTTGTATGAACATATGCAAAGGTGTGTGTATATGTACTTATCTAATGCAAATATCATCAATGCAAATTATGTTAGTGAAATGAATCCATATGTATGCAATTCCTAACATAATGTATAACATCTATATGTGTGCACATAACATACATCCATATGCAACATCCATGTGATAACACAAAAATTTTCATCCATGAATAAGCATAAACACTCATGCATATGCAATATGAGGAGTGTGTGAGCCGATCTAGTGCCTAATGTGTATAATGCATCCACGAGTAACCACTTGCAAACACTTGCAACCACTTGCAAACATCAAGCATAACATGTTTCAAACACATGTTTCATCCAAAGGGTTCCTAACATGATAACAAGATAAACAAGACAAACATGGATAGCAAAAGAAAGATATGCTACAGAGAGATCGGGAAGATAAGCATGATATACTCCTTTCGGATTACAAGAAATCCCTTCCTAACCCAACCCATATTCTATAAAAGCCCAAAAGGTTTAGTCAACCTAACGGACCCCTTCAAACCCTGACATGTATTACTAGCCAATAAGTCATACCTCCCGACAGAAATAGGACCGAGAATGGGACCGAGAGGATATACGTAAAAAGATAACATGCGAGTAAGTTCCACAGGAAAACAAGGATCAAGGATATGCTCTTAAAAAGAGATATGATGCGCGTATCTAGCCTTCAGTCTTCTAAGTCACGTTTCCTTGAGCTTAACTCCACTGTGCTTTGACCGTCTTTTACTTCATGATTTCTTGGCTTCTTAACTCTTATTTCCAAATATGAGTTGGAACCCATTTCATTGTCGCCTCTTGTCTTCCTCTTTCACTTACTCTTCTTCTATCATACTTGGCTTAAACATAACTGTGACCTCATGGTTTCCTGCAAGCTCTCCAAAATTCACCAGTGAATCCTGGATCTCGTTTACTTACTATAAAGTATTCCACGCAGCAGAACTTTTCTTGAAAATACCAATCCACGTTTACCAATTGCTCTTACTAACGTAATTTTCTATAACTCATGCTTGAACGAAATGAACCATCTGCCTGTGAATGATAGGACATCCTTAGATTCAGCCGTTTGCCCATGACTTCCCGTAGACTATCTCAAAACTGGCTAGTGAAGATTGAGTCACGGTTACTAACTATACTTGAGGGAACCCCATGCAACCTCCTTATTTCTTGAAAGTAATCCGTTGCTAGCTATAATGCAGTCCTTTTGCTCTTTACCGGAGTGAAATGAGCACTCTTCGTGAGTCTACCTACTATGACCCACATGCTCGTATTCTCTTTCCTTGACCTTGGTAATCCATCGATAAAATCCATGGGAATACTCTTCCACTTCCATAGTGGAACGTCTAGAGGATGCAATAGCCCACCGGGCTTCTTCGACTCGGCCTTAACTTGCTGGCAAATGATACATCTAGAGACAAACTCCGCCACATCCTTCTTTATCCCAGGCCAAAAGAAAATGCGCTTCATATCTTTATACATCTTATCTCCGCCCGGATGTATAGTCAACTTAGAGCGATGCGCTTCCTCAAGAACTTTCTTTCTCTCATCGCGTCTTAGCCATCCCTTGTCATCTATAGCGAGGTGACTTAACATCTCGCCTCGAATCAACTTGTCCATGATCTCGACTAACTGCGGGTCTTCTTTCTGCGAAGTCCCTACTTGATCCATAAGGGTAGGTCTAAGCTCAAGGGACGCTAACTAACTAATTAAACTGAGAAAGCTTCTTACTTCAATTGTCCTCGTCGGGGCTTTCTGGTCTTGAACCACGACCACTTTAGCGGGATCCACCGCTAAGCCTTGTTTAGTAACTATGTGCCCAAGAAATCTAACTTCTTTTCTCCAAAATGACATTTGGAGGACTTGGCTTTCAACTGATGGGCTCTAAGCGCATCCATCACCTCCTTGAGATGTCTAGCATGTTCTTCCTCGTTCTTTAAGAAAGTCAGGATATCATCTACAAAGACTACCACAAACTTGTTCAGGAACTCCCTAGGCACCCTTCTCATCAAGTCCACGAAGTAGGCGGGTGCATTAGTCCAACCGAATGGCATGACTAGCCATTCTAAGAATCCATCTGGAGTTCTGAACGCAGTTTTGTCTATACTATCCTCAGCTACTCTGAGCTGATGGAATCCAGTAGCAAGATCAAGAGAAAACAGATGTTCCTACAAGATGATCAAACAAATCATCGATCCTTGGTAATGGTTGTCTATTCTTCTTGTTCTACTCACGATAATCAACACACGGGCGAAGCGAACTGTCCACATTAGTAGCGAATACTACTAGAGCACCCTCCTCGGAAATGCTTCATTGTATGAAGTTCTTCTCAAGCAACTCCTTGACTTGCTTTCTTAACCCTCATCTTGCGGGACCATGTGCCTAACCGGCCACGTAACTGGCTTGGCATTATCAACCAGATAAATGCGAAAATCTATCTCGCGTTTAGGGGTAACCCCTTCACTTCACCCAAGATATCAGGATATTCTCGGACCACCCTCATAGATTGCAAACTATCGATAGACGAGTTGAGGGATTCAAGATAACACAACGTGACGGGACCCATAGGGTTACAAGAAATTTTTAGGGTATTACCGAGGCGAGTCATGAGCCTCACAACCCTATGCTCAAAAATCAAGGATGGCTCCAAAACTGGACAATCAATCCATGCCCAAAATCAACCCATACCCCATGAAACCGAGAATATAAGCATCACGCGAGAATTCTATACTCAAGATAGAGATTTTCAAATCCACGTAGATAATAGACAAATGGGCGGAACCCCCAATTGGATTTGAAACACACACGGGATCATTAACTAGACTAGTACTTAGGTGCAAACTTTCAACTAAACCAGATGAAATAAACTATGCGATGCGCCAGAATCAAACAAAGTACGAACAGGAAAATCAGAAATGTAAACAAGACTTTCAACAGAAATACCACCTCGATCGGGAACTGGAGCGGCATTGAGAGCATGAACTTGCCCTCCCGAAGGTCCAGCACGCTGAATCTGACCCTGGCCTTGCCCTTGCTTCTTCGGTCAATCCCTAGTGAAGTGTCCCATTTCTCCACAGTTAAAGCAAGTGCCCTTCCTTTTTCTCCAATCCTTGTTTAGATGAGTCGAGCTTCCACAAGTAAAGCACCTTTTTTCCTTCTTATCTTCCTCTTGAAGCAGGGCCATATTTACCAAACTCTCGAAGGTTGCTCCGATGGGTATATGAGATATGGCCAAACCGCGCAATGGCTCGTTTAGTCCTAGAGCAAAGTGCATGGCCTTCTTCTGAGCTGTGTTAACCAAGTCTAAACCGAACCAAGCCAGTTGATTAAACTTATCTATGTATTCCCTAATAGTCATGTCCCCTTGCTTCAGTGATAGGAACCTTAGTCCAAACTTTCCCCTAAAGTCATCCCAAGTCTCAATTGGCCTAGTAGCGGTGGTGACCACCCACCAACGTGCAGCTTCTTCCTTTAGCAACCACACTGCCAATAAAACCTTCCTACGGTCATCTATGTCAAAGATGGCGAAAAGATCTTCGGTTTCTTTCAACCAATTCCTTGCCTCTACAAAAGTCTCTGTTCCAATGAAATTCTTGCCACTCATCGTCTTAAAGTCCTTACAAGTTTCCGAAAAATCCACTTGTGGAGGTTGAGGGGGAGGATGAACATCAGCTATGGGAGGAGGAGGAGAAACATTAGCCACCGGAGGAGGAGTAACATTTGCGGGGCCGGCTTCGGTCGCCCTCGCCTCCAAAAGTCTCCTATACCAACCAGGTACGTGTACTCCCTCCGGAATAGCAAAGTTATCGGCCATACTGAAAACGAAGAAAAAAGATAGATTCAGAATGGAGAAAAACGAAGGATTTTTTTTTTTTTTGCTAATGGCTTTTTGGGGAATAGCCTTTAAAATAAACTAGACTTTTCTTTGGAAAATACTTTATACTTGGTTTTGAAAATAGTTTTCCAAAAGTTTCAAAAACCTTTTTGTTCCTTCTCGTAAACCATATGCTCTGATACCAAATGTAACACCCCACCTCCGCCAGGGTGGCTCTTGCAAGCACTCTGACTTTGGAGGGGTGTTTGAATCAGGTAAACATGCATAATGATATATCAAGGCAGAACAAGAACATATGTATATATGTAAACAGAGTAAATAAGATAAGTAAAACAGCGGAAGATTTCAAACTATTTCAAAACAAGTCTGGTACAACATAATGTCAACTTTCCAAATACACAAGTCTAGATAAAAACAACATCTCTGAAAAAAAACTGAAATACATAAGTACTATCCCAAAAATAAGTGATAACCATAGCTAGCTTCATGTCAAGACCGTACATGAGCTAAAATCCCACAAGCAAGCGATCAGAAATCCAAGCTAAGCTCCAATATTCCCACCCTGAGAACCTGGGGGGGAAACGGAAGAAAAGAGGCGAAAGAAAAACAGGTCAGTCAAAAAGACTGAGTAAGCCCTACTACCATCAGTCTATAAACTAATAAAGTTAACTAACATGATGAAAACTGAGATGAACATAAGGATAACTACATACTGGCATGATAGATAAAAGGTGTCATCGCATAATCAGGATTAAGGTTTTGCACCACAGGTGTACTAGCAAACTAACATGACTTGAATAAACAAGTATTGATCCCTTGGCCCAAGCTTTGACCCAATAACATGAAATGACCCTAATACGAGGTCCAACCAAACGGTCTAATCGATCGGCTCCCTAAGCCTAACTCGTCACGTGTTGGTGTCAATACGGCCCAAACATAATTGTAGTCGGACTGTGTCGGGTCCACCCTTCGGGTGTATCAAGCCCTAGGGTGTCAACCCCTGGACACCATAAACATGAGTGCACAGTCTCGATCTACTGGTACCCATGCTTGACTTCTCCAAATACGGACTACGTGCACGACCATAGTCCGTCCGGAACTACATCGGCGTACCACTCGACCGTCGTTTTGGTCATTTATACCAGTCCAGTAATCGTGCCCCACCCTAGCCTAGTCCCTAGGGTCTTAATGATACAAACTTGGGATTACTGCTGGAGTGGACCCCCATTGCAAGGATTTTCTAGTGGGTTAAGTACGGTTTAACCCTGTTACTAATCATGGAGTAACTTGGTTAAGTGTAAGGATGGGTTCACGACTTAACCCCGATTAATCCACCAAGCCCAAATTGATTAAGTATTAAGTGGACCATGACTTAAACCCTAATCATAATGCATTAATTAATTAATGTACCTTAACCTCTCACATTAGACTTTGTTGCGGTTACTAGTTAAGCCGGTCGGTTCCGGGTAGCTTTACACCACAACTTGGTCTAACCTCAGGTTCAAGGTACAACATGACCAACTTCTCACATTGGGTCCTATTGTTTGTAGCAACTAGTTAGGCCGGTCGGTTCCGGGTAGTTTTATGCTACAAACTCAACCCAACCTCGAGTTGGTCACACTTATATTTTCTAAGTGTCATGTCCATCATGTTTCCAAAACATATTACAAGTTTTCAAGAATTTGGGTAGACCTAACTTAATAGGTAAATTCCCAATGGGTAGACCTAACTTAATAGGTAAATTTCCAATCTTATGTTTTCATGTCTTTTAAGTTTACCCAACCCCAAACGTAATCCCATCGCTTACATAATCGCAATAGCGCATAAAGGATAGAAAGAGGGAACTTGGCATAAAGATGACAAATGGTGTTGAAGCCACAAGTTTAACATGGTGGCATATGAAATGTACATATGTTCATATACTTGCATATTGCATCATTAGGCCTCAAAAGTATGCATAAAACCAAACTTAGCATATAAGTGATACATGGTGATAAATGACATGTAGAAGTTGCCATAAGTTCGCATTTAGCCTCACATGCAAGTTATCATAAGGGATATGATAACTTACATGTTGCCAAAATGCAACCTTTAGCATAAAGCTTGAAGCTTTAAGCTCATTAACCCAAGATAAGCTTGCATAACATGATAACATGAGCAAAATGATCAACCCAAACTTGCATAACATAACTTGCATATCATATGGCAAACTTGCATATCATAACATAGCAAACTTGCATAACATAACATGATAAACTTGCATATCATAACATGGCAAACTTGCATAACATAACATGATAAACTTGCATATCATAACATGGCAAACTTGCATAGCATAACATGGTAAACTTGCATATCATAACATGGCATACTTGCATAACATAACATGATAAACTTGCATATCCTAATGATCAAACACAACTTGCATCATTCATTAACTTTAGAGTTTAAAAAGAAGGTAAAAGGGCTTACAAATTCTTATGAAGACACAAATATATTAATAGATTGAGACAAGCCCTTATGAAATCAAATAAACCCAATATGAAAGCTCCAAATCAATAAAAACCCTTGCTTTATGATGTAAATATGGAAACTTGACTTGAATGCAAGCTAATGATGCTCATACAAGCTTGAAAACACTTGTATGCATGGAAAATCTCTCATAGAAATTTATTTAGGAATTTTATGAAGAGAGTGGAGGCCATGAGAGGAATGATTTTGCCATAGTTTAGTTGTATGAATGAATAATGATGATTTACGGTTAGGTTAGGGTCTTATTTATAGAGATTAGGATTAGTTTTAGCCTTAGGATTAAACCCTAGTTCCAATCTCAGCCCTCAAAACCGAATCTAGCCCCAAAACCTAACCAAGACCCCAAAATGGTGTACCAGGCAAAACTGCCCGGCTGAACCAAGTCGACAGGGCTGTCGACTTGGGTCCAACCAAGTCGACTCCCAAGTCGACAGGGCTGTCGACTTGGGTGCTCTGGCGGGAATTTTCCTGCCTAGCCCAATCTGACCGTTTTTCGAATTTTGAACCCGAAATTCGAAATCTGTTTTGAACTTGAAATTTTCTGAAAACTTCATTGGGCCTTAATCGGGTCATACGGACTCCGATTTTCGAAAACTCGGACTCTATTTCGCGTATTTTTCCGAGACGAACGCAATGGCATAGCCCGTTTCCCTTGATTCAGATTTTAGAATTAAATTCTGCCTCGATTTACGTTATAACAGGTTATTAAAAATACGGGTTGTTACATTACTAGTTGCCCGTGCGGAATAGGGGCACCTAGAGTTTAATTTAAAACAATAAACTCCGGGCCAGTCATGGAACCGGTGTGACTAAAACAGTTATTTAAAACTTTACTTTATAAATAAAGTAAATCAAGGGACCATGCCATATCACATGGAACGGGTTTTCTCCCATGAATACCTGTGCATAAAACAGTATATAGACAACGCAATGCTTTTTGAAAAATGAAGCTATTATAAGACTCAGGTCCCATCACACAATACAATGCAAGCCGGAGGATAGAGTTTTTCCTTATAATAGCCAAACATGCTTGGTACGTTTAAAACAAATCATTTTAATATTACTATGTGTGTATAGTGTCAAAATCACTTCAAATATAAATGTATCAATCATAGACGGCATAGTATCCCATGCTACTATGTTGCTATACTAGTTCTGCAATTCAAACCGAAATGTCACGTATTGGAAATTGGATTTCCGTCATGTGTCGAGGCAAGGGATGTACTCCTCACCGGTTTCGAAACACTCTAGCAAATGCCTTAGGGTTCCCCGTAGTGAACCCTTGGATCCTCCAAGGCCAGTCCTTCCTTACGTTTGAGGATTGGTTATTCCTAAACACACATTTCCCGGTCTTATCGGACCTATCCATCAGCCCCTTAGTGACTGATATATCTGAGGCGCCTCGCATTCCATCATCCACGCAGGTAAAAGTAAATAAGTGTCTAGGCTCCATATCATGACATCACCCATAGCTAGAAAGAAACGCCGTGTACTCCTTGGGTTCCCTTATCCCGTTTTTGACTCATACCGAGGTGTGAGCTCGCAAATTAACGCTATACACAAAGCTATGCTATTTAAAGCCGTGTTTTGATCATCAACCACAGACTCTACTTTTCAACAAAATCCTTGATCCATGCCACACAATCAATCCATGTCGTACTACTGATTTTTGCCAATATATAACTTCTAAGCTCATACGTCTCAGAAAAGGGTGTTAAGCAAGAGAATAAATTCTCCGGCACCAAACAAATATATATTTACCAGAGATCAACGAATACAGTATAAAGGAATATAATGTTAGACACACTATTCATTTACAAGTTCGTCCTAGGTCTGAACGAAACCGGAGGCACCTTATTCCTCATCCCATATGTCCAATACAGGAGAGAGGTCCTCGCATATCCGGTCGAGCTACAAGTACGTCTGGACGATCACCACTTATTACCTTGTCTTGGGTGTACAGCCCAATCAAGACATCAGTAATCATCCAAACGATGTGAAGAACTCCGGTCTTCAACCACCGTCTTTATCGTCGACTTATCGTCGAATCAGTTATTCAGAATGGGTATAAACCCGGACTTTCCGAATAACTCACGTATCTTATAATCAAGTGCTATAAAAACACAACATACGCCTCATTCTAATCTAAAATATTCTTTTATTCAAATATTCTTTTCACAATTTAAACCAAATTAAGGTTTTCCAAACTAGTCGGGATTAGCGAACCTTACCAAAGTAATCATTTGTTTTATTTCCCAACCCCAACTTATTCATCCCATGGAGCAAAACTGGTAATACTCCATATCTAACACCACGGTGTTATCGGTAAAATTAATTGCCATTTCCCATTCAAATCTAATTAAAGATTTAACTATCGCCTAGAGTAAAACTGGTGGTACTCCATTCTCGATCATTTTCCCAAATTTGATAATTTAAATTATCACATTCACATTTCAATCAAACTAAAGATTCATTAAAACTCCACTTAGTTTTAATCTTCCCCAAAAATCATTATTCAATGATTATTTAACTTTGGAAACTCAAACATGCCACATCGACAATCTTCACCGTACCATTAATTTCTGCCAATATATAACCTCTAAGCTCATACGTCTCAGAGAAGGATGTTAAGCAAGAGAATGAATTCTCCACCATCAAACAGATATATATATATATATATATATATATATATATATATTTAGCAGAGTTCAACAATACAGTTCGAAATACAATGTTAGACATGTAATCCTGTCTTTAACTGGGTTAAAGAACCAATGTCATTTAGAACACAGCTCACGATAAACCCAAAATTACATTCCATTAATTATAGAATCTTCATGGAAAACAGATCAATATATAATCGATATCAATTTCCGTATCCGACTAATGATATAAATGGAATAACGACAAAGACTTTTAAATTCCATATACATTAACAGTCTTCCTCCACAGAAGCTCACTTCGATTATTACCAAATTGAATTCCATTCAATTCCAATTTATTTTATTAAATTGGGAAACTTTACTCTAGAAAATTCCATTAATCTTAATTAAAAGATTTATATATTCCAAATCATATTTCACTGTTAATCGGGTTAAAGAACGAATGTTGTTAAAAACACAGTTCACAATAATCCCAATTCACATTCCATTTTTATTCCAATTACTAAATATAACAGGAAACTCTAATCATCTTAATTAAAAGATTTATTCTTTTCACACGGGGTTTAAGAACAGTGTTATTTACGACACCATTCACGACAAACCCAAAATCCAATTTGATATTAAATATAAGGCTCTAAACAGAAATTATATCGGCTTACATTCAATGTCAAATTTTGAAACCAACACATATAGTATGGGGAATAACAATATATATCAATCTTCCAAATTCCTCTACAATATCTGTATAGTCACGGAATCCAATATCGAAATCTCCCGAAGAATATTTCTATTCAAATTCATTCTAATTCATATATTGGAAATATTTGGTTTTATTAAAACCCTTTATAAATCCAATTTATTTATTTTAAAATTATTGGATTTCAAATCTAGTTAATAACTAGTTCATTTTGTAAAAATATATTTTTATCTTTACAAATGTGGAATTTGTCATCCAAATTCTTTCCAAATCATTTATTATGAATTTACACAAATTATTAATATTTTTAATAATTTTATCAAGGCCTGTATAGTTGGTTTTCAATAACGACCGTCGTACTGCATCCATAGCAACCTTTTCCAAATTTTATTTGGACATAATTCCAAATCCAACCATTCAATTTTAAATCTCTTATATTCATTGGAAAGCTCTTTCCGATACGAACCCAACGGTTCTGGTTTTAGGAGAATCCGACGGTCGGATCTTCCGTAATGTTAATTCGAAGTCAATGGTCGAAATTCGCTAACGGCGGCGGTGCGGTGCGTTCTATTCAAGCCATTAATATTATATATATATATATATATATTATATTTCGTTCAAAACATATTTTGTAAATTCGTTTTAAAAATGATTCCCACTTCCATTTCTATTTTAAATCAAAATTTAATACTCCTTATCATTATAATATTTAAATGATAATATTTTCAAAATATCTTATTTTGAAATCATTTCCTTTTCGATATTCATTATAAAAATGAATAAAATCGATATAAATATCGTTTGCGTTAAAATGGAGCAAACCTAATCAACACGGCTTCACATATTCAATATTTTCGTGCTTATCCCAAATCGGATATCAAAATCATATTTTAATCCTTTACGGAATATTATTTTAAAATATTCGTTATTTTAAAATATTCATTATTTTAAAATATTCGTTCTTTCTGAATTGGAATCAGACCCAATCAATTACCATATAATTTATTTATAAGGATCTCATACAACACATGTACACAACAACAATGATAAACAATAACCCATCATCCAGAGTGCATTACGCAACTGCATAAGCATTAAATATAAATAATTAACGCTTACAACAGTCTGTCAAACCATCGATTGACATACAACTAAACAATTGAGATTAGTGTACGTCGAATATCATCCTAATACCCATATGGGGTTTCAACCAACAAATACTGAATATTATTTGTGCAACTGGGCGATGCGCAAAATTAATCGTCTCAATCAATATCAGTTAAATGGGTGTACGTAAACAAATCATCTGATTTGTAAATGAATATTTATTTTCATTTCAGGAGAATTTTATGCCGTCCACATATACGTTAAAAATTATATTTTTAACAGTAAAATATTTATTTCAACACATGAATATCTTTAATAGTTCATACATTCAATAAAAATGATAGTTTTATTGTTCAACCATTTTATTCAACACATGAATATTTTATACAGTACATACACATTAAAAATTATATTTTTAATGAATAAATATTTATTTCAGAAAATTTCGGCATTATAACGGTGCGATATTAGAACCAGAGTAATGTCTAGCATTACCCCTCTCTTGATACTGGCTCGCGCCATACATAATAATCAATCCAATCCACAAACCACAATATAATTCATTTCACCACAATATAGTCAATTTTTCCAAAATTCAATCCAAACAAACAAACAATCATGGTTTGTACAAATAAATAGTGTCGGCGGCTACTAAGCCCCGTCCGCAACCTAAAATATATTTAACTGTAAAATAATTAGAGTGAGAAGGAGTTCTCACTTTGGGATCCACTCCATCGTTATTGTCTAACACTCTGATTTGCAGTTTTGATTCCAGAATTTGCAAACGACTCCAATCTTCACCCCGTCTTTTTTTCTAGCTTAAACGCGCCATTCCGGACGACTTTTGCCTTGTGGCCTTTCTTCCAAAAATGCTCCATTTCGCCAGAATTTGTGAAAAGACATCTTTTGTACTGCTGACTTTGGAAGCGTTTTCCGGGAGACTCCGCAATCCAAAATAGGACTCCCATATACCCAAATCAAAGAGAAAACCGTGCTCTTTGACTTTGCCACTGTGGAGTTTCGGCCAGAAGTGCTCAGGTTGGAAGTTATGAGCTGTGGAAGCTTAGGGTGTTATTTGTAAACATTGAAAATATAAAAATTGGAATTTTTTTTAATCGAATGGGGGTCCACGGCCGGAGTGGTGGCTGAGGGGGGGGGGCATTGGGCTGCTGGGGATCGGAGGAGTAGGCGGCCAGGCGGTAGTGGCTGGGGAAGGGCTGGCGGCGGCAGATTGTGGAGGATTTGGGGTTTTTTGGGCTTGAAGGAGGCGGAGAGTGAAGGAGGAGGGGGTCGGAGGGTGGCGGCTGGCACTGGCGGCGAGGTGGGCGGAGGCTTCGAAGGCGCGACGGCTGAAGGTTTGGGGGGCGATGGAAAAAAGGGGGCGGGATTTTTAATTTGACCGTGGTTTGAGAAATTAGGGGTTTGACCCCCCTTTTATATAAATTTTCTTTTTCTTTTGAAAAGTGAATTTGTAACGACCTGTGTTTTTGGCCATCGGATATTTAATTTAATTTATTTATTTTAAATATTATATTGGAGATATTAATGGAATTTAGTATTTAATTCGTTATTTAAAACGAAGTTTGAACCTTATATATTTATATAATTATAAATCGAGCTTGAAAATGGAGTGCAGTTCGTAATATTGAATTTTCAACTTCAATTGAATATACAAGACCCGGTATAAGTCGGATTTCTGTGAAACAAGAAACGTTAGAACCGTGTTGATGATAATTTTCATACGAAAGAGAAAAATCTAGATTCCTTGTTATAGTTTGTTATTTATGGTCAAATCAAATTTTAAAATAGTCGCTGTGAAATTTGTTATTAAATTACAGGCCTTTAAAAATGGCCATTTTGCAAATGGACTCTGTTTTCGACGAAACCAGTTTCATTGGGGCCGTAGCGTTAAATTATTGTACGGTGTTGAATTGCGTGGCAAACCGATGTCGTATGTGGCCACGGTAGCCGTAAATGACCGTTCATTTTCTATAGCGTGTAGTCAATGTAATAAAGGGATTTTTTTTGAGTGTAACTTGAGCATACGGTCAAATTAGGCCGTGAAACCAGTTCCGTTGAGTTCGTATCGTCGATTAGAGTCAGAATAGATATATAGTTTGTTATTTTTGGAGACCGTGAAATTGGGTGTCCGAAATGGCATCGCGGTATGCGTAAAAATAGCCTACCGGGGAAACAGTCTCAGAATGCGACGAAACTAGTGCCGTTGGGTTCGTATCGAAAAATTATTGTAGGGTTTCAAAGTTTCAAGTTGATTCGATTTATCTGGTGGTCGTGAAAAAATAAAACGCGTGTTGATTTCCGGTTTTATAAAGGAATTTTTTTCAAACCATGTCGGATTTCGACGAAACTTGTCCCATTGGATCCGGAATATCATTTTACACCAAGAATAGCATTTTTATCAGTAAACGGAAATTTTATATGGTGGTTTTTAACCCGATTTCTCACAACAAAGTTTGGTTGTATTATAATATTATTAAAACCATCCCACTTTTCTTTTTTTGCTTTTCCTTTTTCCTTACGTTCTTTTGTTTTCTTGCGTCCTACCCTACTTGCGCCCAAACAATCCCAGTATTTGCGTGACAAACATTTTCTTTCTTGCAGTCCAAACAACTTCCATCCTTGCGGTCCAAACTTTTAGCTTACTTGCGTCTCAAACCATTTCATTTCCTTGGAGATCAATCCATCCAAACACCGTACAAAAATCCACAGCTATCTATATTTGAACTGCAAGCCTATAACTCTGATGCCTTGCTTCCCACGTAGTCTACCCTATATAATAATCCTGCTACTTCACTTCTTCTCGTTCACTCTTCGTTTTCGCAAGACAGAAACCCGTTAGTCCCCCAACAAAATAAATCCAAACAAACAAAAATCTAGTAACTGATATACTTAAAATAATACGAAGTTTCTCTTCATCGCGTGAGGGTACTTGGGAAGTTCGGATGTTCTACACTTTACTGGTTTTTGGGTACAGTGTGCCTGGGTTTGTCACCGTGATTCACTGACGCGGTTGACCGGAAAGAAGAGGGTAGTTCTAGTGTGGGGTCGGTTCCAGATTTGGTGCGGAGCAGTGGTTCATTATGGAGGATCCGAAGAATGGGCGGAGCAGGTGGCGCAGTGGCTTCATGGCATGAGAAGCAGTGCTGGAATTGTAGGTCGAGGCAAGCACAGTCGCTGGGGGTAGTCGTCGTCTTCAAGTGGCCGAGATGTTGGCACGACCGAAGCTGACGGGGAGATGCATATAATGTAAGTAAATTATAATATATATCAAGTATCTTTGAATGAAAGTATATGGTAGCCATTATAAAATAACATCAGGTACGGGAATATCAGTATACCAAATTGTGTTTACTCTTGCCTAATCAACTATTTAATTAACGTAAGCTTAAAAGTGGAAAGTGCCTGGAGTTTCTCCTTGTTTAGCATGTTTAAGCGTGGTCATTATGATGTTATGTATACATAAAGGTGACCGATTACTTAACTATATAAATCGTTTCGTATGGAATGGGTGGGATAGTGGTTGTTTATTTGACAAGTTTAACTATATCCATATATAATAATATTTTGCTTATAAAATGTTTAAATTAAACGTTTTATATAATAAATTGCTAATTGAAATTCATTTAGGAAATTATTATATTATAATATGTATAATATGAACGAATAATGTTTTATATAAATTATAGCTCGTTTCATTTGTCCACATATTTCCCATTTTAAATGGTTATTCTTTAAATAGATAGATGACACTTAAAAACTTAAAACTCTATCATACAGTAATAGAAGTAGAGGAGACAAGTGAAGTTGCAACTATACCGACGACGTAAATTTTGGAGTGGAATTGGATGGAGTTGAAAGCAGCGAACTGTTTTAACAACGAATAGAAATCAGGTGAGTTAAACTCACTCAGCTCTTCCCATTTATATTTTATATAAATCGGGTTTTATAATTGTGTGCTATGATTGTTATTGATTGTCCATTCGTTTGTTTGATTGTTGATTTTATTCATATATTGATTGAAACAATTAATTTGAACGTTGTTTAAATTAACTAAACCAAATCGTTATTTATAACGATTGAATCCAATTGAGGTAACTTACCTCAGTGGTTACGTTTATAACACTATAAACGTTATACATAAATGGTTGAATGCTTGAACTTCTGTTATTATCCCAGTATTGACTGTTACATTTATTATTGACCGTTATTATTAAACTGTTCATGTCATCTATTTAGATGGAAACCAAATATGGATTGGCCATTTTGAACTGAATAACGTTATCAATATGATTTTATTGTTTGTTAGGTAATGTGAAATTGATTTATATTTCACGTTTGGTACTGTAGTAACCATTTGCCTCTTTAATACCGTCGACTAAAAGGAATGACTTTTCGAAATCAGTAGTAAATAGATTTTGAATGTTTTCAAAGATATAAATATATTTTTATAGGATTTTGAAATACGATTTTTATTGTAAAAATAATAGTCAAAGTTAAATTTATCAATTTTACATAAATATAACTAGTAGGGATGCAAGATGTATTAAATGAACGGTTAAACGATATAATTTATCGTGTTGATTATTCAAATATTGGAATGGTTTTGTGAAGGCCTTACGGTCGTAAAAGAAGTTTTAAACTGATTTCAAAGTAGAAAATGGAATAGTTAAATCATGGGTATACGAGAATGTGTAAAAGAGTTCAAAGAGAAATGTTTTGTGATGAATGATCGTTTTTACCAAACGGTGTTTTAAATAATACGAAATGTGATAACATTTCGTGTAGGAGATTAACAAATCAACGGATTTGAAAATGAGTGTGATTTTGAAATGGGATTTCATATTTTAAATGAAATTGAAGTTGACATTATGAATATAAATTTATAAATGAGATTTAGTTAAATAAATTGAAGTGAGTTTATTTCAAGGTACGGAATGTGGTATTCCGAACTTTGGAATGATTCATCAAAGCGAGTTTTATTCCGAGATTCGGAATGTGGCATTCCGAAGTTCGGAATGATAAATCAAAGTGAGTTCTATTCCGAGGTTCGGAATGTGATATTCCGAAGTTCGAAATGTTAACTGAAGGTAGGAATTTAAATGAAGTTAAAGTTTTGGATAGCGACAACGAATATTAGTTGTCAATAATGAGTTGCAAAAGAGATTTGTAGGCAAAGTAAAGTTATGGAAATGAAAATGAATGGCAAGATATTGTAAATGGAAATTTAAAGTTTTGAAAATGGAATCGAGTTAATAAATAAAGGTAAGGGTTTATGAAATGTGATTTGTAACACTTGTTACAAAGGAGACGAACCATTTTTGGACATGAGATTTTAAAAGTGATTATTATATGTTTCCTAAACAACGAATAAGCGGCGAGTATGGTTTAAGAGAATTGGGATAAATATAAGTTGAATTGTTTTGATGCATATCAAGATAAGGATTTGAAAATATAACAATGGTATAGGATATAAATATAAGATTTCAAAAAGCGTTGTTTATATGTTTTTTTTAAACAAATGAATTTGAATTGCCAAAATAAATGGTAATATTGTAATAAAGAGATATCAAGGAAGTTTCATAAAGAATTTATTTACAATAGAATCAAAGTTCGTATATAATATTGTCAATGGTTTTTAATATAAATCAAAAAGATTTAATAAGAGTTTACTTAACAATTAGTTAAGTAAACATGGTCAAAATTTAATGAGGATTTCAAAGGGAAATATGTTGTTAATAAACTTCTATTTATTCCGAAGATATGAATGTTGTTGGTCAAGGTCTGAGAGGTAAATAAAATACCCCAACTTGAACGACTCCATGATTATCCAAGGATGGTATTAGTTTATGAACGAGAACAGTTGAGGAAAACATAAGTTATGATTTCCATAAATGATATTATAAACTGTTTCCGGAAAAAAGTTTGTAGGTTGGAAAAAAATGAATTTGGAGAATAGTCTTATTTCAAAATAAGAAGTGAAAGGGATGTTTTCAAATATTGGAAATTTAAAGAATAGAATTAACGGGCGGTTCGTTAGAGAGGCTAAATGATACTGAGTATTGAATCAGTGAATCTATTTTCTTTTATGGATGAATGTTTGTTTATTCGATGGTTAAATAACCGACTATCAAATTTGCCCATACGATTGTTGGTACGGAAAGACCGAAATCGAATTTATTCGAAAACCATTCCGTCCAGCAAATACGAATACGTTGAAGAGGCTGGTTCGAGATGGAGCTATTGAAGACCGTTGATTTTCATAAGCGGAAGGATTACGTAAAATCTCTAACTTGCAACCAGAGATATACTGTGATTCTGTCGTGATTGGAATCTACGGGATGCAAGGACTTCTCGCTACTGATCCATGGGGTGATTCCTATATTGGATGCAGTAGGGGAGTACCTTCGGTTCATCCTGTTCCTGGATGACTTGTATGGATGAATGTCTGACAGAGTTTTTCCAGAAAGGTCACGTACATTGATTTCTTCAACCGTACCAAGAGTGGAGGCGGAGAAGGAAACTTCTTTTAGCTAGCACGTAACGTATTGTTGTGGACGTCAATTAGTGACTGTTGATGGATCTGACGATGTGACATTCGAAGTAAATATGATGTGCTGATAAAGCGTAGACTCAAGCCTCATCAACCGGGGAATGACAAAAATCGGGCAGGCAGCATGGCTATATGGGTCGCTCCCATTAGGGTGTATAATCACCTATCTAGAGAAATTCCTTTTGCTTCTTTAATCTATCGATGCTGTCCCTTTTCGGGAAACGGTTGTTTGAGCCCAACCGTTGGTGATATACATTCGATACACTCAAGAGAAATGAGTGGTCGGTCATGTGAGGGTCGGGTTGCAAGACGTTCTTGTTGAACCCAGTGTATTCGCCTCTAGAGGTACACTAGCGGCAGGTGGTCCCATACCTTGTCAAGGTCGGAATCCAATCTCCAATAAGCGCCCGCGGTTTTGTTTGTATACTATGTATGTGGAGCGTGAGATGCAAGCGTTCTACTAGATTCTATTTACTTGTATTTAGACATTATGATAATATCAGACAAGATACTGACTTCAAAACTATTTTGGGTTATCGTAAGGTAAAAACCGTCCGTGTTTATGTGTGGATCTGGTCTTACGATTATCCTTTTCTTTTGAAAAGATTTTGAACTTTAAAATCATGTTGGATGATTTACCCTTAATACTGTGTGAGTTTTACTCACTCTGGTTCACCAGACTGACCCGGTGTTTTGTAAATGCTCGGGTTAGCCCGGATGTACAAGTTCAGATTATCAGGTTTTGCGAAGTCCAGAGACGAGCTGGAGATGTTCAGACGTATGATATTATATCGCTACTATTCCGTTGTGAGTTGTATATGGGAACAGGTTATTATAACTGTCCCATTGTGTGATGTACTCTGATATTGTAAGTTTTATTTCAAGCTCTCAATAAAGATTTAATTCTATATTATATTTTGTTCTGCTGCGATGTGAGACTCTGATTCTGGGTTGTGTTGTTTCTTCTTCTTTTATTCTAATATTTCTTTCTTTCTTATCTCACCCTCTAAATTCTTTCTAATAACGTCCAGTGTTTTCGGTGTTTGTAAGGTCGGCATGAGTTACGGTAAAGGTAATTTTGTCGATTTCCTGGGCCGAAAACCCTCTGGTCGTTACAGTGGTATCAGAGCTGAAGGTTAAGTAATTACCTTGGCTCTGTGGCGTGACTCAGTAGAGATGGGGTTAGCAATACCCTAGATTGAGTTGAGTATATATATATACGAGTGAACGTACTTGTAGGTTTTATAAAGATTGTTTTATATTGTGGAGATTTATTGGTTGAGTTGTTTATGAGTTTTGGTCGATCAGTTTGATCCACTGTATCGATAAGGGTTTCTAAACACTCAAGTACGATAAACCAACACGGTATGTTTTGAAAGGGGTAAATGGAATAATTTTACCCGAATTATATTTTGATATAAACAAATGATTAATATTTGAAGTATTATAGTATATTGGATGTGTTGGTTGATAATAATAGAAATGGTTAGGAAAATAACCCATCAGAATTCATATGGATATAATATATGGAACCAGATAAAGTAAATCTGAAATTAAAATCAGAATTGGAATTAAATTCCCAAAAGTGGGAAAGGAATTTGCAAATGAACTTGGATTGAATATATGAGAATTTTAAAATCCTGGGAGATTTTAAATAATTTACAAGCATCTGGATTTTATTTTGAAATAGATTTCAAAATGAAAGTGTTTAAAAATTGGAGTTTTGAATTAATATAGTATTGAACTCACTTTGATAGCTGGGAAATAACTCTGATGATGTTGGCCACATCATCAGTGTTCATTTCCGAGTTCTAAGTGACGGATTACTACCAAAGATTTTGGTTTGAATTGTGTTGAGAAAAACAAATTGTTTTGAATCCTGAAAAGGAATATTTGATTTTTGAAAGAGTTGAACTGTTTTAAAACTCTTAGGGAAATTTTTGAACAAAAACAAAATTTAACAGAATTGGGGAAGCAAATATGAATAGAATTGAAACCAATTAACTGGAAATTGGATCGGGATATAATATATCAAGTAGAATCGGATTTTGAATTTTGAGACAGAAATCTGAAATGGTGTTGGACTGGTAAGTTCAGAGTTGGAATTGATAATGGATGGGGATTGAGTTAAGAAGGGGAGTTGGCTTGGATGCGTGAAGGAGTTGGTTGTGAGGATAAAATTGGAATTTTGTTTGAGAATGCATTTGTATATGCTGACAGGGCAGCAGACGGAAAGGATATAATGATATGCCCGACAAAAAGGTACACGTTTATTTTTATATGGGATTGGTGATTTATGAGCCTATTTGGCAAGCCGCTTGGCTGTTTTATTTTCTTTTGGAATGGAGAAGGCCTAGAAAGGCGAGTTGGAGTTGTACCGATTAAGCCGTACTGAGGAGGTGCTGGCAAAATTTTCGGAAATTTAAAGTGTTAGAAAATTTTCGATATTTTCGAAAATATTTATATACGATAATAAATCGGTTTTCGATTTAAAATAAATTAGATTTGAAAATTTATGGGTTATAACGTTCTTTCTTACTTTAGCAATTTCGAGGACGAAATTATTTTAAGGGGAGAAGAATGTAACGACCCGTGTTTTTGGCCGTCGGATATTTAATTTAATTTATTTATTTTAAATATTATATTGGAGATATTAATGGAATTTAATATTTAATTCATTATTTAAAACGAAGTTTGAACGTTATATAATTATAAATCGAGCTTGAAAATGGCGTGCAGTTCGTAATATTGAATTTTCAACTTCAATTGAATATACAAGACCCGGTATAAGTCGGATTTCTGTGAAACAAGAAACGTTAGAACCGTGTTGATGATAATTTTCATACGAAAGAGAAAAATCTAGATTCCGTGTTATAGTTTGTTATTTATGGTCAAATCAAATTTTAAAATAGTCGCTGTGAAATTTGTTATTAAATTATAGGCCTTTAAAAATGGCCATTTTGCAAATGGACTCTGTTTTCGACGAAACCAGTTTCATTGGGGCCGTATCGTTAAATTATTGTACGGTGTTGAATTGCGTGGCAAACCGATGTCGTATGTGGCCACGGTAGCCGTAAATGCCCGTTCATTTTCTATAGCGTGTAGTCAATGTAATAAAGGGATTTTTTGAGTGTAACTTGAGCAGACGGTCGAATTAGGCCATGAAACCAGTTCCGTTGAGTTCGTATCGTCGATTAGAGTCAGAATAGAAATATAGTTTGTTATTTTTGGAGACCGTGAAATTGGGTGTCCGAAATGGCATCGCGGTACGCGTAAAAATAGCCTACCGGCGAAACAGTCTCAGAATGCGACGAAACTAGTGCCGTTGGGTTCGTATCGAAAAATTATTGCAGGGTTTCAAAGTTTCAAGTTGATTCGATTTATCTGGTGGTCGTGAAAAAATAAAACGCGTGTTGATTTCCGGTTTTATAAAGGAATTTTTTTTCAAACCATGTCGGATTTCGACGAAACTTGTCCCATTGGATCCGAAATATCATTTTACACCAAGAATAGCATTTTTATCAGTAAACGGAAATTTTATATGGTGGTTTTTAACCCGATTTCTCACAACAAAGTTTGGTTGTATTATAATATTATTAAAACCATCCCACTTTTCTTTTTTTGCTTTTCCTTTTTCCTTACGTTCTTTTGTTTTCTTGCGTCCTACCCTACTTGCGCCCAAACAATCCCAGTATTTGCGTGACAAACATTTTCTTTCTTACAGTCCAAACAACTTCCATCCTTGCGGTCCAAACTTTTAGCTTACTTGCGTCTCAAACCATTTCATTTCCTTGGAGATCAATCCATCCAAACACCGTACAAAAATCCACAGCTATCTATATTTGAACTGCAAGCCTATAACTCTGATGCCTTGCTTCCCACGTAGTCTACCCTATATAATAATCCTGCTACTTCACTTCTTCTCGTTCACTCTTCGTTTTCGCAAGACAGAAACCCGTTAGTCCCCCAACAAAATAAATCCAAACAAACAAAAATCTAGTAACTGATATACTTAAAATAATACGAAGTTTCTCTTCATCGCGTGAGGGTACTTGGGAAGTTCGGATGTTCTACACTTTACTGGTTTTTGGGTACAATGTGCCTGGGTCTGTCACCGTGATTCACTGACGCGGTTGACCGGAAAGAAGAGGGTAGTTCTAGTGTGGGGTCGGTTCCAGATTTGGTGCGGAGCAGTGGTTCATTATGGCGGATCTGAAGAATGGGCGGAGCAGGTGGCGCAGTGGCTTCATGGCATGAGAAGCAGTGCTGGAAGTGTAGGTCGAGGCATGCGCTGTCGCTAGGGGTAGTCGTCGTCTTCAAGTGGCCGAGATGTTGGCACGACCGAAGCTGACGGGGAGATGCATATAATGTAAGTAAATTATAATATAAATCAAGTATCTTTGAATGAAAGTATATGGTAGCCATTATAAAATAACATCAGGTACGGGAATATCAGTATACCAAATTGTGTTTACTCTTGCCTAATCAACTATTTAATTAACGTAAGCTTAAAAGTGGAAAGTGCCTGGAGTTTCTCCTTGTTTAGCATGTTTAAGCGTGGTCATTATGATGTTATGTATACATAAAGGTGACCGATTACTTAACTATATAAATCGTTTCGTATGGAATAGGTGGGATAGTGGTTGTTTATTTGACAAGTTTAACTATATCCATATATAATAATATTTTGCTTATAAAATGTTTAAATTAAACGTTTTATATAATAAATTGCTAATTGAAATTCATTTAGGAAATTATTATATTATAATATGTATAATATGAACGAATAATGTTTTATATAAATTATAGCTCGTTTCATTTGTCCACATACCCATTTTAAATGGTTATTCTTTAAATAGATAGATGACACTTAAAAACTTAAAACTCTATCATACAGTAATAGAAGTAGAGGAGACAAGTGAAGTTGCAACTATACCGACGACGTAAATTTTGGAGTGGAATTGGATGGAGTTGAAAGCAGCGAACTGTTTTAACAACGAATAGAAATCAGGTGAGTTAAACTCACTCAGCTCTTCCCATTTATATTTTATATAAATCGGGTTTTATAATTGTGTGCTATGATTGTTATTGATTGTCCATTCGTTTGTTTGATTGTTGATTTTATTCATATATTGATTGAAACAATTAATTTGAACGTTGTTTAAATTAACTAAACCAAATCGTTATTTATAACGATTGAATCCAATTGAGGTAACTTACCTCAGTGGTTACGTTTATAACACTATAAACGTTATACATAAATGGTTGAATGCTTGAACTTCTGTTATTATCCCAGTATTGACTGTTACATTTATTATTGACCGTTATTATTAAACTGTTCATGTCATCTATTTAGATGGAAACCAAATATGGATTGGCCATTTTGAACTGAATAACGTTATCAATATGATTTTATTGTTTGTTAGGTAATGTGAAATTGATTTATATTTCACGTTTGGTACTGTAGTAACCATTTGCCTCTTTAATACCGTCGACTAAAAGGAATGACTTTTCGAAATCAGTAGTAAATAGATTTTGAATGTTTTCAAAGATATAAATATATTTTTATAGGATTTTGAAATACGATTTTTATTGTAAAAATAATAGTCGAAGTTAAATTTATCAATTTTACATAAATATAACTAGTAGGGATGCAAGATGTATTAAATGAACGGTTAAACGATATAATTTATCGTGTTGATTATTCAAATATTGGAATGGTTTTGTGAAGGCCTTACGGTCGTAAAAGAAGTTTTAAACTGATTTCAAAGTAGAAAATGGAATAGTTAAATCATGGGTATACGAGAATGTGTAAAAGAGTTCAAAGAGAAATGTTTTGTGATGAATGATCGTTTTTACCAAACGGTGTTTTAAATAATACGAAATGTGATAACATTTCGTGTAGGAGATTAACAAATCAACGGATTTGAAAATGAGTGTGATTTTGAAATGGGATTTCATATTTTAAATGAAATTGAAGTTGACATTATGAATATAAATTTATAAATGAAATTTATAAATGAGATTTAGTTAAATAAATTGAAGTGAGTTTATTTCAAGGTACGGAATGTGGTATTCCGAACTTTGGAATGATTCATCAAAGCGAGTTTTATTCCGAGATTCGGAATGTGGCATTCCGAAGTTCGGAATGATAAATCAAAGTGAGTTCTATTCCGAGGTTCGGAATGTGATATTCCGAAGTTCGAAATGTTAACTGAAGGTAGGAATTTAAATGAAGTTAAAGTTTTGGATAGCGACAACGAATATTAGTTGTCAATAATGAGTTGCAAAAGAGATTTGTAGGCAAAGTAAAGTTATGGAAATGAAAATGAATGGCAAGATATTGTAAATGGAAATTTAAAGTTTTGAAAATGGAATCGAGTTAATAAATAAAGGTAAGGGTTTATGAAATGTGATTTGTAACACTTGTTACAAAGGAGACGAACCATTTTTGGACATGAGATTTTAAAAGGGATTATTATATGTTTCCTAAACAACGAATAAGCGGCGAGTATGGTTTAAGAGAATTGGGATACATATAAGTTGAATTGTTTTGATGCATATCAAGATAAGGATTTGAATATATAACAATGGTATAGGATATAAATATAAGATTTCTAAAAGCGTTGTTTATATGTTTTTTTTGAACAAATAAATTTGAATTGCCAAAATAAATGGTAATATTGTAATAAAGAGATATCAAGGAAGTTTCATAAAGAATTTATTTACAATAGAATCAAAGTTCGTATATAATATTGTCAATGGTTTTTAATATAAATCAAAAAGATTTAATAAGAGTTTACTTAACAATTAGTTAAGTAAACATGGTCAAAATTTAATGAGGATTTCAAAGGGAAATATGCTGTTAATAAACTTCTATTTATTCCGAAGATATGAATGTTGTTGGTCAAGGTCTGAGAGGTAAATAAAATACCCCAACTTGAACGACTCCATGATTATCCAAGGATGGTATTAGTTTATGAACGAGAACAGTTGAGGAAAACATAAGTTATGATTTCCATAAATGATATTATAAACTATTTCCGGAAAAAAGTTTGTAGGTTGGAAAAAAATGAATTTGGAGAATAGTCTTATTTCAAAATAAGAAGTGAAAGGGATGTTTTCAAATATTGGAAATTTAAAGAATAGAATTAACGGGCGGTTCGTTAGAGAGGCTAAATGATACTGAGTATTGAATCAGTGAATCCATTTTCTTTTATGGATGAATGTTTGTTTATTCGATGGTTAAATAACCGACTATCAAATTTGCCCATACGATTGTTGGTACGGAAAGACCGGAATCGAATTTATTCGAAAACCATTCCGTCCAGCAAATACGAATACGTTGAAGAGGCTGGTTCGAGATGGAGCTATTGAAGACCGTTGATTTTCATAAGCGGAAGGATTACTTAAAATCTCTGACTTGCAACCAGAGATATATTGTGATTCTGTCGTGATTGGAATCTACGGGATGCAAGGACTTCTCGCTACTGATCCATGGGGTGATTCCTATATTGAATGCAGTAGGGGTGTACCTTCGGTTCATCTTGTTCCTGGATGACTTGTATGGATGAATGTCTGACAGAGTATTTCCAGAAAGGTCACGTACATTGATTTCTTCAACCGTACCAAGAGTGGAGGCGGAGAAGGAAACTTCTTTTAGCTAACACGTAACGTATTGTTGTGGACGTCAATTAGTGACTGTTGATGGATCTGACGATGTGATATTCGAAGTAAATATGATGTGCTGATAAAGCGTAGACTCAAGCCTCATCAACCGGGGAATGACAAAAATCGGGCAGGCAGCATGGCTATGTGGGTCGCTCCCATTAGGGTGTATAATCACTTATCTAGAGAAATTCCTTTTGCTTCTTTAATCTATCGATGCTGTCCCTTTTCGGGAAACGGTGGTTTGAGCCCAACCGTTGGTGATATACTTTCGATACACTCAAGCGAAATGAGTGGTCGGTCATGTGAGGGCCGGGTTGCAAGACGTTCTTGTTGAACCCAGTGTATTCGCCTCTAGAGGTACACTAGCGGCAGGTGGTCCCATACCTTGTCATGGCCGGAATCCAATCTCCAATAAGCACCCGCGGTTTTGTTTGTATACTATGTATGTGGAGCGTGAGATGCAAGCGTTCTACTAGATTCTATTTACTTGTATTTAGACATTATGATAATATCAGACAAGATACTGATTTCAAAACTATTTTGGGTTATCGTAAGGTAAAAACCGTCCGTGTTTATGTGTGGATCTGGTCTTACGATTATCCTTTTCTTTTGAAAAGATTTTGAACTTTAAAATCATGTTGGATGATTTACCCTTAATACTGTGCGAGTTTTACTCACTCTGGTTCACCAGACTGACCCGGTGTTTTGTAAATGCTCGGGTTAGCCCGGATGTACAGGTTCAGGTTATCAGGTTCTGCGAACTCCAGAGACGAGCTGGAGATGTTCAGACGTATGATATTATATCGCTACTATTCCGTTGTGAGTTGTATATGGGAACAGGTTATTATAATTGTCCCATTGTGTGATGTACTCTGATATTGTAAGTTTTATTTCAAGCTCTCAATAAAGATTTAATTCTATATTATATTTTGTTCCGCTGCGATGTGAGACTCTGATTCTGGGTTGTGTTGTTTCTTCTTCTTCTATTCTAATATTTCTTTCTTTCTTATCTCACCCTCTAAATTCTTTCTAATAACGTCCAGTGTTTTCGGTGTTTGTAAGGTCGGCATGAGTTACGGTAAAGGTAATTATGTCGATTTCCTGGGCCGAAACCCCTCTGGTCGTTACAGAATTTTTTTCTTTTGACTCCAAATTGAACCTACCGACGTCGTCCCTTGCTAATTACCCTCATTCCAAATGCAATGGGATATGTTTCGTAAGCCAATTCGACTGTTTCGGTTAGTTTCCATCAAAATTAAAATATAAATTAATATAATGTTCAAAATTGATTTCAACGTACATTTTAATTTACTGGGGCCACGTACTGACTCCTAAAATTCCAGAAAAATAAATCTAGCTATGTTTTGATGATACGATCCTAACAAAACTAACTCCATCGAATTTGGAGACTGTTTGAAAAATGACCATTTTCCAGTCGATTAAATTCAAACTGAATTTACCACACCACACACACATTAATTCCAAAAGTTATGAAAATTGGAATCTAGCAATAATTTGACATTTCGGATCCAACAAAAGTGGTTTCATCGAAAACGGAGGTCGTTTGCAAAATGGTTATTTTTAAGGGCTAAATACTATATAAAATATATATAAATTCCATAGCGACTATTTTAAATTTTAAACTGGACACGACTTTCAATTTATATTATGAAATATGAATTTTTCACATTCATTAGAAAGATATAATTAAATAGATTCAAATGTTTCTGGTTTTACTGAAATCCGATTTATTTTGGATTCTGTACGTTCATTTGAAATTTGAAATCGAACTTTCAAACTACCACGCCTTTTCAGGCTCGTTTTATAATTACATTAAATTTATACGTTCTAACTTCGATTAAAATAAATTTTTGGTTGTTATTATTTAAATAAATCATTTTAAATATTCAAAATCCATTAAAATAGCTAAAAAAAAATAATTGGTTCTGAAAATCCGGGTTGTTACACATATATATGATTTAAACAACACATATATATTTTATACAACGCACATATATTTCATTCACATCTCATATATATATATATATATATATTATTCACATCGCATATATATATTTTATTCACATCTCATATATATATCTTATTCACATCGCATATATATATATATATATATATATATATATAAATTATTCACATCGCATATATATATATTTTATTCACATCACATATATATATATATTATTCACATCTCATATATATATATATATATTTTATTCACATCTCATATATATATTTTATTCACCTCGCATATATATATTTTATTCACATCGTGTATTTATATTTTATTCACGTCACACACATATATTTTATTCACATTGCATATATATATATATTAATAACATCCCATATTTATATTTTATTCACATTTGATATATATATATTTTATTCATATCGCATATATATATATATATATTATTCACTCCATTTCACATCACAACACTTACAGTCAATTAAATCGTCCATGGTCTGTGGATGAGGGAGGTGAGCTAACAGGCACCGTATACAATTTATAATGATTAAAACTAATAAAAATAAATACTGGCAATTCTATATATTTTTATACATGAATACAATAACATGATAAAATAAACTTTAGTGAGAAGGAGTTCTCACATTGATTGGTTTCGGAATCGTTAAATAACGATTATTTTAATAAAATTAAATAGGTGTTTAATTTTATCAAAAATCATAACCAGCTCCAAATCTATTCCAGTCAGTTCTGAAATGTGATGCTCGAAATTATGGTTCCAACGGACTTCGGTTTTCTGAATTCTGACATCATATGAGGAAGTTGCAATTTTATAAACTATAATTACAACTTTAATATAATAAATTATTAATTAACCTAACTAAATCCTTTCCCACCGTTCAAAGCAAGATCCAACGGCCCCTGATCTCCCTCTTCTTCATTGTTCTTCCCGTAACACATCCTCAGGAAACCCAAAAAAACACGCATCACCTTTTTCCCTTCCACACAACCAACGATGCCACATATCACCGATCCATCGCCACCATCGCGTAGCCCTTCGTCAGTGCCACCACCGCCTTGAATGGCTCGCCGATCGATGCCCCTATCCGCTCCAAAAAAGCATGTGATGACTGAGCCATTGAGCTCGAAATTCGAAGAAAATACAATGCATTTCTTGATCATAACCGCTTATCTCGAAGAACTCATCGTGTTGAACAAAGTTGTAGTGGGAAATTTTTGATTCCAATTAGCCGATTGGAAGAAAATGGAGGAAATGAATCGAAGGATTCTGGCCTTTGAAATAAGATGATGGCGCAGAATTCTGGAAAGGGGGGACTAGGGTTTTGTGAGTTCCAAGGGTATATTTATATAAATTTAATATTATTATTTAATTCCAAAAGTGAGATTTTACATTCGAACTCCAAATCAAACCCAACGACTATCGCCCGTAGCTAAATACCACTATTCCGGACACAATGGGATATGTTTTGGAAGCCAATTCGACTATTTCAGTCAATTTTTCTCAAAATTAAAATATAAATCAATATATATTGAATTTGAACGAACGTTTTAATTTACCGGGGCCACATACTGACTCCAAAAATTACAGAAAAATAAATCTAACTATGCTTTGACGATACGGTCCTAACAAAACTAATTTCATCGAATTTGGAGACTGTTTGAAAAATGGCTCTTTTCTAGTTGATTAAATTCAAACTGAAATTGGAAAACACGTTTAAATTTACCACGCTCACATATTAATTCCAAAAATTATGAAATTTGAAATCTAGCAATAATTTGACATTCCGGATCCAACAAAAGTGGTTTCGTCGAAAACGGAGGTTGTTTGCAAAATGGCTATTTTTAAGGGCTATATATTATATTAAAATATATATAAATTGCATAGCAACTATTTTAAATTTAAACTGGACATAAATTTCAATTTATATTATGAAATCTCGGTTTCTTACATTCGTTAGAAAGATATCATTAAAAGGATTCAAATATTTCTGGTTTTACTGAAATCCGATTTATTTTGAATCCTGTTCATTCAATTGAAATTTAAAATCGAATTTTCAAACTACCGCACCATTTTTGGCTCGTTTTATAATTAAAATAAATTTATAAGTTTTAACTTCGAGTAAAATAAATTTTAAATCTTTATTATTTAAAATAAATCATTTTAAATATCCAAAATCCATTAAAATTGCTAAAATAAAAAATTTAAATTGGTTTTGAAATTCCAGGTTGTTACATTCTCCTCCACTTAAAATCTTTTTGCCCTCGAAAAGGAACGAAGTTGAAAGTTGTTTAACTAACCAATTCAACTTTCATTCTTTAACTTTTCTGTTTCTAAGAATTTTCTAATTTTTCAAAAATTTGGCTAACACCCTAAATTTTCGAAAAAAATCGCCATAACCTCCTTTGTATGGGTTGATATTTAAAACCGCAACTTGCCTCACAGGGCCCTCATCAATCCAAAAGAAAAATAAAAAGCCAAGTGGCTAGCCAATCAGCTCATAAAATCATCAAAACCCAAGAAATATAGTAAATATGTACCTATTTATCGGGCATACAATTTTATTCCTCTTCTTAGCTTCCATGTTATGACCTGTTCATTATATACACATGTACATATATGCAATTCCAGCCAATTTTCAATTCAGTTCAGTATTTGATTCGATTTGTGTAAATTTACCTTTCATTATCATATTGGTTAAATCAATTATCATTCCAATATTTTATTAGGTGAACTAATAATCACAAACACAACCAGCAATCAATTTGTTGATTAACTTTTCAAATATATATAACTTTTATATATTCAAAAATCATTTTTTCTAAGATCGGACTATATATATAATCACAAATACGTTACTTATATACTTGTCACTCTCAACTCATCCTAGGGCATTTCTAACCCCATCTCTAACGAGTTTCTCATTCTAGGATACTACTGATCCTATCTCTAATGAGTTTTCTTTCATAGGATATTACTAATCCATTCTCTGATGAGTCTTTTATTCTGTTCTAACGAGTTGTACCCCAAAGATTTGAGTTAACCAAAGCTCAGATACCATATGTAACGACCCTCCCTCTAGGTCGATCCAAATCGATCATTAAACCGACTTAAATCGAACCAAAAAGTCGGATACGCTAACTTTGGGCGCATAGCACATCAGAACAAACAACAGAAGACTTTTATCAACATCGTAATAATGGTACATCAGAGTACAGAATATCGGAGTATCGAAAATAATATACAGCGGAAAATAAATTTACAACAAATGTAATACAATGCAGCGGAAACAAATAAACTAACACAGTGGAAGACTATCAATGCTCTGGACACAGCTTTAAGCTTCGATCCAGAAACCTGCTAAATGAAATAATCTGCAAAACCAAAACTACTAGCTGCCCGTGTGGAAAATATGGGCACCCAGAGTTTAGGTACAAACAATAAACTCCAGGTCATTCATAGGACTGGTGTGAGAAATCAAAACAGTAATTAAACTTTATTTGAAATGTGAAGCATATCATGGGACCACGCCTTGTGTCACGGAACTGGTTTACCCCCATGAATACCAGTGCCTAAACAATAACCAATAATAGAGATATGGGTCTACAATGCATCGATCAACATGTAATTTTCCAATCTACCCATTTAGGATTAATCCCCAAACTTAGATTTCAAATCCAATTCACTTTACAGAAATTATTCCTTTGGACTTTATTTCCTGATTTCTTATTTCAAAACATTTGAAAAACATGTCTAGCTTTATATCAAAGTAGATTTCACTTCAGGAACTCAAACCAAAATCTTTGGAAATATGAATTCCAAAACATCACAATGCATAAAAACAAGTATGCAGCCAAATATCGCGCTCCCCGTCGACAAGGCAAAGGGTACGTACCTTACCAACTCAATATATATATATATGTATGTATGTATGTGTGTGTGTGTGTGCACCTCCCACGATGGAGCAGGCTACACTGGCGATGCTCCATTCCACACTCTGGGAACTACACCGCCATCTCACCCATACTTTTAGTCCTTGGGTTACCCGAATCTCTAGCCACATACTAAATCATTTCATATCCCGAAGTAGGTAAAATCATTTCATAACATAATAATCACAAGTACTTTCCAAAATATAGTACTTTACATTAGCAATTCACACATATGATCAGTCACTGTTAATCACATAACCTTTGAATTCGTATGTCTCAAAGAAGGGTGTTAAGCAAGAGAATAAATTTTCCTCCACCAAACAGATATATCATCAATAGCAACTAATCGGTCATGTGATGAACTACAATGTCAAACACATAATACATTCGACAACATTGGGTTTAGCCCTCGAAATCCTTTCTGCTATATAAAACATTTTTATAAAACATTCCCTGTCCAAAATCGGGAATACATTTCTTTTCACTTAAGAAAAATATCATTTCAAATTCATTCATAAAATTTGAAATGAACTCAACAACATCTCATAGTCAAATCGTGAAGTGTTTCACGAGATGTTAGCATACAAATATTTCTACCCAACCCAATGCTAAATGTAAAAGCATATTTTGCTCATAAACTGGACGAGCACAATCCAAACAATCAATCAAGCACAATCAATATCAACAACCAAGTATATTTGGTCTATACTACATCTCATATTTTGGTAAGTTTAATCACCGTTCATTCATTCCAATCTAATTAAAGATTTATTAAAACTCTTCTTCGTTTTAATCTCTGAAATCATTACTTAATGATTATTCAACTTTCTGAAAATTAATCCTGCCTTTAACTGGGTAAAAGAATCAATGTTATTAAAAACACAGTTCACGATAAACCCAAAATCATCTTCCATCAAAATGGAATCTTCATGGAAATCATAACAGTATATAATCGATATAGATTTGCATATCAAACAAATACGATAAGTGGAATAGCGGCTATGCCTTTTAAATTCCATAAATAGTAATGGTCTTCCTTTAAAGAAGCTCATCTCGATTATTACCAAATCGAATTCCATTCAATTCCAATTTAATATATTAAATTGTAAAACTTTACGTTGGAAATTTCCATTAAATCTTAATAAAAAGATTTATAAATTCTAAATCATAACTTCACTGTTAATCGGGTTAAAGAATGAATGTTATTTAAAACACGGTTCACGACAAACCAAAAATCCAATTTCAATTCAATTCCAATTAAATACTAATTAATTGGTAAACTTCTCCAAATCTTAATTAAAAGATTTATTCTATTTTCAACTGGGTTTAAGAACAATTTTAATGAAGACATCATTCACGACAAACTCAAAATCCAATTTGATATTAAATACAGGGCGCTGAATAGAAATTATATCGACTTATATTCAGTATCAAATTCTGAAAACAACAAATATCGTATTGGGAATAACGATATATATCTTCCAAATTCCTGAACAATATCCATATAATCACTGAATCCAATATCGAAATATTCCAAAGATTATTTTCATTCCAATTTATTTGTTGGAAAATTCTTGTTATATCAAGACCATTTACAAATCCAATTTATTTATTTAAAAATATTGGATTATTATTCTAGTTAATAACTAGTTCATTTCGATAAAAATATATCTTTACTTTGCAAAACTTGGAATTTTTCATCCAAAATCTCTCCAAATCATTTATTATGATTTTACACAATTTTTCCATATTTTTAATAATTTTATTAAGGTACTTATAGTCGGTTTCCAAAATCGGCCACCGAACTACATTCATAGCGACCTTTTCTGAAATTGATTTGGACATAATTTAAACCCAACAGTTCAAATTTAAATCTCTTATATTCATTGGAAATATCCTTTCGATACGAACCCAACGGTTCCGATTTTAGGAGAATCCGACGGTCGGATCTCCCATTACTTCCATTTGAAGTTAATGGTCGAAATTCGCGAACGGTCGCTGCACGGAACGTTCTACACAGGCCATTTAAATATATATAATATATATATCATCGATTTCCATTTAAAACATATTTTATAAATCGTTTATAAATTCCTTTTAAAACGATTTCAACTTCCTTTTCAATTTTAAATCAAAATTGAATATTCCATTACATGACAATTTTATACAGTGCATATATATGTTAAAAATTATATTTTTAACAATCCAATAATTATTCCATTTCATGACCATTTTATATATCTCATATATAATTTATACAAAGCATATATATAATTTATACAACGCATATATATGATTTATACAACAAATATATATTTTATACAGCATATATATTTTATTCACATCTCATATATGTATATATATTTTATTCACAACGCATATATATATATATTTTATTCACATCTCATATATATTTTTTATTCACATCGCATATATATATATATATATATTATTCACATCGCATATATATATATATATATATATATATATATATATATATTTTATTCACATCGCATATATATATATATATTTCACATCTCATGTATATATATATATATATATTATTCACATCGCATATATACATTTTATTCACATCGCATATATATATATTATTCACATCACATATATATATATTTTATTCACATCGCATATATATATTTTATTCACATCACATATATATTTTATTCACATCGCATATATATATATTTTGTTCACATCCCATATATATATTTTATTCACATCTCATATATATATATATATATTATTCATATCACATATATATATTTTATTCACTCCATTTCACATCACAATCACGACATTATACAGTCAATTAAATCGTCCATGGTCTGTGGATGAGGGAGGTGAGCTAACAGGCACCGTATACAATTTATAATGATTAAAATTGATAAAAATAAATACTAGCAGTTCTATATATTTTTATGCATGAATACATTAACATGATAAAATATACTTTAGTGAGAAGGAGTTCTCACATTGATTGGTTTCGGAATCATTAAATAATGATTATTTTAATAAAATTAAACAGGTGTTTAATTTTATCAAAAATCACAACTAGCTCCAAATCTGTTCCATTCAGTTCTGAAATGTAGTGCTCGAAATTACGGTTCAAACGGACTTCGGTTTTCTGAATTCTGACATCATATGAGGAAGTTGCGATTTTATAAACTTTAATTACAACTTTAATATAATTAAATTATTAATTAACCTAACTAAATACTTTCCCACCATTCAAAGCAAGATACAACGACCCTTGATCTCCCTCTTCTTCGTTGTTCTCCCCGTAACACATCCTCAGGAAACCCAAAAAAACACGCATCGCCTTTTTCCCTTGCGCCCCACCAACGATGCCGCCTGTCACCGATCCTTCGCCACCACCGCGTAGCCCTTCGTCAGTGCCACCATCGCCTTGAGTGGCTCGCCGATCGATGCCCCCCATCTGCTCCAAAAAAGCATGCGACGGCTGAGCCTTTGAGCTCGAAATTCGAAGAAAATACCACGCATTTCTTGATCATAACCGCTCATCTTGAAGAACTCATCATGTTGAACAAAGTTGCAGTGGGAAATTTTTTATTCCAGTTAGCCGATTGGAAGAAAATGGACGAAATGAATCGAAGGATTCTGGCCTTTGAAATAAGATGACGGCGCAGAATTCTGGAAAGGGGAGGCTAGGGTTTTGTGAGTTCCAAGGGTATATTTATAAAAATTTAATATTATTATTTAATTCCAAAAGTGAGATTTTACATTCAGACTCCAAATCAAACCCAACGACTATCGCTCCTAGCTAAATACGCTCATTCCAGACACAATGGGATATGTTTCGTAAGCCAATTCGACTGTTTCAGTCAATTTTTCTTAAAATTAAAATATAAATCAATATATATTGAATTTGAACGTACATTTTAATTTACCGGGGCCACATACTGACTCCAATAATTACAGAAAAATAAATCTAGCTATGTTTTGATGATACGGTCCTAACAAAACTAATTTCATTGAATTTGGATATTGTTTGAAAAATGGCTCTTTTCCAGTTGATTAAATTCAAGCTGAAATTACAAAACACGTTTAAATTTACCACGCTCACATATTAATTCCAAAAATTATGAAATTTGAAACCTAGCAATAATTTGACACTCCAAATCCAACAAAATTAGTTTCGTTGAAAACGGAGGTCGTTTGCAAAATAGCTATTTTTAAGGGTTATATATTATATTAAAATATCTATAAATTCCATAGCGACTATTTTAAATTTTAAACTGGACATAATTTTCAGTTTATATTATGAAATCTCAGTTTCTTTCATTCGTTAGAAATACATTATTAAACAGATTCAAATATTTTTTGTTTTACTGAAATCCGATTTATTTTGAATCTTGTATATTCAATTGAAATTTAAAATCGAATTTTCAAACTACCGCGCCATTTCAGGCTCGTTTTATAATTAAAATAAATTTATAAGTTTTAGCTTCGAGTAAAAAAATTTAAATCATTATTATTTAAAATAAATCATTTTAAATATCCAAAATCCATTAAAATTGCTAAAATAAAAATTTTAAATTGGTTCTGAAATCCCAGGTTGTAACAGGGTGGCTTCAGAGAAGCACGGAGATGGGGTTCAGATGTCGGATCAGTAGTGTCATGGTGGAGGGTCTGGTGGGGAGGATCTCGGATGCCGAGTTCGGAGCAAGCAGCGGGTTCAGGAAGGGATGGCTTTCCATTGGGAAATGACCAGCAGGCGTAGGGGATGACCGACATGGGTGGGCTTCGTTCGGTGTTGGGCGTGGCATCAAGGAGGCATATGGGATCGGAAAAGGGAAAGCCAAGAGGCGCGGTTCATGGGGAAGGGAGCGGAGATCGCTTTCCTTTGGTCAGAGTGGAGCTCGGTTGTTGTTGGAGGCTTTAGAGAAGAGGCTTGGGGAGGCTCGCGATGCAAAATTTTTGCTGAGCATGGATAAGCCATGGGAAGAAATAACATGGTGGTGGGAAGGGGAACATAAATATGTCAATGGTTTTTGAGAGGGAGCTGCGATGGAAAAAGAAAATAGGGTAGAAGAAAAATGATATAGGGAAGAGAGAAAATGGGATGGGAGGAGAGATAACGAGATGGGTTTAGAAAAAGATAAGCAGTTGTATATATTTGTTTAGGAAGAAACGTATGAGTGTCGGCCTTTTGTTTTTTTATTTGAAATGGAAAAGGGAGGAAGCTTTGGGAATATAACGCACGAGAGATTCAGGAAAAGGAACGTATACGGTAGGAATTCAAGCGATGTATCGGAAAATGGAAACCAAAGAAAATAGGAGTCAAAAAGGGCAATGAATGATTTCACAATGATATTTTTTACAAAATTTGGGGAACCGAAAGGAAATAAATGAAAGGAGATGAATGGTTTAAATTTTGAAAATAACGAACATGTAAGAAAAGGAATAATAAATACTATGGAATGGCGTTGAACTTTAAAAAGGTAAACAATGTTTGCAAATAAAAGGAAACAATATAAATTTTTAATTCAAAGGAACGAATGGTTTTTGTTTGGAAAAAACGGATTCAGACAAATAGAAGTGCACGATGTTTTAGGCAACGAAATAAAATTAGATCAGATCTCATTTTAAATAAAACTGGAAATAAAAAGTAGACGAACGATTTTGGAAATAAATACTATGATATGGAAACGATGAACGAATAAAACTAGATTAACGAGTCGGAAAAGAACAGGTTTGAAATATCAAAAGGAAACAAATCCAAGAATGAAAATTGAATGATGTCTTGCGAGAACAACGATCAATACAACAGACGTCTAGCTAATATAAAAATATAGTTCTAAAATTATATCCAATATCTAATATTTAATAATATTAGTAAATCAATTATATAATAATCCAAGTTAATATTAAAATTAAAATTTAAGAATAAACTCAAATTCAAATAAATAACTCGCTTTAATTTTATTCAATAAGTAAGATTGAAAAGGCAAATATTGATTTGCATTATTAAATATATTCATATCAAAATCAACTTCATTTGTTATATAAAGTCCAACATAAATTTAGTTTTATAACAAAAATCGAAATAGTTATCTTATAAAATCCAAAACAAATTGAGTTTTAAATAAATAAAATAGAAATCAAAATTTAAATTAAATCATAAAATAAAAATGTACTTAAAATTTAGGTTGTTACATGCTATGTCTTGGAAATCTATGTAACATACTATATTAGCTCAGTCCTCCATGAAGTATGAGATGATAGCACTAGTTAGCTAGGCTAGTGAATTTTTTTTTACTTAAGATGTCTGCAATAGAAAAATTAGTTACCAACTGTTTTGGTCGACTAAAATTGTATCGTGGCTATTGCAAAAGTTCAGAATCATTATTACAATGGTAAGAGATGACACATAGTGTAACGTCTCGAAAAATTCGATGCTCGAAATTTCGACACTAATACCTCCACTGTATTTACGTGTCCAAACTCGAGTACCAAAAATCCAGAAAGCTAAAAGAAAGAAATAAGAGGATGAGGAAAGAAAGAAATATTAGAATGGAAGAAAAGAAGAAGAACAAACTAACCAATATAACACAAAGTCTCACATCGCAGCGGAACATAATATAATAAAGAAATAAATCTTTATTGAGAGCTTGAAATAATACTTACAATTATCAGAGTACAACGGACAATCAATATATTTGGACAGTTATAACAACATGTCCTCATATACAACACACAGAGGAAAAAAACTGAATGCGTATCATACATCTGGACTTCACAGCATCTGACAACGTGAACCTGTAAAACTTGGTCTGACCCGAGCATTGCAAACGCCACGGATCAGTTGGTGAACCAACGTGAGAAAACTCACTAAGTTTATAGGCATCATCCAACTTGATTTTAATTTAAAAATCTTTTTCGAAAAAAGGATAATTGTAAGACCAATCCACACATAAACACGGACGGTTTTTACCTTATGATAACCCAAAACATTTTAGAATCATATCTATTCTGATATTATAATAGTGTCTAAATCAAATAAATAACCATATAGCCGAATGCTTGCATTTCACGCTCTACATACATAGTCTATAATAAAAAACCGTAGAAGCTTATTGGACAATGGATTCTGACTATGACAAGGTATGGAAATAACTTCTGATTAGTGTACTCTAGAGAGGATACACTGGGGTTCAACAAGAACATCTTACGGTCCGATCACACATGGCCGACCACTCATTTCTTTTTGAGTGTATCGGATATATTATCACCAACGGTTGGACCCACATAACCCTTATTCGAAGATACAGAATTGACGGATATAATAAATAATTTTTCTCTAGATGGTGAAAATACACCCTAATGGGAGCGACTCACATAACCATGCCGCCTTCCTGATTTTTGTTATTTCCCGGTTGATGAGGCTTAAGGTTACTATTACCTTTTTAGAACATATCACGTCTTCATTCACTTTGAATGCCACATCGTCAAACCCGTCAAATCACAAATTGATTTCCCTAATACCATGGTATAAAGCAAAGAGAAACGAATTTCTCCGCCACCGAACACAGTTTAAAGGGATTAATGTACATGATCTGTTAGACATACACTGTCAGACATTCGTCCATGCGAGTCATCCAGGAACAGGATGAACTGAAGACACCCTCCTACCATATCCTTATATAGGAATCACCCCAAGGATCAGTAGCGAGTAGTCCTTGCAATCCGCAGATTCTAATCACGACTGAATTACCATCAAAAACCTTTGGTTGCAATCCAGAAAATTTACCAAGTAACCCTCCCATTTATGAACCATGGTCTTCAACTGCTCCATCTTCAATCTGCGTCTTCCACGATTTCGTATTTGCTCGTACGGAATGGTTTTCGAATATATATTCGATCCCGGTCTTTCTGTATCAACAATCATACAAGCCAAATTTGATAACTAGTTATTTAACTGTCAAATAAACAACCATTCATTCATAAAAAGAAAATGAATTCACTGATTCATTACCCAACATCATTTAGCCTCTTTAATTAAACATTCGTTAATTAAAACTTCTAATTCTTCAATATTAGGAAAACATTTCACTTTTTCTTATTTAATATAAAAATATTCAATTATCATTGACTTCTACTTTATTAACTTCTCATTATAAATTGGTAAGTGAATAAATCTTTAAGTATACAACCCCGAAGGTCGAAACCAACATCAGATTGACACCTCGAAAGTTACTCGACTCAACCAACGTACAACATATTCCAATTTCTTTAAAAACCACATCATATTCCTTGGGAAATCATTTCTCATAGCAATAATGTTACGGTCTATGAATTCCTTATTATATACGAAAACAATAATCTTTATTATTAAAATTTATGTTTATCGATAACTTAGCCATTTAGGTTTATTTCTCAAAACTCACTTAAAAATATTACTTACTAAACTATTATTCATTTTCGAACTAATTACATAATTTATTATCTGATTTTCCAAACAATCCTCTTAATATTTATAAGCCAATATTATTAATTTCCAACTCTAGTCGATACCCATTTACTAAATTATTTAAAATACAAGGTTTTGAATCCAATATTATATTAGTTTCCATTTAACTTACAAGTCAATACTCACATTCCATTTCAAATTCCATTTATAATTCCATTTATTAGCTAATCTCATTCACGAACCCCTTTTTAATCTTATTTCGTATATTTATAAGCAACATTTGCAAAACGTTCATTCTTTACGAAAAATCACTTTTCAACTCTTAAAAATTAATTCACGCTCACTTACAATCCCATTAATCCATTTCAACATTTCAAAAATCTTTTAACCTTCTTTTACAGCACTTACGGCCTTTTCCGCAACCATTTAAACATTCCAACTCGTTTTATACCACTTAACCTTTTATTTAATAATACTCGGAATTCTCATTAATTATAATTTAAACGATTATAAAAACGTAAATAAAACTTCAGACATCGTATTTCAAATAAATATATAAATATAACTTTGAAAATGTCCGAATCGATTTAACATCGATTCCAAAAATCTTTTATTTTATCGACGGTACTAAAGAGGCAAATGTCTACTAAAATACCAAACAGTAAAATATTAACCAGTTTCACATCCAAATGAACACAACAAATCATATTGATAAATATTATCAATATTAGTGAGGAATCCCGTTGGATTCCTCCAACATGTCAATCCATGCATCACAAATTCATATTTTTCAACATATATTATAATATAAAAAATTTAACAACTACTGGTGAGGAATCCAGTTGAATCCCTCCAACCTGTTAATCCCTGCAACCAAATAGGTTACATCAATTAAAAGCATTCAATTCAATTAAACCGATGATTGTTATAACAGTAAATAACAACAATTTAATATCAACCATTTATTTAACACCGACAATAACAATTCAATCAATCCATAAAATTTAAACACGTTTATATTATAAACATTACCAACAAGGTAAGTTACCTCAGTTGGGTCCAATAGTTAAAATAACGATTTAGTTTTCAATTAAAATTAAACAAACGTTTAATTTTATCGATTTCTCAATATATAAATATATAACTAACACATATTCAACAATTACCAACCATAACACACACATTATAAGCCCGACTTATATAAAATATAAATGGGACAAACTGAGTGAGTAAACTCACCTTGAGTTGATTCGCTGTTAAAACCGCTCGTTTCAGTTAAATTAAATAAGCGTTTAATTTATCTGAAATTTCCAGTTGATTCCAAGCATTTCAATTCTGTTTCATGGCGTAGTGCTCATCAAGACGATTCCAATGCCACCTGGTTTGTCCAATTCTGATCACATATGTACAAGTCATTAATTATTCAAGTTAACACCATTAAATATATAAATTTCTAATTATAATTAAATTTCCATGTAATTACGTTTTAAACATAATTGGGCCTATTTAAATTTGTTCCGCTCTTCGTTCTAACTCCAACAGTATGCACAACCTTCTCGGACCGCCCTCAACATCCACCGTCGTATCGTCTATAAGTTCATCTGAGCACGATCGAAAATTACCAGTAGGAGCCCCATCGCCTGCTCGACCCTCACTTGCAACCACATGCCACTCGACTAAGCCCTTCACCGATAATTTTCCATGAACCCGCCGCCCTTGTGGCTTGATTCCGGCCACCCTACTCCTCGAAACACGATCACCACCGGTCACTTTGAAGAGCTCGACGAGCCCTACAAAATTGTAGTTGGAAATTTGTGACATCGAGGCATGGATTAGAAGATGTAAGAGGAATAAGTTTCGAACATTTCTGTTCGTTCATATGTAAGAGGCGGTTGTGGTATTCAGTTGACCACGGGAAACCCTTTGACCCACGAAAATTAGGGTTACACCCCCTATATATAGACACCGTATTAGTATTATATTATTTATTAAACTTTGTCACGAAGTAACATGCAAACACCACCACAAACGACCTACAATCGAGATGAAAATTAAAATCCTAGCATAAAACAATATTCCGGACAAGATGAAATAGGTTTCGTCGAATTTTGAGATCGTTTGTAAAAATTCCTTTATAATTTATATACGTGAATCGACACGCGTTTAAATTGCGCATGATCACAAAATAAATCCAATCAACACGAAAATTAAAATTCTGTAATAATTAATCAATACAAATTTAATAAAATTAGTTTCGTTGAAATCTGAGTTCGTCTGAAAACTGGTTATTCTATAATTTCAAATTAAATCGATAAAACGAATAAATAAAAATCTAAGCTTTTACCACTCGCATATCAAACGGTAAGTCCGATTGATACGAAAATCAAATTCCTACAATAACTAACTAATACGGATCTAAAAGCCCAAGTTTCGTCACATTCCGAGATTATTTCCCCAAAATGATATTTTATACACAATCTAACGTTATTTTGGACACCGAATTACCTGGTCTTCATAAATAATGAACTACTTATCTATTATGACTCTAAACGTCAATACGAATTCAACGAAATTGCTCACGTCTCTTAATTCGATCATTTGCTCAAGTTATACACAAATACTCATCTATTAAATTATATTTATTTAACTACACGCTAAATAGAACGACTGAGCGTTTATGGCTACCGAAGTCACATACGACATCGGATTACCACAAAATTTGGTTTCGTACAATAATTTAACGTTACGGTTCCAATGAAACTAATTTCATCGAAAACCGAGACCATTTGCAAAATTGCCATTCTTAAGGCTTATATATAATATAATTAAAATATTAATAAATTCCAAAACCATCTAATTAAATAATAATAAATTATTATTATTCTATATATCCAAATTGAATTGTATATTTAGCATCAAGATAAACTAATATAGATTTTAAACTCAATATTTCAAGTTAAACGATATTCAAATTATATAAAACTTTTTTAATTTATTAAATAAACGTTATTGTCTATAAACGATTTCATAGCAACTTTCTGAAAATTTGATTTTGGCATAACTAACATCTATATTACGAAATCTTGATTTTTCTCTTTCATTAGAAAATTATAATCAAATAAATCCTAATGTTTCTTATTTAAAGAATTCCGACTTAAATAGATTCTATATATTCAGTTGAAGTTCAAAACTCAAAATTACGAGCTACCGCGCCGTTATGAGTTCGTTTATAATTTAAATATAATTTAACGTCCAAATTTCGTTTTAAATAAATAAATTTCTATATAAAAATCCATTTCTATTTCTAAATCAATATTTAAAATAAATTAAATATCTGATCACAAAAATTACGGGACTTTATAAATAGGTTGTAAGCACAACATTGTTATGAATTACTCTCTTCAGTAGCTGTTAGAGTGGATCATGTACGCACTGATGAAAGTTTGGTAAATACTTTGGAGAAAAGATTGGTAATAGAGGAAGTCTATAAATAATCAAAAGGATGGGATTATTATCCTTAGGCACTCACAATAGTAACCTAACATGTATGTCTGAAGATCTCAAGAACTACATTCAATGGGTAAACAACAAGCTACAGTAATAAGAGGTGGACATGCAACATTATAAAATGTCTAGAAGCATGTATTTCAATAGCGAGTAGAGCATGAGATAATATAAACCCTTAATGAGATCTATACTCTACATGGAGTATGATACCTAATTATAGGAGTACTTCTGGTAGATTTACACTGTATGTGGAAACGATATTGTTTCCTATGAAAATTGGAGGCAAATGTTTGCTAGAGCGTTCATTAAACTGATTTAGACATACATGACCATTAATGCACATGCTGGTTAAAAGCAGATTAGGTATATGTTTTGATGTTAGAGACAGATTTCTAGATTATGTGTCAATCTAGTATAGTCCGAATCTCACCACGCAAGATTCAAATCGAAAGATAATAGAAGTCCAAATTGAAAGATACATTTGTTCATGCAATCCGATTTTTTCAGAAAATGATTGAAAATGTTTTTTTTAATAATTCAAGAGGGAGATTGTTGAAATTTTAAATTAGGTAGTGTTTTTTTAATGTCGAGAGTTTGTTCAGTTCTATATCGAACGGTTGTATAATGATAATATATTTATGAGCTATTATAATTGAGTTCTAGGACTCGTACCAAGAGCAATGATACATATTAATGAGCTGTTATTACTAAGATGTTGCAAAAATTAGTGATAATTAAATTCTAATGAATAACAATTATTTGAGTTAACAATCCATCATGTGGAAAATAGGGAGAAAGACAAAGTTAGCAAAATTTTTAGCTAAAAGTATGATAAGTTTTAAAATTGGGGAGAAGAACAAGTTGTAGGGTAAAAGTGAAAATGGGAGTAGGCCCCCTTAATTCCATTTTTGCCTAACTTTTGTCCTGCTCACTAATTTCAAAACTTTGTATACTTTTATCTAAAAAAATTGGTAACTTTGTCCTTTAAAAGAAATTCCTCATCCATCATTTCAATAACACATAATTTCTATTCTGCCTATTTAAATGATAGGGAAAAGGAAAAATATAACGCAATAGATAAATTTCTTTCTTCTGCTCTCTCTCCCTCTGACATTTCTTGCTTTGCAGAATTCTAACAAACAATTAAATTAGAAATTGCTAAAGTTCAATGATTTATTGTTGTGCAATAGCAATTTGATCAAATTATAGAGGTTGTTTTATCATAGAGACGAAGCGATTAATAGTTAGCCTTGCACATGAAGGATAAGTCACGAAACGTCTCAAAGAAAGCAACAAAGTACGTAATTCAGTCATTTCCAGCCGTTAGCCCTAACAGTGTGAAGCACAAGGTTACGTCCTAGTAGGAGAACTATTAGACATACAGGGGTACATAGCAAATCATTTCTATTTAATGATGATGAAGAAAATTTTGGTCTAGAGAAATATACAACTTTTCATGATCTGTTTTCATATAAAACTACAAGTGAATTAACACCTGAACAGTGAATACCAGTGGAAGATTCTTTGTGTTTGCCAAAGCAGGAGTCCTGAATCTGTACCCTGTAGAATCTTTGAAAAGACACTAGTACAATGGCACAAAGAGACCTCTATCTCAGAGTCTTGGTTGTCTCCAGTTCCTTGAGCAAATGTCTTACAGCTGCCCTCAGCCAAACAAGTTGCAAAATGCAGATCAATTCACAGCACAAAAACAGTTTATGTTATTTTCTGGTGCTTTGGTTCATCTGCTCCCCTTCAGATTTATCAACTAACAGCATTGAACTCAATAGTCAAGCAAATGATTCGTCCACCTGCATCTTGTTCCCTACAAACCAGATAATACTCAAACTGCCGACTTCTACAACCTTAGACTTTGACCTGCCTCTTACATGCAATGGACTTCCATTTGATTCACCTATTTACCATCAGGCCAGTGAAAAAAATCGGATGAGATGCGATAGGCTCACATTATAGATGGTTTATTTACTTATTTTTGGGTTTTGTGTGTGTGTGTGTGGGGGGGGGGGGGGGGGGGGGTTGTTTTGGTTTGATTCCAATCTGCTAGCTATTCTGTTGACGTGAAAAAGGCAACCTAAAAGAAAGGACCAAAACATATTCATGGGTCGATGTATACTTTGTAAGGATGCATGTTAGTAGCAAAGCTAACAGCCTTGCTGTGAATCAAATAAATGTAATATCCAGTTATCCACATAAAGCATGCATATATCTCCCTCCAGTACCATCTATGGAAGTTCTAAACTGCTGGAACAAAGTATTAGTGGTATGCATATGAGAAATTGCAACGTATGATGGGCACGATTCTTTTTGATAAAACTTGAAAATTCAAAGCAGGAACATTTTGCACAGGAAAGTAAAACAAACATGAGTTGCCAAGACATGTTATCCTAATTGTGAGAGTGTATAATGATGGTTTTAATTTAGCAAGGTAAAAGGAGTTATTTTGGAAGTTTGAAACATTAGGATGACTAATCACTTGTATATTCAAATTTTAGACTTACTCATAGAGCGCTGAATCCAACGTCCTTTTTTAAACCAACATCCTTCATCGAACTTCTTATTCTCTCCACTTCTTCCCAGTCCCCTATCTCTGCACATATGTTTGAAGAAGAAATGAAAGTGCCCGAATCATTAGGAGCCAAGACAGAAACTTTGCTTGCAGCAATCTTTCCGAGCTCAAGATCGCTATGAGCTCTGCATGCACTTAACAGGGAACTCCATACAAGCCAGTCTGGTTCTACAGGCATTTTATCAATGAAATCTTTGGCTTCTTTTAACCTACCAGATCTACCTAACAAATCGGCAATGGAAGCGTAATGCTGCTGCTCAGGTTCAATACCATATTCGTTTTTCATTGCATTGAAATATGATAAACCTTCTTCCACCAAACCATTATGGTTACAAGCTGTTAATATGCTCAAAAATGCTACTGAATCAGGTTTTATATTCGCATCTTTCATCTTTTCAAATATGTCTAGAGCTTCTAAACCTCTTCCATGTTGAGCATATCCATCAATAATGGCTGTCCATGTAACTACATCTGGGTACCTTATTTCCTCAAAAAGTTTACAAGAATCGCCGATATTTCCACATTTTGAGTACATACTCACCAATGAACTGCTAATGGACAGATTTAGAATAAACCCTTTCTTGATCCCATATGAATGTAACTGTTCCCCTATGATTGGTTTAGATAAATCTGCACAAACCCCAAGGATTGATGAAACTAAGATATGGTCTAGTTCAAAACCAAGTTTTAACATTTGATGAAATTTCTTCAAAGCCTCCTTGTTATAATTATTTGAGGCATAACCTGATATCAATGCAGACCACATTGCCTGATCTTTACATTGTATTCCCAAAAAAACTCTTGTGGCACTTGCTAAATTTTTGCATTTTAAATACATAGAAACAAGTGAGCTGCCAACAGTTGTATCGTTCTTGAATCCGAATCGAACAGCATGTGCATGAATTTCTTTACCTTTTATTAAAAACTCAGAACAGGAGCAAGCCGTCAATATAGCACATATAGTTGTTTGGTCAGGCGATAAGCCTTCAATAATCATTTCTCTAAATAGTTGAAATGCCTCCATGGTACGGCCATGAAACGAAAAACCTGATATCATGGAAGTCCAAGATACTTTATCTTTGTCATTCATCTGTGTAAACAAATTATAGCTATGTTCAATGTTTCCACATTTGGAGTACATAGTGAATAGTGCACTTGCCACATGAACATTGAACACCAACCCTGTTTTTAAAACATAAGAATGTAACTGACTACCATAATCTATATTATCAATTATACTTATGATGCCAGATGTACATACGCTATCTGGTTTGAATCCTTCATGGAATGTTCTACTGAAAAGCTCAGATGCCTTTTTCAAGTTCTGATTTTGAGCCAGTGAAGAAATCATAATTGACCAAGTACTTGAACTTTTCATTAAGCCCATCTCCTGAAATATTCTATCTGACACAACAGTATATCCAAATTTAGCGTAAGTACTAATAAAAGCTTCCCCCACAATAGAATCCATAAACAGAAAACCATTTTTCAATGTCCAACAATGGATTTGCATCGTTTCTTTCACCATAAAAACTTTGGAGCATGCAAGGAGTATGCTAGTTAATGTGTATTTATTGACTTCCACATTGCTGTTAATCATCTTATTAAAATATTTAACAGCATTATGAGCATCATCCTTCCGAACAAAACCAGAAATTATAGTGGTCCATGATACAACATTACGAGTTGGCATTGTCCAAAACTCCTTCACTGCATCATCCATACTACCACACTTTGCATAAACATCAACTAGACAAGTATTAACAAAAATGTCATCTTTAATGCCACATTTAAGTAGCCAACCATGTATCACTCTTCCTAATTCAAAATCTTCAGATGAAGCACATGCGTTTAGCACACTTGAGAAAGTAAACCCATTAGGCATACAAAACTTACTAATCATCTTTGTAAAAAGATATATACCTGCAAAGGGGTTGTTGTTTTTAACGCTTCCAGCGATAATTGCATTCCAGCACACTACGTTGTTTCCGATATTTTCTTCAAATACTTGCAAACCTTTATCAAACCTTCCAACCTTACAAAAAAAGTCAATCAACCCAGTAATAACAAACCCGTTTGCCAAGAATCCATTTTTTATCACGACTGAAAATATTTGCTCTCCAAAGTCAATTGCGTGTATCAGTGCACAAGCTGAAAGAGCATTTCCGTAATCAAACTGATCTGGATCAAGACCCGACGACCATGTTTTAACTAAATGAATGATCGAGTCACTGGCAGTTCTATCAAAATCAAAACTTCTTGTAGGAATTGTATCAAACAATTTGCGCGCTGAAACGGTTTTTTCACGGATACAACGGCCTGCGTGAGAATTCTGTAAATTTGGAATTTGATTTCCATTTGAACTAATATTTTGGACAGAACTACTATGATTGTAACTGATTTGACAATTTAAATGGGAGTTTGAATGAATAGCGAGAAAATATAGAGACGACGATAGTTTTCGAATGTGACTTGGATAATGTAAAGAGTGCTGTATATAATCACGGAGAAACGATTTCATAGTTTGAGGTTCCTATTTTGCTTTTTTTCTCCCTATTTTGCTTTTGTACTAACTTTTTTGTCTTAAAAAAAGGGTTTTTGTCACCCAAGACTAAATGCTACCATACAAAAGTTCGCATTTTTGTCTCTTCAAAACCAATTATTATTTTATTTTAAATAAATAAATAAACATTTAAATGTTTTAAAAATTAACATATTAATAAATAATATCAAAACACGATAGTTACCTCTTGTATTACCTAAGCCAAATTCTACCATTTTCAATTTAATAAAAACACATAATATATATTAAAAAATCAAAAAGAAAATAAAAATAATAACCATTTTTTCGATCGTATTTAGAATAATCAAAATTTAATAAATAATTATTTTATCAACTAGAAAATGGTTTGTCAAATCAATTTGCATGTCTTTTTGGAGTACTTAGTTGATCATCTTCTTCCCCGTTTTTTGTATCAAATACAAACTAATTTATACTTCGTACGTTGTACATGATAATATTGTTAAAAAATAACATCTTAAATTTAATTATAGTTAAAGTATTTTTTTTATGAAGCATATGAGAAATCTACCGTGTTATATTAATCATATTATTAAAATGATATGCAATGCTAGCTATATACATTGACTCAAAAATTATAAATTAGAATATTTATTATTGTATATGTAAAAGATTTGTAGTTTTCTTGATAACAAAAATATTTTATGTTATGTGATATATATATATGTGTGTGTGTGTGTGTGTGTGTGTGTGTGTGTGTGTGTGTGTGTGTGTGTGTGTTTATCTATATTTATGCGTGAATAAATAACTTTATCACTAATATAATTATTTTATGTGCATGTGCGTATTAAAGTATTATATTTCTAAAGAATTATAAATGGATTAATGAACAATGAAAAATTGAACTTACTTAAACAATTTGAATTAATGATCGACATGGCTAATTAAATATAAGAAGTTGAATGTTAAATTTTTTTTAAGAGAAATTTGAGAAAAGTTTGTGTATATTTGTAATTAAGAAGAGCATTGGTTTTATGATTAACTTACCTATATGTGAGCTTTTATCCAAATTTACTTTTCATTTTAAAACAATTTTCTCTTGTAATTAAAGAAGTATTTCATATTGGTGTAGGAGGGTTGTGCTTTAAACTTTGATAAATGCAAATAATGCTATGTAGCATTTAGTTGAGTTATTAGTTTGCTATGGTTTGACAGTATGTTGAAAGTGTGAGTGTTTACATAATCTAATATTAGCATAATTTTTGTGTTCACGTCATAATGTTTTAAAATAAAAATCAATCCTTTGTAGGTTGTTTAAAATGAAGTTATGTTGTGTAATGTACCGTAATTTTTTGAAACAAATGAATCAAAAGTTAAATAGTTATTATTATATATGTATTTATGTGACGTGATTTAAATATCTTTATATATTTGAATAAAAAAGAAACTACTTTATCAATTTTTTCCCATATATATGAACATTATATATTTTGAAATTCTGTTATTTTTAGGATTTATTTTATGGATTAGTGAATAATTATTAATTAAGTCTTTTAAATTGTTTAAATTTAGGATCACATAGTTGGTTATACACACACACACACACACACGGATTTGAATATTAAGTATATATATATATATATATATATATATATATATACACACACACACACACACACATACGGATTTGAATGTTAAGTATTAGAAGATAATTGAGATGGTTTTCAATGTAATTGTAAGAAAACTAAAATTTAATTATTTGAAGTTAATAAATTATACAATGCGTTGTATGATAAACTCACTTATTAGATATTTATAAAAATAAATTTACTGTTGTCATTAACATATATAATTTTTATTTTTCTGCAAAGCAAACCGGATTATAGTAGTTGTACCACTTTTATAAAAAAAAGAAAAACTGGTTTCCTGCACACGCACAGAAAAACTAATCTAGTTCGAAGTGTCCAGCCACTATAGAAAAAACTAACAACAAAGCCAACTAACATAAACAAATACAAGTCTTTCTCATCGGAGGAAACATCAAACAACACCTTCGTGAAAGACATCAAAAATCGCGCATGATTAAATAAGAGACAAGCTAAGCGTTCCATGTAATAAAAAGCATCTGGTGAGAAAATGTGTTTCCTATCCCAAGTGCAAGATTACATCGTTATCCTCTCCAAGCTCACCTCATCCTACAGCTTTAAATCATTACCAACCGGCCTATAGTAGAGTCGTCGTCTATCACCGACATCCCCTACAAACTTGTAGCAAAAATGTTCAAAGTCAAAGAGCATACCAGATGGCGCATGAACCCACGCCATCTCAACATCCAACCAATCAATGTGTGGAGAAGGGGAAACATCAATGTCTACATCACACTCTAGGACTTGAGGAATAGGGTCTTGCACAATCTGCTTAGCTTTTGGAACCCAAATCCTGACTGGAGGAGTAAAAACCCGTAACTTCCCCGTAAAGGAAAGCGGCGGATAGTTCGAGAACAAGCCACAAAATAGAACGCAGACGGAAGAACATTTCATTGTATATTACAACAATGCATCAGATTACAAGAATATACAGAGTATAAATGAATAAATATCACACAGAAAAATATCAGAGATTACAATACATTATATAGCAGCGGAAAATAATACAATACACAACTAGAAGAGATATACGAATACAAAGCTTTCCGGATATCGTTCCAGCTATAAACCAGGATCCTGTGAATATAAATCTGCAAAACCAAAACTACTAGTTGCCCGTGTCAAAATAAGGGCACCCAGAGTTTAGGTCAAAACAATAAACTCCAGGTCAGTCATGTGACTGGTGTGAGAACTAAAACAGTTATTAATCTTTATTTTAAAGTTAGGTAAATCAAGGGACCACGCCGTATAACACGGAACGGGTTTCCTCCCAAGAATACCAGTGCATAAAACAACAGCGCAATGCTAAATAAAGAAAAATGAAGCTGTTATAAGACCCAGGTCTTATCACACAATGCAACGCAAGCCGGGGGATAGGGTTTTCCCTTATAACAGCCAAAGAATGCTTGATACGTTTAAAACAAATCGTTTGATACTATTATAAGTGCATAGTGTATAAAACAACTTCAAATCATAAGTATCAATCATAGGCGGCATGGGTACCATATATCATGTCGCCATACTAGTTCTACAATTAAAACCGCAAATGTCGTATTGGAAGTTGGGTTATCATTTATGGTATGAACCGAGGCTAGGGGCAAGATCCTCACCGATTCGAGACGCTCTAGTCCGCCCCTCAGGAACAGCCGCAACTGCCCCTTGGATCGTCAGGGTCGGTCCACCGATGTGGATTATTATGCCTGAACACTGCATTTCCCCGCCCTTTGGGGCGTAAGCCTGGCCCGTCAGCCGACCAGAAGCATCGGCCGAAACCGATATCACGAGGCGCCTCGCTTTTCAGCATGTAATAATAAGCAACATCCACATGAGTCAAACTCGTCAGCCAGTTCAAGCACTGACGCCACTCCTAACTAGAAAGAAACGCATGTCCTCCCTGATGTCCGTCTCCCGTTTTTGGTTCATACCGGGTGTGAAACTCGCGAATCAACGTTACACAAAGCTACGCCACACAAGGCCGTGCTTTGATCATCAACCACAAGACTTTGCTTTTCAACAAAAGCCTTGATCCATGCAACTCAGCATGCCACATTGTCAGTCCATATTGTACCACTGATTTCTGCCAATATATAACCTCTAGGCTCGTACGTCTCAGAGAAGGGTGTATAGCAAGAGAATAAATTCTCTGCCACCAAACAGATATATATTTAGCAGAGATCACCAAATACAGTATAAAGGAATACAACGTCAGACACACTATCCATTTACAAGTCCGTTCTGGGTCTGAACGAAACCGGAGGCACCTTGTACCTCGCATATCCATCGATCTCGAAGTACGTCTGGACGATCACCAACTGTTTCTCTCCTCTTGGGTGTACAGCCCAATCAAGATCATCAGTAATTATCCAAACGATGTGAAGACCTCCGGTCTTCAACCACCGTCTTCATCTTCGACTTATCGTCGAATCAGTTATTCAGAATGGGATAAACCCGGTCTTCCCGAATAACTCGCGTATATTTTAAATAAGTGTTACACAAACACAACATACGCCTCCTTCCAATTCATTAGTCACTAACCGTAAATTAATCAAGAGAATAATTCCCCAAATATTAACCCCGAAGGCCGAAACCAACATCAGATCAATATCCAGAAAACCATTCTGCTTGGCTAACCGACAGCTAGTTTCTAAATTTCACATTCATAGGGAAAGGTTCCCATTAATTTTATCCAAGATAAATTCCTTGAATTTATTCTTTAATCTTCTTTTGAATTTCGATTCAACTAGTCGAGATTAACGAACCTTACCGAAGTAATCATTGGTTTTAATTTCCCAATCCCAACCTATTCATCCCATGAAGTAAAACTGGTAATACTTCATATCTAACACCACGGTGTTATCGGTAAATTCAATTACCATTTCACGTTTAAATCCAATTAAAGATTTAACTAACGCCTGGAGCAAAACTGGTGCTACTCCATTCTCGATCTTTTCAATCTAATTAAAGATTCATTAAAACTCCACTTAGTTTTAATCGTTAACTGGGTTAAAGAATCAGTGTCTTTTAAAACACGGTTCACGATAAACCCAAAATCACATTCATTAATTATCGGGTTAAAGAACGAGTGTTATTTAAAACACTGTCCACGATAAACCCAAAAATCAATATCAATTCAATTCCAATTAAATATTATTTGATTGGTACATTTCATTAAATCTAAGTAAAAAGATTTAATCTTTTCTCAACTGGGTTCAAGAACAGTGTTAATGAAGACACCATTCACGACAAACCGAAATCACATTTGATATTAAATACAAGGCTCTGAATAGAAAATATCCTGGCTTATATTCAATATCAAATTCTACGATTAACAAATGTCGTATTGGGAATAACGATATATATATCTATATCTTTCAAATTTCCATAACAACATCTGTATAATCACGAAATCCAACATCGAAATATTCCGAAGACAATTTCGATTCAAATCCATTCCAATGCAATCATTGGAAATTCTGGTTATTTTCAAGACCATTTAAATCTAATTTATTTATTTAAAAATAAATAGAATTATAATTCTAGTTCAAAACTAGTTCATTTCGATAAAAATCTATTTTTATCTTTTCAAATATGGAGTTTTTCATCCCAATCCTTTCTGAATCATTTCTTATGGTTTTACACAAATTATTACTATTTTTAATAATTTTATCAAGGCCCGTACAGTCGATTTCCATCAACGGTCATCGAACTGCACTTACAGCGACCTTTTTCAAATTTGATTTGGACATAATTCCAAATCCAACCGTTAGATTTCTAATTTCTAATAATCGTTAGAAAGCTCTTTTCGATACGAACCCAACGGTTCCGGTTTTAGGAGAATCCGACGGTCGGATCTCCCGTAATATCCGTTCGAAGTCAATGGTCGAAACACGCGAACTGCTGCGGCGCGACGCGTTCTATTCAGGCCATTATATTATATATATAATATATATAATATATACTTCGTCGATTTCAATTCAAAACGTGCTTTATAAATCGTTTAAATTCATTTTCAAAACGGTTTTAACTTCATATTCAATTTCAAATCAAGATTGAATATTCCAATATAAATCCGTTTTAAATTCATTTCAAATCGATTTCAATTCAAATTGATTTCTAATTCAATTTCAGTTCGTTTTCAATTCAATTTCAATTCGAATTCATTTCTATTCAATTTCAATTCGAATTCATTTATATTCAATTTCAATTCGAATTTATTTATATTCAATTCTTTTCAAAATATCAGATTTTGAAATCACTTTTGATATTCATTATAAAATGAATAAAATCGATATAAACATCGTTCACGTCAAAATGGCGTCAATCTAATCAATACGGCTTCATATATTCTTATTTTCAAATATTCTATTTCAAATATTTCTTTTTCAAATATTTCTATTTTTAAAACTGGAATGAGGCCCAATCAATTACCATATAATGTTAATTATATGGATTTTCTACAACACATGTATATCTCAACAACGATGAATAATCAACCATCATCCAAAGTGCATTCTACACTGTATAAGCATCAAATATAAATATTCAACGCTTATAACAGCATGTCAATCAATCGATCGACATACAACTAAACAATCGGGATTAGTGTACGTCAAATATCATCCCAATACCCGTGTGGGGTTTCAAGCAATCAAACACAGATTTTTATTTGTGCAGTTGGGCGATGTGTAAAATTTATCGTCCCAATCAATGTGCTTCAAATAGGTGTACATAAACAAACCGTCCGGTTTGTAAATGAATATTTATTTATTCACATTCACGTTAAAAATTATAGTTTTAACGACCAAATTATTTTATTCAACCTATGAATATTCTATTCGGTTCATTTATTAAATAAAATGTTATCTTTATTTTTCTAACTTATTTTTAGAAAATTTCGGCGGCATAACGGCACAATACTAGAAACGGGACAAGGCCTAGCCGTATCCCCGGTCTAGTGAAGGCCCACGCCATTCACACAGCAATCAAATCAATTTCAATTCACCAAACAATTCAATTTCAATCAAATGATCTAACTAATTTTTGCAATCAAACAAACAAGTCCATGGTCTGTGGACGATTGTGTCGGGTGCTACTAAGCACCGTCTGCATCCTAGTATATATATATAACTTGAAAAAGAAATTGAAAGGTGAGAAATTCTCACCAACAGCTATCCTAACTCCACGGCACTTCTAATGCAGGAAATCTTCATCGTTATCGCCTTTTGTCACTTTCGTCTTCCGTATTCACTACATATATAAAAATCGAATTTTTACTTCGCCACTCAATATATAAAAATCGTATTTTTACTTCACTTCATATATATAAAAATCGCTCCTTTATTTCAATGTATATCATATAAAAATTAGTCCTTTATTTCAATGTATATCATATAAAAATTAGTCCTTTATTTCAATGTATATCATATAAAAATTTTATCTTTATTTCAATGTATATCGTATAAAAATTTGATCTTTATTTCAATGTATATCATATAAAAATTAGTCCTTTATTTCAATGTATATCATATAAAAATTTGATCTTTATTTCAATGTATATCATATAAAAATTTGATCTTTATTTCAATGTATATCATATAAAAATTAGTCCTTTATTTCAATGTATATCATATAAAAATTTGATCTTTTCATCTATAAAAATCCGACCTTTACTTTACTAAAAATCCGACCTTTACTTTACTAAAAATCATAGCTTTTTACTTTGAAAAATCACAGCTTTTACCTTTGAAAAACCATAGCTTTTTACATGATACGTCATATATTTAAAACTGAAAATAATTTCCAATTGGAATACTTACTTTAAATCGAGCTAGGAGGCGTTGAGACGGGGCGGTGGAGCTGCTACAGTGGCCGAGCTGACGTCTGGTGGTGGCGCAGGAGGTTTCAGGCGTGGTTGCGTCTGATTTGGGGAGGGAAAGGGGCGACTCTTCAAATCGAATGGGGAGGAGGGTGGTCGGGGATTGAACTGGCAGTGGCGCCGGAGGTTGGTGGAGAGTCGGAGGGGGGTCTCGAGCTCGCGCCGGAGCTGCTGGTGGCGCGCAGAGGTGGTGGCGGTGCCATGGAGGGCTAGGGCGTGGGGGTTTGCTGTTAGAGACGGAGTGTGACGGCCCGCTCCGCACCAGCCTACATTTCCTCCGGAAGTGCGCTGTACACATGTCCCGACTAGCACGGAACGGTCGCCAAAGAAAGGAAAGAAGGGAATGAACTAATCAAGGAACCTGTAGAATGTCTCACAGCGCATGGGATAAAGTATAATAATAACATACTTGACGTAAAACAGGTGAGACAGTGCATAAGCTGATAACTAAAATCAACATCCATCATCAGAGCAGCGGAAATTCAAATACAGCTTATTACAATTTTCCAAATTTACTGTCTCTAAACAAAAGAAAGCTAAATTAGAAGATGCACCACCAATGCCCAAGCAGTGATCTTCAACAATACAGGAAGAATACTATATATATTACGTGGAAGCCTCCTGCTCGTCTCCGGATCACCTACCCGCGCATCACCAGCTAACATGTCTCTAGTCTGCTCGTGTGAGCACCCAGAGTAATAAGAGGAGACATAAAACTCTGGGTCAGACATAAAGCCTGGAATGAGCGATAAGCATCTAAACAGAATGATAACAGGTATACTAAACCATACCTGAACCTGGACCTACAAACAAAGAGTTAGTACCACATACCGTACAATGCTCTAAGGTGCCATAATAAATAGTGTAAGAATACGGGGGTGGGGTGTGCATGTCACAATGATAGCAAACAAATCATCCATAGCAACCATCCTCACATCTCTCACTCAGTGCGTAAAGCGTACGACATCTACCACTTTGGAACACTAGACAAACTGAGGTAACGACGAATCCCGACTTGTAGAAACCCTGCTATGACCAAGCTAAACATATGGAGTCATGACCAAACATTTCAATGACCCACTTCATTGGATGTAGCCCTTGGTCCTACCGATGCCATAATGGCCCTGAATCCGCCTTCGTACCTCCTACCATAGTGGTCCAAAGCTATAGACGTCGATAACTCCTTGGCACGCGTCCCGCAGCAAAGCCCAATCATGAAGCGAACTCGTTGATTCCCATATGAATCTTGAGCTCTAGCTTCTCATTTGGACTTCCTTTGCATCTCGGGTTATAGTCTTCACTTCCGGATCGGTCTTCATTCAGTCTTCTCCTCGGATCGTGCTCCTTTGGATGGTTCGGTTCGTGGCGCGCCTCCCCAATCGGATCGGTTCGTTCTCCCTTTGTCGGATCGGGTCGCACCTCTCCAGGTCGTGCCCTTCAGCTCGCGGCGTCCTCTCAAGTGCATAACTCCGGTTCGGATCGTGCTTCTGAAGTGGATCGGGTCGGAAAGCCAGTTCAGTTCGTGCCTTCTATTTGGATCGTGGTCTCCAGTTTCCATCGGATCGGATCGTGAACTTCAGACGCGAGGGATCGGTTCGTGGTCACCATCCATAGGCGGATCGGGTCGTGTCGTAGCGCGAGCTCCAATCGGATCGGTTCGCATGGGGAAGGGGCGATCCGGTTCGGGGTATTTCCTGCAGTCCTTCCAGCAAGTAGTTTACGCCATTCGATGGCGTTTTTGACAAATCTAACACTTCTAATCAATCACAAAACACTCCATAAAGTCATAATAACATGTAATAGCAACCACAAACACCAAACAACAATTCTAATAAAGCAAAATGGATCAAAAGTGGCCAAAACTCCTTATTTTCCCCTAAGCATGTTTAAACAAAACTAATCATAAGGTTAACGAAACTTCATCAAATTAAACCAAATTTCTACCAGAAGCATAAAATATTATTTTCGAATTTCTAAATATTTTTCCAGAATTTATTAGTGTATAAATTCGCTAATCTTCACTAATTACCCTTAATTACCGTAATTAGTGCAAAAACTATGCAAATCACTCACCTTTGCCACAATAAACTTTCAGATCTGAAGTGAACCTCTGATTTGCACGAATTCCAATATATAACAACAGCTCTACCTCGGTCCTTGTGCTAATCCTCCTTGATTTGATGCCTCTAAGCCTTAATCCTTGATTAGGAAGTGATTTTGGGTGTTTTAGAGAGATTTAGAGAGTGGAGGCCATGGCTAGGTCAAGAGGGATGGAAAGTGACGGCTGAAAAATGAGAAAAAGGTATTCTCCAAACCCTAACAGCCCTTTTAAACTCCTAATCCCGAAATTCCCCTTTGGGCCTAGCTGCTAATCACCCGGTTAAGCCCAATTAAGCTGTTTTTCACCATCTGAAACTTGTTTCAGCCATATCTCCCAAACGGTGAGTCCGTTTGGCTAATGTGACCACTCTACGGAAAGAGAAACCATCATCCGAAGCCAATGGAAGTGGTTTCAGGTCAAAATTCCTTTCCAGTCAAAAGTTATGGCCAAAACAGTGCCAACTAGGGGTAAAATGGTCATTTAAAAATCGGGAAAAATCATGAACATGGGAAATGACCCCAATAGTCGTCCCCCAAAGTTACATGACCATTCGACTTCGTATGTGAAAGAAATAAATATCCTACGATCCTATGATGCGTAGAATACGGGTCGTTACACGGAGGGAGGGCGAGATTCGAGAAAGGAGGAAGGAGGAGAGGCGGAGGGTCGGAGGAGGCCACGGCGGTGGCGAGGGGAGCGCGACGTGGGGCCAGGCGGCGCGTCGAAGAGGAGCGACGACGGAAATTTGGGGGGAGACGGGTTCTAACTGTTGACTGGGTTTTCTATTTTGACTGAGGATATAGGTTTTAAACGGTGTATATATATATATTTATATTTTATTATTAATTTAATTTCTAAAATGTGAAGTTTCTATCTGAACTCCAAATCATGTCCAACGACTGTCGCCCCTAGCTAATTACCCCCATTCCGAACACAATGGGATATGTTTCGTAAGCTGATTCAGCTGTTTCGACCAGTTTCCGTCAAAATCAAAATATAACTCAGTATATATTGAATTTTAACGTACATTTCAATTTACCGGGGTCACATACGAATCCCGAAAATTACAGAAAAATTATTTCTAGCTTCGTATCGACAATACGGTCCTAACAAAACTAATTTCGACGAATTCTGAGACTGTTAGAAAAATGGCCATTTTCCAGTCGATTAAAATCAACTAAAACTGGTCAAACGCGTTTTCCTTTGCCACGCTCACATATTGATTCGAAAAATTATGAAATTTGGAATCTAGCAATAACTTAACATCACGGACCCAACAAAAGTGGTTTCGTCGAAATCCGAGGTCGTTTGCAAAATTTCCATTTTTAAGGGCCTGAATTCTATAGCGACTATTCAGAATTTTCAACTGGACATATCTTTTGATTCCCGCTATGAAATTTCGATTATTCGAATTCGTTGGAAAGATATTCACAAAGAGGTCCTATTATTTTTGGTTTCACTAAAATCCGGATTGTTTTGCACCCGGTACATTCAATTGAAGTTTGAAATCGAATTATCGAACTACCGCGCCATTTTCAATTCTATTTATAATTATATTTAATTATTTATATTCTAATGACGACGTATATAATATATACGTTCTAAATATATTCAAAATAAATTTCTCGTCGATATTATTTAAAATAATTCATTTTAAATAATCAAAATTTGCTAAAATGGCCAAAATAAAAATTTTAAACTGGCCCAGATTTTCGGGTTATTACAGGAGGCTTGGGAAGAGGAATCTTAATTGGAGGGGGGACACTAGAATCAACCTGACAAGAACTAGAGGAATGGAAAAAGGACTTGCATATTGCAACAACCTAAAATTTTGGAACTAATTTTAAAAAATTTAATTCAAGTTTAAATAGTTTATATAAAAGTTCAGTCGGTTTAAAATCGATATTTTAATAATATTTCACATAGCTTAGAAAATAATTTTTTGCAAACAATCTCGGAATCCAACGGAACTACTTTTACCGAATCTGGAATGTCGAAAAATGTTAGAATTCCAAATTTCGCGTCATTCATAGTTAGTATGTGACGTGAGATAGTTTGAGTCTAAACCAATCGAAAATTTAAACTCGAATCAAGCTCGAACGAGTAATTTTTGAGCAAACAGATCCAAATTCGACGAAATTAGTTTCATTGGAACCGTAACAAAAAAATATGTCGGGATTCTAAGTTTCGTCGAAAACGGAATCGGTATGTGATCGCACGAGTAAATAGCTTGAAGATTAACTACAGTGCCTTAATTTGTGTTCACACCTTAATCTAGTTAGTTACTATTTGTGTTTATTTGTGGTTGTCATGCATCCAATGGCAATAAGTGTGCTTTCTACCATAAGCTAGATGGCTGACAATTCACTAATCCATGTGAACATAATGTTGGAAAATGGAATTTTGACGACAACAACCTTGTTTCAATTATTTATATTAATGATTATAAAATATATAATAACATCTTTTGTCCAGAATATATATATATATATATATATATATATGTATATGCATGATATAAATATTGAAGACTGTACAGTATTAGAGATTCAGGAATTCAAGACTCAAGAGTATCAAGAAATCAAAATTTCAAGAGCTCAAGATTATCAGAGTAATAGAGTCTAGTATATATGTAAAACTCCGGTTAGCACTTTCAAATTCTGTTTTAAAATGCCTTTTCAAATTATTTTCAAAATTATTTTCAAACTCCTTTTCTAAATGATTTCAAATTATTAAGTTTTTACTTATGATTTCAAATATACATATATGTTTATAGCTTATAAAGTTTTATATTATATATATGTTTTATAGTCTTATATCATATAAAATTATAAATATGTTTATATTATATATTACTATGTTTTTTACACTTTAGAAAATTCACTTAAAACACTAGTTTGATTCAAAATTTTCCATAAAATATATATTGGTCTTAACACTTGAAAAATGATTTTAAAAATTCAAAAAAACATTATATGTCGATGTACATATTTGAACATGTCGACATATGGCTGTCACTTTTTCAAATTTCAAAGGAAATGTCTTTTTATATTTTGAAACGCTTCAGAAACATTGCAACCTTTCAAACACTATAAATAGGGGTTAATTTCTAATTTTTTATAACTTTTCATCTTCTTCTTCATCCCTTCTCTTACCACCATTATCATAGTTTAATTTCTTGATTTCTACACTTATACTTTGCCAATTTCTACTCAAATTATATTAAACTTCTTCTTTTCTCAATCTATATCAAATACATATGATTGGAAGTGATACTCAAGAGTTCTAGGGCTATTGTTATCATTTGAGAATTGTTTGGGAAAGGGTGTGTTCCTTGTAGCCCGTAAATCAAGGAAAGGGAGCAGTGTTAACCTTGTAGCCATGAAATCAAGGGTGGTGGAACGGTGTTAACCTTGTAGTCATGAAATCAAGGGTGTTGTAATTAGATTCTGATATTAGTAAAACTCTGTGCAATCCAGCATTGTATGGGACTGGACGTAGGAGTAATCCGAACTAGTATAAAATCCAGTGTGTTCTTTTCTTTTCTGCATTTTATATTTACTTATATCTATGTTTGTGATTGTTTCTGTGTTTGTGATCATTTCTGGTGTTATAATTATTGTGTGATTCATATAGTAATTCAAGACTGCTTAAATTTTCCATAATCGCTTTAAAACACTATTCACTCCCCCTCTAGGGTTAGTTCTGCCATAAAATCTTTATTCCGCATCCTTAACAATTGATATCAGAGCATAGGCTTTCAAAAGTTCATTATCTGAATTTTAGAAATATTAAATGGCAACCAACACTGGAACTGTCATATTGGGCATGTATAATGAAAATATATTTACAATCCGTACAATTAGACACTTGGAATAGTACAAAAACTGCATATGTTGAACACACTACTAATTTTGCACAATAGACTAATGAACAAAAGGTTGTTGCACAAATTAATTCTAAGGCTATGAATATGTTATTTTGTTCAATAGATAGAAATGAATTTAAATGAGTGTCTGTTTGTAAATCTGCTTATGAAATATGGAGAACGTTGCAAGTTACTCATGAAGGAACCAATAAAGTTAAACAGACCAAGATATCTATGTTAACTAATCAACTTGAGTTGTTTAAAATGAATTATAATGAATCTCTCTCCGACATGTACAGCAGGTTTCAGGAAATCGTGCATTCATTAATGGCTTTGGGAAAACTTATTCTTAAGAGGATCAAGTCAGAAAAATTCCCAATTCACTAACTCTAGAATGTGATCAGAAAACACTGGCAATTGAAGAAGCAAATAATGTTAGTGAAATGAATACTGAGGAATTAATAGGAAATTTGATGTCGTTCGAAGTTCAGTTACAAAAAAGAAAGGAGAATAAGTCGACAGAAAAAAAAATGGTATTCAAAGCAACAATTGACGATTCTGATTCAAGTAGTGAGGATGATGAAGAAATTGCCTTAATGACAAGAAGTTTCAGAAAAATCTGAGATATAAAAGGAGAAATAACCTTCAGAGAAATAATCAAGGAAGTTCGATAAGAAATGATGACAGATGTTACAACTGCAATAGACCAGGCCATGTAAAGAGAATGTGTCCATATCCAGATAAATCAAATCAACAAACAGATAATAATATTTCGTCAAAGAAGAGGAAAAGGGGATATGCAACAACTTTAGATGATTCAGACTCATCATCAAGCGATGAAGAGCCAGAAACAGGAAATCCAAATATGTGCTTTACAGCGATTCAGAATTCAGAAAATATTGAAGAAATTGACCTAAAAACCAGGTACACCTTAATTAATTTTTGATTGAATGGATGTTTTTGTATGTTTTTTTTTCTTGCCTTGTTTGAATTTAAAATTTAAAATCTAAAAATTCAAACTTGAACTTTAAAATTCAAACTTGAACTTTAAAATTCAAATTCAAAATAATAATATTAAAATAATAAATAATAATATAATAAAACTTAATTTTAAATGTTTGTTAAAGACTAATATTATTTCAAGAAATAATAAACCTAAAAATATAAAATGTTAAAATAAAACAAAGTCAAAAAGCAACATGTCCCTTGAAAACATACATATATGTCAGAATCGACATATGTACCAGTAATCAAAATTAAAATTTTGAATTTCAAAAGTTTGAACTTCCAAACTTCCCTCCATCTTTTCACCAACTCCCAAAGTCTGAAAAGGTGTCCTTATTTTCAGAAAATCTATGTCCATTCACTCTCTATTTATTTATCTATTCAATTCTATTCTCTCTATCTCTCGTTCAAAATTCAAAACATATCTCCAATGGCTTCCTCAAGTACACCAAAAACCATGAGATTGACCAAAACTCTCAAAGGTTATCTCTACTAAAATGTCCCGCATTTTTGATAAATAGATATTTCATTGTTTTAAATATTGATTTTGAATTATAATTGGATTTATTATATATATAATTCATTTATATAACGAAGATTGAACGTTAAATTTATATATAATTATAAATTGAGCTCGTAACGTCACGGCAGTTCGTAAATTTCGTTTTGAACTTCAATTGAATATATATAACCATTTTAGGTCAGGATTCTTTGAAACAAGAAATGTTTGAATCGATTTGATTATCATTTTCTAATGAAAGAGAAAAATCGAGATTTCATATGGCAGATTGTTAGTTGTATCCAATTCAAATTTTTGAATAGTCACTATGGAATACGTTAATAAACGATAATGTTTATTTAATAAATTTAAATAGGATTTTCATATATTTTGAAATATCGTTTAACCCGGGGTTGTAAATATTGAGTTTAAATTATATATTGTTTATTCTGAAGCTGTGTAATATTTTATTTGAAGAGATACTATAATAATAATTTATTTTTATTTAATTAAATTATTTTAGATTTAATTATATTTAATCGATATTATATAAGCATTAAAAATTGTTTTCTTTTCAAATAATCTCCGTTTTCGGCGAAATAAATTTTATTGGAATACGTACAGCTAGTTATTGCTAGATTTCCAGTTTAGAGCCAATTGGAGTCATTTTATCAGTATGTGCAATTTAAAGGTGAACCGATGAATAAATTGAAATTAAAACAACATCGTTGTGCAAACAGAGTCAGTTTTCAACGAAATTAATTTCAATGGGACCGAAATGTCAAGACGTAGCGATGTTGTCATTTTCATTACATTTGGAGTTTGTATGTAACGGTACGAATTTAACAATTAACGGTAAAAGCGGTTAGCGGCAAAATCAAATACCGTAAAAGTAAAAATAATATATCTATACTTCACCCTTAAGTAAAATGAGCTGCAGCATACCTAACTTCTTCGGCTACTCTATTCTGAACAACCTGCCTTCATTTGTCCCAATCGACGAAATCAGAGAAATGAAAAGTCAAGCTACCAACCTACCCTAAAGTTTGCACATGCGTGAAATACTCAACCCAGATACCATATTTAAATCTATCTGATATCATTGCATACTTAGCTAATTCCATGCCTGCAGCATGCATAGGTTGTAGTATCATTTCACCATCAAACAAACTTAAGAAAACTCGATGCAAACCTATTCTATTCTTCTTCAGACTATGAATATACGGTACGCTTCGAAAGACTTCGTTCTTATCTTGGAGCTTCGTGTGTGTATATATATACTTGCACGCCCTGCCTGTTCCTCTTCACCAAATGAACAAGCGTAAGATTAAGAAATGGAAAACCAAAATTTTCCTCCATACGAAAACTAGATTTAACATCTGGATCCTTCACGAAAACAATATGCAAAGCGGTCTGCCATTATTAACAAGCAAGCCCCTCACGAATAAAAAGAAGAGGAGTGTCAGAGTTTTTCTTTTCCTTCCTTTCGAAAATATGGAGCGAATAACATATTGTTGAGTATGTGAAAAGGTGAAACTAGACAAAAGGAAATGTAAGGAGGAAGATCCGTAAAACGAAGGGGCTGGTGGGCGTGAGGAGCAGTTGCATGCATGGAGGGGTCGTCCGGTGTGTCGCTGGTCTGAACTCAGGTGGTGGGGGTTAATGAACGAGGAGGGAGACAGTATGACGTTGGGAGGAAAAAAAAAGTGGGTTTCGGCCATGCAAGAGAAAGGAAAGGGAGCATGGCGTGGGTGAGCCCGAGGCGTTTGCAGCGTAGGAGGGGACGGTTGCAGGATGGCAGTCGCCGAAGCTCTGATGGTCGGGCATGGGGATCTACGGTGGGGAAGAAACGTTGGAGAGTTTTCTTGAATGGCAGTTTCGGGAAAACACTACAGGTGAGAAGAATGATGAACCGTGTATATATTCGCTTAATCCTATTTTAATGCGCTAGTCAAATTTAACATTAAAGAATACCTAAGTTTGTTTTAATGCGGCTTAAGTCTTCAACATGCAAGTATATAATAGTTCTGTATATAGCGTTCCACCTAGAACCTAACCAATTTATTGTGCCAAGTCATTTGTAATTAAACCATGTCTAATCATGATTATAATTACCCAAAACATAAGTAACTTCTTAAGTTAACAAGGTGTATATATTAAGATAACGTAGCCATTTATTTAAACATCCCTAAGTCTTAAACCATTTTCTAACGTGCCTAATTACACGTTTAACTATGCCTAACTATTATAGTGACCATGCCTAATCGATTTTACGTTAACTTAAGTTTATTCCATTAAATTCAACACTGTTTGTTTCGTAATATAGAAAAAAAGAATAAAAAGAAATGCGTGTTTAAGTGGACCATTAGTACAACAACAGGTGAAGAATGTAATATGCCTAGACCCCATATTAGAAATATGCCTGGCTATATGTGCCTGTTTACGTGGCCAATTATTTAACTGCTTTATAGAGAAAATTATATGCCTAATTTAAACGGCCTTGCTTTGACTAAGTTCATACAAGACCTAGGTTTTCTTTGAAACACGGGATGGGTCTGGTTATTTTAATAATAATAAAAAGAAAATTTGTAAAACGTATGCTTTATATTCAATTTAATTGTTAAATTATTTAAATAAGACCATAACTTGTAAATTGGTATAACATGGTCGTATGTTAACAAATTTGAACGAAATAGCAAAGCGATGGAATCGCCATGGCGAGCGTTTCATTATAGGACAGACTGGAACATATCTAGATGCAGCTAGTATTTTCAATTAAATTAAATGCATGTTTAATTTAATTGAAAACAGTTGGTATCTCGACAAATGAAAAATCAAGGTGAGTTCAACTCACTCAGTTTTATCCCACTTATATCTTATATAAGTCGGGTTTAATATTTGTGTGCTATGGTTGTTTACTGTTAGGTGTTCACTGAATTGATTTATATATTTTTACTGAACTGATTAAATTAAACGATTGTTTAATTTAATTTAAAACAAATCGTTGTTTTTAACAATCATTTTCAAATGAGGTAACGTACCTCGTTGGTTACGTTTATAATAATATAAACGTATTAAATTGAAATATGGACGTTTGGATTGCATTGTTTGATGGTTGAATATTATATCTGTTTATTGAAATAAATGATACTGTTGAGATAACATATTTGGATGTAGGTAAAAACAGGTTGGAGGGATCCAATTGGGTTCCTCAGATTTATTGTTTATTTTCATATTGCAATTATATGAACTGTTTAACCAATATGATTGGATGATTGATTTATTTGTTGATTGTTGAATTTAAATTCAACGTATGTTTAGTTTTAACTAATGGACAATATTCGTAGAGTAATTGGTAGTAGTTGACCCAAAAATAAATCATTTTATAAATATGGATTTACCGTTGGGTGAATCGACAGTAAGGAAGTTATAAAATTATTTTATAACTGAAGAGAGATTTTTTTAAATATATTATTTTGAATAAAAGTTTAAAAGGATTTAATATTTAATATTTACTATTTAAGTTTTAAGTAATTATTAAATGATTTCGTAAAGTAAATTCTTATATGTAATAAGATTTATAAGCAGGTAAGCAGAAATTAACGTAATGGTTAAGAATTGGATCAATTGTTTTCAAGGAACAACCAAATGAAATTATTTAGATTAGGTATATTATTAATTAATTTAAAAGAAGGGCTAATTGGAGTTGATTAACGAAATAATCATGGTTTAAGTTGACGAAATCAACTAATTTAATCAGAATCTGTTATTTGATTGATTTGTTTGAAATTAATCTAATGAAATAGATTAATGAAACTATTTATTTAGTTAATAAAGAACATAACTATTTCTACATTCATTGATGAGGAAATAAATTATTATTTTAATTAATTATAATTTAAGGGGTTAATGTTTAAATGAAATTCATTTAATTAAGTAATCGAAGTTGGTATTGAAACCTGATTGAACCGAGAAGAGTTTATGAACGGAATTTATTATAAAACCGAGCTTTATAACTAAGTTAATAAAGAGATTTTAAGCCAACACGATAGCTTAAAATAAGTGTTTACTTAATACTTAGATTAAGTAAAGGAAGGCGGGATAAAAAAGGTTTTATATTAAACCTAAGAGTTATACACGAGGTTTATAAAAGGGGTGTGAGGTGAAAACATTTAGATTAAATTAATGTTACTTAATAATGGAATTGAAATGAGATTTTCAAAATGAAAAATGGTAGAATTGATCAGAAGTAGGATAATATGAATTGATAACGAGTTAAGATCAGAATTGGAACCTAATTGGAGATTGGTTGAGTTGAGTGATTTTCTGAGTATTGATCTGATGTTGATTTCGGTCTTCGGGGTTGATACTTAAGGAATTATTTGCTTACCAATTTACAGTCAAGGACTAATTAATGTTGAGATATAGAAATGCTTGAGTAATGTTGTAATTAATGTTTTGAAATAATAGTAAAATAGGAATTTGATATGATTATTAAATATTTTTCTAAATATTAGATTGAAATGGTTTTGAGAAGATTGAAATGAGAATTGAATACCATGTTTAAAATATGGAATGTTTTTAGAAGTTTTAAATTAACCTTTCGTTAATAGTTTTTAAATAAAAAGAGGCCAAGTAATGCTAAGTATTGAACCAGTGAATTTATTTTTATTTTTATTTTTATGGTTGAATGGTTGTTTATTTGATAGTTAAATAACCGATTATCAAACCTGGCCAATACGATTGTTGGTACGGAAAGATCGGGATCGAATTTATATTCAAAAACCATTCCGACCAGCAAATACGTGAACGATGGAAGATATAAGATGCTGATCGAGATGAAGAAATTGAAGATCGTGGATCTTCACAAAACGGTAGAATGGCTTATAATCTCTGGTTTAGAGGCCAGAGATATACTGTGACTCTGTCGTGGTTGAAATCTACGGATTTGCAGGGACTACTCGCTACCAATCTGTAAGGTGATTCCTAGGATGTGATAGGAGAGTGCCTTCGGTTCATCTTGTTCCTGGATGACTTGTATGGACGAATGTCTGACAGAATATTTCTTAAGAGTCACATACATTGATTTTTACAAACGCACTCCTGTTGGTGATAGCTAACACCCAGGGTATTTTTGTGGGTGTCAATTAGTGATTTGGCGGATCTGACGATGTGGCGTTCAAAGTGAATGGTGGTGTGCTATCTTGGATTGGTAATTCAATCCTAAAGCCTCACGACCGGGAAATGACAAAAATCAGACAGGCAGCATGGGTAAGTGGGTCGCTCCCATTAGGATGTATAATCACCTATTTAGAGAAATTTCATTTCCTTCTTTATTCTATTCGATGCTATCCCTTTTTAGGAAACGGTTGCTGATCCCAACCGTTGGTGATATACGTTCGATACACTCAAGAGAAATGAGTGGTCGGTCATGTGTGGCCGGGTTGCAAGATGTTCTTGTTGAACCCATTGTATTCCCCTCTAGAGATACACTATCAGAAGGTGGTTCCATACCTTGTCATAGTTGGAATCCAATCTCCAATAAGCGCCCGCGGTCTTGATTGTATACTATATATGTAGAGCGTGAGATGTAAGTGTTCTGCTAGAATGCTATTTATTTGTATTTAGATACTATTATAATATTAGAAGATAGATATGATTTCAAAAATGTTTTGGGTTATCATACGGTAAAAACCGTCTGTATTTATGTGTGGATTTGGTCTTACGATTATCCTTTCTTTCGAAAAGGAATTTTAACTTAAAAATCAAGTTGGATGTTGCTTATAAGCTTAATGGGTTTCTCATTCTGGTTCACCAGACTGATCCGGTGTTTGTAATGCTCGGGTTAGTCCGGGATTTACAAGTTTAGGTTATTGGATAATACGAAGTTCAGAAAACGTGCTTGAGGAGCTCAGACGTATTAGTTACTATTCCACTGTGTATTGTATATGAGGACATATTATTATAACTGTCCAGATGTATTGATGTACTCTGATAATTGTAAGTATTTATTTTAACCTCTCAATAAAGATTTATTTCTATATTATATTTTGTTCTGCTGTGATGTGAGATTTTGTGTGAGTTGGTTCTTCTTCTTTTTCTTCTATTCTAATCTTTCTTTCTTATCTTCTTCTCATCCTCTAAATTCTTTCTATTTCCATCTGGGTTTCCAATACAATTTGGGTTGGACTGGTTTTGTTTGGTCTGCTCAAAAGGTATCGGTCCCCACATCAACAATGATCCGGAAGCTATTCAAGCCTATATTGACTATGCCGCTAATGGAAAAGTCAATATGGGAGCCTTTGCTATCTTTGAAGATTTCCCTTCTTATGATCTTCATTCTCTTTTTCATCAAAATAAAGTTCTAAGTTTGATTGACTCTTGGGGGTAACGATGAAGTATATTACCCAAATCTCATCAAAATGTTTTATGCGAATTTGAATCGTGGCTTTTATGAAGGAAATGAAAATCAAGTTTAGAGTAGTGTAAAAGGCACTCAAATCATTTTGGATTGTGAAATTTGGGGTATAATTTTAAATTGTAAGAGTATGGGCTTGGATTTTTCGGAATCTGATATTGATGAAACGAATTTGGAAACTTTTCATCACATCTTTGAAAGCGATGAACATATGGAATTTAAAAATCGCTTTTTCCACCCAAAAGCAAGAATCGTCAACCTCCTCCTTCAACATACTCTCACTCCCCGCTCTGGAAATTTCAAAACCCTAACCCTCAAGGTCCAAAAAGCTCTTTTTGCCATCTTTGGCACTTATGATATTAATTGGGCCGATGTAATTTTAAAGAGTTTAAGCCCAAAGAGATGTCCACCAAGGAAAACACTCTCTATCATGGAGTTTATATTACCCATATCTTTAAATATTTTAGAGTGGATCTCAAAGGAGAGGAATTTGTGCCAAGAAAGGTTTTTAACTCGGGAAATATAAACCTTATGCAAATTCCAATCATATTTAAGCCTTATGAAACATTTGAGGAAAAACAAGATCGAATGAAACAAGAAGAAAATCCAATGGAATCGACAAAGAAGAAGAATCCACTTTGTAAAGTGTACAGTGTCCAACAAATAGTAGAGCCATAACAAAAGAAACACTTGTTCAAAACCAAGCTAAATTAGCCAAGAACCAAAAGAAGATCAGGAAGACTCTTACCCAAATGTCTTCTAAAATGAACAAGTTCTTTTGTAAAGTAGGAAGAAACTTAGATTATCATCTTCCTCATCTTCGTCTGCCGAGATCTAAGTTTATTAGTTTAAGTTATCCTTTCGCGTTTACTTGTATTTCCATTTCGAATCTCGTATTTAGAACTTGTATCGTTTGAATGTACTTTCTTTTAAGTAGTAATGAATGATATTTATTTATGTCAAATCATTCTTTAATCTATTGTAAAAACACATTAAAACTAAATAAATTAATATAATATAAATAAGTAACTCAAAAATGTGAGAAAAAACAAAAATACCCAAAATAAAAAAGGGATATGTCGACATGTATAAATGGACATGTCGACATGTATAAATGGACATGTCAGCATATAACTGTCAGGAAATTCAAATTGTTTCAAAATTGAAATTTTAAACAACTACCTTATGTCTCTTCATTTTAAACGAATTCCAAACCCTATAAATACCTTTTTCTTTCGAAAAAACTCAGTTTTATTTCTCTCTTCATTCTCTAAACACTCCTTCTCTAAATTATCAAAATTATGGTCAATCCTATTCACGGTTTAAGTGAGAATCTTGAAGAAACACTCAATTCGTGTAAGAATATCCTTTCTATAATACTTCGCAATCAGCGTCATCTAGAATTAAGTCAGATAAAGATGGTTGAACATCAAAAGAAGCACTTTGATGCCATTCGTTGGTTAATCTCTTCTCTTTTCAGAGATGAAGACAACAACCTCACCAAAGCACCACTCACCAAAGAAGATGAAGTCTGAGAAGTCATCAAGAAGGTTCCAATCTTTGAAGAAGATGGATGGGTGGAAGTTCCAAGAGACGTTTGAATTTGTTTGAATTAATTTGTATGCTTTGTTTGAATTTGTTTGAATTTTTTGTTTTTAACAAACTTGTGCATATTGCTTGGTTTGAAATGATTGGGTTGATTGATTGTAAATATTGAACAAATTGGTTGTAAATAATTTATTGACTTTCTTGGATATACTCTTGTTTCTTTAGAAAGGAGGAGTTATTTTGATATAGTTATTTAAAATTATTTATAGCATAAATTTAGGGGGGATATAATTTAGTTTAGTCTAGATTAGTATAATATAATTAAGTTTAGTATAGGATAGTTTTTGGTAATGACAAAGAGGGAGAAATTATAAAATAAGATATATGCATAGTTTAAGCGGGAGCCTGAAGGAATTCATAGTGAAAGGGGGAGTAATCAAGGAAGCAAATCAACAGGTAATATCAGATATGAATATTTTATAAACCAAGGTTGTAATCATCAAAAGAGGGGAGATTGTTGGAGAATGGAATTTTGATGACAACAACCTTATTTCAATTATTTACATTATTGATTATAAAATATATACTAACATCTTTTATCTAGTATATACACTACTACAAAACAGGCCAATTGCATCGGTTGTTTACCCCCCTATTGCATCAGTTCAGCAACCGATGCATATGCAACCGATGCAACAAGTCAAAAAAATTGCATCGGTTTCAGAACCGATGCAACAAATCTACTTTTGCATCGGTTTTTAGTAATAACCGATGCAAAAAAGGTGGTTTTTGGATCAAAACTAACTACTATGTTGCATCGGTTGCACCGGTAACAACCGATGCAAATTCACCTAAAGAAAATAAAAAATAAAAAAGGCGATTTCAGGTTCTAAAACCTGAAATGTCATCAAATTGCACTTACAGATATTATACGACAAAGATAAAATAAAATTATATTATAATGAATAAATAGAAATCAAATATTGTACAAGAACGATAAATAAACACTACAGACAAATAAAAGGAAAATGCATCAATAATACATTGAAATTGATTCAAGTACTGCACCAATATCAAATACTACATCAGTATCTCAAATATGATACAAAAAAGCTGAAACTAAACCACACTAATTCTATAGTTGTTCAGCTGTGTAATAAACACAACACCTGATATGTTCAGAAATGTAATGAAAACCGAAGGCGTAGGCTAATGGAGTACAACCTATGAAGCTGCAGCTGAGATCCAAATGTACTATTAGCTTTTTCATGGTTACCGTAACTGAAACCTGCACGTACAAATTAAAGGGTACATTACAGATATATAAATTTGAATCAATAACGTTACCATGCATCTTTTGAAATATTAAACTGAAACAATGAAATTCCAATGACAAGGTTACAACTTAATTTTCTTCATAACTGCGATACTATTTGCTAATTTTGTGCTTTTTTCCTCGTTCCCATCCATAGTTTGCTACAGAAATTATGCCGAGAAGAATGAAATTTCAGCTATGGTTAAAGATGGCACTTGCTAATATATGAGTAATAATTAAATATGAAGTCTTTTAACTATTAGAGTTGATAGTTATTTGTACGCAGAATTTGGAGTTGAAGTTCTGTTTTTGCATCTCTATCTGGTACTTTCGGGCTAAAATATAACTACTTGCATAATCCTATGTGCATCAGAAGCCATCTAGAACTCTTCGGAAGAAAGAAAAGAGTGTTGATAAGAGAGTTGAATGATCAGAATAGACAGGTGCTATGCTACCATATAGTTTGATGTGTACATGAATATTCATAATAAGCATATACAAAAGTGTTAAGTGTACTCTCCTCTACTTTTCGCCTAATTAGTGGGGAATGTAGGCCCAGCAATGATTATGTTTGCCATCTGTTGTATTCTCAGTAATTTCTAGGCCTAATTCTTTGCCAACGTGTAGAGTAGAGGCTTACTCCAAGGGAAACAATGCTTAGCATTTCTTTAAGCATAAATGTATCCCCTTTATGTCTATATTCATACTTCATACCAGTCAAAATATCTGTATATTGATGAGGCTTAACCGATCCTTAAAAATACAGAATGATAATTAATAGTTTGATGTCAATTAAAAGTTACTAAAGTAACAAGGGAAAAACCAGAACCCTGAAATGTAGAAAGAAACTGCTTCTCCTACACCTTTAGGTAAAAAAACAAATAGCATGGTCTTTTATGTGTCATTACTTATAATTTAAACATAAGCAGAACTATCTTTTATGCATTAAATTATCCATGATTTTTATGTAAATTAGTTCTGACTATCTTTTATGTTTCGATTAGTTCTTCTTATGTTTATGCTAGAAGTTAGATGCCCAATTTTTATTATCAACATTGAGATGCATATCCATCACATTCGCAAATATCTTGGAAACAAGTAGTAGATGACAGATTGTCATACCTCTCTATACAATAGCTTTATAAATCTACAACCATTCAATTGCACTGTCCCCGACTACTAGCATAAACATAAACGTGATGTACATTTCAGTTTGTTGAACTATTTAGCATGCATATATACATTCTACTGCTAGTTAGTTGCCCCACAAGAAATTCTAAGAGATGATAGATTGGTCCAAACTGCATAAAAAATAGACTAGAAGCAAATTTCTTCATGAACTCAAATAGTTTACCAAATTTGTGCAATCCATACCTTTCGGATAACAAAACAAAACGCTGATTCGCAGGATCCTGAAGCGCTTTCTGCAACAACAATATCTGCGCTTCAATCATGCTTACATACAACCCAAACATCCCGAGGTGCCTGTGTAACCTCCCTAAAAAATCCGAGCCTGAAATCTGCAGCACAGGCCCAAACCTCGCAACCCTTGCCACCGTCTTCAGTTCGTCCATCCGCTTCTTCCTAATCGATTACATAAAGACAAAAGTTACATAATGACACTAACCAAATCAAAGTAACAAAAAAATCAACTCTCAAAATACTACCTGTATTCTTGTAAGAAGCGATGGACATCGAGATCAGGATAGTCTTCGAGATCGGAGAGCTCCTCGGCCGTTCGTTCGTCAATCCATGATTTGGATTTGGGTTGTAGATCCGGATCTTGAGCAGCAGTAAGCGGCTCGGGTTTGATGTTAAGAGTGGAGAACAGAGAGCTAAAAGTGGAGAGCTAATAGTGGTGAACGCATAGCAAAGTGATGTTGATGGTTGAGATTTTGGATCCGATTTTGATTTAGAGAAGTTAATGGATTCGGTTTTGATTTTGGGAAATGAACTGGAAGAGGCATTGGTGCAGTAGAAATGGAGAACACAGATTATTTTGGAGCCAATTTTTCACTTTGTCCCGCCCAAATTTCAGCGTGAATTATTATAGACGTTCAACAGTAGGAATTGCAACCACTAATATAAAAAGAACACTTGTTAAACCACTAATCAAAAATTAAATATTAACTATTAATTCTTAACTACAAATATCACTTATTAATAAAATATTAAATGTTAAACGTTATTTATTAATTATTACTCATTATTAATTGATAATTATTTAAACTTATTATTTTTATTAAATATCACTTCATAATTATTAAATTTTAGTATTAGTTATGAAATATTAGTCTTAATTACTATATAATTAGTAAGAATTAACTACTTATAGTAATTAATATGTGATGTATTAAAATTTAATTATTAATTATTACTTCTTAATTAATAAACACTACATATTAATTAAATATTAGTTGTTAAGCAATATTATTTAAATATTGATTATTAATTAATATTTATATAGTATTGATTAATAATTATATGGTATTAATTAATTAATTATTAAATATATAATTATTAAATATTAACCATAATTTAGTAGTGATAACTAGTGATAATAGATTATTACATATAAAAAATAACTATTGATTATTCTTTATAATTAGTTGTTGTGAATTATTTATTCATAATCATTAATTATAATAAATTATGAATAATAATATAAGTAAATTTTTGTTTACAATTATTGATATATGCATTTGCTCGATTAACATTCGCTTCGATGCATTTGCATCAGTTCCAAAGAAACCGATGCAAATTAAACTATTTGCATCAGTGCATTTGCTTCAGTTCTTAAGGAACAGACGCAAATAACACTATTTGCTTCGGCTGCAAGAAGAACTGATGCATATAAGACAATTTGCATCAAGGCACTCGCTTCAGTTGATAGTAAAACCGAAGCAAGTAATCCTATTTGCTTCGGTTGTGAGTACAACTGAAGCAAATACAGTGAAGCAACTGGAAATAACACTATTTGCTTCGATATATTTGCATCGGTTGTTAAAATAACTGATGCAAATTATATCACTTGCTTCGGTTGTATTAATAACTGATGCAAATGAGGCGAAGCAACATGCCTTTTTTTTAGTAGTGATATATATATGTATATACATGATATAAACATTGAAGACTGTACAGTATTAGAGATTCAAGGAATTCAAGATCTCAAAGGAATCCAAGACTCATGAGTATCAAGATATCAAGATTTCAAGAGCTGAAGATAGTCAAAGTAATAGAGTCTAGTTTATATGTAAAACTCCGGTTAGTTCTTTCAAATTCTGTTTTCAAATACCTTTTCAAATTAATTTCAAAATTATTTTCAAACTCCTTTTCTAAATGATTTTAAATTATTAAGTTTTACTTATGATTTCAAATATACATATATGTTTATAGTTTATAAAGTTTTATAATATATGTAACGTCCTAGATTTTTAGTTGATTTATTTTGAATATTTAAAATTGTTTTAAATGTTGAATTGAAAATATAAATAAATTTTAATATGGAATTTATCGATTTAATAACCAATATACGATTAATTTCGAATACATCGAATTATCATGGTATGAAACTGACAATAATTGGATTCTAAGTTAAAACTGAATTTAAACGATTCAGTCCATCAATATAAATTCTATTTGGATTACAACGATAATGATAATTTATTATTGATGAATTTGATTAGTTCGAATTTAAAATTATATTTTAATCAATTTTAATTGATATGTGAAATAGTCAAATTTCAAATGATCTCAGAATTTAACGAAACTGGTTCCATCGGATCCGTAATAGCATATTATTATCAGATTTCAAATTTGGTAATGTTTAAATTTATCGATCGATCGAACGACCAGAAAACTTTTAAAAATAATTAAATTGAATTTAATATTGATTATCAATTTAAATTTGTTATCTTCTTCATATAATCGAATAAATTTTTAGAACCCGTTCTGTTGAGTCCAGAATAGCAAATAACGTTAGAAACGTCAGTTGTTATGATTAAATAGCGGTTCGGGATCTCGAGTTAAGGGACTGCGAGATATTTTAATTATTTAATTAAAATAAAGTCAAATCAATGTAAATTCCCTTCACTTCGCAGACCAAAAACGCAACCATCCTAAAACAAAACATCACGCATACATGTTTTTCTCGAGCTTAAACTTCTGCCTCCCACCTTCAGTATTAAGGAGACAACAATTTAATGGTGCGCGTATTGTGGTTTCCCCTTCCCCCTGTTTTTTGTTTTCTCCTTCAGCAAAATCAAACCGAGATTCTTATTTTTGCTTCCCTCAATCAACAATCGAAATAAACCCAAAAGCTTCAAATAGCCGCGCTCTGCACTACTTAATCCTAAATCATTCAAATAAAGTAAATCGCGAATCCCAAAGCTTCAGGAATTCGAAAAGGACTGCCTCTTTCCATGTTAAAAACAAAGTCCACGCAAGTTTTAAAAATTCAAAACAAATCAGGGGAATTTCTGAAATCCAGAACATTGATTCGTGAGGTTCGTTGGCTCGAGTTCTTCCTTATCATATGCTTTTCGTTTGGCTCGGTTATGCTTTCTGGAGTTCGAAGTACACGTAGTCGAACCTAGGGCTTCGACTCCTAGGCGATTAAAGCAATTGTATGGCTAGGCAAGGAGTGCAAGGTAATCAGGGGATCGTTTTGATTTTTAAGAGAAGGGGCGATGCGTGCAGGGCCGGTCCTGGCCTAGTGCGAGCCGTGCGACCGCACAGGGCCCATTAGGTCAGGAGGCCAAAAAAAAACTGTATTACCTTTACCTGAGCTGCTTTTTCTTGTCAGGATACGTGTACTTGATAGTAATTTATCTATGCAAAAGTATATATGATTATATGCTTTGTTGACATCAATCAATATATTAAAATGGAGATGTGGCTTGTGCGGACCTCTAGTTGACAGATTGAAAATGTGGGTAAAATTTTTATGAATTTTCTAAAACATGCAATTTTCTCAATGGAGATGCACAGTAGAAAAAGAAAATTTTCACTTAAGTTCAATTTCATAAAAAAAAATTAAGGACCCAAAATTTTGAGCCCGCACTAGGCCCATAAATACTCAGGACCGGCCCTGGATGCGTGAAAAATCAAAGGCTGGCATCGGTCGCGATTGTACATATATATTTATTGAGAGCTTGATATAAAACTTACAAATCATCAGAGTACATCAATATACATGGACAGTTATAACATCATGTCGTCATATGCAGCACACATCGGAAATAAATATTAATACGCCTGAACTCCTCCACCACGTCTTCTGAACTTCGTAGTGTCCAATAACCCGAACCTGCAAAACCCGGTCTAACCCGAGCATTTACAAAACTCCGGATCAGTCTGGTGAACCAGAGTGAGAAACACACTAAGTTTATAAACAACATCCAACTTGATTTCAAAGTTAAACAAATCTTTTCTTAAAGAAAAGGATAATCGTAAGACCGGTCCACACGCAAACACGGATGGTTTTACCTTACGATAACCCAAAACATTTTGAAATCAATATCTTATTCTGATATTATAATAATTTCTAAATACAGATAAATAACAATCTAGTGGAACACTTGCATCTCACGCTCCATATATATAGTATACAATCAAAATCGTGGGCACTTATTGGAGATTGGATTCCTACTATGACAAGATATGGAACCACCTCCCGATAGTGTATCTATGGAGGGGAATACACTGGGTTCAATAAGTACATCTTGCAACCCGACCACACACTACACTAAATACTTAAAATTAGAAACAGTTAATTTTTTTCACTTGAAACCCTTTTGTTATGTTTCTACGGATGAAACATACATGTAGGGTTTCTATCCATTTCTAAGCGTTTCCGTTACTTTTTAAATAATTTATTTATTTTCTAAATAATTTATTTTTATGTCAAAAAGATGATCACGACACGTGATTTCGGAGGACTCACAAAAATAAATCACCGTTCCCAAAACCCAATCCATAGGCCGCGGTTCCTCTTTTTTCCCAAACCCTCTGCCTCCTTCGATTTTTTTCAACATCGATTTTTTTCATATGCCGATTGTAAAGTGCTACCGTCTTTAATTTTGAGCTTACGTCTACAGATCTATATTAATTAATGGCAATATTTCACATACTACCGACAGTAGCCTGGTAACGATACTAAATTTGGCTTTTTATTAAGTCGTTTAGTTTATCTAAAACCTGAATTGCTTCCATGTTTACATTCCGATCCTTTTTACCTGTAAGTATTCTCTATCATTCCGTTGAGATTTTCTCAAAACGAATGGATTTTGTCTTAAATTTGATTCAATCTTTTTCATTCGTTGCTAAAATTCTATGAACTTGTATATGCTACTGTGACTCGGTTCGATCATTGGATTGTTTACTATGATTTCGGTTAGGGTTTGGGTTCGGTTTTCCAATACCTTGAATCTGTTCATTTTGATGTTTTTGTTTGCTAAATCTGTGGTGAAATCTTCATAGTTGTTCCAGGTGACCTGTATTTGCTCTACAGTTCTCTGATCTGTGAAAAAAATTTCTATTGAATGCTGTCAAAATACAAATTGAACTTAGATGAGAAGGCAGGCCATTCAATCAAAATCCCAAGAGGAAATGGATAAATAAAACAGCAAGCCGCATGGATCCTGCATCTGTCTTCAAGCTATACTGTCTGCTATGTTTTGATTTCTGATCTTTTACTTGCATTTTTTCTGTTGTGAATCCCAGTCCACCCTTAATTGATAAACCTGTTATCACATTCACTTCAACTCCACCCGAAGTTAAGCATTCATCTGTTATTAGCAAACCCGTTAACCCGGCCAAATTCTACGTTCCACCCATTTTCTATCCCATCAATAACTATTCAGTGCTAACTAAAAATAAACAAGAGGAAGTTACCAAACCCGAAAACGATTTTCCATTCATAAAAGCTCTTAAAAACACGGAGAATAAGAGTGATCCACGTGCTGGTACGTACATTTATGTTCATGATTTGCCTTTTAGGTTCAATGATGATATGCTTAAAGATTGCAGAAAGCTAATTCTTTGGACCAACATGTGTAAATTTACCACCAATGCTGGTTTAGGCCCACCACTTGATAATGTGGAAGGTGTGTTTTTAGACACCGGATGGTATGCTACTAACCAATTTGTAGTTGATGTGATATTCAACAATAGGATGAAGCAGCACGAGTATTTAACGAAAGACTCATCTGCAGTGTTTGTTCCTTTCTATGTTGGTTTCAATATGGCAAGATATTTATGGGGTTACAATATTTCTACTGGGGACGTCGCTTTTTCAGAATATGCTGGTACGTGTTATTCACTTTGCTATAGCTGTCTTTGAAATTTCCTTTTCTTGCCGTAAATTGAAATGTCACTCCCTCGACCTAAGTTGTGAAAACAACAGATATGGGTATATGGTTTGTTAATCCATCTTCCCCCTGTTTCATCTCTTCCAATTGTAATGGAATTGTGCCCCTGTTACACATCTTCCACTTCTAATGGACTTGTAAATCTAATGTGTAGTTCCTTTACTGTCAACATCATTATCCTGTCCAAAAAACTCTAATAGTTATATCATTCTGTTGTCCCCGTGTAGTTATTGTATGTTGTGAAAATGGTTGTCCCACATTTGTAATTCATGTAATGCTTGTCTGAAATTGGTGCCCTGTACTACAGTTGCTAATAAATGCTTATTCTCCTACTTCGACTAGTCCATTGTTAATCCATTTCCTCTTGGAATTGTAGTATCTTCCAAGAAATTATACAAACTATCTGTTTACCATATCATACACTTTCCGCAGATCAATTTTGATGTAAATTTTGGGTTTCCTTTTTTTTTAAAAAAAAAACATTTATCATCTCGTGAAAATAGTTACATTACTTAGCTTTTCAAATTGTCAAATCAAGGTAAGATCCAAGTTCAAAGCTCTTTGCAAATTTAAGCTTTTCATTTGTTTTCTTTTTCAGAAATAGTTACATTACTTAGCTTGATATTTCATAATATTATATGATTATTGTTGAACTACAAGATTTCTTTACTTCACTATAATGTTTAAAAGAACGTATTTTGTTAACATTAGCTTTACTGTTTTGTGAAAATAGGAATCGGGAAAAATGTTTAACATTGAAGACATGTTTATATGATTTCAGATGCAATATCATTGCAGGTAAGACTACTATGTTTGAATTTAATTTGATGCCTTTATTTTTTAACATATATTTTGATTTTTGGAGGTGTATGTGTATTAGTTGTTAATTTTTTAGTAGTTCATAAGCCATTTTGCTCAGTAGTCTTGATAGTTTGATTTATAATTGAGTTTGTGCAGCCAAATAGAAAATTTCATGCATATAACTAATTGAAATTGTAATCAGTGTATGGATCGGTGATGAAAATTAAAGTGAAAAGGGAAAACATGCGTAGAAATGAAAAAACACATAATAGAAATAAAGGATTTGAACAACACAAATGCAATGGTATATCAGTTCAGTCTTAGTTCTATTATCAATCTCATAATCATTATTTGATCATTTGTAAGAATTTGTACATCATACGGAATCCAAAAAGATTTCTTGCCACAACTACCTGTCTTACTGTAATCTCATTGCTTCAGTATAGTGCCTATTCTATAAAAGGATAACAATACATAATTCTAGGTGTTAATCTATTTTATATTACTTATTCAATGTACTTCTATTTTCATGGCGTGTCTACGTACAATTTATTTGCGGATGTTGTATAAGGTTAAATGTTCCTGTTTGTAATGACAGTTGAATTAGCTGAAGCTACACATGTTTTACAGTTATGCTCATGTGATGGCCATGACAGTTCAGATGGTCTTTCCTGATATAAAGTGAGTATAGGTCCATGGTAGAAAATAATTTCTACTATGAGGCTAATATGAAGCTGTTGACAAATAAAGACTAGAAGAAAGTAAAGAAACAAACAGTAAGCTTAACAGGAATATAAAAACATCCATTACCTTATAAGCAGGTAAGCTAAACAGGAATCTAAGAATATCCATTATCATATAAGCACAAAATACTTACCATGATGCTGAACTCACTTTGTGAGATGCAAGAAAGACATATGGATAAATAAATGGAAACTTGAACCGATATAACACTTGAGTAAGCAGGAGCAAGTGTGATGGAGGAATAATAGACGAATTTTGAAATTAGCGGTATATGTTCTAGATAGGGCAGTGAAGAAAGCTATTCTGAGATAAGAAAGTGTCGAAACATGTTATAACAACAAATATAATCAATGGTTGAATCCATATGCAATGAGACATGGCTTTAATAAGTAGTGATGGAGGAATAATAGACGAATTTTGAAATTAGCGGTATATGTTCTAGATAGGGCAGTGAAGAAAGCTATTCTGAGATAAGAAAGTGTCGAAACATGTTATAACAACAAATATAATCAATGGTTGAATCCATATGCAATGAGACATGGCTTTAATAAGTAGTGATGGAGGAATAATAGACGAATTTTGAAATTAGCGGTATATGTTCTAGATAGGGCAGTGAAGAAAGCTATTCTGAGATAAGAAAGTGTCGAAACATGTTATAACAACAAATATAATCAATGGTTGAATCCATATGCAATGAGACATGGCTTTAATAAGTAGTCGGTGAGCTGCAGAAATTAGTAAAAAGAGTAATTGGCAATTTTGAGTTTACTCTTTCTGTTAATTTGATTAAATGCAGAAACACCCTGGAAATTTATTAGAAGGATTTTTGCTGACTCACGTTAATACACTGGTTGCGATAAATAATTTACTTATAGTTGGTGGATTTCAAGGAGAGCAAATTTGTAAGGTAAATTTGTTCTTTTTTCATTGTAAATTTTCTTACTTTGTATGAAGATCTTCCATGTGGTTTTGTTCTTTGAATCAAATAATGATATCTTAGCATCATCTTTTTTAGTTTATATATAATAGAAATGTCAAGTGCTATGAACTAACTATGGAATAAAACTGCCATGTTGTACAAATTACACTTTGGCCTGATAGCACAAACAAGAATAAACAAATGCTTTAGAAAATATATGGCACAACATAGAAGAATGAATCAAAGTTAGAAGCACGACTTCATTGTATACGAGAGGCCATGAGGAGGCGTCTATGAGTAGAACAGTGTTCAAAACCCTGTCTGTATATTATCGGGTCAAATAACAATAACCTGCTTTTGATGTTATACTTCATTTAAACTTATTATATCAAAGTAATTTTTACTTCATTTTCCTTCGAAATTCCAGATATAATTTCAGTTTCATTATATTTTTGTTTTCTCAGATTTAACAAGAGAGATCCATGACAAAATACGGTTTCTGGAACTGATTTGTTGGTTCGATCGTTGCATAATACCACGTATTGGAAGTTGACAACCGTCCGGTTTCTGATGACCATACCATTAAATGATGAAGATGTATCTTTTTCTTCTTCGTTTTAATATAGGTAAATTAATCCGTTACTTCACATGGAGATTCTTTTGTTTGTTCATTTCTTCCATTTTTATCTATGTTTTTGTTCAATTCAAATGAAATGAAAGTAACGATATTTTTGCCTTAACAGTTTCCCTTGGATTATTTTAAGTCAAAACGAAACCATGCTACATTACTGTATACGTGTCTTATAAGATATCAAACAAATAGTACACCGATGAAGCCTTCCTTTTTTGTATATGTTACAGTGGTTCTTTTTTACTTGAATCACAAACTTGCAACCTGTATGAAAAAGTAATATAGTTGGAATTTTCCTAGCGTAATTGTCTAGATATTTATTTTATTCATATTATTGGACTATAACATGCAAAAAAAAAAAATTATTACTTGGGTATCAATCAACGTTTCCGTTAATAATATTTAGAATTCCACCATACATGAGTCTATATAACTTCCGATCTGACTGAAGGTAAGAATTATATTATATACAAATGTTCATTATTCATTTAATTAGTTGCATATCAAAATGAAAAAAATTCTAATTCCACTGACTCAACAGGTGATTTAAAATTTGGCTTCTTTCAATTTCCTTAATATTTCAAATTACTCAAGAAGTATGTTAATGAATTATGTATTCATTCACATACGATCTATGCTTATGTTTCTCTACTTATATTCATACATTTCTCCAATTTCCTTATTGATTAGGTTACCCATGGTTAGCTTTACTACTTGCTTGCCAACATAGCTTTATCCTTTAATATAGTTACATTTTGCTAAAAGCATGTTATTTCACTCCTTATTTGAATAACTCAGTTACATTTGGTTAAAAGCATGGTTAGATTGGGGTGTTGACACTATAAATAAATCAATTTATTACTTATGGTACAAAATCATGTAATTATCGACGTTATGCTGAATATTTACTACTAACAAACTTAATAGAAAGCATAAGTGGTAGTGGGTTTCATCTCAAATCTTTATAACGAAGACATACTTTCGTAAATTTAAAGTGCTCAAATTTATCAAACTAACTCAGATGTAGGATGTCGAAGATATTGACATATTGCAACGAATGTGAAAGAAAATGTTAGCCATGTAAAACCGACGGTTGCATATCAATATGAAAAATTGATTGGGGTAATCAGCTTCTATTTTTTTTTTATGGAGTGGGGTCCTCTTAAGAGAGTGGAGAGCACTCATGTTTTATTAAGAAAAACCAAAATCTGCAAAACGTGTATTAATTATTACGAATGTGGTATATAATCTCTGTTATGAACAGATTTGTGGCAAGCCAGCAGTGCACCTTATAGTGTCGTGCAATTTGGGAGATCAAGGCAAGGGGAAGACGAGTCCTGGTACAGTAGCAGACGTACTGGTAACGACGCCTAGGCATGTCAGTAGTTAATGCATAGAAATGTGAACATGATTGCTGCGAGTAGAGGTCTTCTTCAAGCCGTGAATTGGTGTGCGCAAACTAAAGCAGAGATAGTTAATACCGACGTTGCAAGACAGTAAGCGGTATGCATATTCTCTACTGATGTCCGGTAAGCTTATTCGTTTGAGGTGGAATGTGTTGGGTTGAGGCTGTTGGCAAACTGGAGCTAAAGAACTTTTGCTAGCAATCAGAATCTGGGGTCCTACACTCTTGGAAAAACAACAACGCTATCATTACTGTTTTCAGGTTGAATCAAAAAAGAACCATCGTTAGCAACAGATTTGATGAAGAACCAATGAAAAACAAGAGGAAGAAGTAATAAGACAATCGTCCATTCTGTCGTCCCGTGAATAACAAGTTCTCATATGTATTCTCTTCAATTTCTTTATTTAGTCTCCACTCTCTGCTTAATATAGTTTATTTTTGGGTGTTTATGTTGTGCTGAAACCATGCGGAGTACATTTGACTGCTCAATTTTTAAGTTATTAGCACATTCTTGCCGAAATATTTCATGATGTGAATTCAACTAATTTAAGACGTGCATGCTTTCTATTTCTGGACCAATTAACCAATAATAGTACATCTGCTAAATACTTCAAATTAAGGAATTAAGGAATGTGCAACATAATAGGTATTCAGATTGATCATAAACCAAAAAAAAACATATATTCCATAATAAAAAAGTTTACTCTTTCGGATTTTAGCTTGTAGTTCTCACATTCTTTTGTAATTGCAGCGAACGTAAATATAATAAAACACATTATGAGGCGCAGTTCTTTTCAGATGTCAGTTCAAAGGTTCGTTAGTTCCCATTTAATTTTAAATTCGGAATATATCGTTATTATTATTTTAATCATCTTTATATGACATTTATAGGGATACTATTATGGGATATAACGAGGTTACAATCAATGATGAAGGAGTGTCTTAGCAAGCTTAGATCTTATTTGTAACATTGGATTATAGTACATGTCTTGGCATGTCTGGCTATATCGTAAGTCAATGATGGAAAAGGAACTTCCGAAAAGGGCAAATCCTTTGATTATCCAGGTGCAAGATAATAACTACAGGCCTGACCTGACCGAGTGACACTTGGTAAACATTTTCTTCTGTATTCCATCGCCGTCTTTCCATTTTTCAACCCATTTCGATCAAATTTTCAACGATTTTACCTACTCTCTTTCATGAATTCTCAATTTTGCACTTCTGTGTCTGTTATGTAAACATTTTCATGAATTCAAGAATTGGAAAGGGCTGATTCTTCTTCACACCAACACATGTTGAACTTCTTTTTTATGTACCTTAAAAAATCATAGGTGAAAGTTATGCGATTAAATCTTAATTTGATAATGTTTATTTTTCTCTTAATGGTTATAAACATAGATAAACAACTCCAAGCACATTAACAAGGTGAGAAGGAAATAACTAAGCTTCTTGAAAGTGTTCATCCTGTTCCTGTTCCTCTGGACATGAATTCTGGTAACAAGTTCCCCTTTGCAACCAGCCCCAAACTAGGCTAAAGAGTTCTCCTGCATGCATCTCCTATCAAAGGCAGTGCTATGACTTTTGATGAAGGTCCTTCAAACTGCCTTGAATTCTGGATAGGTTCATGCTTGATAACTTTGATTGTGTCGCCCAAGATGAGGCTGTGGAGGAAGTTCACGTTGAGAGTGAACAGCAACAGATTCAAGTAAGTAACAAAAGTGGAGACTTCGGCGAACTAAATGTGGTCACGGAACGGATACGAGATGAACTAGCTAGAATGAATAACAGTAGTGATGTCAAGCGAGACTCACTTGAAAAATTCTCAATGATGTCCTCTCTTTCATGGATCTGCTGCACGTATGTAAAATACCCAATCAATATTTTATAAAATTCTGACTATTCTACCAAATATATGTATAATAGTATAATCATAATGTTCGTTTCATTTGTAGACGATGGCATATGGGAAGGCCAAGGGAGGCTGGAAGGAAACCATATTAAACACTACATTTGGAGTTGGTGATGTCCAATACTTAGATGAGGAAATGATCTAATGGCATGGATGGGACGATGGGGACGTTGTTCCTAGGTTTGTCTTGAGGTACTTCCACATGACTTAGTAGTGGAAGCTATTGCAGGTTACCAATGGTAGGTGCACAGTTGAAATTTGCTATATAAGGAGGCAACATGCTTGAATGATGGACCAGTCTTGCTACAGCACCTGGAAACCATGGAACAAAAGCATGAAGGAATTGACTGAACAGTCAGATATTAAAGGGACTGAAAGTTTGTGCCTGAGATGAATTCGTATGTGTTTTTTTTAGGTAGAGTAGAATTTTCCAAGATGGTGTGTTCCATGCATGATATGTCAGTAATACATTGATCGTATCCTTCTAAGTAGCACCATGCCACCATGTGTTTGTATATCTAAAAGACAGTTACAAACTGCTCATGTTCATAAAATATTTCGTCTATAAGCATTTCTTCGTCACCGCCATGTTCCGTTACTTGTACTTGTTCTATTTTGTTTCAGGTATCGCAGAGGTCAATACCAGAATTTTGCACGGAGACTGACTGTGGGAACTGTTGAAGGGAATCATCTACAAGACAATCATACTGATTGGAAGTTTGAATACATACTTTTATAGAGGAAGACGTAGGTTGGCTTGTTTCACCTTGCTGATGATCAACATTCAGTAGTAGAAGCTTTATCATTTGCATTTAACATTCAGTAGTAGATGCTGATAAGTGATTTTTTTTTTAATATAAAAAAAAGGGAAACCCAAAACTTGCATCAAAATGGATCTGCGGAAAGCGTATGATATGGTAAACAGACAGCACATTCCATTTTCTATTTTATGACACATTTTTTCACCCCCTTTGCTCTATTTTCATGTTCCTCTCCTGTCGACTCCTCAAGGGTAGACTAGCCAGATGACCTCCTTGGGCAATCCCCGGATGGGGGAAAACAAGATGGAAGAGAACAGAAGATTAATAAAAAGTAGTATTTTAAAAGTATTATGTTATCAAACACTATGTCGATGAGGTGATAGTGAACAGATTTGGACTTTAAGGTTGCATATTCAATTCCAATCTCTGTTTTTTCCCCTCACAACAGCACTTTTATTTTTTACTCTTTGTTTACTTTCATTTATTTCAAGGTTATTCTAGTTTCTAAGATGACTTTTTTTTTTCTGTGCTATTGGATTGCAGGAACCTGATGGTTTTTCGTTGAAAATTATAATGTGTCCTATTCTTTTCAGGGTATGAGAATTGTACAAGATCCTGATGAGTTTGTTGAATCTCTTTTAGGAGAAAAACGAGAGGCTGCTGCATCTTTTGGCATAGATACTATCTTATTAGAGAAGTGTATAATGAATCCCAGGCATGCAGACGTCCAGGTAAGCCTCCTTAATCTACGGTGACTATTTGCACTTATGTCATCTTTTACAAGTAAATCATCATTAGCTATCAATTGCAGGAATGCCATCCTACTTGATTTGGCTATCATTCTTTCTTCATGTGAACAAATTCAACGACTCTCATTTTACGAGTACATTTGCATGTATGTGTTTAGAAGCTTGCAAAATTTTAGCTATGCACCACTATTTACACAAATCAACCATGTTTAGAATGAGGCCTCTAACTTGAATTGTTACACATCCAATTCTGTATTGAACTCGAATTCACATATGTCGTTACATGAAAACATGTCTTTTTTTTTCTCCAGACAATGACGTGCATTTTTTCCTGATGAATTATCATAGCTTGTAGCTCATAGTTGACGTATGTGCACAGGTGTTTGGGGACAACATGGAAACGAGATACATTATTATGAGAGACTGCAGCTTGCAAAGAAGATACCAAAAGATTATTATTGAAGAAGCTCCAACAGTAAATGTAATTTATCTCTCTCTTCTTGATTCTAATGTGATTTCTTATTTGTACCATTTTACAGTCAAGTACCGTGAATGATTTTCGTTCCCAGCTGGGTGAAGCTGCTGTTTGTGCTGCCAAGGTAAATATGCTTTTGCATCCAAGTTTAATCTATACTATGCAATAGGATTTTTAGCTGTATATGTTGTCGCTTTATTTTGTTTACTACTCCCTTATATTATCATATGAACTTACGATTACACGAACATGGAGGTGCCATTGACTATAAAGTTTTACATACATTTTATGCTAATTAATGTTTGTTACATTAGAGAGCACTCCTTTAAACTATTAAACCGATTGCAAACAAAGGCCAGGATGGGTGCTTTTTTTAAAAAAAGCATACTTGAATCTACATATGACTATATTCAAGTGTTCTAAATTAAGCGTAGTACTTGTTTATGTATCATGTTTAATAGGTTGTTGGTTAATATATAGGACTGCGTTTAAAAAAATTGTTAATATGTATTGCAGGTTGATGCCATGCTACTCAGTTGGTCTGCGTTTAACTTACACCTGTTATGAGTTGACAAGTAAGTTAATTAAGCACTTCTTTGCTGATCAATGATCAATAAACATGTTTCAGGCAGTGAAGGTTGATTGATATTCGCAGTTCAAAGACAATGCACAACTTCAAAGTGATGTTCAAAGGACATTACAAGAATGAGAAGTGAGTCTTGAATTCATAAAATATTGTACATTTACCGAGAGTTTTACATTTTTTTACAATAGGTGGTGGAAAAGCACTTACAACTAAGAATAGAAGCGCAAAGCAAGAATATACAATTAGTTTTATGCTAGAGCTAAAGATTTCATATAGAATATCTTAATTATTCTACAGACATTTCTATTTAGGGTTGGGGTTTGGCAGCTATTAATTCGTCTTCTTCTTAAGCAAAACTGAAAACGAATACTGGATTTGGTTTTCGTTTCGAAACTGAAACCGAATGCGGTACTCATTTTCAGTTTTGAATATAGGTTTTGATTCAATTTAATGCATTAGTTGATTTTTAATGTATTAACGTTCATGGTTGTTATAATTGGGTTATTGATTAAAATTATATAGGGAGTATATTACAATATATGATTTTTTCTTTTTTCTTTGCAGATATGAATTTCAAAAAGATAATATAATGAAGCATGGTGTGTAGAAAGTGTTTACGAGTACGTTTGGTTATCTTTATTTGTTATTTAAATTATATTGTCAACCTTGCACTTGTGAAACCTGAATTTGTTGTGGTATATTTGTAATTTTTGTTCCTTTAAAGATATGATTTTTCTCTGTTTTATAGTAATTTGTTTATGGTAAATTTGATTATGGAATTTCTTTTGATATTTTATAGCTTTTAATCTGAAGAATGATTGAATCTATTTATGTTACTGAAGGAATTAGTTGTATATTTTAAAATAATTTTCATATTTCAGATTCGCTATATATGTGGTGTGATAAATTATCAATTTGGAACATACAATAAGCATTTCAGACTATCAATTTGATACTCTCATTAAGTGTTGCTGACTGTCACCTTGGAACACTCATTAACTGTTGCTGGTTGTCGATTTGAAACACTCATTATGTGTTGCTGGTTGTCAATTTGAGACACTCATTATGTGTTGCTGATTGTCACCTTCAAACGCTCATTAAGTGTTGCGGATTATTAACTTGAAACACTCATTACGTGTTACTGATTATCACCTTGAAACACTCGTTAAGTGTTGCAGTTTATCAATCTGAAATACTTAGTTAGTGTTTCAATCTGTCAGTCTGAAACACTTGATGAATGTTTCAGTTTGTCTATCTGAAACATATTATAAGTGTTTCAAAAATCTGCAACATACAAATCATCAACCCCTAAAAAGTGTTTCTAAAATTTTTAGCAATATTTTATTATCGTTTCAAATTAGCCATTTTGGTGTTGTGACACATTACCGACCACTCATTTCGCTTGAGTGTATCGAATGTATATCACCAACGGTTGGGATTAACAACCGTTTTCCGAAAGGTACAACATCGAATAGAATAAAGAAGGAAATATATTTTCTCTAGATAGGTGATTATACGCCCTAATGGGAGCGACCCACTTAGTCATGCTGTCAGCTCGATTTTTGTCATTTTCCAACTGTAAGGCTTGAGGTTTAAATCTCTTTTTAAGATAGCATACCACCATTCACTTTGAATGCCATATCGTCAGATCCGTCAGAGAATCACTAATTGATTTCCATAAAAATACTCTGGTCGTTAAGTTAAGAGAAGGTGTCTTCTCCGCCACCAACTATGGTACGTTTGAAGAAGTCAACGTATGTGATCCCTTTGGAAATACTCTGTCAGACATCTGTCCATACAAGTTGTCCTGGGACTGGAAAAACCGAAGGCACTCCCCTACTGCATCCTTGAATTACCCTGTGGATCAGTAGCGAGTAGTCCTTGCAACCCGGCCACACATGACCGACCACTCATTTCGCTTGAGTGTATCGAATGTATATCACCAATGGTTGGGATCAGCAACCGTTTCCCGAAAGGGACATCATCAAATTGGATAAAGAAGGAAATATATTTTCACTAGATAGCTGATTATACACCCTAATGGGAGAGACCCACTTAGCCATGCTGCATGCCCGATTTTTGTCATTTCCCGGCTGTGAGGCTTGAGGTTTAAATCTCTTTTTAAGATAGCACACCAACATTCACTTTGAATGCCACATCGTCAGATCCGCCAGAGAATCACTAATCAATTTCCACAAAAATACTCTGGTCGTTAAGCTAAGAGAAGGTGTCTTCTCCGCCACAAACTATGGTACGTTTGAAGAAGTCAACGTAAGTGATCTCTTTAGAAATACTCTATCAAACATCTGTCCACACAAGTTGTCCTGGGACCGGACAAACCGAAGGTACTCCCCTACTGCATCCTTAATTACCCTACGGATCGGTAGCAAGTAGTCCTTGCAATCCGCAAATTCTATCACGACCGAATTACCATCAAAAGTACTTTGTTGCAATCCAAAGTAATTTATCAAGTAGCCCTTCCGTTTATGAACCACGATCTTCAATTGTTCCGTTTTTTATTTGCATCTTCGATGATTTCGTATTTACTGGTTCGGAATGGTTTTCTGTAACAACCCGGAAAATCGAAACCAATTTAAAAATTTTAATTTAGCAATTTTAATGGATTCTGAATATTTAAAATGATTCATTTTAAATAATAACGACTAAAAATTTATTTTAAACGAAGTTAGAATGAATACTTTTATTTTAATTATAAAAGGAGCCTGAAATGGCATGGTAGTTTGAAATTTCGATTTCAAATGAATGTACAGGATTCAAAATAAATCGGATTTCAATAAAACCAGAAATATTAGAATCTGTTCAAAAATATCTTTCTAACGAATGTGAAAAATCCAGATTTCATAACGGGAATAAAAAGTTATGTCTAGTTGAAAATTCAGAATAGTCGCTATGGAATTTATATATATAAATCCCTTAAAAACAACCATTTTGCAAACGACCTCTGTTTTCGACGAGACCACTTTTGTTGGATCCGGAATTATTGTTAGACTCCAATTTTCATAATTTTTGGAATCAATATGTGAGAGTGGCGAATTAAAACGTGTTTGGTCAATTTCAAATGAATTAGATCGACCAGAAAATGACCATTTTTCAAATGGTCTCCAAATTCGACGAAATTAGTTTTTTTTAGGACCGTATCGTCAAAACAAAGTCAGAAATAATTTTTCTGTAATTTTTGGAGTCAGTATGTGGCCCTAGTACATTGAAATGTACGGTTAAATTAAATATATATTGAATTATATTTTAATTTTGATAAAAACAGATTGAAACAATCGAATTGGCTAACGAAACATATTCCATTATGTCCGGAATGTGGATATTTGGCTAGGGGCGATAGTCGTTGTGTTTGATTTGGAGTTTGTATCGGTAAACATGAATCTTTGAAATCAAAAGAACTAATTAATTATATATATATATATATATATATATATATATATATATATATTAAAAAATCTCGGAACCCTAATCCATATCTCGTTTCCACCACCTCCCTTCGTTTCAAGGGTCGAGTCGCTCAGAAAATCGCGTCCAAATTTCTCTCAATCCACCGCAAGTTAGGAGATGATTCCAATGCAAACATTAAAGTGCTTCATTCGATCTTCGTTTCTATACGGGGATGATCGCATTTCGTCAACTTGGAAGCCGAATTTCGTCAGGGAAGTAGCACTGTTCGAGTCGGATTCTAGGGCGCGTGAGGCCCTCGAGGCAGCCACCATGGATGCGCCGGCGGAGGAAGGAAAGCCCTATGACGTGGGCTATACTGATCGGCGTGAAGACCCCTTGATTAGCGTGTGTTTTGGATTTGGGGGGTGGTGATTTTGGGTTTCGATGTCTGAAGAATTGGACGCGGGGGGGGGGGGGGGGGGAGAAGAAAGGGTTAGTCTTTTTTTTAATTAATTATTGAATTAATGTTTAAAAAGCCCGTATCTCTCTCATACGAGGTTGGAAAAATGCAAACTTGGGTCCGTTGCGATCGTGTAGCCGAGAGCTTCCCAAAAACAAAACTGACCGAGTTCAATTTGAAGCATGTTAGAATTTTAGGTAAATTCAAATGCATACTGTTCAGAAATTCAGAAATAAAACTGGCGGAGTGGAAATCGATTGTGAGAACTTCTTATCACTCTCATTATTTTACAGTTAAAAATATACTAGGATGCAGACGGTGCTTAGCAGCAGCTGACACCATTTATTGTACGAACCATGATTGTTTATTTGAATTGAATGGATTGTATTGTGGTTGTTGATTGTATTGTATGGAATAAAATATTTGAACAATAAAAATATCATTTTTATTGTATGAATAAAATATATAAAATATTCATGTATGGAATAAAATATTTGAACAATAAAAATATCATTTTTATGGTATGAATAAAATATATAAAATATTCATGTATGGAATAAAATATTTGAACAATAAAAATATAATTTTTTATTGAATATATGAACCATATAAAATGGTCATGTGTTGAAAATAAATATTCATTTACAAATCGGGTGATTTGTTTATGTACACCCATTTAACTGATATTGATTGGGACGATAAATTTTACACATCGCCCAACTGCACAAATAATAATCAGTATTTCTTGTTTGAAAACCCCACACGGGTATTGGGATAATATTGGACATACACTAACCCTAATATTTAGTTGTATGTCAATCGATGGGTTGACAGCTGTGATGAGGGTTAATTTTATTTTTAACGCTTATACAGTTGTAAATTGCACTCTAGATGATGGTTGATTGTGTATCATTGTTGTTATGAACATGTGTTGTATGAAATCCATATAAATAACATTATATGGTAATTGACAGTGTCTGATTCCAATTCAAAAAGAACAAATATTTTAAAATAACGAATATTTTTATATAACGAATATTTTAAAATAACAAATATTTCAAAATAATATTCAGTTAGGATTAAAATCTGATTTGATGTCTGATTTGGGATGGACACGAAAATATATAAGCCGTATTGATTAGATTTCAGCCATTTTGACGCGAACGATATTTATATCGATTTTACTCATTTTTATAATGAATATTGAAAAGGAAATGATTTCAAAATCTGATATTTTGAAAATATTATCATTTAAATAATATAATGATCAGGGGTGTTCAATTTTGATTTAAAATTGAAAATGAAGTTGAAGTCGTTTTTAAAATCAATTAAAAACGATTTATAAAATACGTTTCAAATGGAAATCGATGAAATATATATTATATATACAATATAATGGCCTGAATGGAATGCGCCGCGCTGCGACCGTTCGCGAATTTCGACCATTGATGTAACAACTCGCTATTTTTAACGAATTAAAGTTCGATTTAAATTGTATTTTTATTTAAATAATAATAATTATTATAATATATTCTATGGTTTTTCATAATGGGAATTAGTTATTTGAAATACGTATAGTGAAATGTAGCAGCTGTGAAAATTTTGTGGGAAAATTTGAATGTAGTCGGTCGCGCAATTTTCATTGCGCGCTGCGCATAACGGTTCAAATTTTAACGATTTTTAAATCTCTTCGAAACCAGTTCGAACAAATACGAAAAATATTCTATTTGTTATCTGTAATCTAATGGCGAAATTCGTTTCGCGAAAATTGGACGTTTTGATCTCCGTTTCCCATCCGCATTTCTACGTTAAAGGGGTCCGTAACGCGTTTTTGAACGGAGCATGCAGACACTGCAAATTATATACCGTTGTGTCCGTCTCGTCGCGCTGATTACCGAAATATATTCATTTGTCAGTTTCGGTGTTCGGTTTGCGCTGAAATTGTGAAAATGCTTGCACAATTCATTTTTAAAACAGAGCCATTTGAGTCCGATGTGTCCCTTTTACGATCTTACATATCTTTCTATATATTTTGGGTCTGCAAAATATGTATTTTTATTTTACTAAACTACCTAAATATTTTTTTGTTTTCAAAATGAACATTTTCATTCTCTTTAATTTTCTTCTTTTACATGCACGCATGGACCATTTTGCTTTGATTTTATGCATGCATGTCCATCCTTAACCATGCGTTCTTTATGATAAAAGGGTCCTCTTTCCCCATGCTCTTTCACTTCACTCACGTTATCACACGTTCTCATTATTGCAAGCATGTCTTTGTACACATTTTACCACGTCTTCAGCTTCCCCAAAGCACCGCTCCATCCCTTACCGTGCATGGCAACCATATATGTTTCTCCCCATCACATATTTATTCTCCTTCACCGAAATAAACACAACAGCCATTTTTTTTCTCTCGCCCATTACCTCAAGTCCAAACAGCACCTTTTTCCCTTCGCTCCATTTTCCAGCACTACGTCCTTCCTCCACCCCTCTTCTCCCTTGAGCCGCAACTGGTCCGAACCCGTATAACCGCACCTCGCCTCACTTACAGCTCATCCGACCAAACACTGACCAAACCGCCCACCTGAGCTGCTCCTTCCCTCCTCCAGTGCCAAAACGCTCGCCTTGACCCTCTCGCCGCGACAGCCAAAACCCGGCGCAACCCCAGCGCCCCACGTCCATCGCCCTCCGATAGCCCGTGATCACTCCATCCTCCAGCTCCTTTACGAAACTCAGCCTTCACCCGCGCCTACCCAAGCCCAGCTCCATCGACAGCTTTCACCCGTGCTTTGCTTGCCCCCTCCTCTTCATCAGCACTAGCGCTGCTTTGTTTCCCCCCTCCTCAGTCCGGTTTGCATGCATGTTGAGTTCTATGTGATGAAATGTGTGTGTGCGTGACTGTATGTGTGTGTGTTGCATGAGATTTGTTGTGTTCATTTAAACTGTGTATGTCTTACGTTTTGTATTTATTAATAATTATATATATATATAGTTATATGATAAGTTTGGATAGTTATATAAATTATAATACATCTCTTGTTATAATTTGTGTGGGGTGTGTATAACGTCATGTTGGTTTTAAAGAAATAAGTATATATATAGTTTTCATGCATGTGTTTATCTTATTATACTTATATATATTGCGGTGTCAAGACGTTTTACTGTGTGTGGGTGATTTTCATTCTTATGAAGTTTGCTGTGTGTGTGGTATTTGGCGAGAAGTTTTATACATACAAATATATTTTTAAAATAAATAAATATATATATATTTTAAATTGTTTTGATAGTGTGTATACTTTTGTAAGATATATATCAGGTCAGTAGTGTACTTTTGTATTTGTGAATTGCTTTGCATTTTATTTATTTCGAAATTTTTTGTATACGTATATTTTGTTTAAAAGTTCATATATATGATTTTATAACTGATTTCAGTGTGCGTTGAAATTTTAAATATATATATATATATATATATATATATATAATTTTTACCATGTATACGTATATAAGTATTATTTTGCAAAAGTGTTGTGTCTAGTTTCTTGTGTGGAGTTGGCGTTGAGTTCGGAACCGTCTTGAAACCAAATTCTCGTACCGTCCCTAAACCCAATAACCGATCCATTGGAAAATTTTCCAACCTCCTCTAATAAATAAATATAAAATAAGTGCTTTTCGAGTTGAATCATTTCCGTGTCGTGCCTGGAAGTTGTCGTCGCATTCAGTGTTCATCCATTTGTCGTCTACTTCTCTGTGCCACGAAAGGTGAGTTTTTCTCACACCTGCAAAAATATTCACATTTTTGTGAAATTAAAATCTGTGACTGATTTGATTTTTTTTGGTTGTAGGTTGCTATTTTTAAATGGACATCAAATCTGAACTGTTAGAAATAAATTTGACAGTTAGTTCATTTTTGAATTAAATTACTAGTTAAACCCCGACATGTATAATCAGTTAATTATTGTAAAATTGAACTGTTTTGTTTGATAGCTGTGATGGATGTTTATTTATGGAAATATTGAACTATACCGATGTTGTTTATATTTTTATATCAGTGTTATCACCTTGGATGTTACGGGCATCATCATAAACTGTCATTTCGAATAAATTAAGAAATAGGTTGAAATGATATATACCTATGACATCTGACCTTTGGATTGAAATGATATATATCCATTCCCTGAAATTAAAATTTAAAATTTGAAATAGTCGATCACTTGGCCATAGGATAGAGAAATATCATATGGACACCGGATTGGTTAAATCTATAAATTTTAGAATTCGTGAAAACGATTTCAATAAGTGATTCTGTGTAAAGAAAACAAATTTAAATGTTGAAATTGAATTATACTGAAATGTTGGAATTGAAATAAATTGAAATGTTGAAATTGAATTATACTGAAATGTTGAAATTGAATTATATTGAAATGTTGAAATTGAATAATTTCAAAGGTTTAAATCTTTATTTAAACTTTGAAATTTAATTCAACTCGAAATGATCTAAAATTTGTTATTTGAAATTTGAACTAAAAATTGATTATAATTTGAATTGTTTCAAAGGTTTAAATCTTTATTTAAACTTTGAAATTAAATTCGAATTGAAATGATCTAAAATTTGTTATTTGAAATTTGAACTAAAGTTGATTATAATTTAAATTATTTCAAAGGTTTAAATCTTTATTTAAACTTTGAAATTAAATTCGAATTAAATGGTTTAAATAAATATTATGAACTTGAACTTGAACTCGGATTTGACTTGAATCAAATAGATTCAAATAATATTTTGAAATCAAATAGATTCAAATAATATTTTGAAATTGGAAGTTATCCTTTAAAATGGATTGTTCTCAAATAAATTTGATTTTGGGAATCGATTTCAACTGGATATTGGAAATCGATTTGGTTTGTTTTGAGATTTGAAGTTAGGTTCCTATTTATTTGAAATGGAAAGAAACAGTTGATTTGAAACTATTTCTATATAAACAAATTTATATAAATTGTTTTTCAAAAACCTATTCTTTCCATATATATATATAAGTAGTTTATTTTATAAAATATTTTAATATACGGAACCATTTTCAATACGAAAGCTGTTTTGATTTCCAAGCTATTCCAAATCTCCCAAATTATTTACAATTATTCAAAAACTTATTTAAAACCCAAAAATATTTCAAACTTATAAACTGTTTTAGAAGTGAAAAGTGTTTCCATTTAAATCTATGATTTAAAAGTAATTATGATCATTTTGATGTTAAAATCAGAAATGAATTCAAAACTATTCTTGAAGTAAATTGAATGATTCGAAGAAAATGTGGTTAATTGAATTTATAACCAATTATTGAATTTGTAATTTATCTCGAAGTGAATATGAATTTTGTAAGTAAATATTATAGTGATTAAAATAATATGATATTTCAAAGTAAAAATTTGTTTAGATAAATGTGATATTTTGATATCATAACGATTCACTTTTGAAATATAAAATACCAATTGGTGTGTAACATGACGTTTTGTTGTTAAAGAGACCGGGACCTCCTATTGACATATTCTCTGTCAATGTTGGAACTACTTTAACAACTGTGTACGAGGTGGAGTTCCAGAAATGAAGTAGGATGTTTTTGGAGGCGATTACTGGATTTGAAGAAAGTGAACGATAATGGATGACCCCGACACTTGTGTCGATTTGAAATGACTAAAACAGGAGCCGTGCTAGACCAAATGAGGCTTGACTACCTCTTAGTGGACATCTGCTCTTCGATTTTCCTGGGCCTCGGGTCCATACTATTACTATTTTGTTGTTGTTGTTTTGTTGGTGCGCTCCCTTGATGGGATGTATTCCCTTTGATTCGATATGGGGCGGATGTCTACGGTGGGCCGTTAGGGGTAACCACCAGTCTGGATCAGGCAAACTGGTAGCATACTACCTTGGGTATTGCCTCATGTGCCTTGTCATATGTTTATCCTTATGCGAGACAACTACGATTTTGTTATTGGCATAGGTCTATAGGGGACTCACTGGCTACCGACGTTCTACTGGTTGTGTTACAAGACCTGCATAGACCATGTGCTTGTAAACTGTGTAAGGGTAATCAATGTAACCCCGCTTACACTATTTTTCTGACAAGTATTTGTGAATAGACACTATTATAATAGCGAAATTATATTATATAGTATCTAGTTTGACGGATCCTTAGGAGATGGAAATTCCCGTAACATCTCTTGAGTTGTGTGTGTGCATGTTCATATGATGTCGATTTGACTTAGATGAGAATATTTTTGCCTGATCCGGGCTTGTTTTATTTTCACGCTATTACGCTCGGGTCAGACTTGAGCATTCCAGTTTCAAAGGTTATCTTCTGAAGGATGAAGACGAAGATGGAATACTATTATTACTATTGTATCCACTACTATTCTGTTGCATTACTCTGTATTATCAGTTATGTATATAAGTGTATAACTCTGATAAATGTTGTAAAATGATCAAATGTTTATTTTAAACATCTTCATGAACTGTTATTTGATTATTATATTTTGTTCATTCCGTTGCGAGATTCCGTGCTTGTTTTCTTCTTTCTTTCTAATTCTAAATTAATCCCCTTGATTATCTATATTTTTGACTATAATGGTTAAAGATGTGGATCGTCATTTAACAATCTGTAAATACGTATAGTTTTGAGTTAGACATGTGTGGATTATTGTCGATTCAAAAGGTACTGATTTCTGGGTCGTTACAGTTGGTATCAGAGCTTATGGTTTAGCAGTAAACCTTGGCTCTATTGGGATTTACTCATTAGAGATAGGGTTAATAACACCCTAGAATGAGTTCTGAGTGTATATATATACGAGAGAGCATACTTGTACTTTTGATATAAAAAAATGGTTTTATATTGTGTTGTTTGGCTTATTGAGTTGAGTTTGGAGTTCCAGTCGATGCGTGTTGCAAGCGTTACCGAATGGGATTTCAAAACACTTGAACAAGGCATTCTAACACAATATATTGTTTCATATATAATTTATATATGTACGATAAATAATTTTGAAATTTGATTGTAAATTAGTCAATACTTTTAACCTATTGACTATAACAATAAATCAATCTTTTATATACGATTTATAATTAACTGTAAACCAAATAAATTTAAATGGAGAATTTGGGATATTTAAATCCAATTGGTTTTAAATGATTTTAGAGACTTAAAAAATAATAATATTGTGGTGGTATTTAGAATTATTTTCCATAGATTTCATTTTAAAAGTAATTTTAAAGTGAAATTGGTTCAGTAGTCCACTTCGGTCGCTGGAAGATAAATTTCGATGAGTGTGGCCACATCACCGACTTTCATTTTCGAGTCTCTAAGTGGGGGAGAACCCTTTGTAGATTTGCTACATATTTGTTTGAAAATAATTCTAAATTAAAATCTTAAGTATGTTTTGTTATACAAAATATATATGGTATATAACATTTCATAAAGTTGAAAAAAGCTTCGTATTTAAAATTTTGAATTCTTTGTATAAACTTGGATAGCTTAACTTTTAATATATGAAATGAGAAACTAAATCTAATGTATAAAAGAAACATGAATCCAAACAGTAACTCTCAGAAAAAGAAGAAGAAGATAATATGAATTAAAACCAAATTGAAATTGTTGAATGTTCTTATTTGATTAAACTGAATCGATTAAAATATAAAATACTTAGTGGCATCCAATAACTTACCTAAAAAAATTTAAATTAAATTAGAAGTTAAATGTATATGAATATGCGATGAAAATACAAATGTAACTTAAGTAATGAAAATGCTTCAAAGTGAAATTTGAATCATGGAAAGGTTATAAATAGGAGTCAAGTTGTTATAGTATGATACAAATTTGTTAATATTCTAAAAGCGATTAATAAAATAAAAAGGAAATATTAACAAAAGGACAATAGTATTTAAGCATATGCAATAACAACTTACAAGAAAGGATTTTTTTTAAATCGAACCATATCTTTGTATATTATTGTAAAATATAACGAAAATTGCAAAGGATTGGTAATAACTAAAATTGTAACCTTCAGAGATAATTGTAAACTTGAATAGAATTGTATCAAAAAGGAAACGAGTATTAAGTAATGTATAAACTTAAAAAATTTTGTAACAAGTCATTTCAGAGTAATAAATTTATAAAGTAACGTAAATAAAAAAGGAACTAATGACTATAAGTTGTGAAATAATGTGAATTAACAATAAATTACAAATTTGGTTAGTTATGAATAAAGGAAAATGAACTTGAGCAATAAATTATGAGATGGTTATAAAAGATATTTTCATATACCGATAACAATAAAACATAACCAAAAGAAAAAAAAGATAAATGAGTTAACTAAACCATGTAAGAAATTTAAATGAGGGTAGAGAAAAATGAAACATTAACAGATAAATATGAAATTGGATACTTGTGGATAATTGAGTTTCTAACAAATGTAATATATAGAATGTGAATTTATTAAACATGAATAAGCGCATGCAACCAATTGAATATAACAATTGAAATGGAATCAATTCAAAGTCAACGAAATAAATTTAGATAAACTTAAAGTGAATAAATTGCATACAAGTCAATTAGATGTAAATAGATTATGTAAATTAAGCGGTCACTAGTACGTAATTGAAATTGAATGGAAAATCAATGTACCATGAACATTACAAAAGTGATTATATATATTAGATCGAATAAATTTGGGTGGGTTAGAACTTGAAAGGATAAAACTAACGCAATTGAAAAAAAGTTAGAAACGTTCAATAATAGCTGGAAAAAAAAACCTGGATTTTACTGTTGTCCCGATTTGATATTTTGATTTTGAAATTAAATTTAGTGTTATATGTCATGTATACTATGTATGTTACTCTATCATTATATATATACTTAATTGTCATCCAGTTTTGAGAATTTAGGTGCGGAGATCATTGCTTCGCTGTATAGCTTGCGTGCGCGTAATATATTGCTTTTGCTTGCGTACATAAGTGAACTCGCTTAAATATATATATATATATATAAATAAATAAAATGGTATGCCTACGAAAAAGTAATAAATAAGATGTGTATATAATTGATATATTGTGTTTTCCGGTCATGTGAGCCGATGCATATGTTTTCATCTCTACAGGCATATTGCCAAAGTCCCTCCGTACAAAGGAGGTGCTACCGAAATTTTTCTATGATTTCGGGCGTTAGAAATTTTTTTGGAGACTTTAAAATTCGAAACATACAAATTTAGTTTTTTTTTAAATTACTTTGCAGTAAGTATATATATGTACTTACTACCGTGCTTCGTTCCTTTTCGGGGATGAAAAGTTTTAAGGGAGGGAGATTGTAACAACCCGCTATTTTTAACGAATTAAAGTTCGATTTAAATTGTATTTTTATTTAAATAATAATAATAATATATTCTATGGTTTTTCATAATGGGAATTAGTTATTTGAAATACGTATAGTGAAATGTAGCAGTTGTGAAAATTTTGTGGGAAAATTTGAATATAGTCGGTCGCGCAATTTTCAGTGCGCGCTGCGCATAACGGTTCAAATTTTAACGATTTTTAAATCTCTTCAAAACCAGTTCGAACAAATACAAAAAATATTCTATTCGTTATCAGTAATCTAATGGCGAAATTCGTTTCGAGAAAATCGGACGTTTTGATCTCCGTTTCCTATCCGCATTTCTACGTTAAAGGGGTCCGCAACGCGTTTTTGAACGGAGCATGCAGACACTGCAAATTATATACCGTTGTGTCCGTCTCGTCGCGCTGATTACCGAAATATATTCATTTGTCAGTTTTGGTGTTCGGTTTGCGCTGAAATTGTGAAAATGCTTGCACAGTTCATTTTTAAAACAGAGCCATTTGAGTCCGATGTGTCCCTTTTACGATCTTACATATCTTTCTATATATTTTGGGTCTGCAAAATATTTTTTTTTATTTTACTAAACTACCTAAATATTTTTTTGTTTTCAAAATGGACATTTTCATTCTCTTTAATTTTCTTCTTTTACATGCACGCATGGACCATTTTGCTTTAATTTTATGCATGCATGTCCATCCTTAACCATGCGTTCTTTATGATAAAAAGGTCCTCTTTCCCCATGCTCTTTCACTTCACTCACATTATCACACGTTCTCATTAATGCAAGCCTGTCTTTGTACACGTTTTACCACGTCTTCAGCTTCCCCAAAGCACCGCTCCATCCCTTACCGTGCATGGCAACCATATATGTTTCTCCCCATCACATATTTATTCTCCTTCACCGAAATAAACACAACAGCCATTTTTTTTCTCTTGCCCATTACCTCAAGTCCAAACAGCACCTTTTTCCCTTCGCTCCATTTTCCAGCACTCCGTCTTTCCTCCACCCCACTTCTCCCTTTAGCCGCAACTGGTCCGAACCCGTATAACCGCACCTCGCCTCACTTACAGCTCATCCGACCAAACACTGACCAAACCGCCCACCTGAGCTGCTCCTTCCCTCCTCCAGTGCCAGAACGCTCGCCTTGACCCTCTCGCCGCGACAACCAAAACCCGGCGCAACCCCAGCGCCCCACGTCCATCGCCCTCCGATAGCCCGTGATCACTCCATCCTCCAGCTCCTTTACAAAACTCAGCCTTCACCCGCGCCTACCCAAGCCCAGCTCCATCGACAGCTTTCACCCGTGCTTTGCTTGCCCCCTCCTCTTCATCAGCACTAGCGCTGCTTTGTTTCCCCCCTCCTCAGTCCGGTTTGCATGCATGTTGAGTTCTATGTGATGAAATGTGTGTGTGCGTGACTGTATGTGTGTGTGTTGCATGAGATTTGTTGTGTTCATTTAAACTCTGTGTGTCTTACGTTTTGTGTTTATTAATAATTATATATATATATATAGTTATACGATCAGTTTGGATAGTTATACAAATTATAATACATATCTTGTTATAATTTGTGAGGGGTGTGTATAACGTCATGTTAGTTTTAAAGAAATAAGTATATATATAGTTTACATGCATGAGTTTATCTTATTATACTTATATATATTGCGGTGTCAAGACGTTTTACTGTGTGTGGGTGATTTTCATTCTGATGAAGTTTGCTGTGTGTGGTATTTGGCGAGAAGTTTTATACATACAAATATATTTTTAAAATAAATAAATATATATATATATATTAAATTGTTTTGATAGTGTGTATACTTTTGTACGATATATATCATGTCAGTAGTGTACTTTTGTTTTTGTGAATTGCTTTGCAATTTATTTATTTCGAAATTTTATGTATACGTATATTTTGTTTAAAAGCTCATATATATGATTTTATAACTGATTTAAGTGTGCGTTGAAATTTTAAATATATATATATATATATATATAGTTTTTACCATGTATACGTATATAAGTATTATTTTGCAAAAGTGTTGTGTCTAGTTTCTTGTGTGGAGTTGGCGTTGAGTTCGAAACCGTCTTGAAACCAAATTCTCGTACCGTCCCTAAACCCAATAACCGATCCATTGGAAAATTTTCCAACCTCCTCTAATAAATAAATATAAAATAAGTGATTTTTGAGTTGAATCATTTCCGTGTCGTGCCTGGAAGTTGTCGTCGCATTCATTGTTCATCCATTTGTCGTCTACTTCTCTGTGCCACGAAAGGTGAGTTTTTCTCACACCTGCAAAAATATTCACATTTTTGTGAAATTAAAATCTGTGACTGATTTGATTTTTTTTGGTTGTTGGTTGCTATTTTTAAATGGACATCAAATCTGAACTGTTAGAAATAAATTTGACAGTTAGTTCATTTTTGAATTAAATTGCTAGTTAAACCCCGACATGTATAATCAGTTAATTATTGCAAAATTGAACTGTTTTGTTTGATAGCTGTGATGGATGTTTATTTATAGATATATTGAACTGTACCGATGTTGTTTATATTTTTATATCAGTGTTATCACCTTGGAAGTTACGGGCATCATAATAAACTGTCATTTCGAATAAATTAAGAAATAGGTTGAAATGATATATACCTATGACATCTGACCTTTGGATTGAAATGATATATATCCATTCCCTGAATTTAAAATTTAAAATTTTAAATAGTCGATCACTTGGCCATAGGATAGAGAATTATCATTCGGACACCGGATTGGTTAAATCTATAAATTTTAGAATTCGTGAAAACGATTTCAATAAGTGATTCTGTGTAAAGAAAATAAATTTAAATGTTGAAATTGAATTATACTGAAATGTTGGAATTGAAATAAATTGAAATGTTGAAATTGAATTATATTGAAATGTTGAAATTGAATTATATTGAAATGTTGAAATTGAATTATATTGAAATGTTGAAATTGAATAATTTCAAAGGTTTAAATCTTTATTTAAACTTTGAAATTTAATTCAACTCGAAATGATCTAAAATTTGTTATTTGAAATTTGAACTAAAAATTGATTATAATTTGAATTGTTTCAAAGGTTTAAATCTTTATTTAAACTTTGAAATTAAATTCGAATTGAAATGATCTAAAATTTGTTATTTGAAATTTGAACTAAAGTTGATTATAATTTAAATTATTTCAAAGGTTTAAATCTTTATTTAAACTTTGAAATTAAATTCGAATTAAATGGTTTAAATAAATATTATGAACTTGAACTTGAACTCGGATTTGACTTGAATCAAATAGATTCAAATAATATTTTGAAATTGGAAGTTATCCTTTAAAATGGATTGTTCTCAAATAAATTTGATTTTGGGAATCGATTTGGACTGGATATTGGAAATCGATTTGGTTAGTTTTGAGATTTGAAGTTAGGTTCCTATTTATTTGAAATGGAAAGAAACAGTTGATTTGAAACTATTTCTATATAAACAAATTTATATAAATTGTTTTTCAAAAACCTATTCTTTCCATATATATATATAAGTAGTTTATTTTATAAAATATTTTAATATACGGAACCATTTTCAATACGAAAGCTGTTTTGATTTCCAAGCTATTCCAAATCTCCCAAATTATTTACAATTATTCAAAAACTTATTTAAAACCCAAAAATATTTCAAACTTATAAACTGTTTTAGAAGTGAAAAGTGTTTACATTTAAATATATGATTTAAAAGTAATTATGATCATTTTGATGTTAAAATCAGAAATGAATTCAAAACTATTCTTGAAGTAAATTGAATGATTCGAAGAAAATGTGGTTAATTGAAGTTATAACCAATTATTGAATTTGAAATTTATCTCAAAGTGAATATGAATTTTGTAAGTAAATATTATAGTGATTAAAATAATATGATATTTCAAAGTAAAAATTTGTTTAGATGAATGTGATATTTTGATATCATAACGATTCACTTTTGAAATATAAAATACCAATCGGTGTGTAGAATGACGTTTTGTTGTTAAAGAGACCGGGACCTCCTATTGACATATTCTCTCTCAATGTTGGAACTACTTTAACAACTGTGTACGCGGTGGAGTTCCAGAAATGAAGTAGGATGTTTTTGGAGGCGATTACTGGATTTGAAGAAAGTGAACGATAATGGATGACCCCGACACTTGTGTCGATTTGAAATGACTAAAACAGGAGCCGTGCCAGACCAAATGAGGCTTGACTACCTCTTAGTGGACATCTGCTCTTCGATTTTCCTGGGCCTCAGGTCCATACTATTACTATTTTGTTGTTGTTTTGTTGGTGCGCACCCTCGATGGGATGTATTCCCTTTGATTCGATATGGGGCGGATGTCTACGGTGGGCCGTTAGGGGTAACCACCAGCCTGGATCAGGCAAACTGGTAGCATACTACCTTGGGTATTGCCTCATGTGCCTTGTCATACGTTTATCCTTATGCGAGACAACTACTATTTTGTTATTGGCATAGGTCTATAGGGGACTCACTGGCTACCGACGCTCTACTGGTTGTGTTACAGGACCTGCATAGACCATGTGCTTGTAAACTGTGTAAGGGTAATCAATGTAACCCCGCTTACACTATTTTTCTGACAAGTATTTGTGAATAGACACTATTATAATAACGAAATTATATTATATAGTATCTAGTTTGATGGATCCTTAGGAGACGGAAATTCCCGTAACATCTCTTGAGTTATGTGTGTGCATGTTCATATGATGTCGATTTGACTTAGATGAGAATATTTTTGCCTGATCCGAGCTTGTTTTATTTTCACGCTATTACGCTCGGGTCAGACTTGAGCATTCCAGTTTCAAAGGTTATCTTCTGAAGGATGAAGACGAAGATGGTATACTATTATTACTATTGTATCCACTACTATTCTGTTGCATTACTCTGTATTATCAGTTATGTATATAAGTGTATAACTCTGATAAATGTTGTAAAATGATCAAATGTTTATTTTAAACAGCTTCATGAACTGTTATATGATTATTATATTTTGTTCATTCCGTTGCGAGATTCCGTGCTTGTTTTCTTCTTTCTTTCTAATTCTAAATTAATCCCCTTGATTATCTATATTTTTGACTATAATGGTTAAAGATGTGGATCATCATTTAACAATCTGTAAATACGTATAGTTTTGAGTTAGACATGTGTGGATTATTGTCGATTCAAAAGGTACTGATTTCTGGGTCGTTACAATTGACTTCGAATTGATATTATAGGAGATCCTACCATCGGATTCTCCTAAAACCGGAACCGTTGGGTTCATATCGAAAAGTGCTTTCTAATGAATATAAGAGATTTGAAATCTAATGGTTGGATTTGAATTATGTCCAAATCAAATTGGGAAAAAAGTCGTTGTAAGTGCAGTTCGATGACCGTTTATGGAAATCGACTGAAAGGGCCTTAATAAAATTAATAAAAATATTGAGACTTTGTGTAAAATCATAATAAATGATTTGGAAAGAATTGAGATGAAAAATTCCACGTTTATAAAGATAAAAATATATTTTTATCAAAATGAACTAGTTATTAAACAGATTTGAAATCCAATAATTTTTAAATAAAATAAATTGGATATGTGAATGGTTTTAATATAACCCGAAATTTCCAGTGAACGAATTGGAATGAGATTGGAATGGATTTGGAATGGAAATAATCTTCGGAATATTTCGATATTGGATTCCGTGATTATACAGATATTGTTATGGGAATTTGGAAGATATATCTTATATCGTTATTTCCAATACGATATTTGTTGGTTTCAGAATTTGATATTGAATATAAGCCGATATAATTTCTATTCAGAGCCTTGTATTTAATATCAAACGAGATTTTGGGTTTGTCGTGAATGGTGTCTTCATTAACACTGTTCTTAAGCCCAGTTGAGAAAAGAATAAATCTTTTAATTAAGATTTAGTGAAGTTTTTCCAATTAATTAATATTTAATTGGAATTGAATAAAAGAATTGGATTTTGGGTTTGTCGTGAATGGTCTTTTTAGTAACACTGTTCTTAAACCCCGTTTGAAAAGAATAAATCTTTTAATTAAGATTATTAGAGTTTTCAGTTACATTTGGTAATTGGAATAAAATGGAATGTGAATCGGGTTTTTCGTGAACTGTGTTTTTAACGACATTCGTTCTTTAACCCGATTAACAGTGAAATATGATTCAGAATTTATAAATCTTTTAATTAAAGATTTAGGGAAATTTTTCCAAAGAAAAGTTTTCCAATTTAATAAAATAAATTGGAATGGAATGGAATTCGATTTGGTAATAATCGAAGTGAACTCCTGTGGAGGAAGACTAATACTATATATGGAATTTAAAAGGCTTTGCCATTATTCCATTTATATTATTGGTTGGATATAGAAGTTTATATCGACTATATATATTGATCTGTTTTCCGTGAAGATTCCATAATTAATGGAATGAGATTTTGGGTTTACCGTGAACCGTGTTTTAAATGACATTAGTTCTTTAACCCAGTTAAAATAAGATTAATTTCTTAACTTTGAATAATCATTAAGTAATGATTTTTGGGATTAAAACTGAATTAGAGTTTTAGTGAATCTTTAATTAGATTGAAATGTGAATTGATAATTTAAATTATAAAATTTGGAAATGCTCGAGAATGGAGTATCACCAGTTTTGCTCCAAGCGATAGTTAAATCTTTAATTAGATTTGAACGTGAAATGGTAATTAATTTTACCGATAACACCATGGTGTTAGATATGAAGTATTGCCAGTTTTGCTTCATGGGATGAATAGGTTGGGGTTGGGAAATATAATAAATGATTACTTCGGTAAGGTTCGCTAATCCCGATTAGTTTGGATAAACCTTAATTTGGTTTGAATTGATATCCAATGGTAGATTAAAGAATAAATTTAAAGAATTTATCTTTGACAAAATTAATGGGAACCTTTTCTAAAGGATATGAATATTTAAATAAAAAAATATTCAGAATTGGAATGAGGCGTATGTTGTTTTTTTATAGCACTTGTTTATTAGATACGCGAGTAATTCAGAAAGACCGGGTTTATCCCATTCTTAATAATAGATTCAACGATATGTCGATGATGAAGACCGTGGTTGAAGACCGGAGGTCTTCATATCGTTTGGATGATTACTAATGTCTTGATTGGGATGTACACCGAAGAGGAGGTAATGAGTGGTGATCGTCCAGACGTACTTGGAGATCGACCGGATATGCAGGGACCTCTCTCCTGTATTGGACATATGGGACGAGAAATAAGGTGCCTATGGTTTCGTTTAGACCCAGAACGAACTTGTAAATGGATGTGTGTCTGACATTGGATTTTATTCTGTGTTGATTGATCTCTATTAAATATATATCTGTTTGGTGCCGGAGAATTTATTCTCTTGCTTAACACCTTTCTATGAGACGTATGAGCTCAGAGGTTATATATTGATAGACATCAGTCGCATGGCGTGAATTGCCTGTGTGGCATGATGAGATGCAAATGATCAAGGCTTCTGTTGAAAAGCAGAGTCTTGTGGTTGATGATCAAAACACGGCTTTAATTTAGCATAGCTTTGTGTATGGCGTTAATTCGCGAGCCTCATACCCTGGTGTGAACCAGAAACGGGAGGGACCTCAGGGAGGATATGCGTTTCCTTCTAGCTAGAAGTGGTGTCATGGTATGGAGCCCAGACATTTTTACTTATGTGGATGATGGATAGTGAGGCGCCTCAGATATATCGGTCACTACAGGGCCGATGGATTATATGGTCGACATACTGACCATTTCTCCCCATAGGGCTGGGAAACGCATGTTCAGGGATTATTAATCCACTCAAAATGTGGACCGGCCCTGACAATCCGGGTGCAGTTGCGGCTGTTCCTGAGACATGGTAGGCTAGATTGTCTCGAATTTGCACAGGATGATCCCTTTTCCTTGGTTCACAGATGGAAATCCAACTTCCAATACGTGACATTTCAGTTTTAATTGCAGAACTAGTAGGGCGACATAGTATCATGGGATATTATACCGTCTATGATTGATACATTTATATTTGAAGTTGTTTTATACACTATACACTTATAGTAATATCAAAATGATTTGTTTTAAACGTACCAAGCATGTTTGGCTATTATAAGGGAAAACTCTATCCTCCGGCCTGCGTTGCATTGTGTGATGGGACCTGAGTCTTATAATAGCTTCATTTTTCCAAAAAGCATTACGCTGTTTATTCTATGCACAGGTATTCATGGGAGGAATCCCGTTCCGTGTTATACGGCGTGGTCCCTTGATTTACTATTTTAAAGCAAAGTTTTAAATAATTGTTTTAGTTCTCACACCAGTCACATGACTGACCTGGAGTTTATTGTTTTAACCTAAATCTGGGTTTCTTTATTTTCCACACGGGCGGCTAGTAGTTTTGGTTTTTGCAGATTTATTTTTATAGGATCCTGGTTTACAGCTGTAGCTATATTCGGAACGCTCTGTATCCGTGTATTTCTTTAAGCTGTGTTATATATTATTTTTCCGCTGCATTGTAATTTTAAATCTTTGATATTTTCCGATGTATATTATTTATTCATACTTTGTATATTCTTGTACCCTGATGTAAATTGTTGTAATAAGCAACGAAATGTTCTTCTGTTTGTGTTCTGATTTGTCGTGTTCTCAACTCAATCCGAGCTTTCCCTTAAGGGTGAGTTTGGGTCGTTTCATTTTCAAATATAGATCCGATTCCGGTCGTTCCGTACCAACAATCCTATAGGTCAGATTTGATAGTCGGTTATTTAACTATCAAATAAACAACCATTCAATCATGAAAATAAAAATGAGTTCACTGGTTTAGTACTCAGCATCACCTGGCCTTTTTAATTAAAACTAATTAAACTCCTTAATCTTTGAAAATTTTAAAACACCATATTTACTTCTTATTATATATTATAAGAATATTTTCAAAACTATCTTAAATACATAAGGATTAAACCACATATATATTCCCGACTTCGGTTTCAACAAACAGCACTTAAAACATCGTTACGAATCTCTTTTGTTTCATTTCTCGAAAACAAAAACTAACACTTCCCTATTTAAATAAACTTATTCAAACATATTTCGTTAATTTGTTAAATCTCGAAAATCTCATTATATTCTCAAAATCTCTTTAATTTCTCGTCACTTCAACATTCATTAGTCCCAACTGAAAACTAGTAAGAGAACCACTCCCTAAACATCAACCCCAAAGGTCGAAACCAACATCAGATCGACACTCAAAACATTATTTAACTCAACTAATCTCCAATCAGTTCTAAATTTATTAACTCCATTCGAATCTGCAAAACGTTTGCTTTTAAATCATTTCCCGCTTTGAAAATCACGTTTCAATCACATTCATTTCACCTAATTTCATTATTAAGTATTTCCAACTCAAAATCATCATTTTAACTTCACTGATCTTTTATAAACCTTATTTATAAAACTTGGTTTAAATATAAAACCTTTTACCTCGATTCCGTCTTACTTAATTCAAATGTTTAACAAACATTTATTCCAAGCCATCATATTCATTTGAAACCACCTTTATAACCTTGTTTATAACTTCATTATAAAACATTGAATTTAATATAAATCCCTTTTATAAACTCTTATCAGAATCCATCTTCAGTTTATTTCATCTTTGATTTCTTACTTAAATGAATTCCATTTAAGAAAAGTAATCCTTAAATTATTAATTAAATTAATAATTTAGTCCCTCACTTACTAAATTAAATATTAATTTTCTTATTACAATTTAAAACAAATATTCGTTAATCTCCATTTAGTTGTTTCATATAAACAACTAAATTCAATTCTTATTCGTTAAGAGATTTTCTGCTCATTCACTTTATAAATCTTGTAAACATCAGCCAATTACTTTATAAGATCATTAAACAATTACTTATAGTCTAAAATAATAAATAATAATTTCCTTTTTAAATAAACTTTTATTTAAAATAACATATTTCAAATCCATCTTCAGTTATAAAATAAATTTTATAACTTCATTTCTGTCGATTCACCTGACTGTAAATCACCATTTATAAAAAGATTAATTTTAGGCTATATGTTGCCAATTACTCAACCAATATTACCCATTGGTTAAAAAAACGTTGAATTTCAGTCAACGATCAACACCCAGATAAATCATCCAATTAGAACAGTTCATATGATGATAATAGGAAAAGAAATAACATATAATGTATTTGAGGATCCAGTTGGATTCCTCCAACCTGTTTTTCCTACATCAAATAGGTTATCTCAAATAATATCATTCAATTCAATATTCAGATATAATTTTCAATAATCAACTAATAACAATATTTAAATATCGAATTTATTAATTTTATACGTTTATATTATTATAAACGTTATCAACAATGTAAGTTACCTCAGTTTGTTACAATCGTTAAAAATAACGATTGATTCCAATTAAATTAAACATCGTTTAATTTAATCGATTTAGTCACTATAAAATGATATATTCAGTAAACATTCAGCAATAACAACCATAGCATACAAATATAAACCCAACTTATACAAAATATAAGTGGGATAAAAACTGAGTGAGTAAACTCACCTTGATCCCTTGTCGCTGAAATAGTTTATTCTAATTAAATTAAACAGACGTTAAATTTAATTAAAAACCCAATAGCTGTCAACTTTGTCCAAACCAGTTTAATCCGTTGTGTTCATTGATACAGATCTGACGTCTCCTTGTTTGGTCCGGTTTTGTTAACATATGAGAATGTTATACAAACTACACGTTCACGTTTTTATTTTAAGTTAATTAAACTTTAATTAATTAATTATTAAAATGTTAATCATATGTTTTAAATTAAATAAATATTTAATTAAACTATAATTAACTACAATTTGACTAACTGAATTTCTTAACCAAAATAACTACTATTCTAACGTTTATAGCACGTCCTTACTGTTTATTTGCATGTGTAACGAACCGCAAATCCGTAACATCTGAGTTGACTACATACATCACACGTCCAATCCAAATATCACGAAAATACGAATCATTTTTTTTAGAAGAAAAAGATAGCAGAAGAACAGAAACAACAACACAGAATCTCACATCGCAACGGAACAAAATATAATAGATCATAGCTTTTGAAATACAAAATTTGTACTGTATACACATATCATTATCAGAGTACAAAACTTACAATACAGCGGAGCAAAAATCTATATAACTAACACTGAAGCCCCCTGCTCCAAGCTCCTTCAGATAAATCTGTAAAATCCTGAACTACTTGACTGCCCGTGCAAAATTGGGCACCCAAGAGTTTAGGTAAAACAAAACAAAATAAACGCTGGGTCAGTCAGGGGACAGGTACGAGCAAACAATTTAAAACAGTTTCAGAAACTAAATGATATCTCATAAGACAACGCCGTATAACACAGAACGGGTTTTCCCCTTATGAGAATCCAAACCACTTGATTTAACTTTAAAAATCCTTTTGAAAGAATGATAATCTTTATAACAAAACTCCTTTGATATTATGATAGTGTCTAAATCAAATAAATAGAATCTAGTGGAACGTTTGCATCTCACGTTCCACATATATAATATACAATCAAAACGGCAAGCACTTATTGGGTAATGAATTTCCAACTATGACAATGTATGGAACCACCTTCCGATAGTGTATCTCTAGAGGAGAATACACTGGGTTCAACAAGAACATCTTGTAACCCGACCACACATGACCGACCACTCATTTTGCTTGAGTGTATCGAATGTATATCACCAACGGTTGGGATCAGCAACCGTTTCCTGAATGGGACAACCGCGAATAGAATAAGGAATTAAATGAATCTCTAGATAGGTGATGATACACCCTAATGGAAGCTACCCACATAGCCATGTTGCCTGCCCGATTTTTGTTATTTCTCGGTTGTTGAGGCCTGAGGCTATGCTTACTTGCCATTCATTGATAACACAATCACTGTGAATGCCACATTGTCAGATCCGTTAATCATTTATTGATTTGCACAAATATATTCTGGATATTATGCTAAGGGAATAAATCCGTTGCCACCATATATATTTATACATACCAACATATTCGATCATTGGAAATACTTTATCATACATTCGTCCATATACGTTCGTTCTGGGATTGAACGAAACCGAAGGCACAATTTCCATTAATAGAAAAAGCCCTTGCACTCTACTCCATCTTCGATTATCTTCATATAATCTAATTCGCAATGCTACTGCCAATACGGAGTGGTTCTCGGATAATAATCCAATCGGTCTCTCCATATTGACAACGATATTGGTAAACACTTTGATAGTCGGTTATTTAACTATCGAAGAAAAGCAAACATCCATTCAAAACATCAAACAATCATTGGGCCCCTTAATTAATATTTCGCTAATTATATCACTTCTCCATTTCCTTGTCAATATTTGTTAACGAAATATTTTCAATTATCATCTCGGTCTCTTACGTTCTTTGGAAAATATTTCCATATATCTCCTTCTTTTATTTTCTATATTTAGAAATTATCTTCTATTAAAAATTGGAAAATATTCCAATTACTAATCTCTTTCACGACCATTCATTTCTATACTTAGGAAATATTTATTTTTATATTTCCAAACTTTCACTTCTTCGGGTTAAAACGAATGTTATGTAAAACATCGTCACAACAACCCAAAATACTGCATTGGAATAAATCTCTTTAAACATTTCTCGTCGATACTGAATCTTGCTATTTATCAGCTAATAATGAAATCAATCAAGTTGGGGGTATAATTACCTCTCAGACCTTGACTGAAAACATGATTAACTTCAAAACAGACAAGACCGCTAACTCGAATAATCAACACCATATTAAACCAATTTTCCATTTCTAAAACACGTATACGTTTCGCTTTCTATTTTTAACAAATCTCATTTATAGATTTCCTTTTTGTTTATAATATTCTATTTTTAAGTTCATTTCCTTATCGAATTCTATATATATCGATACGTTGATTTCTAACTATCAAATTATCTTAAAATATTCTAACTCCTTAAATTTTCAGAAAAATTCGCCATAACCTCCTTTGTACCGGCAAATAGTTCAAACCTCAACTCGCCTCTCTAGGCCTTTTCCATTCAAAAAGAAAATCAAAAAGCCAAGTGGCTTGCCGATTCGGCGCATAAAACCTCATATGGAATTTAAACATGTACTTTTTTGTCGGGCACTAAATCTATAAACTTCATACACTTCATATACTTCATTCCATACCTGTCTAACACGTATGTGTCCATTTCTATTTTAATTCAACTCAATCCGGTCATTTTTGACTCAACTCGCCAATTAATCTTTTTATTAGCTCCTTTGTCCATTCCACTTTATATTTGAACATATCATGTTCAATTATCATTTTTGTCTTGCTTTTGAATTAATTTAATCCCATTTCGACTCAAGTCCTATATTCGATTTCGAATAAAAATTCTCAAATCTCCTTTACTTATTCAAAGTCCATTTTCATTTCGAATTTCGATTAAATAATTTCTTCAAATTAGTTAAATCTATTTAATAAAAATTCTAATTTTTGTTTCAAAAATCATTTCACTTACTTCACTAGAGTTCATATTTATTTTTATATCTCCAGTCTGGATTTTTCTAATGGCAGTTCGGATTTTATTTGCTTAAAATCTTTTTATTTATTTAAATAAACCGTTATGGTTTTTAGATGGTTATGGCGCTATTTTTCTGAAATTTTGATTTTCAGATAACTCAAAATCTATAAGCCAAAATCCAGATTTTTCTCTTCCATTAGAAAACTATTATCTAATCGGCCCTAACGATTCTTGTTTCAAAGAATTCCGACTTAAATTGAGTTCTATATACTCAATTGAAGTTCGAAATGCCAATTTACGAACTGCCACGCTGCGGCGAGCTCGTTTTAATTATATTCAATATATAAACGTTTAAACTTCGTTTATATATAAATTCTAACTCCATTATAATGTACTTTAATATATTTTAAACCATTTTTCCAAATTCAACTTAATACTTCCGATTATCTATAATTGTCGATTTTCCCTTACCCGGAAATAAATTTATTTATCCTTCAATCTTCTATATTTAATTCCAATTCTTTTTATAAATAAATTATTTATAAAATTCAATATAATTGAATTTCAATTATAAACCCGTTGAATTCTTCTCAATTCAGCTTATATTCCGAATTTCGAAATAGAATCAATCGTTTTGTTTCAAAACACTTCCCAATTTACTTTTAAATTCCTATTTGAATTTAAATAGTTTAAATTGTCCAAACATAATTTATTTCACCAAATTTATAACAGTATTTATAAATCCAACTTTCTTGTTTCATATATTTAAACAAGTTCCCTTTTCAAATTTCTATTTGAAACTCCATCCCTTTGATATTCCGAATTGCGGAATAAAAACCTTTGTTCCCTTTCGAATGATTTCAAATTCTATTTTTAAATTGATATTTGAATTTAAATATTCAAATTATCTCTTGGTAATTAATTCATTGTATTTATAAACAACATTTTATAAATTTCCTTGTTTTATATTTAAACATGTCTATTTCGAAATCTATTTAAAACCAAAATTTTATTTTGGATATTTCTATTTGTAATAACTTACATATATAACAACCAATTTATTTTCATATTCAATTTAACTTCTATTTAAATAAATTCGAATTAATCGAATTCAAATCATAAATCTTTACAGATTTATTTTAGTTCAATTTATATTCTGAACATCAGAATAAATTCCATCGTTTATTTCTTTAAAGCGATTTCCCCATTTCTATTTTTAAATTCACATTTGAATTTAAATATTCGAATTATCCAATGATAAATTTTCCACTTTATTTATAAACACCATTTATAAATTCATTTCAATTCCCTGTTTTCCACTGAAAATCATTCCATTATAAACACCGTTTATAAATTTACTTCAATTTCATGTATTATTTAATTTATGAACATCATTTATAAATTTCAATACTTGTTTTATATATTCAAAACAAGTTAATATTTCTATTGCCTGCTCGAAATTTAAATTCTATTTTTAAAATAGATTTCCCCTTTTAAATTTCAAAATATCATTTTCACGATATTTTTATAAACCAACATTTTAGGTCCGGTGGTATTCCAAACATTCAAAACACTCAATTATTAACCACAGGTTTTCAAACATATCATATGTAACGACCCGCATTTTTCAGCAACAGAATAACTAATTTATTTAATTATTTGAATAGTGATTTAGATAATTAAGGGGTTGTTGAATTGAATTATAATGAATATTTAATTAAATTAAATAAGGGAATCATATATTTATTTCTGAAATAGTCAAGAATAGTGGAATTCACAATATTGTGTGAATGGGCAATATAATATATATATAATTCAGTTTATATAGAATTATATTGACGAATATATTGATAAACGCCATTTGAACGTATAATTTATATTATAATTATAATAGAGCTCGAAATGGCGCTGCAGTTCGCTATTTGGCGATTCGAACTTCAACTGGTTATACAGGATTCGTTTTAACCCGGATTTCTGTGAAACAAGAAACGTGTGGAGCTGGTGGAGTATATCTTCCTAGTGGAAGAGAGAAATCGAGATTTCGTCGTGTAGATTTTGTTTTATGTCCAAATCAAATTTTAAAATAGTCGCTATGGAATTCCTTTATATTTTGCAACGCTTTATTTACGTTATAAATGGATTTTCTATATAATTTGAATATCGAATTAACACTGGAAATTGAATATCGATTTATAAACTCTGAGATGATATTTTAGAGCTGTGGTATATCATATGTGAATATATGCGATAATATTTATTTTTAAATATTAAATTTAATTGTTTTTAAATATATTTATATATTTAAAAAGGGCTATTTAGGACTTTAAAAATGGCCACTTTTGCAAACGAAGTCGGATTTCAACGAAACTAATTTTGTTGGATCCGCAGCGTCAAATTATTGCTAGATTCCAAGTTTGGTGATTTTTAGAGACAGTGTGTGGCCGTACGGATTTTTAATGTGAAAAACAGTCGATTTTCGACAGTTAAAAATACGCTGTGTGGGCATACGGAGTCGGAATTCGACGAAACCAGCTTCATTGGGACCGTAATGTCAAACTGAAGGTGCAGGTCCAGTTTGGTGATTTTTGGGTGTTGTACGTGACCACAGGAATTTTTAGAGTGCAAATGCAAGTAACGATAGCTTAAAAATAAATAAAATAATCGAATAAAAAATTATAAAATCCTACCTATATAATGCCTCATCCTTCACTCAACCCTAACCCTCATTTGCTACTGTCAAAAACATGCGCCGCCACTCAAATAAAATTCCCACAGTAAAATCACCTCTTTGAAAAATCAAAACAATTCTTGCAAAAATCTATAAATTTCAAATGTTATGTATTGGAGTTCCTGAGCTTGTTCTCTTCGATCCAATACCTGTCTTGTGGTGTTCGACGCTGATTTCCCGTCGTTCTCTTTTTAACAGTAAACCTAGGGTTTAGGTTCTTGGAGAATTTAAGCATCGATTGGGATTTTCGAGTTTATATTCGAACTGGTGGCAAGAAGTGGCTTCACGTGTGAATTTTTGGGGAAGTTCGGTTGTCATTTGGGTGGAGCGAAAATGTACAGTACGCATGAAACCACCGAAGTCGCAACAGGGAGATGGAGACCGAGTTGGGTAAAACTGGTGTGGAGAGGAAGGATTTCCGAAGAGAAATCTGATGGTGAGATTTGTGGTTGAAATCGTAAAGGAGAATGGGAGATGAGTGGATGGGAACGGCTTGCGTGGATGGCCATTTTTAGGAGGATCGGGATTTGCTGAAAGTAGAAGAAGGAGGGCGTGGGCTTTAAGAGGGTAGTTGGGCCGTAGTGAAAGGGTATGGGCCATTTAATAATTATTGGTTTATTTTAGTTTTGATTAGTGCGTTAACTTTAAAAATGCATATCTTTATCATATGTAATCAGAATTCCACGAAACAAGATCCGTTGGGATCATATGGACGAGCACTACCCAATGAAACTGACCGGGAGTGAATCCGAGCTCGTTTGGATTTACGGTGAAATTAAACGCATGAATCAAATCAACGGACGAATATCGTTATTTAATGATCTCCGACCAATGTGAGTAATTCTCACCAACTTTGAACAGTTCATATTTTTATAACGTATTTTAGAACTGCTAAATGATGCGTGTTTGCTGTGTGTTGACTGTTTGATTGAACTGCTAGTCAGTTGATTGAAATCATCGATAACGATATATATAAATCGTATCGAAATATTGATTCTGTTTATCAGAATATTTTATACTCATGTTATTGACGATGACTGACATCTGTGGATGCAGGGAAACAGGTTGGAGGGACCCAACTGGGTTCCTCAACATTTATTTACCGCTTTTCATATATTTTGATATATGATGTGTTATATCATCTGTTATTGATTCTGTGTGTTTGGATGATGACCGATCAGTTGATTTGATATTTTTACACCACCAGTGATACGAGAAAGTGAAAAGGGAGATTTTCAAAATATATTTGAAAATAGATTATTTATATAAAATCAGCGGATTTTATATATGAAAGGAAAAAGGAGTTTTATAAAGAAATCATTTTATAAAATCAAAGCAATAAAGGAAAACTATTTGAAAAGACAAATAGAGAAGGGAAATTGTTTGTAAAACATTTACAAATAAAATAGAAAAGAAAATATTTGTAAAACCATTGCAAATAGAGATAAAAAGGAAAACATTTGTAAAACATTTACAAATGGAATTAGAAAGAAAATATTTGTAAAACATTTACAAATAGATTAAAAGGAAATATTTATCTAGAGAAATAAACTGAGTTATAAAAAGGAATTATTTATTTTGGAAATAAATAGAATAATAAAATACTTGGAATTGGCTAGAAGTGTAATAAAGGAGAATTTTACACTAGGAAGAAATTAGGCCCGTGCTTCGCACACGGGTAAACAGAATATGAATTCGAAGTAAGAATTTAAGAGAGTTCTGTTTTAACAGATAAAGTGAGAAGGTTAATTTATAAATAAAGTTTTATAAATTAGTTTAGTTATTTATCTTTGGGTAAATAGAGTATATAAGTCAAGACTTATATAGAGAAGTAAAAATCGATTTCCACATCGATATTTGAAACTGAATATGTATGAAAGAGAATTTATCGAATAAGAGTTAGTCGAAGTAAAGCTATCGAATATCAGTTTATTCGAAAGGGAGTTTATTGAATATTTGTTATTCGAAATGGGTTGATCCAAGAGAGTTAATCCAATAGAACAAATTGATTTAGATCAACCGTTAGAGTTAAACTGTTAGAGTTGAACTGTTAGAGTTAAACCGTTAGGGTTAAACCGTAGGGTTAAACCGTTGGAGTAAACATTTAGAGTTAGTTAGTTAGAGTTAACCAATTAAAGTTAATTAGTTAGAGTTAATCGATTAGAGTCTAATCGAACTAGAGTTATCCAAATATAGTAATCGAATAAGGGATGATTGAATATTAGTTATTCAATTAGATTTGCTCGAATTTAGTTATTCGAGATAGAGTTAAACAGAAGTAGTCATTTAAGATAAGCTACCAGTGGGCACGACTGCTAGCGTAATTCGCAGGGCTGCAGATAGCCTAAGGCGGACAGATGTTTCCTGAGGGAATCAGGCGTAACCATTGTGATCGCTGCGATCTAGAGTCGAGCGAATGGTGTTAAATCAAGAGGAATTAGTTAAAACCGAGTTATCCGAATAAGAATTAATCCAGTAAGAGTTAATAGAATAAGGATTATAGATTAGAGTTAACTGAATAGGAGTTAATAAAATTATGTATTCGTTTATTTATTCGAGTTAGAAAATCAAAGTATTTATAAAGTTATTATATTTCGGATGCAGGGAATTATAACACCATTGTTATAATCAAGTGATTTCTGAAAAAGAAGTGGATTCATAAATCGAATCCGAGAGCAACGTAAGAAAGTGTGTTAAAAGATTGGAAAGTTGAACTTTGTATATTTCGAAGTTAGAAATGTTGTTCAGTTAAGGTCTGAGAGGTAATTATACCCCAACTTGATTGACTTCGTTTTAACTAAGAAGTGGATAAGGTTCGAGAGTGAAAGGGGTTAAGTGAATTTAGTTAATGAGCGAAAGGGTTGGTGTTGTCATAGCGATGTTTATTCAAACATCAGTTTAAACCCAATGAAGGAGATTTGGAAATGTCTTCCAAATGAAAAATCAGAAATGTTTTCTGAATATAGAAAATGAGAAATTGAATTGTTTCCCATTGTTAATAACGTATAATTTCTAAATATAGTAAATAAGAAATATAGGGAAACAAGAATAAGGGAAAGGGTAAATTTATGATAATTTGATGATGAATGATGATTGATCGATAGAATTTCCATCTGGAAATAATATCGTTGTTTGCACACAGACATGTTTTCATTTGATAGTTAACTCACCGACTATCAAAGTTTTGACCATTTTACGTTGTTAATATGGAGAGACCGGTTGGATTATTATCCAGAGAACCACTCCGTATTGGCATAAGCGTTGCGAATCAAGTATGCTGAATACATTGAAGACGGAGTTATGCAAGGGCTATCCTGTTTACAGAATAGTGCCTTCGGTTTGTCCAGTCCCAGGACAACGTGAATGGACGAATGTCTGACAGAGTATATTCAAAGGATCGCGTAAGTTGATCTCTTCAAACGTACTTACGTTTGGTGGCGGAGGAATTCGTTTCTCTTAGCTTTATACCCGTGGTATTTTTGGTGAAATCAATTTGTGATTTGGCGGGTATGACGATGTGGCATTCAAAGTAATGGAGGTGTGATCTGTCAAAAGATACGTTATGACCTCAAGCCTCATCAACCGGGAAATGACAAAAATCGGGCAGGCAGCATGGCTAAGTCGGTCGCTCCGAAGTAGGGTGTATGATCACCTATCTAGAGAAATTCCTTTTGTTCTTAAATCTATCGATGCTGTCCCATTTCGGGAGGCGGTTGCTGATCCCAACCGTCGGTGATATACATTCGATACACTCAAGCAAAATGAGTGGTCGGTCATGTGTGGGCCGGGTTACAAGATGTTCTTGTTGAACCCAGTGTATTTGCCTCTAGAGATACACGTTCGAAAGGTGGTCCCATACCTTGTCAAGTTGGAATCCAATTCCCAATAAGCGCCCGCGGTTTTTGATTATACACTATATATGTGGAGCGTGAGATGCAAGCGTTCTGCTAGATTGCTAATTACTTGTGATTAGACATTATTATAATATCAGATAATATATGATTTCCAAAGCGGTTTGGGTTATCGTAAGGTAAAAACCGTCCGTGTTTATGTGTGGATTGGTCTTACGATTATCTTTTCTTTTGAAAGGATTTTGGAAAGTTAACCCAAGTGATTTGAGTTTACTCACACCAGTCCCATGACTGACCCAGAGTTTATTTTGTTTTGTTTTCCCTAAACTCTTGGGTGCCCAAATTTGTACGGGCAGTCAAGTAGTCAGGATTTTACAGATACTTGGAGAGCTTGGAGCAGGAGGCTTCAGGATTTATGTAGCTATGGTGTATTCCGCTGTATTGTAAGTGCTGTACTCTGATAATGTTGTAGTATACATATACTGCTTTGATTTCAAGATATGTTGTCTATTATATTTATTCGTTCCGCTGTGAGATTCGTGTTACTCTGATGTTGTTGTGTTCTTCTTCTTCTTCTTCTGTTCTAATTTTCTATCTTATCTATCCTCACCCTCTAATTTCTTTCTTGGACTATCCGGTAATTTCGACTTTTGATTGTTCGATAGGTGTTGTATATGGGATAACCAAGGTCGCTTTTTTCCCGGGTCGTTACAGTGGTATCAGAGCTGAAGGTTAAGTATTACCTTGGCTCTGTGGCGTGATTCAGTAGAGATGGGGTTAGTAATACCCTAGACTGAGTTTGAGTGTATATATACGAGTGAACGTACTTGTTATTTGATATAAAATGGTTTTATATTGTGGAGATTTATTGGTTGAGTTGTTTATGAATTCTGGTCGATCAGTTTGATCCACTGTATCGATAGGGGTTACTAAACGCTTGAATACGATGGACCGACACAGTATGTTTTGAAAGAGGGTAAATGAAATAATTTTACCCAAATTATATTTTGATATGAACAAAGTATAGATATTTGAAATATTATCATATATTGGATGTGTTGGTTGTTATTATAATCGAATAAGATTATAAAATGTGAAATGGTTATATAAATAACCAAATAGAATTCATATAAGTGAAATATATGAAATCAGATGAATTAAATCTGAGTTTAAATCAGAATTGAAATTATAATTTTGGAAATGTGGAAAAAGTGTGTAAAATGAGTCTAGGTTAAATATAAGAGAATTTTAAAATCCTGGGAGATTTTAAATTTGTTACAGGCTTTGAAAGGGATATTTTGAAATAATTTCAAAATGAAAGCGTTTAGAAATGATTTTGAAAGTGACATAGTATTGAACTCACTTCGATAGCTGGAAAATAGATTCTGATGATGATCCGGACATCATCGGTATTCATTTTCGAGTTGTAAGTGACGGATTACTACCAAAATTTTTGTTTTTGAATTGTTTTGAGGAAACAAATTATTTTGATTTTCCAAATGAGATATTTGATTTTTGGGAAAGGCTAAGCTGTTTAAGAACTCCCAGAAACAGATTATTTGAAATAAACACAAAGTAAATAAAAATTTGCGAAAGAAAATTTGAAATAGAAATGAACCCAGTTCAGTGGAAATTGAATTGAATTGAAATAGAATGCTACCAAGTAGAATTGGACTGGATTAGGGATAATCTAGAATAGAAATGAATTGTTGGGTAAGAATTTCGAATTGAGATTGGGATTTGCAGTTTGATTGGAATTTGGCTTGGATAAGCAAATGGCTGTGTTGGAGATAAAAATGGATTGGGGATTGATTGGGGATACATTGGTATATGCAAAATTGATAACAGAGTTGGATGCCGACAAAAGGTACATATTTATATTCATATGAGTTTAATGAGATTTTGATGAGCCGAATTGGCAAGCCGCTTGGCTGTTTGATTTTCTTTTGGATTGGAGAGGCCTGTGTGGCAGTTTGGGGATTTTCCCGATGCTCCCAGTACAAAGGAGGTGCTGGCGAAATTTTTTGGAAATTTCGGATGTTAGAAAATTTTCAGGAGTTTCGAAAATTTTCGTTTATAGAAATGAAGTAATAATTTAATTGAAATAAATAAATTCAGTTGAAACTGAAATTAAAGAAGTAAACGAATAATTTGAAACTAGTTAATAGCGTTGTTCTCTATCTTAGCAATTTCGAGGACGAAATTATTTTAAGGGGGGAAGAATGTAACGACCCGCATTTTTCAGCAACAGAATAACTAATTTATTTAATTATTTGAATAGTGATTTAGATAATTAAGGGGTTGTTGAATTGAATTATAATGAATATTTAATTAAATTAAATAAGGGAATCATATATTTATTTCTGAAATAGTCAAGAATAGTGGAATTCACAATATTGTGTGAATGGGCAATATAATATATATATAATTCAGTTTATATAGAATTATATTGACGAATATATTGATAAACGCCATTTGAACGTATAATTTATATTATAATTATAATAGAGCTCGAAATGGCGCTGCAGTTCGCTATTTGGCGATTCGAACTTCAACTGGTTATACAGGATTCGTTTTAACCCGGATTTCTGTGAAACAAGAAACGTGTGGAGCTGGTGGAGTATATCTTCCTAGTGGAAGAGAGAAATCGAGATTTCGTCGTGTAGATTTTGTTTTATGTCCAAATCAAATTTTAAAATAGTCGCTATGGAATTCCTTTATATTTTGCAACGCTTTATTTACGTTATAAATGGATTTTCTATATAATTTGAATATCGAATTAACACTGGAAATTGAATATCGATTTATAAACTATGAGATGATATTTTAGAGCTGTGGTATATCATATGTGAATATATGCGATAATATTTATTTTTAAATATTAAATTTAATTGTTTTTAAATATATTTATATATTTAAAAAGGGCTATTTAGGACTTTAAAAATGGCCACTTTTGCAAACGAAGTCGGATTTCAACGAAACTAATTTTGTTGGATCCGCAGCGTCAAATTATTGCTAGATTCCAAGTTTGGTGATTTTTAGAGACAGTGTGTGGCCGTACGGATTTTTAATGTGAAAAACAGTCGATTTTCGACAGTTAAAAATACGCTGTGTGGGCATACGGAGTCGGAATTCGACGAAACCAGCTTCATTGGGACCGTAATGTCAAACTGAAGGTGCAGGTCCAGTTTGGTGATTTTTGGGTGTTGTACGTGACCACAGGAATTTTTAGAGTGCAAATGCAAGTAACGATAGCTTAAAAATAAATAAAATAATCGAATAAAAAATTATAAAATCCTACCTATATAATGCCTCATCCTTCACTCAACCCTAACCCTCATTTGCTACTGTCAAAAACATGCGCCGCCACTCAAATAAAATTCCCACAGTAAAATCACCTCTTTGAAAAATCAAAACAATTCTTGCAAAAATCTATAAATTTCAAATGTTATGTATTGGAGTTCCTGAGCTTGTTCTCTTCGATCCAATACCTGTCTTGTGGTGTTCGACGCTGATTTCCCGTCGTTCTCTTTTTAACAGTAAACCTAGGGTTTAGGTTCTTGGAGAATTTAAGCATCGATTGGGATTTTCGAGTTTATATTCGAACTGGTGGCAAGAAGTGGCTTCACGTGTGAATTTTTGGGGAAGTTCGGTTGTCATTTGGGTGGAGCGAAAATGTACAGTACGCATGAAACCACCGAAGTCGCAACAGGGAGATGGAGACCGAGTTGGGTAAAACTGGTGTGGAGAGGAAGGATTTCCGAAGAGAAATCTGATGGTGAGATTTGTGGTTGAAATCGTAAAGGAGAATGGGAGATGAGTGGATGGGAACGGCTTGCGTGGATGGCCATTTTTAGGAGGATCGGGATTTGCTGAAAGTAGAAGAAGGAGGGCGTGGGCTTTAAGAGGGTAGTTGGGCCGTAGTGAAAGGGTATGGGCCATTTAATAATTATTGGTTTATTTTAGTTTTGATTAGTGCGTTAACTTTAAAAATGCATATCTTTATCATATGTAATCAGAATTCCACGAAACAAGATCCGTTGGGATCATATGGACGAGCACTACCCAATGAAACTGACCGGGAGTGAATCCGAGCTCGTTTGGATTTACGGTGAAATTAAACGCATGAATCAAATCAACGGACGAATATCGTTATTTAATGATCTCCGACCAATGTGAGTAATTCTCACCAACTTTGAACAGTTCATATTTTTATAACGTATTTTAGAACTGCTAAATGATGCGTGTTTGCTGTGTGTTGACTGTTTGATTGAACTGCTAGTCAGTTGATTGAAATCATCGATAACGATATATATAAATCGTATCGAAATATTGATTCTGTTTATCAGAATATTTTATACTCATGTTATTGACGATGACTGACATCTGTGGATGCAGGGAAACAGGTTGGAGGGACCCAACTGGGTTCCTCAACATTTATTTACCGCTTTTCATATATTTTGATATATGATGTGTTATATCATCTGTTATTGATTCTGTGTGTTTGGATGATGACCGATCAGTTGATTTGATATTTTTACACCACCAGTGATACGAGAAAGTGAAAAGGGAGATTTTCAAAATATATTTGAAAATAGATTATTTATATAAAATCAGCGGATTTTATATATGAAAGGAAAAAGGAGTTTTATAAAGAAATCATTTTATAAAATCAAAGCAATAAAGGAAAACTATTTGAAAAGACAAATAGAGAAGGGAAATTGTTTGTAAAACATTTACAAATAAAATAGAAAAGAAAATATTTGTAAAACCATTGCAAATAGAGATAAAAAGGAAAACATTTGTAAAACATTTACAAATGGAATTAGAAAGAAAATATTTGTAAAACATTTACAAATAGATTAAAAGGAAATATTTATCTAGAGAAATAAACTGAGTTATAAAAAGGAATTATTTATTTTGGAAATAAATAGAATAATAAAATACTTGGAATTGGCTAGAAGTGTAATAAAGGAGAATTTTACACTAGGAAGAAATTAGGCCCGTGCTTCGCACACGGGTAAACAGAATATGAATTCGAAGTAAGAATTTAAGAGAGTTCTGTTTTAACAGATAAAGTGAGAAGGTTAATTTATAAATAAAGTTTTATAAATTAGTTTAGTTATTTATCTTTGGGTAAATAGAGTATATAAGTCAAGACTTATATAGAGAAGTAAAAATCGATTTCCACATCGATATTTGAAACTGAATATGTATGAAAGAGAATTTATCGAATAAGAGTTAGTCGAAGTAAAGCTATCGAATATCAGTTTATTCGAAAGGGAGTTTATTGAATATTTGTTATTCGAAATGGGTTGATCCAAGAGAGTTAATCCAATAGAACAAATTGATTTAGATCAACCGTTAGAGTTAAACTGTTAGAGTTGAACTGTTAGAGTTAAACCGTTAGGGTTAAACCGTAGGGTTAAACCGTTGGAGTAAACATTTAGAGTTAGTTAGTTAGAGTTAACCAATTAAAGTTAATTAGTTAGAGTTAATCGATTAGAGTCTAATCGAACTAGAGTTATCCAAATATAGTAATCGAATAAGGGATGATTGAATATTAGTTATTCAATTAGATTTGCTCGAATTTAGTTATTCGAGATAGAGTTAAACAGAAGTAGTCATTTAAGATAAGCTACCAGTGGGCACGACTGCTAGCGTAATTCGCAGGGCTGCAGATAGCCTAAGGCGGACAGATGTTTCCTGAGGGAATCAGGCGTAACCATTGTGATCGCTGCGATCTAGAGTCGAGCGAATGGTGTTAAATCAAGAGGAATTAGTTAAAACCGAGTTATCCGAATAAGAATTAATCCAGTAAGAGTTAATAGAATAAGGATTATAGATTAGAGTTAACTGAATAGGAGTTAATAAAATTATGTATTCGTTTATTTATTCGAGTTAGAAAATCAAAGTATTTATAAAGTTATTATATTTCGGATGCAGGGAATTATAACACCATTGTTATAATCAAGTGATTTCTGAAAAAGAAGTGGATTCATAAATCGAATCCGAGAGCAACGTAAGAAAGTGTGTTAAAAGATTGGAAAGTTGAACTTTGTATATTTCGAAGTTAGAAATGTTGTTCAGTTAAGGTCTGAGAGGTAATTATACCCCAACTTGATTGACTTCGTTTTAACTAAGAAGTGGATAAGGTTCGAGAGTGAAAGGGGTTAAGTGAATTTAGTTAATGAGCGAAAGGGTTGGTGTTGTCATAGCGATGTTTATTCAAACATCAGTTTAAACCCAATGAAGGAGATTTGGAAATGTCTTCCAAATGAAAAATCAGAAATGTTTTCTGAATATAGAAAATGAGAAATTGAATTGTTTCCCATTGTTAATAACGTATAATTTCTAAATATAGTAAATAAGAAATATAGGGAAACAAGAATAAGGGAAAGGGTAAATTTATGATAATTTGATGATGAATGATGATTGATCGATAGAATTTCCATCTGGAAATAATATCGTTGTTTGCACACAGACATGTTTTCATTTGATAGTTAACTCACCGACTATCAAAGTTTTGACCATTTTACGTTGTTAATATGGAGAGACCGGTTGGATTATTATCCAGAGAACCACTCCGTATTGGCATAAGCGTTGCGAATCAAGTATGCTGAATACATTGAAGACGGAGTTATGCAAGGGCTATCCTGTTTACAGAATAGTGCCTTCGGTTTGTCCAGTCCCAGGACAACGTGAATGGACGAATGTCTGACAGAGTATATTCAAAGGATCGCGTAAGTTGATCTCTTCAAACGTACTTACGTTTGGTGGCGGAGGAATTCGTTTCTCTTAGCTTTATACCCGTGGTATTTTTGGTGAAATCAATTTGTGATTTGGCGGGTATGACGATGTGGCATTCAAAGTAATGGAGGTGTGATCTGTCAAAAGATACGTTATGACCTCAAGCCTCATCAACCGGGAAATGACAAAAATCGGGCAGGCAGCATGGCTAAGTCGGTCGCTCCGAAGTAGGGTGTATGATCACCTATCTAGAGAAATTCCTTTTGTTCTTAAATCTATCGATGCTGTCCCATTTCGGGAGGCGGTTGCTGATCCCAACCGTCGGTGATATACATTCGATACACTCAAGCGAAATGAGTGGTCGGTCATGTGTGGGCCGGGTTGCAAGATGTTCTTGTTGAACCCAGTGTATTTGCCTCTAGAGATACACGTTCGAAAGGTGGTCCCATACCTTGTCAAGTTGGAATCCAATTCCCAATAAGCGCCCGCGGTTTTTGATTATACACTATATATGTGGAGCGTGAGATGCAAGCGTTCTGCTAGATTGCTAATTACTTGTGATTAGACATTATTATAATATCAGATAATATATGATTTCCAAAGCGGTTTGGGTTATCGTAAGGTAAAAACCGTCCGTGTTTATGTGTGGATTGGTCTTACGATTATCTTTTCTTTTGAAAGGATTTTGGAAAGTTAACCCAAGTGATTTGAGTTTACTCACACCAGTCCCATGACTGACCCAGAGTTTATTTTGTTTTGTTTTCCCTAAACTCTTGGGTGCCCAAATTTGTACGGGCAGTCAAGTAGTCAGGATTTTACAGATACTTGGAGAGCTTGGAGCAGGAGGCTTCAGGATTTATGTAGCTATGGTGTATTCCGCTGTATTGTAAGTGCTGTACTCTGATAATGTTGTAGTATACATATACTGCTTTGATTTCAAGATATGTTGTCTATTATATTTATTCGTTCCGCTGTGAGATTCGTGTTACTCTGATGTTGTTGTGTTCTTCTTCTTCTTCTTCTTCTGTTCTAATTTTCTATCTTATCTATCCTCACCCTCTAATTTCTTTCTTGGACTATCCGGTAATTTCGACTTTTGATTGTTCGATAGGTGTTGTATATGGGATAACCAAGGTCGCTTTTTTCCCGGGTCGTTACATCATAACTGACAATATATGAAAACAAACAAACAATAATATTTTGAGGTATCCAATTGGATCCCTCCAACCTGTTTTCCTTGCATCCACAAACGTTAGCCAACATGAATAATATCCATCCTGCTTCGAGGCAGGATATCGCGGTATAGAAGGTCATCCACTATCATAGCGTGGGGTGTATAGGGTCATCCGCTAATGATATTGCGGGCATCCACTAATGATACTGCGGGAATCCAATCAACAATATATATACATATATAATAACCACAAACGCCAAATCCTAAATAACTAATATATATTAATAGGCACAATAATATTTCAATGCATGCAAACAACCAACGAACAATTATTTTAACGAATAAAATAATTATAAATAAAAATATGAGTGAGATTTACTCACCGTGATTTTAATTACGCTCCATTCCATTTTTAATTTAAATCGAACGATGTTCGATATAAATTAAAAATTCCAATTGACTCCAGAAAATCCCACATCGATCCAAATGCATAGCCAAAATCCATGCAAAGCCATCGCCACTCATTTTAGTAAAATCTGTTATCATATGTATTTTTGTATGAGCATTACAACTTTAAACAAATTCAATTTGTCATTACTTGTAAATATATATATATATATATATATACATTACTTATTTTACCTTATATTCACGGTTTCATATCTTCTTCCTTTTCGAATTGAATACACAGAAAATTTCAACTCCTTCTCCCGAAATAAAATACTGTCATTAGCCATCAGACTCAACACCTTCCTCAACACTTCTCGTTTCCGTTAAAATCTGACATTATGTAGGATTTAATTTTTTTATAAGATTTTAATTAAAAAAAATTAACAGCACCAATAACTAAATTAATTAAGTAATTACCTATCTCCCTAACCAAGCCTTCTCCTCCATCTCAGGAATGTACATCGCGCGTCACAGCAGCCTTCCTCACCCAGCATCATCCCACGAACCCCATCCATCCATCGCAACAGCAAACCATAACTCCCCATCGACTTGTGTTGCCATCAGAAACGCTACTTCGTACTTTGTCTACTGTCGAAGATCATACCCCCAAATCAATGTCGAACCCTCCTACCTGAATCACGACTTCCATTTACCCCTTCACTGCCACAGGAATCGAGATCGCGACCCCATGAAATGATGTACACCCTCCTGAAATCGTACGTTTATCAAATCAAAATCCTCTCTGACAAACGCGCGACCAAATTGCCGTGGACTCACCTTCAATTCCACTGTCGCGTCCTTCAACGCAAGCGCCTCTACCTTGTCGTCGAGCTCGAAGAAAGTTGTAGTCTTCGACGTGATTTGGGAGGATTTAGATTCGGTTTTCTTTGAATGATTTGAATGAGGATTAGCTTTGATTTAGCAGAAGCCTTCGATTTAATTGAAGGAGGAATAAGGGAAAATCCGTGGATTCGATTTATAAGATGGGAAAACAAATATAGTTGCGACTTTAAATAAGAAAGGGCTGCGGCCATCTATTATACACGAGGCTATGGATTTTTGAAGAGGAGAGAAGGTCACGGTTATTGTTTAGTTGGCAGAAGGAATTCCACTTAATTTTATTTATTTATTTTAGTTTAATTTGTTTTTGAACCGGTGTCCTTCAATTAAAATACCCCATGATTCCGAACTCCTCTCTGAACCCAACAAATGACATTCCTAGGGTTATAACACTATTATGAACACATTGGGACAAGTATCGACGTCCAGTTCGATCATCCGGAACAGATATTAATTTAAATTGATATAAATTAAATTTCAAACCATTAAATTCTTTTGATAATAAATTATTATTATAGTAAATTCTATTCAAATAGAATTTTGATTAATTATCTGAATTAGTTTGACTTTGATAAAATTTCGAATTGAAATATTTCAGATTCTCATATTACGATGATTATACATATATTCGAAATAAACTGTATATCGATTATAAATCGATAATTCAATATAAAAGTTCTTTTATATTATTAACTCCATATTTAAATCCATATTAAATATTTAAAATTAACCGACGAAATATCCCGGTCATTACATTCTTCCCCCGTTAAAAGAATTTCGTCCCCGAAATTTCTAAGGTAGGAAAAGTGCTACAAACCCATTAACTTTTCAAAATCTTACTTATGTTGATACTCGACATTTAATCTTTCTACAACTTTGGTTCTAACCAAAACTTTTGGTTTTCATTCACTTAATCTGAATGATTTACAATCAGTATATTTCATATTCCATTCATAGGTATTCAGATTCATTCCAGATTCATTCAAATTGATTTTAATCAATTTATTTTCTTCGATCCATTTAACTTGCTTAAATTTAATTCTAGAATTCAAATTCTCGGGTTTTCATTTCAAATCCTTCAAAAATCATATAAATATATACATATATTTATTTTCATCTCAAATTCAAAATATTTGAATTTTCAAACCAACTTGTTTTCTTCCAAACAAATTTCGATCAAACCTTTTCTAAGGTAGCAATTCATCACTTAGAAACTCGAAAATGAACACTGATGATGTCGCGACCATCATCAGAATTATTTCCCAGCTACTGAAGTGAGTTCAGTGCTTTATCGCTTTCGAACTCATTTAAAATGATTTTGATTCAAAAATGCTTCAAACATAAAGCTATATTTTTCTAATATACTTCAGAAAATATTTTTCCAAACTCCCAGGATTTTAAATTCTAAATTCTGTTTTAAATCCAATTCCAGTTCATCTCATTTGTATATTTCATTTACATACCAATTTTATTTGGTTATAGATAACCAATCCAATTTTATAATCTTATTTGATTATAATAATATCAATCAACTCATCCATATATATTAAAATAATTTAAGAAAATTATTCCTTTTCAATCAAAGTAGAATTTTGGGTAAAATTATTTCATTTACCCACTTAAAAACAATATCGTGTTCAATCTTCTGTTCAAGTATTTACAAACTCTTACCGACGTCGTGGCGTCCCACGATTCAACCAGAATTCATAAACCACCCAACAGACTAGCCAACACAATATAAAATAGTTTTTATATCAATTAACAAACACGCGCTCTCATATGTATACGCTCAACTCATTCTAGGGTACTACTGACCCTATCTCTAATGAGCACAATCCCACCAAAGCCTAGGTATTCGCTCAACCTAAGCTTTGATACCACTGTAACGAACCACAAATTCGTAATATCTGAGTTGACAACATACATCACACGTCCAACCCAAATATCACGAAAATACGAATCATTTTTTAGAAGAAAAAGATAGAAGAAGAACAGAAACAACAACACAGAATCTCACATCGCAACGGAACAAAATATGATAGATCATAACTTTTGAAATACAAAATTTGTACTGTATACACATATCATTATCAGAGTACAACACTTACAACACAGCGGAACAAAACTCTATATAACTAACACTGAAGCCCCCTGCTCCAAGCTCCTTCAGATAAATCTGTAAAATCCCGAACTACTTGACTGCCCGTACAAAATTGGGCACCCAAGTGTTTAGGTAAAACAAAACAAAATAAACTCTGGATCAGTCATGGGACTGGTATGAGTAAACAATTGAAAATAGTTTCAGAAACTAAATGATATCTCATAAGACCACGCCGTATAACATGGAACGGGTTTTCCCCTTATGAGAATCCAAACCACTTTATTTGACTTTAAAAATCCTTTTGAAAGAACGATAATCTTTATATCAAAACTCCTTTGATATTATGATAGTGTCTAAATCAAATAAATAGAATCTAGTGGAACGTTTGCATCTCACATTCCATATATATAATTTACAATCAAAACTGGAAGCACTTATTGGGTAATGAATTTCCAACTATGACAATGTATGGAACCACCTTCCGATAGTGTATCTCTAGAGGAGAATACAATGGGTTCAACAAGAACATCTTGTAACCCGGCGACACATGACCGACCACTCATTTCGCTTGAGTGTATCGAATGTATATCACCAACGGTTGGGATCAGCAACCGTTTCCCGAATGGGACAGCATCGAACAGAATAAGGAATTAAATGAATCTCTAGATAGGTGATGATACACCCTAATGGAAGCTACCCACATAACCATGCTGCCTGCCCGATTTTTGTCATTTCCCGGTTGTTGAGGCTTGAGGCTACGCTTACTTGCCATTCATTGATAACACAATCACTGTGAATGCCACATTGTCAGATCCGTTAATCATTTATTGATTTGCACAAATATATTCTGGATATTATGCTAAGGGAATAAATCCGTTGCCACCATATATATTTATACATACCAACATATTCGATCATTGGAAATACCTTGTCAGACATTCGTCCATATACGTTCTTTCTGGGATTGAACGAAACCGAAGGCACAATTTCCATTAATAGAAAAAACCCTTGCACTCTACTCCGTCTTTGATTATCTTCATATAATCTGATTCGCAACGCTACTACCATTATGGAGTGGTTCTCGGATAATAATCCAACCGGTCTCTCCATATTGTCAACGATATTGGTAAACACTTCGATAGTCAATTATTTAACTATCAAGGAAAAGCAATAATCCATTCAAAACATCAAACAATCACTGGGCCCCTTAATTAATATTTCGTTAAATATATCACTTCTCCATTTCCTTGTCAATATTTGTTAACCAAATATTTTCAATTATCATCTCGGTTTCTTACGTTCTTTGGAAAACATTTCCATATATCGCCTTCTTTTATTTTCTATATTTAGAAATTATCTTCTATTAAAAATTGGAAAATATTCCAATTACTAATCTCTTTCACGACCATTCATTTCTATACTTAGGAAATATTTATTTTTATATTTCCAAACTTTCACTTCTTCGGGTTAAAACGAATGTTATGTAAAACATCGTCACAACAACCCAAAATACTGCATTGGACTAAATCCCTTTAAACATTTCTCTTCGAGACTGAATCTTGCTATTTATCAGCTAATAATGAAATCAATCAAGTTGGGGTATAATTACCTCTCAGACCTTGACTGAAAACATCATTAACTTCAAAACAGACAAGACCGCTAACTCGAATAATCAACACCATATTAAACCAATTTTCCATTTCTAAAACACGTATACGCTTCTCTTTATATTTTTAACAAATCTAATTTATAGATTTCCTTTTTGTTTATAATATTCTATTTTTAAGTTCATTTCCTTATCGAATTCTATATATATCGTTACGTTGATTTCTAACTATCAAATTATCTTAAAAATATTCTAACTCCTTAAATTTCTGGAAAAATACGCCATAACCTCCTTTGTACCGGCAAATAGTTCAAACCTCAACTCGCCTCTCTGGGCCCTTTCCATTCAAAAAGAAAATCAAAAAGCCAAGTGGCTTGCCGATTCGACGCATAAAACCTCATACGGAATTTAAACGTGTACCTTTTTGTCGGGCACTAAATCTATAAACTTCATACACTTCATTTCATACCTGCCTAACACATATGTGTCCATTTCTATTTTAATTCAACTAAATCCGGTCATTTTTGACTCAACTCGCTAATTAATCTTTATATTAGCTCCTTTGTCCATTCCAATTTATACTTGAACATGTCATGTTCAATTATCATTTTTATCTTGCTTATGAATTAATTTAATCCCATTTCGACTCAAGTCCTATATTCGATTTCGAATAAAAATTCTCAAATCTCCTTTACTTATTCAAAGTCCATTTTCATATCGAATTTCGATTAACTAATTTCTTCAAATTGGTTTAATCTATTTAATAAAAAAAATCTGATTTTTTGTTTCAAAAATCATTTCACTTACTTCACTGGAGTTCATATTTATTTTTATATCTCCAGTCTGGATTTTTCTAATGGAAATTCGGATTTTATTTCCTTAAAATATTTTTATTTATTTAAATAAACCGTTATGGTTTTTAGATGGTTATGGCGCTGTTTTTATGAAATTTTGATTTTGACATAGCTCAAAATCTATAAGCCCAAATCCAGATTTTTCTCTTCCATTAGAAAACTATTATCTAATCGGCCCTGATGATTCTTGTTTCAAAGAATTCTGACTTAAATTGAGTTCTATGTACTCAATTGAAGTTCGAAACGCCAATTTACGAACTGCTGCGCTGCGGCGAGCTCGTTTTAATTATATTTAATATATAAACGTTTAAACTTCGTTTATATATAAATTCTAACTCCATTATAATATACTTTAATATATTTAAAACCATTTTTCCAAATTCAACTTAATACTTCTGATTATCTATAATTTTCGATTTTCCCTTACTCGGAAATAAATTTATTTATCCTTCAATCTTCTACATTTAATTCCAACTCCTTTTATAAATAAATTATTTATAAAATTCGATATAATCTAATTTCAATTATAAACCCATTGAATTCCTCTCAATTCAGCTTATATTTCGAATTCCGAAATATAATCAATCGTTTTGTTTCAAAACACTTCCCAATTTACTTTTAAATTCCTATTTGAATTTAAATAGTTTAAATTATCCAAATGATAATTTATTTCACCAAATTTATAACACTATTTATAAATCCAACTTTCTTGTTTCATATATTTAAACAAGTTCCCTTTTCAAATTTCTATTTGAAACTCCATCCCTTTGATATTCCGAATTGCGGAATAAAAACCTTTGTTCCCTTTTGAATGATTTCAAATTCTATTTTTAAATTCATATTTGAATTTAAGTATTCAAATTATCTCTTGATAATTAATTCATTATATTTATAAACACCATTTTATAAATTTCCCTGTTTTATATTTAAACAAGTCTATTTCAAAATCTCTTTAGAACCAAAATCTTATTATGGAAATTTCTATTTGTAATAACTTACATATATAACAACAAATTTATTTTCATATTCAATTTAACTTCTATTTAAATAAATTCGAATTAATCGAATTCAAATCTTAAATCCTTACGGATTTATTTTAGTTCAATTTATATTTTGAACATCAGAATAAATTCTATCGTTTATTTCTTTAAAACGATTTCCCCATTTCTATTTTTGAATTCACATTTGAATTTAAATATTCGAATTATCCAATGATAAATTTTCCACTTTATTTATAAACACCGTTTATAAATTCATTTCGATTCCCTGATTTCCACTGAAAATCATTTCATTATAAACACCGTTTATAAATTTACTTCAATTTCATTTAATATTTAATTTATAAACATCATTTATAAATTTCAATACTTGTTTTATATATTCAAAACATGTTAATATTTCTATTGCTCGTTCAAAATTTAAATTCTATTTTTAAAATAGATTTCCCCTTTTAAATTTCAAAATATCATTTTCACGATATTTTTATAAACCAACATTTTAGGTCCGGTGATATTCCAAACATTCAAAACACTCAATTATCAACCACAAGTTTTCAAACATATCATATCTGACAATATATGAAAACAAACAAACAATAATATTTTTGAGGAATCCAGTTGGATCCCTCCAACCTGTTTTCCCTGCATCCATAGACGTTAGCCAACAAGAATAATACCCATCCTGCTTCGAGGCAGGATATCGCGGTATAGAAGGTCATCCACTATCATAGCGTGGGGCGTATAGGGTTATCCGCTAATGATACTGCGGGCATCCGCTAATGATACTACGGGAATCCAATCACCAATATATATATATATATATATATATATATTGTAACAACCCGTATTTTAATAACGTGTTATATCCATAAATCAAGGCAGAATTAATTTTTAAAGTAAGAACCAAGGGCAACAGGTTACGCCATTACGTTCGTCTCGAAATTTTGCTAGGAAACAAGTTCGAGTTTTCGAAAATCGGAGTCCGTATGACCAAGTTATGGCTCTCCAAAGTTTCGGAAATTTTCAGAGTTCAAAACAGCTCGAATTTGAATTCAAATTTCGAATTCAAAACCAGAACAGACTGGGCATGAAATTTCCCACCCAGGACCAGGCCGACTAGGGGGTCGACCATGTAGTCGACCTACCCAGGACCAGGTCGACCATAGTGTCGACCTGGTACCCCGAACCCACTTTTGAGTCAGAATCCATTCTGATGTTTCTGGTTCGATTTCAGTCTAAGTTCGTTGGTCTGACCCTATATAAACAACCCCCCTAGCCCCTTCTCTCTACACATTTTCTCTCTGGCCATATGCTGCTCAAATTCTGGATGAAAAGTTAGAGAAAGGGACTACGTCGAGACTACGTTTAGAGAATTTGCTGATTTGGGGGATTTTTAGATATTCTACGTCGCCTCTTTTATTCTCTAATTCTCAAACCACGATTTGTAAGCCCCAGTTACTTTTAGATCTAAACTTTAAACTTAATATGGACATGTTGTAAATTGTAATTGAACCTAAGTGACGATTACCCTGGATTTATCATTGTATATCTTGAATCTATCATTGTATATTTTGGATCTACTTTTGTTCACCTCGGATCTATTATTGTTCATATTGGATCTATTATTACCCACCTTGAACCTAGTACCATTCATCTTGAATCTTGACTTTTGGGTAAATTGTTATGAACTTAAATCTCTCATGTCTATGATGTTAACATGCCTATGATGTTGAATTAGTTGTTGTTCACAAGTTTGGGGTTATTATCTTATATCGACTGCTACCATGACTATCACTCTATTTTGCTAGATTTGATATTTGAGACCACTATATCATATGCCAATATTGTTTTAATCATTTATCTCAAATTGTACCATGCTTGACTTGTAATCACCTTAGCCACCTTATATCCGTTCCTTTTATGTTATTCCCTAATTAGATCTAATTGTATCGATTCGAATTTACGTGCGATGGGAATACATTTGGGTAGTTTAGGCAAACTTAAATTGGCTATGAACCTGACATGATTTGACATGAAACATGACATGAGAACTTGACATGAAATTATACTTGAAAACTTGAACATGGACATGACACTTAGACAAGCTTGAAAGTGGCCAACTCGAGGTTGGGTTGAGTTTGCAGTGTGAATCTGCCCGGAACCGCCCGACAAATCCAGTTACTGCAAACAATAGGATCCAATGTGGGTAGTTGGTCATGTTGCACGTAAAACCCGAGGTTAGACTACGTTATGGTGTAAATCTGCCCGGAACCGCCCGACAAATTCAGTGACCACAACCACTAGTCTAATGTGAGAGGTTGAGATGTAGTAATGAATTAATGCCACAAGATAGAGTTAAGTCATGAACCACTTGAATATACTTAACCAACTTGATGCATGATTTGGTAGGGTTAAGTCATGAATCGCTTGAACACACTTAACCAACTTGATACATGATTGGATAGGGTTAAGTCACGAATTTAAATGACAATACTTAACCCATTAGAAACCCTAGTTACGCGGTCCTTTTCAACAGTAACCCACTTAGGAGTATCACGATACCCTGGGACTAGGCAAGGTGGGGCACAATTACTGGGCTGATTGTAAGCGACCAGAACGACGGCTGAGTTGGTGCGCCATTGTAGGTTCAAGCGGACTATGGTCGTGCACATAGTCCAGAGTTGAAAAAGCAGCCATTGGGCACCCGTAGGTTTACACTGTGCGTGCTTGATTCGTGTCGATGGTTAGCACCCTAGGACTTGATACACCCTAGGGTGGACCTAGCACAGGTGACTACATTTCATGATAGAGCCGTACGACACAGACACATGGCGAGCTAGAATCTTGTAGGGAGCCGATCGATTAGTAGATCGTACTGTAGGACCCCGTAATGGGTCATTTCATGATATTGGGCCAAGGGATCATTTCATGGTTAATACTTAACATGGGTAAAAATACTAGTACAGTTGGTGCAGCGAATCTGGAATATGCGATGCTAGACTTGACTAATCTTATTATCTCAGTTATCATATCTATCCTGTTATTATCCTTATGTTTAATTCCAGCTTTCACATGTCATGTTACCTTTACTAGTTTATACACTGAAATTCACTAGGACTTACCAGTCTTTACGACTGACCCTTTTTCTTTCGTCCCCCCAGGTTCCCAGGGAGGAAACTCTAGCTCTTAGCTTGGATCTAGCTTGCTTTCTGACAGCTCATGTACGGTTTGGTCTTGAGCTATGCTGTGGCTGAACTACTGCTATTTTGGGGAATAATTTACTATTGTTATTTTGAGTTTATGCTTCTTTATTTAGAACTTGATGTAATGGAATAATTTGTACTTTGGATATATGAGGTTTTGACTCTTTCCACGAAAGAAATGAAATTTGGTTTTTAATTTCTACCGCTGCTTTATTTATGTTCTGTCTTGTGCTTTCTCTGTGTATGTTTACCTAGATAATACTCCACCGAAACTAGTGCATTCCCCTTTGTGAGTGACCCTAGCGGAGGTGGGGTGTTACATTTGGTATCAGAGCAGAAGGTTACCAGACTGGGCAAAAGTTTTAAAAATCTTCTGAAACTATTTTCAAAACCATTTATAAAGAAGCATTTTTTAAGAAAAGTTTACTTTTAAGAAAAGGCTATTCCCCAAAAGCCATTAGCACTTTCCTTTGTTTCCTCGTTTGATTCCTTTTCGTTTTTCAGCATGGCTGACATTAACCTTCCTGAGGGAGTACCCGTACCCAGATGGTTCCAGAGGTACTTAGAAGCTAGGGCCAACGGTGTGGGCCCAGCAGACATCCCTCCTCCTCCTCCCCCAGTGGCCGCGGTTCCTCCTCCTGATACCACCTTTACCAAAATATGCAAAGACTTTAAAGCAATGGGCGGCAAGAACTTCGTTGGAACCGAAACCTTCGTTGAGGCACGGAACTGGCTAAAGGAAACTGAAGACTTGTTCGTTATCTTCGATATGGAGGACCATAGGAAAGTTCAGTTGGCAGCATGGTTGTTGAAAGAGGAAGCTGCATTTTGGTGGGAAGTCACCAATGCTACCAGGCCTGTTGAGACTTGGACAGACTTTAGAGAGAGGTTTAGGCTTAAATTCTTATCGTCAGTAGAAGAGAACCTTCAGATGGAGAGGTTCCTAGCACTCAAGCAAGGGGACATGTCTGTTAGGGGGTACGTGAATAAGTTTAATCAGCTTGCTCGGTTCGGTTTGGACTTGGTTAACACAGCCCAGAAAAGGGCTGTGCGCTTTGCTCGAGGATTGAATGAGCCACTACACAGTTTGGCCATAACTCATATACCCATGGGGGCGACCTTTGAAAGCTTGGTGGATATGGCTCTACTTCATGAGGGAGACAAGAATAGCAAAAAGGAGGTTAAGCCTAATGAGACTCAGAATAAGAAATCTGACTTCAAGAAGGGAGGCAACAAGAATAACAAGAATAACAAGGGCAACAACAACAATGCTAACAAACCCCGTGAGACAAGGAAGTGCAACTTTTGTGGTATTACGGGACATCTGGCTAAAGACTGTAGAAGGAAGAAGAGAAAGTTGGGTGAATGCTTTCATTGTGGGGATACTGGACACATCAGCAAGGATTGCCCTAAGAAGCAAGGACAGGGGCAAGGGCAGACCCAACAAGCAGGACCTTCTGGAGGGCAGTTGCATGCTCTCAACACCACTCCAGCTCTTGACCGAGGTAGTAATATTTCCGTAGAAAGCCTTGTTTACATTTCTGACTTTCCTGTTCGAACCTTATTTGACTCTGGCGCATCGCATACTTTTATTTCTTCTGATGTTGTTGAAAATCTGCACCTAAGTACTAGTCTAGTTGAGGATCCCGCTATGGTTTCAAATCCAATTGGGGGCTCCGCTCATTTATCTATGATGTGTGTGGATTTGAGAATTTCTATCTTAAGCGTAGAATTCACGTGTAATGCTTATGTTCTCGGATTTATGGGATACGGTTTGATCTTAGGCATGGATTGGCTGTCCAATTATGGAGCCATTCTTGATTGTGAATGAAGGGTAGTGAGGCTCACGACTCGCGTTGGTAATACCCTTGAAATTTCTTATAACCCTAAGGGTCCGGTCATGTTATCTTGAATCTCTTGACTCGTCCATCGACAATTTGCAATCCGTAAGGGTGGTCCGATAATATCCTGATGTCTTCGATGAGGTGAAGGGGTTACCCCCTAAACGCGAGATAGACTTCCGAATTTATCTTGTTGATAATGCCAAGCCGGTTTCCTTGCCCATTAGGCATATGGCCCCGCGAGAAAGAAGAGAGCTCAGTAAACAAGTCAAGGAGTTGCTAGAGAAAAATTTCATAAGGCGAAGCATTTCTGAATGGGGTGCTCCGGTGGTATTCGCTACTAAGGCGGATGGTTCGCTTCGTCTGTGCGTAGATTATCGTGAGTTAAACAAACTGACAAAGAAAAATAGGCACCCACTACCAAGAATCGACGATCTTTTTGACCATCTTGTAGGAGCGTCTGTTTCTCTCAACTCGATCTAGCCACAGGATTCCATTAGCTCAGGGTGGCTGAGGATAGCATTGACAAAACTGCGTTTAGGACTCCAGATGGGTTCTTTGAATGGCTCGTCATGCCGTTTGGGTCAACGAATGCACCCGCGTACTTTGTAGATTTGATGAGTAGGGTGTTTCGGGAGTTCCTTAACAAGTTTGTGGTGGTTTTCGTGGATGATATTTTAATCTTCTAAAAGAATGAAGTAGAGCATGCTAGACACCTCAAGGAAGTCATGGATACGCTTAGAGCACACCAGTTAAAGGCTAAGTTCTCCAAATGCCATTTTTGGAGAAAAGAAGTTCGGTTTCTTGGGCATGTAGTTTCTAAGCAAGGTATAGCTATGGACCCTGCAAAGGTAGTTGCGGTGCAAGACTGGAAAGTTCCTAAGAACGCAACGGAGGTGAGAAGCTTTCTCGGTTTGGCAGACTTTTATAGGAAGTTCATTAAGGACTTCGCTAAGATTTCAGCTCCTCTTACTAGGTTAACGAAGAAAAACCTAGCGTTTGCATGGGACATAGAAAGTGAGATTGCTTTTCAGAGACTCAAGAGAGCCCTCACCATAGTTCCAGTTTTGGCATTACCCGATGGAGGTAAGATGTTTACCGTGTACACAGATGCATGTGGCACGGGATTAGGTGCAGTACTAATGCAAGAAGGGAAAGTGATATGCTATGGGGGTAGACAACTTAAAGTTCATGAGAAGAACAATCCCACACATGACTTGGAGTTGGCGGCGATCGTTTTTGCACTTAAATCTTGGCGCCATTATCTTCCAGGGGAGAGGTTCGAGCTGTATACCGACCACAAATCACTTAAGTACCTCTTCTCACAGAAAGACTTGAATCTGAGACAACAGCGGTGGATGGAATTCTTGGCATCATATGACTTCGATATTTCTTATACCCCTGGCAAGGGTAACATGGTGGCGGATGCACTACGTAGGAAAAGGTTGACCTTGAGCCCCTTGTTTGTTGAAAGGAAAAGTCTAGAGTTTATAGCAACCTTTGATTTTACACCAGCTGTTGAGTCATTGGCTGCTACGCTAGTATCTCTTGAGTTAAGACCTACACTTCTAGATCAAGTAGGGACTTCACAGAAGGAAGACCCACAGATAGTCGAAGTCATGGACAAGTTGATTAGTGGTGAGACTTCAAGTCACCTAAGTAGGTATGCCATAGATGACAAGGGATGGCTAAGGCGCGATGGCAGGCTATGCATCCCACAAGTGGGAGACTTAGTAAGGAAAGTTCTCGAGGAGGCGCATCACTCGAAGATGACCATACATCCCGGAGGGGATAAGATGTACAGGGATATGAAACGCTTTTTCTTTTGGGCTAGAATGAAAAAGGACGTGGCGGAGTTCGTCTCGAAGTGCATGGTGTGCCAACAAGTAAAGGCCGAGTCGAAGAAGCCCGGTGGGATATTACATCCTTTGGAGATTCCGCAATGGAAATGGGAAAGTATCTCGATGGATTTCGTGGATAGGCTACCTAGGTCAAGGAAGGGAAATACTAGCATATGGGTCATAGTTGATAGACTCACGAAAAGTGCCCATTTCATTCCGGTGAAAAGCAAAGGACCGCATCATGGCTAGCGTCTGTTTACCTTCGAGAGATAATACGATTGCACGGGGTTCCTTCTAGTATAGTAAGTGATCGTGATCCGATTTTCACTAGCCAGTTCTGGAATAGTCTACAAGAAGCAATGGGTACACGACTGAATTTAAGTACAGCCTATCACCCATAGACGGATGGACAAACCGAAAGGGTAAATATGGTACTAGAGGATCTTCTGAGGCTATGCATCCTTGACTTTGGTGGTACTTGGGAAGACCATCTCCCTCTCGTGGAGTTTGCATATAACAATAGTTACCAAGCTAGCATCGGAATGGCACCGTTCGAAGCCCTGTATGGAAGACTGTGCAAGTCACCAACTTGTTGGTGGGAGACGACAAACAGACTTATACTTGGTCCCGACATGATAAGGGACACTTCTGAGAAGGTTGAGTTTATACGAAGACGGATGAAAGCGGCCCAAGATAGACAGAAATCTTATGCGGACAAGAGAAGGACAGACCTAGAGTTCAAAGTCAGAGATATGGTCTTTATAAAAGTCTCTCCTTTACGCAATGTGGTTCGTTTTGGAGCGGTTGGAAAGCTAGCACCAAGATTCGTAGGACCGTTCCCTATCACTGAGAGGGTTGGGCGGATGGCCTATAAGGTAGAATTGCCCGAGAGGCTGATCAGAGTACACAATGTCTTTCATGTCTCGCATTTCCGAAAGTGCTTACATGAATCAGCCGAAGTGGTTGAGCCAAGCATCCTTGAAGGCGTAGAAGTGGAAAAAGAAGCAACATTGAGGCGAGTTCCGATTCGTATCGTAGAAACGGAAATCAAGAAGCTAAGGAATCGAGAAGTCAAGCTAGTTAAAGTACAGTTGAGTGAAGCCCAAGAAGACGCAACTTGGGAAACCGAGAAGAAGATACGCGCGCTTTACCCATTTCTTTTTGATGGTACATTCTCAATCTCTTTATCCTATAAGCTTGAAAATCTTTCATATCATGCTTTTACTACCTATGTTTATCTTGTTATCTTCTCGATCTTATCTTGAGAACCTTAGGTAGGACCATATGTATGTAAACATGTGATTGAAACATGTTATGGTTGACGGTTGCAAATGGTTGCAAGTGTTTGCAAGTGACTGCTAGTGGATGCATGACACACATTAGGCACTAGATCGGCTCAGTCACATTTTCATGTTGCATATGCATGAGTGCTTACACTTGTACATGGATGAAACTTGTTATGCTATCACTTGGATGTTGCATATGAGTGAATGTTATGTGCACTCATGTAGAGATTTTAAATTATGTTAGGAATTTGCATACATGCTGGACTCATCACACTAACATATTTCGCATTAAGGAGGTTTACTGAATCAGTAACCGCCTGATCTTTTGCATTAGATAAGTGCATATACACACACTTACTGCATATGTTCATACAACATTAGAGACCTTTTAAGGACAATAGTTGCTTGTGGATGATGTTTTGAGTAGATGGATGATGGATGGTAGGATACGTTCTTCCTAACTTAGAGATTTCGGGGACGAAATCCTTTAAGGACGGGAGAATGTAACAACCCGTATTTTAATAACGTGTTATATCCATAAATCAAGGCAGAATTAATTTTTAAAATAAGAACCAAGGGCAACAGGTTATGCCATTAAGTTCGTCTCGAAATTCTGCTTGGAAACGAGTCCGAGTTTTCGAAAATTGGAGTCCGTATGACCAAGTTATGGCTCTCCAAAGTTTCAGAAATTTTCAGAGTTCAAAACAGCTCGAATTTGAATTCAAAAGTCGAATTCAAAACCAGAACAGACTGGGCGGGAAATTTCCCGCCCAGGACCAGGTCAACTGGGGGGTCGACCATGTAGTCGACCTACCCAGGACCAGGTCGACCATAGTGTCGACCTGGTACACCGAACCCACTTTTGAGTCAGAATCCATTCTGATGTTTCTGGTTCGATTTCAGTCTAAGTTCGTTGGTCTGACCCTATATAAACAACCCCCCTAGCCCCTTCTCTCTCACATTTTCTCTCTGGCCATATGCTGCTCAAATTCTGGATGAAAAGCTAGAGAAAGGGACTACGTCGAGACTACGTTTAGAGAATTTGCTGATTTGGGGGATTTTTAGATATTCTACGTCGCCTCTTTTATTCTCTAATTCTCAAACCACGATCTGTAAGCCCCAGTTACTTTTAGATCTAAACTTTAAACTTAATATGGACATGTTGTAAATTGTAATTGAACCTAAGTGACGATTACCCTGGATTTATCATTGTATATCTTGAATCTATCATTGTATATTTTGGATCTACTTTTGTTCACCTCGGATCTATTATTGTTCATATTGGATCTATTATTACCCACCTTGAACCTAGTACCATTCATCTTGAATCTTGACTTTTGGGTAAATTGTTATGAACCTAAATCTCTCATGTCCATGATGTTAACATGCCTATGATGTTGAATTAGTTGTTGTTAACAAGTTTGGGGTTATTATCTTATAACGACTGCTACCATGACTATCACTCTATTTTGCTAGATTTGATATTTGAGACCACTATATCATATGCCAATATTGTTGTAATCATTTATCTCAAATTGTACCATGCTTGACTTGTAATCTCCTTTGCCACCTTATATCCGTTCCTTTTATGTTATTCCCTAATTAGATCTAATTGTATCGATTCGAATTTACGTGCGATGGGAATACGTTTGGGTAGTTTAGGTAAACTTAAATTGGCTATGAACCTGACATGATTTGACATGAAACATGACATGAGAACTTGATATGAAATTATACTTGAAAACTTGAACATGGACATGACACTTAGACAAGCTTGAAAGTGGCCAACTCGAGGTTGGGTTGAGTTTGCAGTGTAAATCTGCCCGGAACCGCCCGGCAAATCCAGTTACTGCAAACAATAGGATCCAATGTGGGTAGTTTGTCATATTGCACGTAAAACGCGAGGTTAGACTATGTTGTGGTGTAAATCTGCCCGGAACCGCCCAGCAAATCCAGTGACCACAACTACTAGTCTAATGTGAGAGGTTGGGATGCATTAATGAATTAATGCCACAAGATAGGGTTAAGTCATGAACCACTTGAATATACTTAACCAACTTGATGCAAGATTTGGTAGGGTTAAGTCATGAATCGCTTGAACACACTTAACCAACTTGATACATGATTGGATAGGGTTAAGTCACGAATTTAAATGACAATACTTAACCCATTAGAAACCCTAGTTACGCGGTCCTTTTCAGCAGTAACCCACTTAGGAGTATCACGATACCCTGGGACTAGGCAGGGTGGGGCACGATTACTGGGCTGATTGTAAGCGACCAGAACGACGGCTGAGTTGGTGCGCCATTGTAGGTTCAGGCGGACTATGGTCGTGCACATAGTCCTAGTTGAAAAAGCATGCATTGGGCACCCGTAGGTTTACACTGTGCGTGCTTGATTCGTGTCGATGGTTGGCACCCTAGGACTTGATACACCCTAGGGTTGACCTAGCATAGGTGACTACATTTCATGATAAGGCCGTATGACACAGACACATGGCGAGCTAGAATCTTGTAGGGAGCCGATCAATTAGTAGATCGTACCGTAGGACCCCGTAATGGGTCATTTCATGATATTGGGCCAAGGGATCATTTCATGGTTAATACTTAACATGGGTAAAAATACTAGTACAGTTGGTGCAGCGAATATGGAATATGCGATGCTAGACTTGACTTATCTTGTTATTTCAGTTATCATATCTATCCTGTTATTATCCTTATGTTTAATTCCAGCTTTCACATGTCATGTTACCTTTACTAGTTTATATACTGAAAGTCACTAGGACTTACCAGTCTTTACGACTGACCCTTTTTCTTTTTCCCCTTTTTCTTTCGTCCCCCCCAAGGTTCCCAGGGAGGAAACTCTAGCTCTTAGCTTGGATCTAGCTTGCTTTATGACAGCTCATGTACGATTTGGTCTTGAGCTATGCTATGGCTGAACTACTGCTATTTTGGGGAATAATTTACTATTGTTATTTTGAGTTTATGCTTCTTTATTTAGAACTTGATGTAATGGAATAATTTGTACTTTGGATATATGAGGTTTTGACTCTTTCCATGAAAGAAATGAAATTTGGTTTTTAATTTCTACCGCTGCTTTATTTATGTTCTGTCTTGTGCTTTCTCTGTGTATGTTTACCTAGATAATACTCCAACGAAACTAGTGCATTCCCCTTTGTGAGTGACCCTAGCGGAGGTGGGGTGTTACATATATAATAACCACAAACACCAAATCCTAAATAACTAATATATATTAATAGGCACAATAATATTTCAATGCATGCAAACAACCAACGAACAATTATTTTAACGAATAAAATAATTATAAATAAAAATACGAGTGAGGTTTACTCACCGTGATTTTAATTACGTTCCATTCCATTTTTAATTTAAATCGAACGATGTTCGATATAAATTAAAAATTCCAATTGACTCCAGAAAATCCCAAATCAATCAAATGCGTAGCCAAAATCCATGCAAAGCCATCGCAACTCATTTTAGTATAATCCGTTATCATATGTATTTTTATATGAGCGTTATAACTTTAAACAAATTCAATTTGTCATTACTTGTAAATATATATATATATATACACATTACTTATTTTACCTTATATTCATGGTTTCATATCTTCTTCCTTTTCGAATTGAATACACAGAAAATTTCAACTCCTTCCCCCGAAATAAAATACTGTCATTAGCCCTCAGACTCAACACCTTCCTCAACACTTCTCGTTTCCGTTAAAATCTGACATTATGTAGGATTTAATTTTTTTATAAGATTTTAATTAAAAAAATTAACAGTACCAATAACTAAATTAATTAAGTAATTACCTATCTCCCTAACCAAGCCTTCTCCTCCATCTCAGGAATGTACACCGCGCGTCACAGCAGCCTTCCTCACCCAGCATCATCCCACGAACCCCTTCCACCCATCGCAACAGCAAACCATAACTCCCCATCGACCTGTGTTGCCATCACAAATGCTACTTCGTACTCTGTCTACTGTCGAAGATCAAACCTCCAAATCAATGTCGAACCCTCCTACCTGAATCGCGACTTCCATTTACCACTTCACTGCCACAGGAATCGAGATCGCGACCCCCTGAAATGATGCGCACCATCCTGAAATCGTACGGTTATCAAATAGAAATCCTCTTGACAAACGTGCAACCAAATTGCCGTGAACCCACCTTCGATTCCACTGTCGCGTCCTCCAACGCAAGCGCCTCTACCTTGTCGTCGAGCTCGAAGAAAGTTGTGGTCTTCGATCGTGATTTGGGAGGATTTAGATTCAGTTTTCTTTGAATGATTTGAATGAGGATTAGTTTTGATTTAGATGAAGCCTTCGATTTAATTGAAGTAGGAATAAGGGAAAATCCATGGATTCGATTTATAAGACGGGAAAACAAATATAGTTGCGACCTTAAATAAGAAAGGGCTGCGGCCATCTATTATACATGAGGCTATGGATTTTTGAAGAGGAGAGAAGGCCACGGTTATTGTTTAGTTGGCAGAAGTAATTCCACTTAATTTTATTTATTTATTTATTTATTTATTTATTTATTTTAGTTTTAATTTGTTTTTGAACCGGTGTCCTTTAATTAAAATACCCCATGATTCTGAACTCCTCTCTAAACCCAACAAATGATATTCCTAGGGTTAAAACACTATTCTGAACACATTGGGACAAGTATCGACGTCTAGTTCGATCATCCAGAACAGATATTAATTTAAATTGATATAAATTAAATTTCAAACCATTAAATTATTTTGATAATAAATTATTATTATTGTAAATTCTATTCAAATAGAATTTTGATTAATTATCTGAATTAATTTGACTTTGATAAAATTTTGAATTGAAATATTTCATATTCTCATATTACGATGATTATACATATATTCGAAATAAACTATATATCGATTATAAATCGATAATTTAATATAAAAAATCTTTTATATTATCAACTCAATATTTAAATCCATATTAAATATTTAAAATTAACCGATGAAATATCCGGGTCATTACAGTATGGGTCACATTATACTAGGTATTAGGCACAAAATGAAGTTAGGTAAATTAAGGTATATAGTGATAAGGCATGCTACGGTTTTATATGTCAGCTGGGTTATATATTATATAGGAACATTACATTAGAACTTCATTAGCTAAACATAAAAGCGGTTAACTATGAAATATAAGTAGGTACCTTACCACTACTGTTAACTTACCCTTTACCATTGTTAACAACTTATATTAGGCATGTTAATTGGCACAATAATAGTATTAGGCATGTTATATTATAATTAGGCATGTTATACTATCTAATATGCCACGTAAGCAATAGGTAAGACCCAAAAATAACTCAACAGGCGCAAATACCTTCTTCTTCCCCCCTTCGTATATTGTTCCCCAACTTATTGATGTTTCCATCCCTCTACGTGATTTCATTCTTTCTCCACTACTGTTCATCCTAACAGGCTACGTCCCACCCTACCCACTGCGCTGAACTCCCATCCCCACTGTAGCCATTCTCCTTCTCGCATGTTGTATCATCCATGCGTCTTTATCCATGCAAAAGCAACGATTAGTGTATGCATCTTCCACGCACACTTCATCTCGCCATTTAGCATCGTCGACCCACCAGATCGAAATGGCTATAACAGTAGCTCCTTCACGAACTCACTGCGTGCACACTCTTATGGCATGCGGCTCCACAGATTCGAGAAGTATGCCTCCATCCCCATATTGTCTCCATCATCTATTTCACTCAACCTGTTGTCTAATATTGGAAACTTCCCCATCTGCTCGACCCCCTTTCTCTCCACTCATTTTCGAACCCAGTTCCACATTTTCCCCACTCCAATGATTCAACCCAAAAGTTTACCATTCCACTCGTTTTTAACTTCTCTTGCACCTTGTACCAATTAGAACCAACTCGAACTCCTCTTGGAAATCTTGACTTCACGCTGTGCACGTCACATTTCCATCAGCATCTTTACCAAAACTCGTACAAAAACTCGGAAACAACTCGCGAGAGTTTAATGAAACAATTGGCAGTATTTTTAGTGGATTTAAATATTTATTACGAATTTATTTGTCGCTATTGTAACAACCCGGAAAATCAGAACCAGTTTAAAATTTTTAATTTGGCTATTTTAGTGGATTTTAAATATTTAAAATAAATTATTTTAAACAATAACGACGAAAAGTATGTTTGAATCGATGTTTGAAAATAAATATATTTATTTTAATTATATACAAGGCCTGAAATGGCGCAGTAGTTTGAAATTTAAATTCAAACTTTGACTGACTGTATGGGGTGCAAAATAAAACGGATTTTAGTGAAACCAAAAATATTTAAATCTGTTTATGAATATCTTTCTAACGAATCTGAAAAATCAAAGTTTCATAGCAGGAATCAAAAGTTATGGCCGAATGAATTTTCAGAAAGGTCGCTATAGAGTATATATAGCCCTTGAAAATAGACATTTTGCAAACGACCTCAAAATTCGACGAAACCACTTTATGTCAAATAATTGCTAGGTTTCAAATTCCATAATTTTTGAAGTTAATATGTGAGCGTGACGAAGGAAAATGTGTTTGGTGGATTTAAGTTAAGGGTCCGTTTGGCACAGGTCCCTATTAAGTTTCAAAATTAGGCTCACATCCGGTTATAAACTTATTGTAAATTTAGTCCCTATTTTCCTATTTAGGAAAATTGCATACATTTCTACAACAATTCATGAGCATTAGTTCAACTTTATTTGCATACATGTATGCAAATATTTTGAATATTTGCATACATGTATGCAAATATTCGTTCAGAATACTTGCATACATGTTTGCAAAAATTTAGAATATTTGCATACATACATGCAAATATTTATCAGAATAGTTGCATACATGTATGCAAATATTTTGAATATTTGCATACATGTATGCAAAAATTCATCAGAATAGTTGCATACATGTATGCAAAAATTCAAAATATTCGCATACATGTATGCAAATATTCATTCAGAATATTTGCATACATGTATGCAAATATTATGAATAACACATAAAAATGAAAACGTGGACCAAATTTACAATAAGTTTATGACTGGATGTGAGTCTAATTTTGAAACATAATAGGGATGTGACACTAATTTTCACTTAAGTAAAATTGGATCGACCAGAAAAGGGCCATTTTTCAAACGGTCTCAGAATTCGATGAAATCAGTTTTGTTCGGACCGTATCGTCCCAACATAGCTAGATAATTTTTTTGGGAATTTTTAGAATCAATATGTGGCCCCAGCAAATTAAAATGTACGTTCAAATCAAATATTGAATGTTTTATACTTTGATTTGAAAATAACTGACTGTAACAGTCAAATAGGCTTACGAAACATATCCCATTGTGTTCGGAATGGGGTATTTAGCTAGGGGCGACAGTCGTTGGGTTTGAATTGGAGTTCGTATGGAGCGAGGGGTATTTTCGGATTTAAATAAATTAAAAATAAATATAAAATATATGGACCAATCCACTTTCTTCTCTCACTTTCCACGTTGACCAAGTCAAACCCGTAAACCTCCAATGCACGACGAAAACCACTCCACACCTTTTCTCTTTGATTTCTCCTCATCCACTCATTAAAATCGCTCTACCCAATTAAGGTTTTTATAGAGCTCGACGAGAGCTTTGAATCCATACCCGTTAGAGATTTTATCGTGGTGTATTTCTCTTGAATCACCTCCGAGTAGTCCCGGTCTTTAAACCGCCGCCGATGCCAGCATAGGCCACCGCAGTTGGCCCCACTTCCGACGAACCTGCGCCTCACCCCCCTCTTCGACGTCGTGTAGTCCGATCATCACCCCGCTCGACGGATTTGCCGAAAAACCTAACCCTAGATTCGAACCCTGTTCAAAAAGGTACGGCCTTGGTTATTTTAAACTGAAAATAACACTTTAAAACGTTGCAAACTTATAAAAATCGTTCTTTTTCGTTTGTGGTTGAAATTCAGTGAAACAAGAGACACCGGGACCATGAGGACGTCTTCTACATTCTAGAAGAGACCGGGGAATTTTTAGAGCCTTCTGCGATTTTTGGCATCCCGAAAACCAATGTGAGAATTCTAAATTCAAATGTTAATGAAAATGCGTTGTATGAGTTATATAAGCGAAGTATAAATTATATACGCATTGTATACCTCATGTACATGTGTTGTATAAGTTATATGAGTGATGTATAAATTATACAAGCGTTGTATGAAACATATATGCATTGAAAATGAGTTGGAATGGAAATGAAATATATTTATATACGAATATATATATATATATACTTCCCTCGTCCATAAACCATGGACGATATTTATTGATTGTGAATTGGCATGAAAAATTTGGTGAATAATGCGAATGGTTGATAGAATTGTTTGTGGTTTGAGATTATTGGTTTGTGGTTGAAAAATACCCGTTTGTGGTTGAAACAGAATTAGAATAGGTTGTGGAAAAAATAAAAACATACTCGTCTACGTACGAACTAGATGTATGAAATCTCCATTGTCAAAAACCGCAAGGTTTTAAGGTAGAGCGAGGAGCCGTACATCGATACGGTGTCGGTTTTAACTACCCTGCCGTTATGCTGCCGAAATTTTCAATAATATTCACGTATTAGAATTATTTTCATGTGTTCAAACCATATTCATGTGTTGAAACTATATTCATGTGTTGAATAGAAATTCATGTATTGAATAAATTCTTTGAAAGATAAAAATCACATTTTTATCATATATATGAAGTATATAAAATAATCGTGTTTTGAAATAAATTGTTTTACGATAAAAAAAAAATCACATTTTTATCATCTATATGAAGTATATAAAATAATCGTGTTTTGAAATAAATTGTTTGCCAATAAAAATCACATTTTTATTATATATATGAATTGTTAAAAATAGTGATGTGGTGAAATAAATATCTGTTGGATAAAAATATCATTTTTATCAAATATATGAAATGAATATGGTTTTGAAATCGAAGAATCGATTATATATATATATATATAATTAAAATAAATCGAATAACGAAGCTGCAGTTCGTATTTTGAAACCGTGATTTCAAACGATTATTGCGGGAGATCCGACCATCGGATTTTCCCGAAACCAAAACCGTTGGGTTCGCTTTGGAAATATCTTTCCAACGACACCAACTTCGTAAAGATCCAACGGTTGGATTGTCTGGAATGTTTAATTCAAATCTGAAGAAAAACAGCGCCAGAATCGATTATATATATATATAATTAAAATAAATCGAATAACGACACTGCAGTTCGTATTTTGAAATCGTAACTTCAAACGATTGTACCGGGAGATCCGACCGTCGGATTTTCCCAAAACTGGAACCGTTGGATTCGTTTTGAAAAGATCTTTCCAATATATAAAATTTGTAAAGATCCAACGGTTAGATTTTCAGATATGTGTAAATCAAATCCGAAGAAAAACAGCGCCATGGCCGCGTTATGGCCTGAAGCGTCGTTTATATAAATTGGCTATTTTTGAATGAATAAAAATAACGATAAATCGTGATAAAGCATTATAAACGAAATGGAAAGGAAATAAACTAAATTTACTCGGTTTATTGGATATTTGATGGTCGAATGTGTTTGACGTGAAAATTACATTAATGAACTGAATTATTGATGTCGAATAATGTAACCATTGAAATGAATTAATTTGAAATTATAAATATACGTGAATTATTTGAAAAGGCCGAGCTAATTCTCATTTCAAATAATTGGTCGACGGTTAGAAGCCGAAGATATGAAGACGGTGCAAGACCGATGATCTTCACATCGAATGGATGGGTGCTACTGATGTTCACGATTGGAGTAGCTACCTTGAAGGGGGATGAAGTGGTAGCCGTCCGGACGTACTTGTTGATTGTACGGATGTGCGAGGTATAAGGTGCCTCCGGTTTCGTTTAGACCCAGAACGGACTTGTAAATGGATGTGTGTCTGACGTTGTATATTGACAACATGGCATGCAGAGTTGCTATGATCAGAGCTTTTGTTGAAAAGCAGAGCTTTGTGGTTGATGATCAAAGCACGACTTTGATAGCTAGCTTATGTGGATGATGGGTCCAGGGAGAACATGCGTTTCTTTCTAGCTAGGAGTGGTGCTTTGGGTTTTACACGCCCGGGCATTTTACTTATGTGGATGATGGGTTGCGAGGCGCCTCGGTTAGTTCGGTCTCTTCGGAGCTGATGGTGTGGTCGGATATGACCAGTTTACACCCCATAGGGTGGGGAAACACAGTGTTCAGGCATTTTAATCCACATCGAGTGGACAGGCCCTGTGGCTCCAAAGGCTTGACTGAGTACTTGCCTGAGGCTCGGGCTAGAGAGTCTCGAAGCGGTAAGGACGATCCCTTGCCTTGGTTCATGACGTAAATCCAATTTCCAAATACGACATCGTGCGGTTTTGATTGTATACCTATATATGGCGACATAGTGGTATGGGGCATTAATGTAACGGCGCGATTTTCGACCCCTCGAAAACCGTGTCATTTTTGAAAGAAATTAGAGGATGAGATAGAAAAGTTAGAACTAATAGAATAGAAGAATAAGAAGTTATCAGAAATCTCACAGCGGAATTTAAAAATACAAAATACATTACATCATAGGGTCTGATACATCATAGTACATCATCATATTACATCATCATAGTACATTAACATAATTATACATCATGATATGGGAATAAAAATCTAAACTGGATACATAGGTGTCGATAAAACTACCAGACTGGTCCTGCAACTTGAACTTCGTAAGGTTCCATTTGCCTACCTGAATTACTTGCCTACTCATAATAAATATTATGAGTACCCATGAGTTTAGAGAAAACACAGAAAATAAACTCCGGGTCAGTCAGGGGATTGGTGTGAGTAAATACAGTTAAAAAGATGTAAACAGGGAAATAAGGAATAAGGTGTTCCGTTATTAATAGATTCAATTACTTTAGAAATCTTAAGCCCAACTCCATAACTAACATATGGAAAATAACCCTTGTATTTTGATATCAAAACGTTTGATATTTACGATAGTATTTATCAAATAAATAATCATCTAGTGAATCGCTTGCATCTCACGTTCACGTACATAGAATAAAATCTAAAACCCGAGCGCTTATTGGAATTTGGTTTCTGACTGACAGGGTATGGGAGCACCCCCCGATCAGTGTACTCTAGAGAGGATACACTGGGGTTCAACAAGAACATCCTGCAACCCGGCCACACATGACCGTCCACTCATTTAGCTTGAGTGTAACGAATATATTACCACCTCCACGGTTGGGAATGACCCACCGATTACCGAAGTTACAGCAGTGAATATAGATTTAAGAAACAAAAGGAAATACTCTAGATAGTGATAATATACCCTACTTGGGTATGACCCAACTAGCCATGCTGCCTAGCCCAATTATTGTCTTTCCGGGTTGTGAGGTTTGAAGTCATGTTTACCGTTGACGGATTATTCTTCAACGTCTTTGAATATCACACCGTCCTATCTGACATATCACTCATTTGTTTCCACAAATATATTCTGGGTATACGGCTGAAGAAACGAATCTCTCCGCCACCAACATAATACACTTATGTAAAGTCGATGTGTAAAATCTGATCGATATACGTTGTCAGATATCCGACTGTTCGGATCTGTCCTGGGATTGAACAGACCGTAGAAACAAATTTGGAATAGTCCTTGCATTCTTCATCTTTATCGATTTCCGGTATACGTCGTAAAATTCGAGTCGAAGTGGAATGTTTATTCCGGACTCTTCAAAACGATGTACGAAATTTCTTTTATAGTCAATAATTGATTTTCAGCTTACCTGTCTTTAATTTATTTTACACATTTTGTATTTAGTTTATATATACAATATATAATCCCCTGGTTCATCTTGGATATGTAAAAATATCTTTTTAACATTGATCAGTTGAAGTGTGTGCGTCGTACCCAAGTTGTTGTATAGTTTTTTTTTCCAAATATTTGGTGAAGTGTAGAAAAAGCCCGTGCTACGCACACGGTGTTTTACCTCGCTTGTCATCGACTGTTAGACGATGTTCTATACTCCGATTTGATTTGTCAAATATTTATTTTCCTTTATTTAAACTTAAATAATTGTTTTATAATTTATTTAAATTATCTTTTAAAACTCAAGTTCTAACTCGACGAACTTCTTCGAACAACTTTGATTCTGGGACCTCACTGTCGTCTTGACTGTTCCACTGGTTTACGCCATATTAAATAAAAACTCTATTTTTATTTCAATTAATTAATTACTGATTAATTATATTTATTTATTTAATTTAATTTAATTCGATTTAATAAAATTCTTGCCTTTGAAACTCTATTCTCGCTTGTATTTACCAAGTCGATATTGGCATCTCAAAATCGTTTGATTACCAAAGGGAAATCGTTGATTTTCTCTTGCCAAACCAATCTGGTTTTCTCGCTTAACCAACCACTTTACTAGCCTCGTTACCAACCTCGAAAACGTGGTGAAATCACTCGAGCCAAATCATTTACCAAGCCATCGTACCAACCTCTTGATCACGTCGAAAACATGGTGGATCACTCGTGCCAAACCATCGTTCCAGCCCCTTGCCAACCCTTCGAAATCCAAGTGATCCATCGATGGATCACTAAAAATCCAAGTGCCAACCCCTTGCCAGATCTCCTCTTCTCCTTCTCCCTTTCTTCTTTTCGCCTCGCCTGTACAACGTGCACTGGTGTGCACGTGCACACCTCCACTCGACGTCGAACCATCGCCGAATCACCACCCACAAACTCCACTTCATCCACCGTTCACCACTGACCCATCGCCACCACCTATCGTCGCCTCCTCCTCGAAATCGCCACTCCACCAAACTTCCAGTAAACAGCATCGAAAAGGACTCCCCCTAAACCGACCTCGACCCCACGCCTCAGACCATCGGAGCACCTCGCACCGCCGCCATCAGCTCCGCCAAGACCCAACGCCGTTCCACGTCCATTTCCAGCCAACTCGACCCCCTGTGGGACCCCCACGTCGCCGCCAAAAAGTCGAACCCATTCACCCCCTCAAAACATAAATCGAGCTCGACAGCTCGAAATACTCCATGGAAAAATCGTGTGATATTTTTCTCGTGTTCCCCGATGTGTACACCTCCTCCACGCTCCACGCCCCGACCATCAACATCTCCGATCGCCGGAATTTGGTGAAAGTGCCATTTTCGGCCATCTCCCTCTATCTCTCTCATCTCGATGTTAAAAATCACGAAACTACCTTTAAAAATCATTATTTTGTTCTACGATTTCATTTGAATCTTTGTATTTCAATTTCCCAATGTTTGGATTTTCGGATTGAAAGTGTGGATACAGAGAATACCGCTTCTCACTGTTTTCTTGTTTTCAAACATATGTATTTGATGTTTGTTCATGCTATAAAGGTTATATATATTCGTATATAAGTATAACATATATATATATGTTTGTATACTTGTGATTTGTGATCAACCAGGTATTTATTCACATAACAGAGAAGTTGTTTTGACAGTAAGCAAAACAGCAGTGTTTTCTATGATTAAGCAATGGTGATGAACTCATTTATATTTCAAACAACACTTGCATATGAAGTTTACAGAGGATCTAAACTTGGTATTTTTAACATCTATAAGGTGATAACAATCATGGTATACTTGCAAATGATGATATAAATATGAAACACACAAAATAGTTTACAGTAACTTGCAAATCATCTTGACTTAAGTGAGTGATTACTCACTTGTTTAAAGCTCCTGAATTCTTGTTTGTAAAAGGATTATAACTTCAGCACTTTCTTGTATTTGAGTAAAGAGAAAATGCATGGAATTGGATGTGTATTTATAGGAAAAGTTCTCTAAAGTTTTCTACAGCAAACTCTCTTGTGACGATCCCAAAATCCGAGGGGCGATATTAAGGATAATCATTGGAATATAACACATTAATCATCATAGCAGAGTACAGATAATAGCAGAAACAATAAATAAAATAATTTTACATGGATATGACAGCGGAATCACAACATGTAATAACATCAGAATGGCGTAGCGTAGGATATAACTTAGTAAATAAAGGAAGTGATCAGTCATCATCGCCAGAGGCGGAATACATACATGCAGTGAGACATAATAAGGGTATCAGTCTACATCGCCGAAGGCGGAACATATACGTATGATAATAAGTACTGAAAGTAAATCAGTCTGCATCGCCAGTGGCGGAATCATAATATAAGTACAATAATGGCGGAAAATGTCAAAGTCGTCTCTGTGAAGTCAGCCTCGCCATGAGCCAAAATGCACCCTATGCAACAGTGCAGAGCCAAAAACAACCTATCACCAGTGAACTAGGCTGCCCGTGTGAAAATAAGGGCACCCGCGTTTGCAAAGTGAAACAAACAACGAGTCAGTCATGGGGACTGGTATGAGGAATCTATTTAATAGTTTAACAACAGTAATAAGCAAATCATAGGACCACGCCACTTTCGTGGAACGGGTTTACTCCAGTGATTGCTAGTACATTTAAAACAAGGTAAATTCTTTAAAACAACGCAATGCTTTTTAAAAGAATGAAGCCATTATAAGACTCAGGTCCCATCATACAATGCAACGCAAGCCGGAGGATAGAGTTTTACCTTATAATGGCCAAATATGCTTGATACGTATAAAGCAAAATCAATTGATATTATTACTAGTGCATATATGTTTCAAAAATGAATAGCATCATAAATATCAATCATAGGCGGCATAGCTACCATATACTATGTCGCCATACTAGTTCTACAATCGAGTCCGTTATTTCGTATTGGAAATTGGATTTCCGTCATGAGTCGAGGCAAGGGGCAAGCTCCTCTCCGCTTCGAGACACTCTAGCAAATGCCTCAGGACTACGCACTCTGGGTAACCCCTGGATCGGCTGGGCCGGTCCTCTCTTACGTTTGAGGATTGGCAATTCCTAAACACACGTTTCCCGGTACTTACAGACCTATAATCGAGGCGCCTCGCATTCCAACAACCACATAGGTGAAAAATAGATATATATATGTCAGGGCTGGTAAGTCACTGACACCACCATAGCTAGAAAGAAACGTCGTGCTCTCCCAGCGGCCCGTATCCCGTTTTTAACTCATACCGAGGTGTGAGGCTCGCGAATCCACGCTATACACAAAGCCAGGCCACGTAGACCGTGCTTTGATCATCATCCACAAGACTTTGCTTTGCAACAGAAGCCTTGATCACAACATCTTGGCATGCCACATAGGCAGTCCACTCCATACGATTGATTTCCATCGATATATAACCTCTGAGCTCGTACGTCTCAGAGAAGGGCGTTAAGCAAAAGAATAAATTCTCCGCCGCCAAACAGATATATATTTAACAAAGATCAATCAGTATAGAACAAAATCCAATGTCAGACACACAGTCCATTTACAAGTCCGTTCTGGGTCTGAACGAAACCGGAGGCGTCAAATTCCTCGTATATCCGTCCAATCAACGTATACGTTCAGACGGCTACTACTTCCGTCCCTTTCCGGGAGCTACTCCGGTCAGGAACCTCAGCAGCGCCCATCCAACCGATACGAAGATCGTCGATCTTGAATCGTCTTTGATTTTCCAATTCGAATCGCTCGATAAATTATTTGAAATGAGGGTTAGCTCGGCCTTTTCAAATAATTCACGTAATTAGAATTTAAATCGATTCTTTCCATGGTTATATTATTCGACATCCATCTTTCAGTTCTTTAGTGTTATTTTCGTGTCAAACACATACAACCATCAAATATCAAACAATTCAAGCCCAATTGGTTTATTTGCAATCTATGTTGCTTACAATATTTTATAACGATTTTTCCCCATTTTTATTTATTTAAAAATTGCCATATTTAATTAAACGACGTTTCAGGTCGTGCCGTGGCACTGGCGTTGTTTTTCCCATAATTTGTTTTACACATATCAGGAAATCTAACCGTTGGATTTCTACAAAGCCTATATCAGTGGGAAGATATTCCCAAAGCGAACCCAACGGTTCCATTTTCGTGAAAATCCGACGGTCGGATCTTCCACACTAGTCGTTTGAAGTTACGGTTTCAAAATTCGAACTACAGCGTCGTTATTCGATTTAATTTAATTATATTTATATATAAATATAAACGATTCTGGCGTTGTTTTCCTTCAGATTTGAATTAAACATTCCGGACAATCCAACCGTTGGATTTTTACAAGGTTGGTGCCGTTGGGAAGATATTTCCTAGGCGAACCCAGCGGTTGCGGTTTCTGGAAAATCCGATGGTCGGATTTCTCGTACTAATCGTTTCAAATTACGATTCCGAAACACGAACTGCACGGCTTCGATTCCTTTTAATTATATTTATATATATAAATATAGTTCATCCTATAATTCCCACTATAATTCATTCTATATTTTCAACTTCGTTTTTACTTCAAATATTTCACTAATGCCTTAATATTTCGAAAAATTTCGCCATAACCTCCTTTGTACGGGGAGGGGTTTGGAAATTTATTGGGCAGTGTTAGGTACCCAATAAATCCTAAAAAGCATCCACATATTTATAGTGATATATTCTGGTGTTTACGGGGGAGTATGTACAGATAATCACTCCAGAGAATAAATTCTCGTCACCCCGTTTCCGTGTGGAAATAAATAGTCCATGTGCCGTATCTAATAACTAGAGCGACGTGATTATTGTCAACTCCAGACCCGTGTGGGGTTTTTATTAATCTGGCAGTTTATCGTTATATTTTATATAGTCCATATCAGTCATCAGTTCAACCTGTAGTATATAATCATCGCCATACAAGCCTCTCGCTCGTATGGTAAATCTTCCACCTCGTCACACAAGCTCCAATTGCTTATGTGGAATATGATGAAGTATGCCTATCGTCAAGGAGTATGCCATGTAGTGTAGTTCAAAATTAATTGTTACTATCCTATGGCGATGTTTATTATTTCACACAGAATAACCAGCACTCCGCATCCAATGGCATTCACAGGAGTTGATATAAAAATAAAATTGCGCAGCCAACTCATCAAGGTTTACCTATTTGTCGGGCACGTAAATAATTTCTTTACTCTACAGCTAATCCATTTTTCCTGTTCAACACATGTGTATATATGCAGAACAAAGCTAATAATAACATTTCTAGCGAACTATTATTTATTTCAACACGTGCGTATTTTTATCAAAGCGTATACATGATAAAAGAAATATTTTTATCATCAAAAATATTTATTCAACACGTGAATGTTTTTAACACTTCATATTCACAATAAAGGTATAGTTTTTATTGTCGATTCATTTTATTTTAAAATACGATAACATTCAACACATGAATTTCAACTCGACGAACGAATTGCAACTCAACACATGAATATTCTATATAGTTTGTATATATATATATAAAAATGTGATTTTTATCGCTAAAGCTATTTGTTTAAATTCAAATAATATTCAACACATGAATTTCAACTCAACGAATGAATTGAAACTCAACACATGAATATTCGCTATGGTTTGTATATATATAAAAATGTGATTTTTATCGCTAAAGCTATTTGTTTAAATTCAAATAATATTCAACACATGAATTTCAACTCAACGAATGAATTGAAATTCAACACATGAATATTCGCTATGGTTTGTATATATATAAAAATGTGATTTTTATCGCTAAAGCTATTTGTTTAAATTCAAATAATATTCAACACATGAATTTCAACTCAACGAATGAATTGCAACTCAACACATGAATATTCGCTATGGTTTGTATATATATAAAAATGTGATTTTTATCGCTAAAGCTATTTGTTTAAATTCAAATAATATTCAACACATGAATTTCAACTCAACGAATGAATTGCAACTCAACACATGAATATTCGCTATGGTTTGTATATATATAAAAATGTGATTTTTATCGCTAAAGCTATTTGTTTAAAATTCAAAAAAATATTCAACACATGAATTTCAACTCAACGAATGAATTGCAACTCAACACATGAATATTCGCTATGGTTTGTATATATACAAAAATGTGATTTTTATCGCTAAAGCTATTTGTTTAAATTCAAATAATATTCAACACATGAATTTCAACTCAACGAATGAATTGCAACTCAACACATGAATATTCGCTATGGTTTGTATATATATAAAAATGTGATTTTTATCGCTAAAGCTATTTGTTTAAATTCAAATAATATTCAACACATGAATTTCAACTCAACGAATGAATTGCAACTCAACACATGAATATGGTTTGTATATATATATAAAAATGTGATTTTTATCGCTAAAGCTATTTGTTTAAATTCAAATAATATTCAACACATGAATTTCAACTCAACGAATGAATTGCAACTCAACACATGAATATTCGCTATGGTTTGTATATATATAAAAATGTGATTTTTATCGCTAAAGCTATTTGTTTAAATTCAAATAATATTCAACACATGAATTTCAACTCAACGAATGAATTGCAACTCAACACATGAATATTCGCTATGGTTTGTATATATATAAAAATGTGATTTTTATCGCTAAAGCTATTTGTTTAAATTCAAATAATATTCAACACATGAATTTCAACTCAACGAATGAATTGCAACTCAACACATGAATATTCGCTATGGTTTGTATATATATAAAAATGTGATTTTTATCGCTAAAGCTATTTGTTTAAATTCAAATAATATTCAACACATGAATTTCAACTCAACGAATGAATTGCAACTCAACACATGAATATTTATTACAACATATGTAATTTATTTCGACGAATGAAAATTATTCTAACACATGTATATTTCAGAAAATTTCGGCAGCATAACGGCAGGGTAGTTAAAACCGGGACCGTCCCTAGTACGGCTCCTTGCTCTACCTTAAAACCTAGCTGTTTTTGACAATGGGGATCATGCATCTAGTTCGCACGCAGGCGGCATGTTTTATTTTCAATTCCACAATCCTATTCTGATTTGTTTCAACCACAAGAGGGTATTTTTCAACCACAAAGGTATTTTTCAACCACAATATCAACCACAAACAATTATTTCCAACCATTCGTCATACCATATAATATCACGTCAATCACAAGCAATAAATATCGTCCATGGTCTGTGGACGAGGGGAGTATATATATATATATATATATATATTATATTATAATTCACTTGCATTTCATCACAATTCAAAGCATATATGTTTCATTCCACGCTTGTATAATTTATACATCGCTAATATAACTTATACAACACATGTACATGAGGTATACAATGCGTATATAATTTACACTTCGCTTATATAATTTATACAACGCGATTTCATTCACACAATTAGTTTAGATTCCTCACATTGGTTATTGCAGTGCTAAAAATCGTGGGAAGATCAGAAAAATTCGCGGCTTCTTCTAGAATGTAGAGAGCCTCCTTACGGTCACGGTGTCTCCTGTTTCATCAAATTTCGTTAAAGAACGAAAAAGATATTATTTTTTAAAGTTTTGCAACGCTTTATAGTGTTATTTTCGTTTCTGAATAATAAAGGCCGCACCTTTATTTTTGCTTCAAAACTAGGGTCGAAAATTTCGTGCAATCCGTCGATTGTTGCTTCGATCAGGTAGTGCCACGTGGAAGGACTACGAATCAGCTTCCTGACGATGGTGGTGCGGTTCCCTTCGGTGGTCGGAGGAAGGCGGCGCGGCGCTGGGAAGTCGACGACTTCCTCGACGTCGTTCAGGCGATTCCGGCGAAGTTGGGGGGCGGCGTTTGGTCGGATGTGGAGAGGAGGCGAAGGGCTGTCGACTGGTGGTGGCGCGGCCTAACGTCGCTTGTGGCGGTCGGAAAAGGGAAGAGAAGCGTGGAGCTTCCTGGATCATCCAAATCGGCTAAGGCGGCTAGGGTTTTTCGATTTTTTTTTAAAAGAAAAATTCCTATTGGTCGAAGCTATATAGGAAATTTTAAATAATGTTTTCACAAACGGACTGGAAATCAAACCCAACGACTGTCGCCCCTAGCTAAATACCCCCATTCCGGACACAATGGGATATGTTTCGTTGGCCATTTCGACTGTTACAGTCAGTTATTTTTCAAATTAAAATATAAAACATTCAATATTTAATTTGAACGTACATTTCAATTTGCCAGGGCCACAAACTGAATCGAAAAATTCCAGAAAAATAAACCTAGCTTTGTTTTGACGATACGGTCCTAACAAAAGCAGTTTCGTCGAATTCTGAGCTCGTTTGAAAAACGGCCATTTTTAGGTCGACCCATTTTAACAGAATTTGACCAATCACATTTTCTTTTGCCCCACTCACATACTAGCTTCAAAAATTATGTAATTTGAAACTTAGCAATTATTTGACATCCCGGACCCAACAAAAGTGGTTTCGTCGAATTCCGAGGTCGTATGCAAAATATCAATTTTCAAGGGCTATATATGCTATATAGCGACCTTTCTGAAAATTCATTTGGCCATAACTTTTGATTCCCGCTATGAAACTTCGATTTTTCAGATTCGTTAGAAAGGTATTCATAAACATATTTAAATATTTTCAGTTTCGCTAAAATCCGTTATATTTTCCACCCGGTACAGCCAGACAATGTTTGTATTCAAAATTTCAAACTACAATACTATACCCCATTCTATATTTTATTGAAATATGCTATTTCAATTATTCAAATTCTTTGGTATTAACCAATTTTAAAAATTTTAAACTGGTTCACATTTTCCGGGTTATTACAATCTCCCCCACTTAAAACTTTTCGTCCTCGAAAAGGAAATAACAGCAAAGTAGGAAATAAAATGTAAATGCAAAGTATTGTAAAGGTACCTTGCACCGGAGTTAGTCAGAGATGTCTACTCTGCATCTGGGGTAGGCTTGTTTAATGCTTTCCTCAGTTTCCCAAGTACAGTCTCTAGGATTACTACTCCACTGCACTTTGACTAAATGAATCTTTTTGCTCCTTAGCTCTCTAGTTTCTTTGCCAACTATCTTTAATGGCTCTCTTCTGAGTGCTAATTCTGGAGTTATGTCAATATCCTGTTGCGCTGCTTCTTCCACAACAAGATCCGGATCATGAACAAGTTTTATGAGTTGAGACACGTGGAACACATCATGTACACCAGGCAACCAATCAGGTAATGAAACCCTATATGCAAGAGTTCCAATCCGTTCAAGTATAGGAAAGGGACCAATAAATCTCGGTGCCAACTTCCCAGTCTTGCCAAATCTGATTACTCCCCGCATTGGAGAAACTCTTAAATATACATAATCGCCAATGACAAATGATAAATCTCTTCTTTGCGCATCAGCATAACTTTTCCGTCGGCTATGTGCGGTTTTCAATCGCTTCTTAATGAAATCGACTTTATCCGATGCTTCTTGAATCATATCGGGCCCTAACACAAGTCTGTTGCCAGGTTCTACCCAACATGCGGGAGATCTGCACGGTCTACCGTATAATGCTTCAAATGGAGACATTCCCAGACTTGCTTGATAGCTGTTGTTGTAAGAGAATTCGGCTAAATGTAAGTGATCTTCCCATGAGCCTCCAAAATCGATAACGCAAGCCCGTAGTAAATCTTCTAGAATTCTATTCACCCGCTCAGTTTGGCCGTCTATCTGAGGGTGATAAGCGGTGCTTAGATTCAATTTGGATCCCAATTCTGTTTGGAATGCTTCCCATAATTTGCTAGTAAACAGGGGATCTCTATCACTGACTATATTGAGCGGCACTCCATGTAGTTTAACTATTTCTTTGAAGTAAATCTATGCTAAACTTTGAGCCGTTCTGTTGGATCGGACAGGTATGAAATGGGCAGTCTTCGTGAAGCGATCTACGATTACCCATATACTGTCGTTTCCTTTCCTAGTTCGAGGCAAACCATAAATGAAGTCCATCGAAATTTGTTCCCACTTCCATCCTGGAATTTCTAATGGTTGTAATAGCCCAGCTAATTTCTCCTGATCGCTCTTAACTAGCTGACAAGTGGGGCATCTGCTAACATATAATGAAATATCTCTTTTCATTGACCTCCACCAGAATGTGCGTTTGATATCGTTATACATCTTGCTCACACCGGGATGGATACTTAGCTTGGACTTGTGGCACTCATCAAGTATTTCTCTTCTGAGCTCAGGAAGGTTTGGGATGCAAATTCTGCCCTTTAATCTAAGAACTCCTTTGTCATCGAGTCGGAAACTTGTGGATTCACCTCCCTTGACTCTCTGGCTGACTCTTTGAATAAATTCATCGCCTTTCTGAAGGGTCGAGATCCTGTCTATTAATGAAGACGTGATGACAAAACTGGCGATGATTTCATTCTTTCTGCTGAGCGCATCTGCTACAACATTGGCTTTCCCTGGAGTGTACAGAATTTCAAAATCGTATGCTGCAAGAAATTCTAACCAACGCAGTTGTCTCAAATTTAGATCTTTCTGAGTGAATAGACATTTCAAGGATTGATGATCGGTAAATAGTTCGAACTTCTGTGGGGGTAGTAGGTTGTTTCCAGTTTTGAATCGCTGTAATTTTGCTTGGATCTACAGCAATCCCTTCTTTTGATACGACATGGCCTAGGAATTTAACTTTATCCTGCCAGAAGACACACTTAGAAAATTTAGCTTTCAAGACATTTCTCCTTAGAATTTTCAACACTTGTTCTAAATGTTTTGCATGCTCGCCCTCCGACTTGGAGTAGATTAAAATGTCATCGATGAAGACCAGAACAAATTTATTCAACACACCACGGAACACTCTATTCATAAGATCGACGAAGTATGTCGGAGCGTTACACAAGCCGAACGGCATTACTAACCATTCGTAGAATAAATCGGGACCCCTGAAGGCTGTCAAAGGAATACAGTCTTCGGCTATACGTAATTGGTGAAAACCTATAGCTAGGTCCATTCTGGAGAATACTGTTGCTCCATTTAATTGATCTAATAGATCGTCTATTCGAGGCAAGGGATATTTGTTCTTCAGTGTCTGCTTATTGAGATCACGGTAATCAACGCAAAGTCTTAGAGTACCGTCTGATTTCGGGACAAATACTACTGCTGCTCCCCAAGCTGAAATGCTGGGTCTGATCAGACCTTTCCAAAGCAGTTCTCGGGTTTGACTACCTAACTCTTCGTTTTCTTTCGGGGCCATTCTTCTAATTGGATGTACTACTGGTCGGGCGTTAGGAATTAGATCTATTCTAAATTCAATTTCTCTTTGCGGCGGTAAGTTTTCTACTTCTTCAAACACATCCGCATAGTTTTTAACGACCGGTATCTTTTCTAATGAAGGGGGAGTAACTTCTAAAGAAGACCAAAATTCTGTTCTATTAATTTCTGAACCGAGACATGGTATAGTGATATGCCCCAATTTTGTTTCAACTTTCACGATTCTTTCGGCACATCTAACTTCGGCCTTATATTTGGTTAACCAGTCCAGCCCCAGTATAATATCAAATTCGGAAAGGTCCATGACAATCGAATCAAAAGGAAATTGGTATCGTGAAAAGGAAATAGGTACTTTACAATATGTACAGAGACTAACAGAACCTCCTATCGGGTTTTGAACTTTAATTGGTTCTCTAAGCTTTCTTCGTTTCAATTTTAACTTGTGAACAATGTTACCAGAAATGAAGCTACGTGATGCACCAGTATCAAAAAGTACAGAAACAGGAATATTTTTAATGGTAAGGGTACCTCCCAAGACGTCGGGTTTACCTGATCCATCGGTGGTAGCTGGCGGGGTCTTCCCGTCATACACATGAGCCACTTGTGCATTCTGCTTCAGAGGACAATTCCTGCTATAGTGCCCCTTCTTATGGCAGTTGTAGCATTCAGCTGAGTCTGGATTTGCCTTTGGTTTCCTCGGGGCTTTGCATACATTAGAAAAATGTCCTGGCTTCCCGCAGTTGTAGCAATTTCCTTTGGGGATCTTTCCAGGTTTCTGAGTAGCGGCCGCGGTAATGCTAGACTTTGGCTGATCTGCTGAAGCCTTGCGCTTATTTCCAGCTTGGCTTTTGGCGCGGTCTTGGCTGGTGTGCCTTTCATCCATATCTTCATAGTTGCAAGCCATTTCTACCAATTCTGAGAAGGAGAGTTTGATGTTGCTCATAGCTCTGTCATGGTACTTGCGCTTTAGCCCAAATATGAATCTCTTGTTCTTTGCTTTGTTAGTCATAATAAGCTCTGGAGCATAGCGCGACAACTGGGTGAATTTATTCAGGTAATCTTGAATAGAGAGATCTCCTTGCTGGAGATTAGCAAACTGCTCTCGCATCCTCTCTAAAGCCTGTTCAGGTACAAACTTCTCGTTGAACATGGTTTTGAATTTCTCCCAGGTCCTGACAGTACCTGCTGCATCCCCTGAGGTGATGGCATCCCACCACAGCTCTGCTTCCTCCTGTAGGAGCCAAATACCTAGTCGTGCTTTGTTGTTGGTTCCCAAACCCATGCCTTCAAAGATTTTCTCACAGGTCTTCAACCAAGCTATAGCCTCGGTCACTGTACCAGTGCCAGAAAAGGGTTTTCCCCCAAGGTTCCTATACCTCTTCGCTACTATGTCTAGCTCGAAGTCCTCGGGTGCTAGTGGCTGAACAATAGGGCCTCCCTCAACTACGGGGATATTCCCCCCTCCTCCTGCTGCTCCTGCTCGGCCTCCACGGCCTCCTTTAGCTGCTGCTGCTCGTGTAGCCATCAAAGAGAATACTGTATAAGCAAGAAAAGAGTCAAGCTCACAGATTTGAAAATTTTCATATATGATAAAGCAGGGGAATATAAGGAAAGGAAATGATGTACTGATCAATTTGTTTTGCTAATCTGTTTAGCTCATTCTAGGACATTGCTAATCCTATCTCTAATGAGCTACTCGCATTAGAACACTACTGATTCTATTCTGACGAGGTGTTTAATGTGTTAGATCCCGGAGCTAAGATTAACCAAAGCTCTGATACCAACTGTGACGATCCCAAAATCCGAGGGGCGGTATTAAGGATAATCATTGGAATATAACACATTAATCATCATAGCAGAGTACAGATAATAGCAGAAACAATAAATAAAATAATTTTACATGGATATGACAGCGGAATCACAACATGTAATAACATCAGAATGGCGTAGCGTAGGATATAACTTAGTAAATAAAGGAAGTGATCAGTCATCATCGCCAGAGGCGGAATACATACATGTAGTGAGACATAATAAGGGTATCAGTCTACATCGCCGAAGGCGGAACATATACGTATGATAATAAGTACTGAAAGTAAATCAGTCTGCATCGCTAGTGGCGGAATCATAATATAAGTACAATAATGGCGGAAAATGCCAAAGTCGTCTCTGTGAAGTCAGCCTCGCCATGAGCCAAAATGCACCCTATGCAACAGTGCAGAGCCAAAAACAACCTGTCACCTGTGAACTAGGCTGCCCGTGTGAAAATAAGGGCACCCGCGTTTGCAAAGTGAAACAAACAACGAGTCAGTCATGGGGACTGGTATGGGGAATCTATTTAATAGTTTAACAACAGTAATAAGCAAATCATAGGACCACGCCACTTTCGCGGAACGGGTTTACTCCAGTGATTGCTAGTACATTTAAAATAAGGTAAATTCTTTAAAACAACGCAATGCTTTTTAAAAGAATGAAGCCATTATAAGACTCAGGTCCCATCATACAATGCAACGCAAGCCGGAGGATAGAGTTTTACCTTATAATGGCCAAATATGCTTGATACGTATAAAGAAAAATCAATTGATATTATTACTAGTGCATATATGTTTCAAAAATGAATAGCATCATAAATATCAATCATAGGCGGCATAGCTACCATATACTATGTCGCCATACTAGTTCTACAATCGAGTCTGTTATTTCGTATTAGAAATTGGATTTCCGTCATGAGTCGAGGCAAGGGGCAAGCTCCTCTCCGCTTCGAGACACTCTAGCAAATGCCTCATGACTACACATTCTGGGTAACCCCTGGATCGGCTGGGCCGGTCCTCTCTTACGTTTGAGGATTGGCAATTCCTAAACACACGTTTGCCGGTCCTTACAGACCTATAATCGAGGCGCCTCGCATTCCAACAACCACATAGGTGAAAAATAGATATATATGTCAGGGCTGGTAAGTCACTGACACCACCATAGCTAGAAAGAAACGTCGTGCTCTCCCAGCGGCCCATATCCCGTTTTTAACTCATACCGAGGTGTGAGGCTCGCGAATCCACGCTATACACAAAGCCAGGCCACGTTGACCGTGCTTTGATCATCATCCACAAGACTTTGCTTTGCAACAGAAGCCTTGATCACAGCATCTTGGTATGCCGTATAGGCAGTCCACTCCGTACGATTAATTTCCATCGATATATAACCTCTGAGCTCGTACGTCTCAGAGAAGGGCGTTAAGCAAAAGAATAAATTCTCCGCCGCCAAACAGATATATATTTAACAGAGATCAATCAGTATAGAACAAAATCCAATGTCAGACACACAGTCCATTTACAAGTCCGTTCTGGGTCTGAACGAAACCGGAGGCGTCAAATTCCTCGTATATCCGTCCAATCAACGTATACGTTCAGACGGCTACTACTTCCGTCCCTTTCCGGTAGCTACTCCGTTCAGGAACCTCAGCAGCGCCCATCCAACCGATACGAAGATCATCGGTCTTGAATCGTCTTTGATTTTCCAATTCGAATCGCTCGATAAATTATTTGAAATGAGGGTTAGCTCGGCCTTTTCAAATAATTCACGTAATTAGAATTTAAATCGATTCTTTCCATTGTTATATTATTCGACATCCATCTTTCAGTTCTTTTGTGTTATTTTCGTGTCAAACACATACAACCATCAAATATCAAACAATTCAAGCCCAATTGGTTTATTTGCAATCTATGTTGCTTACAATATTTTATAACGATTTTTCGCCATTTTTATTTATTTAAAAATGGCCATATTTAATTAAACGACGTTTCAGGTCGTGCCGTGGCACTGGCGCTGTTTTTCCCCTAATTTGTTTTACACATATCAGGAAATCTAACCGTTGGATTTCTACAAAGCCTATATCAGTGGGAAGATATTCCCAAAGCGAACCCAACGGTTCCAGTTTCGTGAAAATCCGACGGTCGGATCTTCCACATTAGTCGTTTGAAGTTACGGTTTCAAAATTCGAACTGCAGCGTCGTTATTCGATTTAATTTAATTATATTTATATTTATATATAAATATAAACGATTCTGGTGCTGTTTTCCTTCAGATTTGAATTAAACATTCCGGACAATCCAACCGTTGGATTTTTACAAGGTTGGTGCCGTTGGGAAGATATTTCCAAGGAGAACCCAGCGGTTGCGGTTTCGGGAAAATCCGATGGTCGGATTTCTTGTACTAATCGTTTCAAATTACGATTCCGAAACACGAACTGCACGGCTTCGATTCCTTTTAATTATATTTATATATATATATATATATAAATATAGTTCATCCTATAATTCCCACTATAGTTCATTCTATATTTTCAACTTCGTTTTTACTTCAAATATTTCACTAACGCCTTAATATTTCGAAAAATTTCGCCATAACCTCCTTTGTACGGAGAGGAGTTTGGAAATTTATTGGGCCGTGTTAGGTACCCAATAAATCCTAAAAAGCATCCACACATTTATAGTGATATATTCTGGTGTTTACGGGGGAGTATGTACAGATAATCACTCCAGAGAATAAATTCTCGTCACCCCGTTTCCGTGTGGAAATAAATAGTCCATGTGCCGTATCTAATAACTAGAGCGACGTGATTATTGTCAACTCCAGACCCGTGTGGGGTTTTTATTAATCTGGCAGTTTATCGTTATATTTTATATAGTCCATATCATCAGTTCAACCTGTAGTATATAATCATCACCATACAAGCCTCTCGCTCGTATGGTAAATCTTCCACCTCGTCACACAAGCTCCAATTGCTTATGTGGAATATGATGAAGTATGCCTATCGTCAAGGAGTATGCCATGTAGTGTAGTTCAAAATTAATTGTTACTATCCTATGGCGATGTTTATTATTTCACACAGAATAACCAGCACTCCGCATCCAATGGCATTCACAGGAGTTGATATAAAAATAAAATTGCGCAGCCAACTCATCAAGGTTTACCTACTTGTCGGGCACGCAAATAATTTCTTTACTCTACAGCTAATCCATTTTTCTTGTTCAACACATGTGTATATATGTAGAACAAAGCTAATAATAATATTTCTAGCAAACTATTATTTATTTCAACACGTGCGTATTTTTATCAAAGCGTATACATGATAAAAGAAATATTTTTATCATCAAAAATATTTATTCAACACGTGAATGTTTTTAACACTTCATATTCACAATAAAGGTGTAGTTTTTATTGTCGATTCATTTTATTTTAAAATACGATAACATTCAACACATGAATTTCAACTCGACGAACGAATTGCAACTCAACACATGAATATTCTATATAGTTTGTATATATATATAAAAATGTGATTTTTATCGCTAAAGCTATTTGTTTAAATTCAAATAATATTCAACACATGAATTTCAACTCAACGAATGAATTGCAACTCAACACATGAATATTCGCTATGGTTTGTATATATATAAAAATGTGATTTTTATCGCTAAAGCTATTTGTTTAAATTCAAATAATATTCAACACATGAATTTCAACTCAACGAATGAATTGCAACTCAACACATGAATATTCGCTATGGTTTGTATATATATAAAAATGTGATTTTTATCGCTAAAGCTATTTGTTTAAATTCAAATAATATTCAACACATGAATTTCAACTCAACGAATGAATTGCAACTCAACACATGAATATTCGCTATGGTTTGTATAT